>CM053028.1:391771722-392444222 GCA_028564925.1 Lithobates sylvaticus
AAAAAAAAAAACACAGTGGTGATCAAATACCACCAAAAGAAAGCTCTAATTGTGGGAAGAAAATTATAAAAATGTTGTTTGGGTACAGCGTAGCATGACCGCGCAATTGTCATTTAAACAGCGACAGCACTGAAAGCTGAAAATTGGCTTGGGCAGGAGGGGGGGGGGGGGGGGGGGGGGGGGGGGAAGTGCCCTGTATTGAAGTGGTTAAGACACACTCTATGGCGTTTCCTCACCCGATAAGTGAAACAAAATACATAATAAAGATGATAAAAAACCCGACCAGTAAAGTACAATCAAAAAATTTTCCAATTATTACTGATAAAACAGTTTATGTCCAAATCTATGGATATGGGAAATAAAGGTGCAGCGCTAAAAGCTATGTATAATTAAAACATAGAAATGTATCATTGGCAATTGAGCACCAAATGATAAAGTGAATAATAATGAGGTGTTCATCAAATAATAAAATTGCTTAATATCTTAAAAATCAAACAAGCATTAACAATGATAATGCCATATATAAACGACATGTGCAAATTATATAAAAAAAAAAAAAATGCCAAAAGAATGTGAAAAAAACTATTTAGGGTATTAATGATAATACACTATATATTAAAAGTCCACGTGGTGAAAGTGTTGTTAACCACTTGCTTACCAGGCACTTAAACCCCCCTCCCATCCAGACCAATTTTCAGCTTTCGGTGCTCTCACGCTTTGACTGACAATTACTCAGTCATGCAACACTGTACCCAAATGAATTTTTTGTCCTTTTTTTCCCCACAAATAGAGCTTTCTTTTGGTGGTATTTGATCACCTCTGGGTTTTTTATTTTTTGCGCTATAAATGAAAAAAGACCGAAAATTTTGAAAAAAAAAAAAAAAACGCATTTTTCATTGTTTCTGTGATAGAATTTAGGAAATTAATTTTTCTTCATAAATTTTGGCCACAATTTATACTGCCACATATCTTTGGTAAAAATAACCCAAAATTAGTGGAAATTATTTGGTCTTTGTGAAAGTTACAGACTCTACAAACTGTGGTGCGAATTATACAAAATTGATCACATCTGATGCACTGGTGACCGATCTCATTTCTTGTGACCCGAACAAGCCAGGAAAGTACAAATACCCCCAAATGACCCCTTTTTTGAAAGTAGACATTCCAAGGTATTTAGTAAGAGGCATGGTGAGCTTTTTGATGTTGTCATTTTTCCCACAATTCTTTGCAAAATGAATTATTTTTTTATTTTTTATTCTACAAAATTGTCATTGTAATAGGTTATTTCTCTCACATGGCATGTGTATACCACAAATGACACCCCCAAAATTAATTCTGCTACTCCTCCTGATTATTACGATACCACATGTGTGGGACTTTTACACAGCCTGGCCACTTAGAGAGGCCCAACATGCAGGGAGCGCCATCACGTGTTCTAGGAGCATAAATTACACATCTAAATTGTTGACTACCTATTACACTTTTGAAGGCCCTGGAGCACCAGGACAATGACACGTAACACTGACGTGGCACTGATGACACGTGACACTGACGTGGCACTGATGACAGATGGTACTAATACGGGGCACTGATGACACGTGACACTGATGACAGATGGCACTAATATGTGGCACTGATGAGAGATGGCACTTATACATGGCACTGATATCACGTGGCACTAATATGTGGCACTGATAAGAGATGGCACTAATACGTGGCACTGATGACAGACGGCACTAATACGTGGCACTGATGACACATGACACTGATGACAGATGGCACTGATACGTGGCATTGATGACAGGTGACACTGATAACAGATGGCACGTGACACTGACAGGTGGCACTGATGACAGATGGCACTAATACGTGACACTGATGACAGATGGCACTAATATGTGGCACTGATGACAGATGGCACTATGTGGCACTGATGACAGATGGCACTAATGACAGGTGGCACCGACTACAGATGGCACTGACTACAGATGGCACTGGGGACATATGGTTATGGCAATTGGCATTGGGGACAGATTGCAGTGGTGGCAGTGGGCACAGATGGCATTTTGTTTATTTATTTTTTTAAACTTACGGCGCTGCAGCCGTTCATCTCTCCCTCCTCACACGCTGTCTCTGTGTGAGGAGGGGGAGCGGCGCTGAGAGATGATCTCATATGTTTACATATGAGATCATCTCTCATTGGCCAGGGCGATCGCGCTGTAAACGGTCGCTGTGATTGGCCGTTTACAGCGATCTGTGATTGGCCGTGTCCGAGGGACACGGCCAACACAGAATTTCCCTGCTGAGCGCTCGTGAGCGCGCACAGGGAACGAGGAAAGGGGAGGCCGTCATATGACATCCTCCCGGGATTTCACATCCGCGCTGTGGCCGTCATTCGGCTACAGCCGGATGTGAAGTGGTTAAATGAAAAAAAAATTCCAATGGACACCAAACAAGGTTCCACACCAATCAGGTGATATTGGATGAAATAGTGAAAAACAACCACCAATGTTTTGCTGAGGCTTACCAATGGTCTAAAGCGAATCAGCCCGTCGAGAGGAGCAGGGTAGGAGTATTCGCCTCCAAGGAATACATTGGATGTAACTCGAGAAGTGCAAGTTGAGATGTAGGTACACACATATAGGTCAAAGGAAATAAAAACTCACATAGTGTGAATCCATATAACGAACATTTAATATAAAACTAAAGGAATTGCATTCACATTTGAGAAAAAGTACAAGCGCTTTGTAAAATCCACGCATTACATCCAATTTGGGCTTCCTTGGAGGCAAATACTCCTACCCTGTTACTCTCTATGGGCTGATTCGCTTTACACCATTGGTATTGGATCACCTACAAGCCCAAAGGACTCATGTGGTGTACGCCTTTTTGAGTCCATTTAATCTGGTAAGCCTGAACAAAACATTGATCGTGGTTTTTCACTATTTCATTTTTTTCATCTATCAACACTTTCATCACATGGACTTTTAAAATATAGTGTATTATCATTAATACCTTAAATAGTTTTTTCCACATTCTTTTGCCAATTTTTTTTTATAATATTATTTGATGAACACCTCATTATTATTCACTTATCATTTGGTGCTCAATTGCCAATGATACATTTCTATGTTTTAATTATACATAGCTTTTAGTGCTGCACCTTTATTTCCCATATCCACTCTATTTTGCAATTGTCATTTTGTGGTGCTAGCAGCTTTTCTGAGCGCGGTATCCACCTCGTTTCTTCACTTTGATGTCCAAATCTATATGGAAACCCAGGGGTGCAAGAGTTTTCATAATGTATATCCAGCGATATACACCTATTAAAACAGAATTCTGGAACACTTGAAAACCAAGCTTTTTCTGGCACTTTGTGTTTACAAGTTTAAATCAGTATTTTTTGCTAGAAAATTACTTATAATCCCCAAACATTATATATATTTTTTTAGCAGAGACCCTAGGAAATAAAATGGAGATTGTTGCAATTTTATATGTCACATGATATTTGCGCAGCAGTTTTTCAAAACGCAAAAAAAAACCAAAACAAACAATATATACCCCAATGTATTTGTATAATTTAAAAGATGATGTTACGCCGAGTAAATAGATACCAAGCATGTCATGCTTTAAAATTATGCACTCTTGTGGAAAAATGACAAACTACGGTACTTAAAAATCTCCAAAGGCAACGCTTTAAACGCCTTTACAGGTTACCTGTTTAGAGTTACAGAGGGGGGTCTATCGCTAGAATTATTGCTCTCGCTCTATTGTTCACACCGAACACCATTTACATGTGTGCACGACTTACACATGAGTTATTTTATTTTATTTTTAACACTTGCCCCTTTTTTTTTTTTTAGCACTTTTATTCCTATCACAAGGAATGTAAACATCCCTTGTAATAAAATTAAGTGACAGGTCCTCTGAGTGGAGAGATCTGGGGTCAAGAAGACCTCAAATCTCTTATTTAGCTTTCAAAGCAAAAGAGCAAAAAAATAAAAAAATAAAAATAGACAATCAGTTTCCATAAGGAATGGGAATGAGGACTTTGGCCCTGTGACCAAGTTGGTATGTTCTCACCCTCCCACCTCATACTGTTTTAGGAGGGGCGAATGGAAAACCTAAAATATATTTCTTCTTTTGTTTTAGGATGATGATTTTATAGCGTATTTTGATGTGGCCTGTCGAGAGACGAGCAGTATCAGGGGTACAAGTTAGTAGATTCCTGTATATTCTTCCCGCAATACCCATTGCACCACGATAGACGATTATGGAATGTTGCCATATTCCTTTGATGTTCACATGTCTTGAAAACTTCAATTATATAATAATAATAATGGGGGGGACGGACGTTTACTTCCACCCTGGACCGGAAGTGATGTCACAACGTCACTCCGGTCGTCCAAGGCAACGTTTCTCAACTCCAGTCCTCAAGGTGCCCGAACAGGTCATATTTTTAGGATTTCTCTCAGATGAAACGGCTGTAGTAATTACTAAAACCCCTTTTACACCGATCCGCCTATAGCGTCGGTGGTAAAACGCCGCTATTTTTAGCGACGTTTTACTATCGGATTTGCAGCGCATTTCGGCCGCTAGCGGGGCACTTTTACCCCCCGCTAGCGGCCGAGAAAGGGTTAAAACCCCCCGGCAAAACGCTGCAATGGCTGTGTTTTTGCCAGCGGTATTACAGCGCTGCCCCATTGATTTCAATGGGGAGCAGCGCTGGAGGAGCGGTGAGTTCACCACTCCTTCACTGCTCCAAAGAAGCTGCTGGCAGGACTTTTTGTGACGCCCTGCCAGCGCACCACTGCAGTGTGAAATCCCTCGGGCTTTCACACTGCAGACAATGAAGCAGCACTTTGAGGGCGGATTGCAGGCCCTATTTCTAACGCTATAGCGCCTGCAATATGCCCTCGGTGTGAAAGGGGTCTAAAGCAGTGAAACTGATCAAATTACCTGTGAAAAACAATGGTAAGCCTGAAAACATGACCCGTTGGTGTGCGCCTTGAGGACTGGAGTTGAGAATCACTGCTCCAAGGCCATAGAGGTGTTCAAAGATGACCTAGTCTTTTAATCACCCGAGGAAGAGGAGGCAGAGGAGGAGGTCACGTGATGTAACACGTGTCAATTAGTCAAGAACCCATAGCATAGGGCTCAGAAAATGCCCCTGCAGATTCAACTACAATATCTGCATTCCCATCACTTTTCTCCATTTTATCAAACATGTTTGTAGAGTCCAACTCATTAGAGAGAAGTGTAGCAATTTTGCCGCCTGGAGACTGAAGGTTCTAAAAAGCGACAAAAGCTTTTTGAAGAATTCAGACAGAGTGGGAGAGAAATCTGATTTTGTCATTCAGGCTTCATGGTGTGTGCCTGAGAAGAAAAAAAGAGTAAGAGGAGGACAATAGTGTCATAATAGCACAGCCATCAACCTATGTGGTGTTCTGACTTTTCTAGTCCATCAACAGAACACTTTCCTTGGGCATTTTGTCCAAGCTCCCTTGTGCCTGTGATTCACCACTGCTAAAATGAGGGAATCCTTGGTGGGGTAGTCACACAAATGGATGCTAATGGAGTAGGGTTTTGTGTGTCCAGAAGCTGCGATAGTGTCTCTGCAACAGAAAGTACAGCAAACATGCACAGACCATGACCCTGGACCTATATAGCACTCGGTAGCTAAATACATGCATTGCAAGTGTCAAGGTGAGCACCTGATGCATGATCCAGTCCAGTGTTGCCAACTGTCAGAATTTTTACTGGCATCCAGGAAAATACTGCCAGTGACAGGAAAAGGTTGTCAGTAAAGAATATGGCTGTAACACTTGGCTCATGCATGCGCAATTCCGGTCTGGAGCCAGCTGAGACGGTGTGCCTGCTACAGTGTGATCTGGTGGAGGTATATTGTGTGATGTTATCGTGCAAGGGAGCCGAGTGGAGTGGCCGGAGCCTCGTGCGCCTGTCTGCTGGACGGGAGCAAGGAAGGCGGGGCCAGGACTGGACTGAAGGAACCACATGGCTTGGAGAGAGACTGTCACTGATTCAGGAGGGGGTGTGTCATCATCTGTGCTGCTGCAGACTGCTATCAAGGTCACTGTGAGATTCGATTTCATGCGTGTGCCTGCCCATTCGAATTTCTTGCCCTCCCGAGTCCTGTTCCTGAGCTACTTACTTACTATATCGAAAATAAAATAAGGACTATGTTTTTTGCCTTAATATCTACCTTAAATCACATTTCTAATTGCAGATTGAATTTGTAGACTTAAATCGGAAATTCTAACTCATTTTCTAACTTTTGGAAATGCCAGCAAAAACGTGGCTGTGCCAGTAAATTTTGGGTGTCGTGTGAGTAAATTTCAGTCAAGTAGGTTGGCAGCACTGATCCAGTGCTCTAAGCAAACATTACAGGTCAGACCCACACAGTGGGGTACCATTAGGGTCCCCAAAGTAAAACACCAACCGAGAAGGAAACTGCTAGATAGCCTGAGGCAATACGCAGTCAGATGATTTTCAGAAGAAAAAAAAAAAGGAATGAGTAAAAAGGAAAAAAAGAAAAAATAAGGAGAAGTCGTCCACCACCTAAAAGGACACTAGTAATAATCTGGAGTCTCAGAGTGGGTGAGGCTAGATCAGCGTGCATTAAGGGTGGACTTAAACAAGTTTTTGCCAGTGTCCAATAACCTGAAGGTAGCCTGCAAATAACCGAACCTTGTGTCCTGTATGATTAAGATAACCATTTTTGTGTGTTGTTTTTATTGCTGCCAATGACTTCCTGTCCTGGTGCCAACTGCACCCCCTCCATTTCTTGTATGGGTGTTATAGGGACAGAAGTGTGGAAAAACAGAAAGATACAAAACCTGGCAGAAATGTAAACTCTTTTCTACTATATACAAAAAATTAAAAATAAATGAGGTCTGGGGTTACATGGCTCCACTAAAATGTCTAAAGTGTAGGAAAATACACCATTGGATAAATGGACATAATGCTAGGATTACTATAGTAAGTTTTATAAATATCTGAGTTGTTTGTGTGCTTACTAGTCTGAAATACTTGGACTCAACCAACAAACATTTAATGTTGCTAACAGGATTTGGTTTCATGCTGCACGAAAATAGAAGCAGTTACTGAGAGGGTTTAAGCTCTTCGCTCTGATCCGGTGTTTGTGGCAGGAAAGACTTCCAAAGCTGTGACTTCACAGTGTACTCAGTGCAGATCCAGAAATGCCACAAATTCTGCAGACTGGAACAAAACGAAAAGCCTGACTCAGACCAAAACCTTTTTTTCCCTTTGGACAGAGTGGGAACTGGTTCAGCCCTCACTCATACTTTAGTGCTATCTGTGTCCCATTCAAACGACTATTCTGTACGGTTTTAAAGAGTAACTCTAATTTTATGGAGGATAAAAAAAATAAATACACACACTCCTCTCTGGGTGATCGATGTACATTGCAGAGATTTTAAAAAACATTGTTGTAGATTTCTACCTTTTGTCATTCTGAGAAATTGCTGTTTGTCTGTGTCCATGTGTTGAGTAGGTCTGTATGGGAGTGGTTTATAATTATTAATCAGCTGCACCTGCAGGGTTCCAATGAGGAAAGTGGCAGGGTCTGCGATTTCTCTTTTTTGAGTATCTCACCAAAAATTACATTTTTGTTGCAGGGAATGCTCAAAATCTGATTTTAATCAGTGCAAACTGCTGGGAAAATCAGTCAACCAATCACACAAGCAGGAAATTACATTTCTGAGGGACATTCTGTACACTATCTGTGTACAGGTTGCCATATTGCATTACATAGAAAATGAGAGCTGCAGATTGAAAGGGAAAGGTAATTAAATAACATTCAATCACAATATGACTGGTGTAGCAATTGTATATGCTATATATTGTTTTTTAACTTGCTAATATTTTCCCATGAAAGTGGAGTTACCCTTTTAGCCCCTGTTCACACTGAATGTGGCTATGAAATCATGGGACTTCACTTGAAATAGCATATCAGTGCTACTTGGCTGACATCTGTGCGACTTCATGCACAGATCTCTATGCAAGTTGCACCTGAATTCAACAAAAGTAGTGCAGGAACTACTTTTTCAAATCGGTGCGGTTTAAAAGCCAGATGTAAAGTATATTTACATTTGTGTAGCCAAATTGGGATAACACCTAATATGTTCTCATTCACACAGCAGAAAGATCTATAAAAGCAGAGGCCGATCGATCGGCTCCCTGCTGTAGCCGGCGCCATTCTATAAAATGCGGCTTACCTTTTTACCTGCTTTAAAGCTCTCCCCTTCTATGCAACATTAAGGAGAGTGCTGAGAAGTTAGGTTTACAATAAATGACCCCCATCTGTATTGTGCTGGCAGATCTCATTATCAGTTCTACACTAGATTTAATGCTGTTTGCCCCAAGAAAGGGTTAAATACCTCAAAGCTTGGGTGGTACATTGTATGTTCATGCATGGTCTCAGTAGTGTGTCAGCTAAACAGAGTTCTGTGTACTTTTTTTTTATTTTAGATGTGCGTTTCTATTCACACAGCATAACAAGCATAGTGGGGATTTCTAACATTTGACTACAAAAGTGGAAACACACTTTAAAAGTATATACAAAAGTCTAACTCCAGGTTTTAGTGATACTTTTAGACCAAGTTGGTCCAGATGAATTACTTCCCAACATTGTACATGCAGTGGCTCTGTGCACTGTATAAACTGTATGTAGCATCAGCTACATACAGTATACAGCACTGTTTTCTAGCAGCAGGATGGGAACTTAATGATGTCATCCACCTGCCTCTACACCTTAGCCAATGCGAGAAAGTCTTGTATTCATTCATAAAATACAAAGCTTCCTGCAAATGGCTGAACAGACCTCAGTGCGACTTGATTTCATTCCAGGAGTGGGACAGCAAAATGTACTTGTCCTCATGTCCTTTAGGCCACCATCACAGACCCAAGACTTTAAATGACCTGTGGACCACCTGTGAATGTTGATCGGCTTGGAAATCTATTAAGATCCCAGAAATAGAAGACATCTGTTAATTGGTGTGTGTGTGCGCGCATGCGTATGTAAAAATATCTTTGAAGAGAATCACTAGACACACTTTTATAAGATGGATTCAGGGCCGTTAACAACCCACGTTAGACCTATTTTAAACCTAAAAAAATAATAATTGGGGGGTATTTGAGAAAAACTGAGTTAAGTTGTGAAATAACCCCCCATGATGATCTAAAACCCACGCGATAGCTTAGAATACCCTTCAGCCCACTCTAGTCTTACCTTGCTCAATGTAGACTTCAGTTTTTTCAGGCATAACGTAAGCAATTCTCTGGACTCAAATGCACACTGAAGCCATGTACCTGGTGGCTGTAGATATCTTAAAAAACAATAAATGAAATCCTTAATATACACATCTAAAATTACATCATCAGCTACAAATCAAGTAGTTCTATAGCAAAATCTGCATTTTAAAAAAGTAAATGAAGTTCTTAATGTTGTGTATGCCACCTTGCATACTTATCTCTGATTTAGATCTGACAGTTTTATAAAAGCACTCTTGGAGGATAAGAAGATAGCGTCTCTCCTTTCAGACCCCGGGACTGTATGTCCTAACACAATGATATCTGCCCAACCCCACCCTCGGCTGCACATTCACAGAAGCCTTTGTATTTTGTGAAGGAGTTCACAAAATACAACAGTTTCTGTTAATGGGCAGAAGAGGAGAGAGGCGGGCACAAAAGCTGTATGCAACTCTGCTGCTCAGCTGAAGTAGCCAAGACCAGAAAGGTCCAGAACTATAGCGAGAGCTACTCTTCTGGATCTCCATAAATAGGTCAGATGAAAATTAAAAAAAGAAATAAGTCAATGAGGTGGCATGTTCATAGTATGCCTGCACATTTAAAACTCCCTAAAAAAAATAATTCTTTCTTTACTATATCCCCTATATTTTGGTGCCGGTATAAGATTATCAACTAGTGGGAACTCACAGCAGCTCAGGGCAAATACACCCTCTTTGTGAACTCCAGGCAGATATAAAGGGATTAGCGTTTAAGCTAGTTATGCAATTAAGAAATCAGCTAGTTTAAAGTGCCTACTACTACTACTACTACTACGCTTGCTGCCAGGAGGAAAGAGCACACAGTGTTTGACCAGCAGATTGGGGGTAGAGGTCGACCGATATATCGGCCGATATTTGGCGTTTTTTAATTAATCGGCATCGGCCGATTGTGCTGCTAAAAAAGTCCGGTTTTAAAACTTCAGCGGGACTTGCAAATGACTTCTGATAGAAGTTAATGCAAGTTGCCTGAAGTTTTCCCTGAAGCAAATTGTCTCTGGAGTCTGGGCAGACTGCCAAGTGTGAGAAAATGATACAATGTTTCTTATCAATGAACTCAAGGCTGTGTGGAGAAGTTCTCAGTTTAACCATTTAAAGCCTAAATCTTTTCTGACACTTGTTGCTTACAAGTAAAAATCCTGTATTTTCTGCTAGAAAATCACTTAGAACCCCCAAAAATTATATATATTTTTTTAGCAGAGACCCTAGGGAATAAAATATTGTTGCAATATTTTATGTCACACGGTATTTGCGCAGCGGTCATTCAAACGCAATTTTTTGGGAAAAAATATGATTAAAAAAAAAAACTAAAAAACAGCAAAGTTAGCCCATTTTTTTTCGTCAAAGTTTTGATTACCTGTTTTTGTGCATTTAATATATATATATATATATATTTTTTTTTGTTATCTAAATTATACATACAAGTGAACTGATTGGAGGTTTTGTTTTGTTTAATAAAATGTAAGAAATTTTCTGAATCACTTATTAATTAAGGCTGCTTTCACACTGGAGCGGGCAGGCATTGACGATAAAACGCTGCTAGTTTTAGCGGTGCTTTACTGTCATTTTAGCGGTGCTAATCGGCTGCTAGCGGGGCGCTTATAACCCAGCTAGCGTCCGAGGAAGTGGTTAAATGCACCCATCTGGCGGCGCTGCCGAATCGCTTTGCAGGCGCTTTAAGGGCGGTGCCCATTCATTTCAATGGGCAGGAGCAGTGGAGGAGCGGTGTACACCGCTCCATAGGACTTTTTTTTTTTTAACATCCTGCCAGCGCATCGCCTCAGTGTGAATGCACTCGGGCTTTCATACTGAGACTGCAGGGGAGCCATTTTGCAGGCACTTTACAGGCACTATTTTTAGCCCAAAGGCGCCTGAAAAACGCCTCAGTGTGAAATTTTAGATTTTTTGAGATGGAGGGGGGAAAAAAAAAAAATCGGCCTAACATATCGGCATCATATATCGGCCATCGGCCGCCGTGATTTCTAAATATCGGCATCGGCCAGAGAAAAACCCATATCGGTCGACCTCTAATTGGGGGTAAGAACAGTGACAAAGTGGTCATTCCCATGCCACCTGACTAATTTGCTCTCTTTTCAGTTAAGCAGGAAAAGTAATTTGTTAAACCAAAACCAAAGTTTAGAAACAAAATTGCTAGTAGGTAGCGATGTTTGTCAGAAGAGATATTCTTTACCATCATTTTTATTTATACACCCTGCAAACACATGCAGAAAACACTCTCAGCATCTGTAAAATGCCAATAGCAGGAGTCAGTTGGCACGATAATGTGACTCCAGTGTACTGTGGTGATGGAGATGCCTAAGTTGCCCTCTTGCCAAGTTTTGGGTGAATCACAAAATAAAAAGCAGAAGATGAGTAGATGCATTCCTGCCCATCATTCTGAGTTGGGCACCTGCTTGTCTATGGCCAGCTTAACAACAGAAAATTACAGCTTGGCTATCCTTTCACTGCAATTTGCAGGTATCTTGTGTTCAATGTAAAGAATTAAAGTAGAAGTTCAGCCAAAAACTAACTAAGCTTAAACCTACTCTTACCCCCATGCTAACTAACTTGTAAAGGAAAAAGGTGTATACTTACCTAATCTAAGGGTCTTCAGGCCTGGTCACGTGATCTCCCAAGAGAGTAGTGGCAATGGCTGCAGAGCCTACGCAGCAATGTTATCACTATACTTACTATGTGCCATCCCATTGTCCACTGTTCCTCCTCTCCCCGGAAGCCCACGCTGGGAACTGATCACATGACCGGACCAAAGTGTCCTTAGATTAGGTAAGAATACACATCTTACCTTTACAGGGTAGTTAGCATAGGACTTAGAATGGGGGTGCGAGTAGGTGTTAGCGTAGGTTTTGACCGGACTTCTACTTTATTGTAGGCATTTTGTGTTCACTGTAAAGAATTAAAGTGATACTAAAGTCTCGTTTTTTTTTATTTTTGCTTAAAAGTAACAAACAAGTTATACTTACCTGCTCTGTGCAGTAGATTTTTACAGAGCAGCCTGTATCCTCCTCTTCTGGGGTCCCTCTTTGGCACTCCTGGCCCCTCCCTCCCGACGAGGGCCCCCATAGTAAGCAGCTTGCTATGGGGGCACCCGAGCCGCAGCTCCGTGTATCAATTCAGACATGGAGCCGTGACTAGGCCCCACCCCCTCTCTCCGCATTGGCTCACTGACTTTGATTGACAGTAGTGGGAGCCAATGGCTCTCCGCTGCTCTCTCAGCCTATGAGGGAGAGTCCTGGGCAGCCGAGTCTCTCCTGCAACATCGCTGGATAGAGATGGGCTAAGGTAAGTATCAGGGGGGCTGAGGTGGGCTGCTGCACACAGAAGGTTTTTTATCTTAATGCATAGAATGCATTAAGATAAAAAAAACTTCTGCCTTTACAATCACTTTAATGTAGGGCTCACTTATACCACTTTGCAAATTAGTGCTGCTGCACCAAACTTCAGTTTTCTGGGTTTTATATGGCATTGTTTATGCTATTGTAAAAAAAAAAAAAAAAAAAAAAAAAAGTAAAAAAACAAACACCCGCTACAGCCAAATTCATGAATTTTCCAAACAAAAAACACTAAAAGAACATTCTCTTCCCTGGTATTATTATAAATCCTACATTCATTTAGGCTGAAGAGATAATACAGCTACAGAGTACAGATGTAGGAAGATTGTGAAAGAAGCAGGCATTGGTTTGTGGGTGTACAGGTCACAGTGATCCCAAAATGACTGCAATAGCAAGGAGCACTGTGTGCAGAACAGGCAAATTCCATGTACACAGAGTCTATATTACCCAGAAATGTCATTGCTTTGCCAGAAATGACAGGGATTCCACCATTAAGACAAAGTGTCAGTGTCTGCTCTAAGAACTGGAGCCATTTGCCCTCGGCCACCAATACGACTGATTCTAATGCAAGCTTTTTAAAGAATACATTGACAGATCAGGCCCTAATTTTAAAATATATTATTAAAACAGGATTTCAATTTTTGGATAGCAACAATGCACAGCTGCAATTTAATGTTGGGTTAACTTTAAAAAAAAATATTTTTTCAAGTCAGGTAATTATTGCAGAAACAAAGACAAATCATAGGTATTTACCCCCGATTGAAACTACTTGATGGTAACTTTATTGTATCTGTATAAAGGTGCACAAGGTCAAAAAACAATATTCAGGATACACTGTTGCATTCAAATAAATGCAACAGAACCTTTAACATGTCACTGCTGACCTCATGGCATGGCACAAATATTCAGCTTTCAGTGCTGTCACACTTTGAATAACAATTACATGGTCATGCAACACTGTACCCAAACAGAATGTGTCATATTTTGAGACAGATAGAGCTTTCTTTTGGTGCCATTTAAAGCGGAGTTCCTCCCAAAAGTGGAACTTCTGCTCATTTGTCTCCTCCCCATAGGACACTCCCTTCCGGGGATTATGTCAGCAGCCCAGCTCCCTCCTCCTTCCACCACTGCCAGGCCAGTAGGAGAGCACAGCGGTGCCTCGTGCATGCGCAGTAGGGAGCTGGCATGAAGCCTTAATGCTTCACTGCCGGGTTCCCTTATCGGCAATGGTGGCGGTAGCACTCGACAGCTGATGGAACCATCAGCTGCGGTGCCGACATCGGGGGACTCCAGGACAGGCAAGTGTCCTATTAATAAAAGTCAGCAGCTGCAGTATGTGTAGCTGTTGGCTTTTACTTTTTGCAGGGGTGGAAAAAAAATAAATAAAAAAAACGTTTCTCTAGGTTTCTGTCATAAAATGATGTAAATAAGTACTTTTTCATTCACTGATGTGCGCTGATGAGGCCGTACTGATAATCAGTGCCCATGCCCCTGTGTGGATTTGCTGGTTTTTGGCTCTCCTCGCATGCTGTCAGCGTGAGGGGAAGATTGCCGATAACCCTGCAAATCCAGTTTACATCTGTGATCAGCTGTGACTGGACACAGCTGATCACCTGGTAAAGAGCCACCGTTAAACTGCATCCAATTCGCATAAGTGTGAACCCAGCCTAAAAGTGGTTGTAAAGGCAGGTTTTGTATCTTAATGCAAACATTAATCAATACTACCCAATTACCTAATACTTACCCAACTTGATCAAGCGATGTTGCCCAAGAGCCATGGCTATCCAGGACTCTCACTCTTCATTGGCTGAGACACAGCAGTGGGTGCCATTGGCTCCTGCTGCTGTCAAAGTCAGTAAGCCAATGAAGAGAGAGACAGGGGGCAGGGCCAAACCACAGCTCCATGTCTGAATGGACACATAGCAGCGGCTCGGTTCGGGTAGCAAGCTGCTTGCTGTGGGGGCACTTGGAGAGCCTGCGAGGGGGGGGAAGAAGAGGATCTGGGTTGCTCTGTACAAAAACACTGCACAGAGCAGGTAAGTAGAACATGTTCGTTATAAAAAATAAAAAACAAACACACACAAGACATCAATTTTGCTTTAGAACATGTTAGCTTTTAGCAAGGTGGTATATTACTCCATTCAGAGGCTTTAATATCCCTCTAAACGATTGTGTAAAAATGTGAGGTTTGTAGAAATGAATCAGTAAGTTTTGCTTGTTGATACTGGAAACAGTCATGGAATTGTTGGTCAAGGTTTAGACATCTAAAAGGTTGTACATAGAAGAAGCAATACTTTTTTTTTTTTTTTTTTAAATAACTCAAGTCATACAGATGGCCAATAACAGACCACGGGCAACCTCATTTCAGATACTGAAGACCATTGATCTATTCAAGATCTCCAGTAGTGGCATACTTGGTTAAATAGGACATTTACTTTTCCTGAATGTGTTCCAAACACACTGCCGTTGCAATATGCTGCGGGTGCTAATACATTGTTAATATCAACCCAAACACAGACTTCAAATGCATTGCGTTTGCAGGCACCAGACTGCATGGTACCAAAATACCATGCCATTTGGTGCAGTGCATTTTGTTTCCAAAAGTAGCACAGTCTACATTCCTGTGCAATTCTGGAGTGAACTGACCCTTAACCCCAAAAACAAAGAATGTAATATATTGCAGCTTGTTAATTCTTAGGAGGTAGTGGCTGCATTCGTTTTCTTTTTGCCTGTTTTTTTACCTGGTGATCCAGCCAGTAAGTCTGTTATTTTTCAAATTCTTATGCTTACTATCCAGACCTATCACCTCTCTGCTGGCGTGGATACCACATTCCATATTTGTAATGATTTGCTGTTCGATTCAAGGGTTTTGAAAAAAATGTAAATATAACTCAAGCAACCCAGATGTATTTATGCCTCTAAATCTTTGAGTTTGTTTCATAACAGATGCCTCAATTAAGGTCCATTCACACCAGGTGCCGTGGGATTGCGTTAGTTATTCCAGTGCAATGCCACCACATCCCCACTGCAAGATAAGGCAAAATGACTCGTCTCTGGTGTGGCCAGTTCACCACTGTGTTGCAATGTGTGCCGAAAAAAAGTACTGTGTGCAGTAGTTTTATTTCAGCACAACGCGGTGTCATCGCAAACCGGCTGAAAGAACTCTATGAAGTGTCACTGGGGGAAAAAAAAAAAACAGTGCAATGCGCCAGTATCAGTGCATAAACATTGTGCTGGTCAAGCCAGACCACACCGCACACCACCCTCAGATCGTGGGTGTAATGCTTTGCAGGCTCATAGTAAAGAAGATAATAAATGCAGATGTTTTTTACCTGCAAAAAGATGTGCTTTTTTTTTTTTTTTTTTTTTTAACAGAAGTGAACTTTAACCACTTGCCCACTGGCCACTTCCTAACCAGGCCAATTTTCAGCTTTCAGCACTCTCACATTTTGAATGACAATTACTCAATCATGCAACACGGGGGGGGGGGGGGGGGGGACGGGTTGCGCTATAAATTAAAAAAAGACCACATTTTTTTTTTTTTTTTAAATGTATTTTTCTTCGTCTCAGTTATATAATTTTGCAAATTATTAATTTTTCTTTATAACTTTTGGCCAAAAGGGCATGGATGAGGAGAGTACTGCTGCAGTCTCCCTCTCACACTGTACCGATTGTGTGTACAGCGTGCGAGGAGAGGAGACAGCAGAACAGGACATGCAGCGGTTTGATGACAAGTGATCGCTCCTTCATTGGACAAATCGCATTGTAAAAGACCGTCGTCATTGGCCATTTACTCCGATCTGTGATTCGCCAGATCCGGAGTACCTGACAAACACAGACATTCCCAGGTGCGCACCCTCCCAGAATAAGGCCTGGTCGGAAAGTGGTTAAGACAGGACAGAGGGGGGAATAAAAAAAAAGAAAAAACTAAGTCACCACATTTGAAGACTGCTAAGCATAAATTTATGAATAGAATACCACTTAAAAAGTTCAGGGCACCCATTTTGACAACAAGGAACGACAATCTGAAAATGTAAACATTTTCCAAATACTTTTTATATTCACTTTACAATCAAGATAAAGCAAAGGGAGGCAAATAGAAATGGTTTGCATCTTACCGTTCACACTGCTTGCAGAAATGCACGGAAACTTGCTTTGGAATTCCTTCACTGATGTCAACTTGTGTCCGTAGACATGCTACACACATGTTCGCAGGATTTGGTGGGATTGGAATGCCACACTGACAACAAAGACTAAAACAGAAAAACATTATTATAAGTCTAATAATGCAATCTAGATTTTTTTTAAACTGAACCTGTGCCCCAAACTAGGTACAATAAAGTA
This sequence comes from Lithobates sylvaticus, assembly GCA_028564925.1. Lineage (NCBI taxonomy): Eukaryota > Metazoa > Chordata > Amphibia > Anura > Ranidae > Lithobates > Lithobates sylvaticus. Next base: position 391,788,743 of record CM053028.1, read on the forward strand.
TTTACATATTCTAAACAAGCAGTAAAATCACTTTTAATCACCTCTGTATCTATAAACATTGTGCACAACTATGCACAATAGAAACACTAAATTTACTGTTCCTTTCCTTTGAAGAAGCTTGTTCTTTTTTGGGCTCTATTGAATGTTTTTATTGAGCTTATTTGAGATCCTTTGAGCATAAGCGTATTTTTTTTTTTTCCCCACAAACCCTCCTCTCAGCTAATTTTTCTTATTTTTTTGTGTGTTTGAGCTTTGCTCTTTCATGTGTTTTTGGGGACTTGGGCGTCTTTTCTGCTTGAAAGCTCCTCTCAAAAACGTGAGTTTGGTGGGGGTTATATTCTGCCTGTAAGAACATACTGTATGCCCGCAAACGCCTGAAAAAGCCATAGTGTACATGGAAACATTGGCTGGAGGGGAGGTTGCAGGCAGAAAAAGTAAGCGCTCAAAAAAGCTTAAAAGCTTGCAGGAGCCGCTTCTTTGAGCTTCCTTGTGCATGAGCCCTTAAAGCAGAGTTCCACCCAAAAGTGGACCTTCTGTATTAAGGACACATAACCCCCTGACATGCCACATCTGGCATGTCATTTTTTTGGGGGGGGGGGGGAGTGGGTACCTAGTTTTGACAGGTACCCCCACTTTCACTCAGGCCACCTAGGCGACTCGAGCGGAAGTTCTCTTCTCCCCCTCTCTCCCTGCAATCTTTCTGGGACACGTCACAGGTCCCAGAAGATTGCCCGGCCACAAGCTGTCACCGCCGGGTGCCCACACTTGTGTACCAGCGTCGGAGAGAAGCAAGGGTTCGGGTGGCCACATTGCTGGGCCGTGAGACAGGTGAGTGTGTTTATTAACCACTTCAGCCCCATAAATATTTACCCCCTGACCAGGCCATACACATATACACATCTTCAATATCACTTTAAGTAACACTTATCCTTGTCCTTCCACAGTCTGGAAAGTAAAAGTAGCATACTGATGAACACATTTCTCTCCTACTCTGCTCTCTCCTCCCACTGGCAAGTTTTTTGTTAGTGCATGTGCACTGCAGTACAACTTGCTACTATACAGTAGATTGCAACTGGCAGACACCAGGTCAAAAGCAGACCGTTGCATTTACAAAAAGCCACTTAATAATGCATCAATGAGCACAGACCTGCATTAACTTGGGTCTTTTAAATCTGCCACAAGTTCAGCTTTAAGGCTCCGTTCACACCTAGGCATTTTCCTGCTCTAAGCCTCAGCTCTAAAAACTCCCAACAGGACAAATCCCACTCATTTCAGTGGCCCCTGTTCACATCTGAGCGTTCTGTCGCTTAAAGCGGGATTCCACCCTAAAGTGGAACTTCCGCTCTTCGGAACCCCCCCCCTCCGGTGTCACATTTGGCACCTTTCAGGGGGGAGGGGGGTGCAGATACCTGTCTAAGACAGGTATTTACACCCACTTCCTGGCATAAACTCCCACGGGAGTTTACGCCACTTCCTGTCCCGGCGCACTGTCTGCCGGGACACACACGGGTCCCAGTAGACAGAGCGGACGATTCTCATTGCGCTGCGTGACTCGCGCATGCGCAGTAGGGAACCGGGAAGTGAAGCCGCAAGCTTCATTTCCTGATTCCCTCACCGAGAATGGCGCCGGCAGCAGCAGAGAGCCGAGTGATTGTTTTTACAGCTTTTGCATTGGTGACCTTTTAACCTTAAAAACGCCTGTACAAAAATGCTGCAAAAACTACCAAAAAAAAAAAAAAAAAACATCTGAAAAACACAGATAAAATAGCAATGCCTAGATGTTAACGGAGCCTTAGATTTACATTTTCCCAAATAAACTGCTTACATGTTGCCTTGGCTGCTTGTTGCTGGCCCCTTCATGTACTCCATTTCAACAACTATATATCTAGAATAGAAAAACAACAAGGAAAAAGTCAGCAATAGACAACATGGTAACTTCAGTAATATTCTTTGTCAGGGAACAAATATTTGCATTATGACACATATAGGTCTATTTATAAACATTTTTCACACAACCTTTACCCAGGATTCACATGGTTTCCAACTAAATCCAACTAGAAAATTGTGTGAATATTAAGCAAAAACAACATTTATAGACACCTTAATATGATTCCCAGTTTTTTTAATTGTTAAAACACCAGCAACATCACAGGTTAACCATGGCCGCCTTCTTCAGCGTATGATCTGCCCATACTTACTTGAACTGCTGGATCAACCCTGACCTCCCCATTGCATCAGAAAAAAAATAAAAAAGGTATACACGGAATGGCTTTTTCCTTCTTCCATTGTAAATAGAGATGGATAGGTTCACAGATATTACACATTTTGAATATCTGTGCATGCGATAATCCAGGCTTCCACCTTCAGCAGAGCTTATCTCACTATTGACCTTTAAAAATGCCCAGTTGTCACAAGTGATGGTAAAAAAAAAAGGATCAGAAAAGAAGCTAAATTAGCAAATATCTAATACAGCTGAAACTGGAATAAAATATTGTCCAAGTACAAATGTCATGTGTATTCTACTTGAATCTTTGTATGCTTTGTGTATTTCTTCCAGATCTGTGCAGTAATCCAGTGTGAAACTGTGCAGGAGCTTCCTGTAATACAGGCCAGTATGTGCTGCTCTCTCTCCGTGTACATGGTGACTGGTCTTGTATCTGTCCCCTCCTGTATTTTTCTGCAGGCAGTCTATTGTGTGGGGCCTGCTGGTCCCTCCCACAGCTCTGCTCTCTGAACAAACTATGTACAGAATTATGAGGTCAGTACTTGTCTTACAGGGTAATATCTGGGTTTGCCAAGGCATTGATTTCACACAAAGTAAAGTATTAATTATTAATATATTTAAAATGAAAGAATTGTGCCCAGAGTTTGGTTTTAAAACAGTTAGCAACATGGAACATTTGTCATTAAAGCAGAGCTTTCTGGCAGTTCCACATTAAGTCGTCTACATTTGGCAGATCAAATTTTTTTTTTTTTGGGGGGGGGGGGGGGTACCTAGTTTTGATAGGTACTCGCTCACACTTTTGCTCCAATCGCCTGGGTGCTTCAAGCAGAAGATGTCGGTGCCGGGGACCCAAAGGCTAATGAAGAACTAGTCCCAGTGAGAATAACGCTGGATCCATGGACAGGCAAGTGTACTGTTATTAAAAATCAGCAGCTAAAGGATTTGGAGATGCTGACTTTTAATTAATTTTTTTTCCCCCAAAGTGGAGAACTGCTTCAACTGGGATAAGCCAAGGCTCGTGATGGACTGAGTTCGGCCTTAACCCAACAGAAACTGTCACATGACAGCAGGCCGCTGTCCCAATTAGCTGTGGCTATGGAATTCCCCATGCGCACTCGTATGTAACAAAAAGGTGGGGATGCTGGTGACATCTTTAACCTACTATAACCACATAGCCACATCTGATCAATGACCCTCTATGAATGTGGCCACAGCAGGTTAAATCTTAGCTCATCCCTAGTCATAAGCCTGAGCTATTCAAATTTTCCCAGGCTTAGGTCTAGGGATCAGGTATGAGCTTGGCCATATTCTGACCCTGGATCGAAACCTTGTGAGAGAGTCTGCCAGGAAGCGGCCACTGTCAATCATAAGCAGTCAAATCATTTGCCACTCCGCAGCCATATGTATACAATCCCCTTGTATATGTTGGGCTGTAGAGCAGGGTATGCCTTGGCCACTTATGACGGACCAAGGACAGTGACAACGGCGTACTGCTCTAAGCAGCACCATGTCTACTCGTAGGTGGGTGGTAAACCATCTGTTTTTACCACCCGCTTGCCAACTGTGTAAAAGAAGCCCAAAAGTCAGGCTGGGTGCCAACCCTCCACATTTTCAGCCTACTTTTTGGTTAGAGAGGCAGAAAAAGGTGACAGGTGAGGCCAAAATTACTTTCACAGTAAAGCCGGCCATACATGGATCAAAATTCAGCAGGTTCAGCAGGAACCAGTCAAGATTTGGTCCATCTATGAGCAGGCTGTTTGGATCGACTTGGGTACAACCAACCTGTCAGATTTTTCTACATATGATTACTGTGGTTGGGTATAGCCACTAGCAGTAATCATCATGTACTCCCGGCCCAAAGGGACCCCTGCTCCCCCTTGCTGGCAAAGCACAACAGCGCTGTGAAAGACACTCCCCATCAATACTGACTGTTGATGTGGGAATTGAGTGCTTTTCTTTCCTTCCACACGCAGTGAAAGGAAAGAAAATTGAATCATCTATGGGCTGCTTAGTTGAGATTATGGATGAGCTCAGGCACATTCAAACAAGAGTCCAAACCCACCAAGAAGCTGTCAAACAGGACAGCCAATCATAGGCAGTGGAGGCATATCCAGCACTAAGGATTAGCTCTGGTATGTTCGCACAGCCCACGTGCAGAGCTCGCAAAGAAGTCGGCACTGCGCTAATCACAGTGCTGGATATGCCTCCACTGCCTCACTGCCGCTAATCACAGGCAGTGAGACATTTCCAGATCTCTGCAGCCGCGCATCAGGACAATGTCTCACTGCCTGTGATTAGCGCAGTGCCGACTTCCTGGCGGGCTCTGCACGCGGGCTGTGCGAACACGCCGGATCGCATCCTTACCCAGCACATATACAAGGGGAGTATATATTTACGACCTGTGGGGCAGGGAATGCCGTTGCTGCCTATGATTGGCTGTCCGCCTTGACAGCTTCCTGGTGGCTTCAGACAGTCCAAAACCACCCGAATTTACCTCTGGCCAAGATGTGGATATAACTTCAGCTGACAATCATTGTGACACGACGGTTACCCCTGCTTCTGCAATGCTTCAAGTGCTCATAACTTTTACAGAAAACAGTAGATCACCATACCATCCCTCCCAACATTTTGAGAATGAGGGACACCTATTAGCAAAAGTATGTAGGCGTAGGACACCCACCCCCCATAGAGGAGAATTATAAAAAAATAAAGGGTTACCAAACTCTTTTTTTTTTTAAATAACAAACATATTATACTTACCTCCTCTGTGCAGTTGGTTTTGCACAGAGTGGCCCCGAACCTCCTCTTCTCAAATGCCCCATCGGAGAAGCGCTCTCCTTCGGGACACCCGTGCGGGCACGCTCCCGAGTCTTGCTGCTGCGTCTATTGACACAAACAAAATTACTCGACCCCGCCCCCTCATCATTGGATCTGATTGACAGCAGCAGGAGCCAATGGCTGCACTGCTATCTATCCAATCAAGACACTGGCTGGAGCTGGTGTGCTCGTTCCCGTCACAGGAATTGTGGGGCTCAGGTAAGTAAAAGGGGGGCTGCTGCAAGACAGGAGGTTTTTCACCTTAATGCATAGAATGTATTAAGGTGAAAAACCTCCAGGGTTTACAACCCCTTTAAACCCACATGTCTTTTTTTTTTACCACTACTTTATATTGGCTTTTTAAATTTAAAAATGCAGCAATCTAAAAACTGGATGAAAGGTTTAGCACTGGGAAACACTTTCTGAAACATATAAAGTGCATTTTATATAAAACTATATAGATCAGACCAAAATGAGGGGGACTTTATTCCAAATCAGGGAGAGTTGGGGGTTATGCCATACCTATGTATCCCTCCCCCAGTCTCATGGAACAGTGCTGGGATCGGTCTGTGTGTCTCCAGCCTCCTTCTATGTGAATACACTGGGGCTGTGACAGGGTCTCTTTAACTTACTATCAAGCTGGGACTTTTAGTGCCACTACTACCACAGAGAGACTCTCCAGCCTTCGGCCGATCTGTGCCCTGTGAGAAGCATGTGACTGCCTGTCAATGCGGTGTAGGTGAGTAGACAGGCTGCCCCCACCAAACATGTAAAGAATACACTTTAACGAGCAGCAGTACCCATCCTGTACACTCACCTCCGGCCGGTGTCACCATAAACACAAAGATCGAAGCCCGATCTCTCACATCAGCACCATGTGGCAGGACTTCAGCTTCCGCATGACGTCACCATCCCGAGGACCCACACAGAGGCTGCCCTGAGTACTGCCTGCACGAGTGGTGTGCAAGGAAGCGCCTGTAGGGAGCATGTCCGGTACATTCTTCTCGGATAATTCCTAGTGTGTCAGTGACACGTGTTACAGATGGAAAGACAAGTAAATGTTTAATTTGAAGGAACTCTGACAAAAGGTGACATACCTGGCCCACCTGGGGGCGTGTGGGCTCCATTGAAATCTAAATGTTTGCAGTCCTTACTGGGAATGAGGGTGTCACAGAGCCTGCTCCGCTGGCTGAAATTCTCAGTGCTGAGAGAGGAGGACCCCTTTATGTGAGGACCCCTTTATGGACCCCTTCATGTGAGGAGGACCCCTTTATGGACCCCTTAATGTGAGGGTGTCTCTAGCAGACGAACTCTGGAATAAGCAAATATTGTCTAAATACAAGAGCCATGTGTATTCTTCCTTGGATCCTTGTGTGCTTTATGTACACATCTGTGCAATAATCCAGTGAGAACCTTTCCCTCTGTGTAGGAGCTTCCTGTAATAAAGACCAGTCACTGCTCTCTCTCCTTGTGCAGGGTCACTGGTCTTGTCTCCGCCCCCCTCCTCTAGTTTCCTGCCGGCAGCCATTAGAGGGTGGAGCTTCTAGGTCCTTCCTAAAGCTCTGCTCTTAGCCCAGGCTTTGTACAGCACAGTGTTAATGTCTCTGCTTCTTTTACAAGGTAATATCCAGGTTTGCAAAGACATTTGGTCACACAATATTGATGGGTAGCTGAAGTTGCACTTTGACAGGCCTGGTGCAAGGATTTTTGACACCCTAGACGAAACCTAATTGTGACCCCCATTGTCTCTGCCCCTGACTCCACCCCCTTTGTCCTGCCCATGTATACGGTGGAGGTGGCAGGATGGAGAGTACACAGACCTACCTGATTCCTACACTCACCTACCTGACCACTACACAGACGCACCTGACCACTACACAGACCCACCTGACCACTACACAGACGCACCTGACCACTACACAGACGCACCTGACCACTACACAGACCCACCTGACCACTACACAGACCTGACCACTACACAGACAGACCTGACCACTACACAGACCCACCTGACCACTACACTGACCCACCTGACCACTACACTGACCACCACGCTCACCGACCTAATTCCTACACACACTGACCCACATGATTCCTACTAACTCTGGCTGGAAAGTCCTGTACATCTCCAGCTCTCGGTACAGCCCTGCACTGCTCACAGAACACCCACCCCACTCTTCCCCAGTACAATGTACATCGGTGAATCCTCCTCATGTCTCCATGGCCTCCAGACTCCATCGTCAGTCTCTCCCCAGCACCGGACACACAGAGTACTCCTTTGGGGTCCTGCCACCCAGCCGCTCCTCAGTATCCCCCTGCTGGTCCACCAACAGCCACTGTACCCCTGCACCAACCGCTCTGCCATCTACACCATACACTGTCCCTCCACTCCCCATCAGTCGTTCTCGCACAACAGGCCGCACCAGACCAGAGGATTCCCAAGGCAGGGGGGGGGGGCAATAGGCTGCTGCGGAGAAACGCACCGCATCAGAGGGAGAAGCAAATGGCCACAGCACACTTAGACCGGTGCGGAGAGGCCGGGTGAGTGGCACCAGCCCAAGGAGCAGCCCAGTTGCCTTGGGCCTCACAAATGCATGCAGCCCTGGCCCAGTCCGCCCCTGCTGCCCCACCCCAAATAAAGTGCACTCTAGGCCGGCGCCTACCTTGCCTATGGATAGTGCTGGCCCTGCACTCTGCAGAGCTCAGTGAGAGCTGATTGGAGGGAAGAACCCCCCCCCCCCCCCCCCTTTACACAGGAACAGAGCCATGGCTGTCAATCATAGAATGTGTGCTGGAGCTCCCTCCTCTGTCACCTTTTTTCTCTTGGTGTCAGGAAAACTTGTCAGAAGTGATTTATGCTGATAGCAGAGGAAAGATGCAGCAGAAAGAAATTACACTTGGTCCTCTGGATTGAGACAAGTACACACTATAGTGGTATGTTTTTGTTTATTTCATATCTGAGGTTTACACCCACTGTACTACTTTCAGTCCGGGCAAGTTCTGACATCCCTCCAATCCTTTTAAAAACATGGAAAAACCTTTTTTTGGTAGCAAACTACTTAGAACCCCCAAACATTCTATATATATATATATATATATTTTTTTTTTTTTTTTTTAAGCAGAGGCTCTAAAAAATAATATGGTGGGTGTTGCATACAGCATTCTGCCTGCATTATTTTATGTTTTTTATTTCTCCTATATTCTTGGTGGACATTACCTTTAGCAGACTATGTGTAAAAAAAAAAAAAAAATTCATCCAGGACCCCTCCCCCTCTCCTAACAGCATGGAAGGCAGCTGCATGTGTTCCCTGCAAAGAGTTCCTGTATGGATTGTTTTTGCAGATAGTACACTGAAGGTAACACCCACAACCCTGCCCACTGCTGTGTCCTTGATTAGATATTCTAGTCTACTATTTGGGAGGGCTACTGCAAGACAAATGCATATGACAAGTTCTGGCTCCTCCCACAGAACAAGAACTAGAAGAGCTGCAAGGGATGGCAACTGAGTACAGAGATGATATCACTTTTAAAAAGGTGTATATAGTAAATTATACAATCTACACAGAGTATACATCAGCAGACGGGGGTTATGGGGACAAGGCTTTTTTATATTCTACTGAATTTAGTTGGGATGTGGGCTCCTCTATTCATTGGTAGACTTACCTGGCAACACACAATCTTTGGCAGCAAGTATATTGCATTCTGAACAACCTTTTTTTAAAGCCCTCGTTAATCAGAACCCTGAGGGGTTAAAGTGATTGTAAATGATCACCTTGTAAAACAACCCATTCAGTTTAAAATAGAAATGAAAGGCAAAACTTTTTTGTATAGATGTAAAAATGTATTATAAATACCTTCATTTTTTAATATTTTTTTCCCCCTTTTATATATGTGATCACATTCCCTCTGTTCTCAGCTAAATAAGAGCTAGGGGGAAAAGAAGCAGCAGTACACTGAGCTTCCCAGTGAATGGCTGTGCAGCGGGGGCATGTCAGGACAAGTCTGATCATTGGAGGAGCATAGCTAGAGAACTGACCACGGCATGTTCTTCTGCTTAGTGTGGTCAGTTTTTAATAGGAAAAAAGAAGGACTGGCAGGAACACCAGGGATTTCACATAAAATAAGCAATACAAATGGAACAGGATAATTTCTCATAAAAGTACATGGTACAGCAGGCACATATCAGGAATAAGAAGTGTTGGGAGTAACAAACACTTTAACTAAACTCCAATTTATTCATATGACCCATGTCATCACTGACACAAAACAGGTGATAGCCAAAAATTGGCTTTCTAAACATATATCAATGTCTGAGGTTAATGCAGAACTAACAGCAGTTTATACTCACCATTATGGCTGAAACACGTTAACTTCTGCTGTACATATTTATCATTTATGGGGTTACAAATAAAATGTGGACTTATTGAAGAGCATGTATGGATTTGCGGATTTCTGCACATCCTGCACCCAACAGCTCAGGAGGATCTCTACATAATCTGGGGTAGTAGCACCTTTTTCTTCTATTAAATAGTTTATAATCCCCTCTCCTCCAACGGTCCGGTCCCTCGCCGGTGCTGTCATCTTATCCTGTTTGCAGGAGTCTGCCAATCCGGTGTCTTGCCAAAAAAGGCCCCCCGGCGGATAATGCCCCCCCCTGTACTGCGCAGGCGAAGTGCTTGCGCAGTACGAACGACTACGGAGCCACCGAAAGTCTCCAAAGATGAACAGCTGATAGTCAGCTCTACACGGCGCCTGCGCACTACATTCTGCCCTGAGTCCAGGTTCAAGCCCCACCATTCAAGTGGACATAGAGTTAGAATAAAAATATGCAGAGCGAAGCGAGCCCGCGAGGGGCCCTGTGTCTTAAAACAGTTTTAGAACGTAGGCGCCGTGTACAGCTGACTCACAGCTGTTCAGCTTTGGCTATTTTCAGCGGCTCCGTTGTGGTTCATTCTGTGCAAGCGCTGCACCTGCGCAGTACAGGGGTTTCATTATCCGCCGGGGGGACCTTTCTCGGCAGAACACCGGCACACAGGGATCAGGCCAGCCGCTTTAAGCTGAGCTGCACTTGCACAGCTCAATTTTCATGCCGGGGGACGATGCAAACAGGCAGGTAAATGTATTTTATTGCAGAAGTGTCATGTCTCTTATGCAATAAAAAAAACATGCCTGACTGCTGCAAACAACAGTGGAACTTTAGTTGTGCTTTAAATCCGGAGTCCATTGGACTATGCGTAATGAGAAATTAGCAGCTGGGCTTCGGGGCAACATGCTCAAATTTCAGTTTAGAAACTGGATTTCCAACTATTTTCCACAAGTCTTCAATTGTCATCTCCTGGACCTGTAATAATCCCCACTGTCGCACGTTCAGAACTATGGACACACTAACCTCCCGTGGTCGACTCCCCCCCCCCCCCCCCCCCCTCCCTTCCCATCCTTTTATTTCTCTAGCTTTCTATATTATTTCTTTCATTCATTTGTTCCAAATAACCCTGTTTGACTCATTTAAGTTAATCACTGCCTCTTTTTACCAGCCAGAATGTGATCCATGCCTGCTGTCCCTCTCTACTGAAGTGTATTATGCTTCTGTTGATGATAATAATGCCTTCTCCTAAGTGCTATGGTCTTTGTACACAGTTGTTATGTGATCACAAACACTTTGTATTACATTGTAAATATCAACCTTTATATCTTTAAAGTAAATGATTGAACAGGGAAAGAAACTTGCTACATTATTTCAGCTTTAAATTAAAGGTTTGATTCCCGGATTTTGGTTTTAACAGCTGAGAAAACTGGATACTTGGCTGCAGGAAAGGGGGAAGAGCTATTTTTAAACACCAGATTGTTGTTACAAACATGTTGGAGGTCAGCAACTGAAATCTGTCCCACCCACTATGACATGGCAGAATGATTGACAGGCCAGGGGACTCCTAGTCTGCCACTCCTATCTACATGTGCCAGAACAGATTGTCAGTCTGAGTAAGCTAGCATAGGGTCTCACTGTAAGCACCCCTCATTATTACATTATACATTATTAGACAGTGAGGACTAGGCAAGGCACTTTATAAAGCCAAAGCAAACTTTTTTTTTGGTAAATATAAGCAATTGAAACCCACCCATTTGTTCTCCCACTGAATCAACTAATTCCCACATATAATGGGAATTGAAGTTCCATAATGAAGTGCCGAAACGTTATAAAAAAAGTGATATTGACGCTTCCACAATCCCTCCTCACAGTGGCCAGGATATTGTCACTTTTAATTGGATCTGGCAATGATGTCACAGAGATTAAAAAGGTGATGTAAGAGTGGATTTAAAAAAATGCTGTTTTTTTATTATGTGGCAAATTGGGATAAGCGCAGGCAATTTTAGATCCTAGTCCGAACCAACCTGAGCTATCCCACCAGGAAGCTGTCACTTTACAGATCCAATGGTAGGCGGTCAAGGCATTCCCCCACCTGCTGCCGCATATATACCTATGGCTGCATGTTGGGGAATGCCTCAACCACCTACCATTGGCTGTGTAGCGTGACAGCTTCCTGGTGGGATAGCTAAGGTGGGTTCAGCTTAGGCTCTGAACATGCCTAAACCTATCACTGGTGGTAAAGGACAGGAAAGAACACAATATTTTTAATTAGCTTTGGGCTCAACACAGTGACTAAGTGGTTAGCACTTCTGCCTAGCAGCACTAGGGTCATCGGTTTGAATACCAACCACAACATTACCTGCCTAGAGCTTGCATGTACTTCCTGTGCTTGCGTGGGTTTCCTTCCACACTCCAAAGACATGCTGGTAGGTTAGTTGTCTCCTGTCTAAATTGGGAATAGTATGAAGAGTTAGAGACCTTAGATTGTAATTAGGGGAGGGACTGATGTGAATGTACAATATATATGTAAAGTGCTGCATAAATTGATGGTGCTATATAAGTACCTGTAAAAAAAAAGGGTCCTTTCACACAAGTGTGCTTGGCTTACAGGGGGTACCAGTGTCGGCCCTAGAGTGAATCTTCTGGGGCTATAGCCCCGAATCTGGGGCCCATAGTCCAGAGTGTCTTACCGGGTGCAGTGGTGCCGTACTCCCGCAACGGCAGTCCCAGTTCCTGCTCCCCACTGACTGACACTCTAGCGGTGGTTGGTTGCTAGGACCGCCCAGCGTCTAGCAACCAACCACGTGACTCCACCCCTGGCATTCAGCGGAGAGTGGAACTTTCCTGGCTTGCAGTCCTGTCCTGGGCTGGCTGCTGCCTCCTGGCTCACTGTCTCCTCAGTGGTTGGTTGCCATCAACCAACCAACCACAGTTTGACTAACTCCACTCCCTGCCAGTGTGGAACCTTCTCAAATTTAGACCTGGCTATTGCCAGTGCCCCACCTCCCCTTCACACGTGGTGAATTTAAAGAAGGTAAGAAACTTTAGGAGGCTTATATTTAATGCTAGGGGAGGAGCAGCTCTGGGGAACCCGGAAGTAAGGGGAGGCTGTCTAGGGACTCTGATATAAGGGGGGGCTCTCTCGGGGGACCCTGATGTAATGAGGGGGGACCCTGATGTAATGAGGGGGACCCTGATGTAGGGAGGGGGCTCTAGGGACCCTGATGTATGGAGGGGCTCTGGGGACCCTGATGTAAGTGGGAGGGGGCTCTCTGGGGACCCTGCTGTAAGGTGGGATCTGCACTCAGATATGTAACAATATTTATATATATATATATATATATATATATATATATATATATATATATATATATATATATATATATATATATATATATATATATAATGATAAATGTTTTTTTAAAATTGTTTACAAATAAATATTTGGAAAGTGTGGCGTGCATTTGTATTCAGCCCCCTTTACTCTGATACCCCTAACTAAATCTAGTGGAACCAATTGCCTTCAGAAATCATCTAATTAGTAAATAGAGTCCCCCCTGTGTGTAATTTAATCTTAGTATAAATACAGCTGTTCTGTGAAACCCTCAGAGGTTTATTAGAGAACCTTAGTGAACAAACAGCATCATGAAGGCCAAGGAACACACCAGACAGGTCAGGGATAAAGTTGTGGAGAAGTTTAAAGCAGGGTTGGGTTATAAAAAATATCCCAGGCTTTGAACTTCTCACAGAGCACTGTTCAATCCATCATCCGAAAATGGAAAGAGTATGGCACAACTGCAGACCTACCAAGACATGACCGTCCACCTAAACTAACAGGCCGGGCAAGGAAAGCATTAATCAGAGAAGCAGCCAAGAGGCCCATGGGAGGATCTACAGAGATCCACAGCTCAGGTGGAAGAATCTGTCCACAGCATAACTATCAGTCATGTACTCCGCAAATCTGGCCTTTATGGAAGAGTGGCAAGAAGAAAGACATTGTTGAAAGAAAGCCATAAGAAGTGTTGTTTGCGAGAAGCCATGTGGGGGACACATGTGAAAGAAGGTGCTCTGGTCAGATGAGACCAAAATTCAACTTTTTGGCCTAAAAGCAAAACGCTATATGTAAGGGAAAATAACACTGCACATCACCATGAACACACCATCCCCACCGTGAAACATGGTGGTGGCCAGGGGCGTAACTAGAAATCACAGGGCCCCATAGCAAAATGTTACCACCACCACCCCAAAAAAAAAAAAAAAAAATGGACTAATGCCATCGAACAACAGATTACCACACTCATGTGGCACAGTACCCAGGCAACAGCTTAATTTTGAACAACAAAGTATGCAGTATACTGTATGCAGCCCCTGAAGGACACACATGCATACCCCCATCAGTAAAGACCCCCCAGCAGTATAGACACTCCCCTAAGTACAGACACCCCTCAGCATTACAGACCCTACCTCAGTGCAGGACCCCCCCTAGCAGTACAGACACCCCCCAGTGCAGACCACCCCCTCAGTACAGACACCCTCCAGTACAGACCTCCCCAACATTACAGACCCCCCCTCAGTGCAGGACCCACCCCCCTCAGTGCAGACCCCCCTCAGTAGTACAGAACCCCCCCCCCCCCCAGTAGTAAAGACACCACCTTAGTACAGACACCCCCCCTAGTGCAGACCCCCCTAGCAGTACAGACACCCCCAGCAGTACAGACCCCCCCACCTCAGTGCAGACCCCCCACCCAAGTGCAGACCCCCCCCCCCCATCAGTACAGACACCCCCCCCCGACCTCAGTGCAGACCCCCATCAGTACAGACACCCCCGACCTCAGTGCAGACCCTCATCTGTACAGACACCCCCGACCTCAGTACAGACACCCCCCGACCTCAGTGCAGACCCCCCCATTGCAGACCCCCCACCCAAGTGCAGACCCCCCCCCCATCAGTACAGACACCCCCCACCTCAGTGCAGACCCCCACCCAAGTGCAGACCCCCCCCATCAGTACTGACACTCCCCCACCTCAGTGCAGACCCCCATCAGTACAGACACCCCCCGACCTCAGTGCAGACCCCCATCAGTACAGACACCCCCGACCTCAGTGCAGACCCCCATCAGTACAGACACCCCCGACCTCAGTGCAGACCCCCATCAGTACAGACACCCCCCATTACAGACGCCCCCATCCAAGTGCAGATCTCCCATCAGTACAGACGCCCCCACCTCAGTGCAGACCCCCTTAGTACAGACACCCACCCCCATTACAGACCCCCCCATCTCAGTGCAGGCCCCCCTCAGTACAGACAATCCCCCATTACAGACCCCCCAACCTCAGTGCAGACCCCTTAGTAAAGACACCCCCATTACAGACCCCCCCACCCAAGTACAGACACCCCCCACCTCAGTGCAGACCCCCATCAGTAGACACCCCCCAGCAATGCAGACACCCCCTTAGTACAGACACCCCACCCAAGTGCAGACCCCCTTAGTACAGACACCCCCACCTCAGTGCAGACCCCCATCAGTAGACACCCCCCAGCAATGCAGACACCCCCTTAGTACAGACACCCCACCCAAGTGCAGACCCCCTTAGTACAGACACCCCCCACCTCAGTGCAGACCCCCATCAGTAGACACCCCCTTAGTACAGACACCCCCCACCTCAGTGCAGACCCCCATCAGTAGACACCCCCCAGCAATGCAGACACCCCCTTAGTACAGACACCCCACCCAAGTGCAGACACCCCACCCAAGTGCAGACCCCCTTAGTACAGACACCCCACCCAAGTGCAGACCCCCTTAGTACAGACACCCCACCCAAGTGCAGACCCCCTTAGTACAGACACCCCACCCAAGTGCAGACCCCCCTTAGTACAGACACCCCACCCAAGTGCAGACCCCCTTAGTACAGACACCCCCCACCTCAGTGCAGACCCCCATCAGTAGACACCCCCCAGCAATGCAGACACCCCCTTAGTACAGACACCCCACCCAAGTGCAGACCCCCTTAGTACAGACACCCCCCACCTCAGTGCAGACCCCCATCAGTAGAGACACCCCCCAGCAATGCAGACACCCCCTTAGTACAGACACCCACCCAAGTGCAGACCCCCTTAGTACAGACACCCCCCCACCTCAGTGCAGACCCCCATCAGTAGACACCCCCTTAGTACAGACACCCCCCACCTCAGTGCAGACCCCCATCAGTAGACACCCCCCAGCAATGCAGACACCCCCTTAGTACAGACACCCCACCCAAGTGCAGACACCCCACCCAAGTGCAGACCCCCTTAGTACAGACACCCCACCCAAGTGCAGACCCCCTTAGTACAGACACCCCACCCAAGTGCAGACCCCCTTAGTACAGACACCCACCACCTCAGTGCAGACCCCCATCAGTAGACACCCCCCAGCAATGCAGACACCCCCTTAGTACAGACACCCCCCACCTCAGTGCAGACTAGAGGTCGACCGATATATCGGCCGATATTTGCCGTTTTTTAATTAATCGGCATCGGCCGATTGTGCTGATAAAAAAGGCCGATTATAACTTCAGCCATGACTTGCAAAAGACTTCTGTAATAGAAGTCAATGCAAGTTGCCTCAGTCTTCCCCTTCTCTCTGGGCATTCTGCCAAAAAAAAGACCAAAGAGATACAATGTTTAATGTTTACACTTACAATGAATGAACTAAACTCCTGTGGAGAAGTTCTCAGTTTAACCATTTAAAGACTAAATCTTTTCTGACACTTGTTGCTTACAAGTAAAAATCCTGTATTTTCTGCTGAAAAATCACTTAAAACCCCCAAAAATTATATATATTTTTTTAGCAGAGACCCTAGGGAATAAAATAGCGGTTGTTGCAATATTTTATGTCACACGGTATTTGCACAGCGGTTATTGAAACGCAATTTTTTTGGAAAAAAATACACTAATGATTTTAAAAAGAAAACTAAAACAGTAAAGTTAGCCGATTTTTTTTTTTTTTTCGTCCAAAAGTTTTGATTACCTGTTTTTGTGTATTTAATATATAGTTTTTTTTTTTTTATCTAAATCATACATACAAGTGAACTGATTGGAGGTTTGTTTTGTTTAATAAATGTTTAAATGTAGGAAATTTTCTGTATTACTTAAGGCTGCTTTCACACTGGAGCGGGCAGGCGTTGACGGTAAAACGCTGCTTGTTTTAGCGAAGCTTTACTGTCATTTTAGCGACGCTATTCGGCTGCTAGTGGGGCACTTATAACCCAGCTAGTGGCCGAGGAAGGGGTTAAATGCGCCCTTGAATCGCCGCTGCCAAATCGCATTGCAGGCGCTTCGGCAGTGATGCCCATTCATTTCAATGGGCAGGAGTGGTGGGGGAGCAGTTAACACCGCTCCAAAGATGCTGCTTGCAGGACTTTTTTTTTTTTTAACGTCCTGCCAGCGCATCGCCTCAGTGTAAAAGCACTCGGGCTTCCACACAGACTGCAGGGGAGCCGTTTTGCAGGCAGTTTACAGGCACTATTTTTAGCCCAAAAGCGCCTGAAAAACGCTGCAGTGTGAAAGGTGGCAGATTTTATGAGATGAAGGGAAAAAATAAAAAAAATATATAAAAATCGGCCTAACATATCGGCCCAAAAAAAATCGGCATCCTATATCGGTCATCGGCCGCCGCGATTTCTAAATATCGGCATCGGCATCGGCCAGAGAAAAACCCATATCGGTCGACCTCTAGTGCAGACCCCCATCAGTAGACACCCCCCAGCAATGCAGACACCCCCTTAGTACAGACACCCCCACCCAAGTGCAGACCCCCTTAGTACAGACACCCCCCACCTCAGTGCAGACCCCCATCAGTAGACACCCCCCAGGATTGCAGACACCCCCTTAGTACAGACACCCCACCCAAGTGCAGACCCCCTTAGTACAGACACCCCCCACCTCAGTGCAGACCCCCATCAATAGACACCCCCCAGCAATGCAGACACCCCCTTAGTACAGACACCCCCACCCATTACAGCCACCCCCCCTGAGTAGTGCAGACATGCCGACCCCTCCCCTCCTTACATACCTTAGAACAGCGGCGTGTGTCCCTCGAGGCTCGAGCGCAGGCTCCTCCTCCTCTCTGGATGTAAACAGAGAGGAGGGGAGGCGCCTTCGGTCCGCGCCGCTGTTCTTCCTCCTGCGCTCCAGTGCAGCATAGAAGGCCCGGTGAGCGGCGTTAGTGGTGCGGCTGCCGCTACCCGCGGGTGTCACCCGGCACGGCCCGCACCCGCCTAGCAACGCCGCTCACCGGGCCCTTGATTGGCTGCGGGCCCCATAGCGACCGCATGTGTCGCTATGGCGGTAGTTCCGCCACTGGTGGTGGCAGCATCATGTTGTGGGGATGCTTTTCTTCAGCAGGGACAGGGAAGCTGGTCAGAGTTGATGGGAAGGTGGATGGAGCCAAATACAGGGCAATCTTAAAAGAAAGCATGCAAAAGACTTGAGAATGGGGCGGAGGTTCGCCTTGCAGCAGGACAATGACCCTAAATATACAGCCAGAGCTACAATGGAATGGTTTAGCATAAAAACATATTCATATATTATAATGGCCCAGTCAAAGTCCAGTTCTCAATTCAATTGAGAATCTGTGGCAAGCCCACCTTCAGACAAAAAGAGATTTATTTAGATCATTGTGCATCCATTACCTTTCTCTGCGCTTTTATTCCTCTTCGTTCCTCCTTTCCTCTTTATTACCTATTCCTTTTTTTGCTATTTGCTAATACACTGCAATTGAACTTTAGGGAATAACTTTTCTAAATATGATCCTACTCCAAAATGATAGTTTAACCACTTAATGACCAACCGCTGCAGTTGTACTGCCGCAGAATGGCAAGGCTGGGCGAAGCAACGTTATGCAACGTTGCTTCGCCCTGTGGCCACTAGGGGCGCGCGCCCTCTTCTTGCCTCCGGAGATGATGCTAGTGCCTGGCGGTCACGATCACCGCCGGGCTCCCACGATCACTGCTGACACACAGAGAACCAAAATCTTTGTATGTAAATGCACAGTTTCCAGTTCTCTGACGGGAGAAGAGACAGGTCGACTGTTCATACAGGGAACACAATTAACCCCTTGATCGCCCCCTAGTGTTAACCCCTTCACTGCAACATTTTTACAGTAATCAATGCATTTTTATAGCACTGGTCGCTGTATAAATGCCAATGGTCCCAAAAATGTGTTAAAATTGTCTGATGTGTCTGCCATAATTTCACAGTCCCAATAAAAATTACTGATCGCCGCCATTACTAGTAAAAAAAAAATGTATAATAAAAATGACATAAAACGACCCCCTATTTTGTAGACGCTATAACTTTTGCGCAAACCAATCACTATACGCTTATTTTTTGTGAAATATGTAGAAGAATGCATATCGGCCTAAACTGAGGAAAAAAAATGTTTTTTATATATTTTTGAGGGGTTATTTATTATAGCAAAAAGTAAAAAATATTGCGTTTTTTTTTCAAAATTTCCGCTCTTTTTTTGTTTATAGCGCAAAAAATAAAAACCGCAGAGGTGATCAAATACCACCAAAAGATTTTGGGTGCAAAGAGAAAGGAAAGGAAAGAGAGATCCCAATAGTGTAATACTGTTTTAAACTTTTTTTATTTTGCGTAAGAAATATGTGGACAGGTACTCGCATTCAATTAAAATCAGTAAAGCATATAGTGCTGACACCTGCGCCAACAACTGGAAGTGATACAAGAACGTATGCTGACTCCGCCCTACGCGTTTCTTCACTCTTGAGGCATCTGGAACGTTTTTTATCACGTTTTTCATGCGATTTTTATCTGGATTTTTCAGCCATTTTTTTTTTTTGGGGATATAAGATCACTGTATACATTTACTGGATTTTTTAGTCAATTACTTTTTTGGGATACAAGATCACTGTATATATTCACACATTTATATCTTTTTATTAATTTTATTATTGTCACAGATTAAAATTTCTATTTATTTGAATTGTTTATGTATCATTTTCATGAGCACTAATGATTAGGAAGTACATTTGGGTGTACTATTACTGAGTCATATAATTAATCACCTGTCACATTGGAATGTTGATTATTAGTTAGAACAGCACCACATTTACTTCACCTCCCTTCAATTATTATCATCACACATAATATACAATAATAATTTGCTAGGGGTTCTAAAAACTAGAGTGCAGTGTTAACATAGACTGCTGTGCTTGCAAAATGAAAGGAAAAAAAAAACTATTGTTATACATGTTTTCTGGTGTGCTAAACGTGTGTGTGTATGTATATGTATATATATATATATATATATATATATATATATATATATGTGTGTGTGTGTGTGTGTGTGTGTGTGTGTGTGTGTGTGTGTGTGTGTGTGTGTGTGTATATATATAAGGGGAAAACAATATGCTCATCAGCACCAAAAAAATGATAGATCATCTGAAAATTAAATGAAAAACATAGTTTAAATGGAAAAATAAATATATAGTTTTTGTAAGCGTTGGTATTTTATAAGTTACTTATATACACCTAGTAATCATTTAAGGGTAAATAACAAAAAATGCTGATACAGTGCTAGCGTGTAAAATAATCTAAAATAGGGAGGAGGATAGGGAGCACAGATTATTGCTAAGAAACTTGTGAATAAATGTTTATATTCTCACATGAGCCCAGTTGTTACTGATTCGTAGAAATAAAACAGCAAAGTAATTACTATATGTAGTTGTCCAACAAAACATCTATCACAACCTGACAATGTGTGGGATGAAAGCATCTCTGTACTAGAAGTGTGTGGTCTGCCACCATTGTTAAACTTAGATAATCTGTTCATTGATTCAATTGACCTTGCTACATCTGTCTCTTTTTCTTCCACAGGCAGTGTTGTATAGAAAAGAATAGTAAATTACACAAATTTTCCAACTTGCTCAAATTTTTCCACCCAATGCTAGGTCCTCTGCTCAATGAAAAGACTGTCTTACAGCATTAGGCCCCATGCACATTAGTCTCTGTGCATGCGGCTTAGACATTTAGCTGCGGGCAGAGGGCATAGGTGCATCATCCAGCCCCACTGCAGGCAGCCTGTAAAACTTTATTAAGAACCAGAAATCTGCTTCCACTGGACAGACCGCCTTGCGGGATCAACATTTAGGACTTGTTAACACCAGAAGCAGTCAAGAGCATTTTTAAATGCAAACGTACCGGAACACAAATTTGGACAAACATACCAGAGCACACATTAATGGATTAAATTGCAAATGCAACTCCGTAAAAAAAAAAAAAAAAAAAAAGAAATCTTAAAGTGCACCACAAATGCACTGAAATAGCAACAAAAATGCACTGCATGCAGGGCAGATAATGCACTCTAGGATGAAAGTCCTGAATGCAAGAAGTCTGCATTCCAAGTATTCATCCCTGAAGACATACTACCCTAAATGTAAGTACTGCTAGGTGCACCATCCAGCCCCATTCAGCCGCAGCAGCTGTCAGTCTCTCATAGAGCTTGACAGGCTGCCTGCAGCAGAGTTGACTGACACACCAGTGCCTTCCCTCTGCAGTTAAATGCCAGAGCCCCATGCACCAGGGCTAAATGCCGATGTTAGATGGGCACTTCTGCCACTAGCAAAAAATCACCAGCAGCAGGATCACTTACATGCTGCCTGTCATAACTATGGAATCATTCCCTCTGTAGCTCCCATCAATATCGACTGAGATTTAGCAGCGTTTGGGTCAGCAACACCGAAATAACTCACTGCACCTGGCTACAGAGGAAACAATTCTATAGGGACAGACAGGCAGCCTGCCAGTGATGCTAGGACTGGCAATTTGTGCGTTTTTCAAAAACATTGTGTAGGTGGCCTGCTTCCACCCAAATTGGTCCCATTATGTGTGCCCACATGACTGTTGCAGAGATTTTGAACTATGAGCGCCTTTGAGAGTACCGACTAATGTAAATTTTCTATGTACTGTGTAATACATTGCACAAACAGTCAGCGCTGTTTACATGAATGGAATACATAAACACATTTTTTATTTATAACACAAGTTTGTTACACTATTATTTTTCATAACTATCATTTTCAGTGCATATTTCTCAGTATAAGTTAAGATGGTCAGAGGTTTAGTTCCAGGCCTCCCCATTCAAGGAACAGAATGCTGCTAAGGATGTGAATTACTGCTTGCATTTAACCACCCTCTGTTTAAACCCAGTCGGGGTTCCAGGGTTATGGACTCATGCTTTGGACGTAAGGACTTTTTTACCTATTTAAGGTATGACTATCTCAAAGGGCAGTAAGGGGCACCAGTGGACTAACTAAGAGGCACTTAGAAGATGATGTATAGGAATGTGTATTAAATACAACTTATTGAATTGTTCATTTGTTACTCTTAACAATGTCACTAAGGAATTTGTATTGTTTTTTAACCACTTCAGACCCCTTCCTGACCAGGCCATTTTTTTGCGATATGGCACTGCGTTGCTTTAACTGACAATTGTCGTACCAGGTCGTACCCAAACAAAATGTATGACCTTTTTTCCCCACAAATAGAGCTTTCTTTTGGTGGTATTTGATCACCTCTGCAGGTTTTATTGTTTGTGCTATAAAAAAAAGAGCGATAATTTGGAAAACAACACAATATTTTGTACTTTTTGCTATGATAAATATCCCCCCCCCCCCCCCAAAAAAAATCAGTTTAGGCCAATATGTATTCTTCTACATATTGTTTGTGAAAAAAAATGCAATAAGCGTATATTGATTTGTTTGCGCAAAGGTTATAGCGTCTACAAAATAGTGGATAGATTTATGGCATTTTTATTATTATTTTTTTTTGACTAGTAATGGCAGTGATCTGCGATTTTTATCAGGACTGCAACATTGCGACGGACACATCGGACACTTTTGACACTTTTTTGGGACCAGTGACATTTATACAGCGATCAGGGCTAAAAATAGCCACTGATTACTGTATAAATGTCACTGGCAGGGAAGGGGTTAGCACTAGGGGTGATCAAAGGGGGGAATGTGGCTGACTAGAGGAGGAGAGAGATTGTTCCTACTTAGTAGGAACACACAATCTCTTGCTATTCCCCTGACAGAACTGGGATTTGTGTGTTTACACACACAGATCCCGATTCTCGCTCTGTCGCGAGCAATCGCAGGTGCCCAGCGGTAATCGCGCCAGCCGGGCATGCGCATCGGCCCAGGAGACACGCTGCTACAGCATCTTAAAAAGCCGACGTACAGCTATGACGGCTTGCGCAGCTGTGCCAACAGTATAACTGCGGCAGCTGGTCAGGAAGTGGTTAACTTGGCCTGGTTTGAAGTTACTGGAGGACAACCTTAAAAGTGGGCATGCATGTATGGCGTATAACAGGCACATGAACAGGGCTCATTAGGGAACAAGATGAGGTAGAGAAGATGCAATACAAATGTCTAACATGCAGTGAAACTATTTGGAGGGGACTAAATTGCTGTTGCTAATGACTATAGTACTAATGTTAAGGGCATAGGCAGCTAGGTGTTCGGGAAGCGGTGTGACTCGGTAAAAGTGACATACAGTGCATTCTGAAAGTATTCATAGCGCTTCACTTTTTCCACATTTTGTTATGTTACAGCCTTATTCCAAAATGGATTAAATTCATTATTTTCCTCAGAATTCTACAAACAATATCCCATAATAACAACTTGAAAGAAGTTTGTTTGAAATCTTTGCAAATTTATTAAAAAATAATGACTCCCTGACTAAGGCCCTTCTCCCCCGATTGCTCAGTGTGGCCGGGCGGTCCACTCTAGGAAGAGTCCTGGTGGTTCCAAACTTCTTCCATTTACAGATGATGGAGGCCACTATGCTCATTGGGATCTTCAATGCTGCAGAAA
The DNA here is from genome assembly GCA_028564925.1 of Lithobates sylvaticus. Lineage (NCBI taxonomy): Eukaryota > Metazoa > Chordata > Amphibia > Anura > Ranidae > Lithobates > Lithobates sylvaticus. Next base: position 391,812,028 of record CM053028.1, read on the forward strand.
ATTTTCTGTACCCTTCCCCAGATCTGTGCCTCGATACACTCCTGTCTCGAAGATCTACAGACAATTTCTTCAGACTTCATGGCTTGCTTTGTGCTCTGACATGCACTGTTAACTGTGGGACCTTTATATAGACAGGAGTGTACCTTTCCAAATCATGTCTAATCAACTGGATTTACCACAGGTGGACTCCAATCAAGTTGTAGAAACATCTCAAGCAGGATGATAAGTGAAAACAGGATGCACCTGAGCTCAATTTTGAGTGTCATGGCAAAGGCTGTGAATACTACTACATCTACATGTGATTTTTTTTCGTTTTTTTATTTTTAATAAAGATTTCAAGTAAACTTCTTTCACATTGTCTCATTATGGGGTATTGTTTGTAGAATTTTGAGGAAAATAATGAATTTAATCAATTTTGGAATGCTGTAACATATCAAAATTTGGAAAAAGTGAAGTGCTGTGAATACTTTCTGGATACACGGCCCTGGTAGTGAAGGAGCTTGTGTGCTCATTCCCTAGCAACCGGAAACCCCCCATTAATGGGTCCAACATTGTGGCACAAGGCATCCTAGAGATCCAGTCTGGAAGTCATGGAAGGTGGAGTGAGGCCTCACATCAGTAATAAAAGGAATAAATATAATGGGATTACTAAATTGAAAACTGCACACACCTGGGCACAACGCACACCTGGACACATGGATATAGCAAATCATTTAAACAATTACCTCTGTTCAGTCTTCTCATTGTAGCACTAACCCCCGAAGGAGCTGCTGGTTTTATTTGGACTTACCGTTACCTCACCTCCTTGCGTCTCCGTCTTAGGGATCCCATGGAAAGTGGCCCAAAGAATGTGAACTTCCAATACGTAGTTCTTTTTCTATGGTTAATTATTAAAAGTAAAGTCTCTCAACAAAAAGGGTAGAGGATTAGGGATGAGTTCAGGCACCTGGTACTGTGGGTTTCAAGAGCTCCTTTAAATTCCAGAAGACAATAGTTTCACTCACTGGATTCAGCCACCACCGGATAAGCCCCTCTCACTGGACCTAGCAGCCAGTGGGGTATTTGACACAGTCTCTGCCACAGACTTGTGAACTTAACTTAAGCGTCACTGAGGTATTAAAGAGTATTTCCATACAATACCAGTCTCTTTCAGCCGAACCGGCGATACTGTACGGGTGGTGATCTGGGTTGCGTCCGCCAACTGAGCCTCCAGGCAATCTCCAGAGATACCAGCCTTGCGCTCGGTCCTCCCTTGGAAAAAGTCCTCCCCTGGGTACTCCAGTTTCTGGGCCTCTCTTCACTTGAGATAGCATCGGACCTTCCCTAGATCAATAGGCCCCAAACTCTTCTGGACCTATCCCCTCAGTGGCGTAGCCTTGGGCCAGCCGGTCTCGAAACACAGGATACATAGGCTGCACACCCCAGGCCAGGAGGGCCCTGAGGTTTTGGGGCAGCTGGCCCCACGCACAGCCAGGGAAAAACCCGAAAATTCCACACACCAACATGGCGTCAGTACCTTAAATACCATCACCCAGAATGCACAGCAGGATAAACCCTCCCACTGGGCTGGTTCTGAGCAATAGGTGGCATTCAATACATCCAGCTGAACTGCGCTTCTACACTCACCGACGATGACAGCGACATCTACGGTCAAGGAGAAACCAGTGCAACCCAGCTGAACTGTTACAGAGACCAGAACTTTAGAATAATTAGCCTGAAACCCAACTGTGGTTTCAGGCAACTTTAAATTTGAAAAACAATAGCGCCTGTTTGTCAGGAGCCAGCGCTACATAATTAACACAGTAAATTGCACTAACAATAACAAGTTAGGAAATCATATTGGTTCTAAAAATGACAGTTTATTTTCAGGATTTCTAGTGGCGTAAGTAGTAGAAGTACGGAATCAAATAAAGCTTAATAAAGTAATGATATTCATCCCAGAGTTCTAAGAGAACTTTGGTATATATTTGTTGGCCCATTAACGGATTTTTTAATCAATCTCTTCTAACAGAAGAAGTTCCCAATGACTGTCATACAGCTAATATGGGACCTATGCACAAGAAGGGCAGCAAGGTAGAAGATGGCACCTACAGGCCAGTGAATTTAACATCCATTGTTGTCAAGGTAATGGAATCACTCCGAAAAAGAAGGATCATTTATCACATTGATCATCAAAATCACACAAGTTGCTGGACCCAAAGCAGCACGGCTTTACTGAGAGCAGATCATTTTAGACTAATTCAATTTTTTTACTATATCAAAAATGTTTTGGACCAGGGTGGTGCTGTGGACATAGGCTATCTTGATTTCAGAAAAGCATTTGATGCAGTTCCACATAAAGGATTGTACAAGCTAGGACATAACCCTTGGGTGGTTCAGTGGATATACAGTTGTATAAAGGATAGATATTAGAGTGTGGTTGTAAATGGCGCTCATTCCGAACAGAGACGCGTCACTAGTGGTTTACCACAGGGCTCTGTACTGGGTCATGTTCTTTTCAATCTATTTGGAAGGGAAAGGTTTGGTGGGTAAGGTATGTCTTTTTGCAGATGACACAAAGGTATGCAATATGGTTAATACCCCTGGAGGTGTCTATAACATTGAAGATGATTTGGCATTTCTGGAAGATTAGTCAAAGCAGTGGAAACTGCAGGTCAATATTTCAAAATGTAAAATAATACACATAGTGAAAGAAAATCCTTGACAGAGTACAATATTGGGGGTACAGTATTGCCCAGCACTACAGAGGAAAAAGATTTGGGTGTACTTATTTCGGATGATTGAAAAACTAGCAAACAATGTGAGCAGGTTGTGGGAAAAGCAAATAGAATTCTAGGATGCATCACTAGAAGGATCACCAGCAGGAGGAAGTAGGTCCTGATTTCCCCTATATAGATCTTTATTTAGAACTTATAGTGTGTCCAGTTCTGGAGACCTCACTTACAAAAAGTTATTGATAAGATAGAAAGAGTCCAGAAACAGCCAAAAAATAAATGGTGACTTCAGGAACTTAATATGTACAATCTGGAGGAAAGAATGGAAATGGGAGACATAACAGAAACCTTTAAATACATAAAAGGGGTAAATAAAGTTTAAGAGGGCAAAATTTTCAATATGAAGCCAAGATCAAGAACACATGGACATGATCTCAAACTAACAGGAAGAAAAGTTCAAAACTAATCCTAGAAAGGATTTGTTTTACTGAAAGAGTGATTGATGCTTGGAATAGGCTTCCAGCAGAGGTAGTGAGTCAGTCGACAGTACATGAAATAAAAATGTTTGGGGCAAACATAGATCTATAAAAAGTAAATAAAATATATTTAAAAGATTAAGCAATCTTAGTTAACTAATGACCACTTGGTCTTTTTTCTGCCATCATTCTCCTATGTTTCTACTTAAATGCCCTGTACACACGATAGGATTTTCCGACAACAAAAACGTGATTTTTTTTCGGAAGGATGTTGGCTCAAACTTGTCTTGCATACACACGGTCACACAAATGTTGTCGGAAATTCCGAACGTCAAGAACGCGGTGAAGTACAACACGTAGGACGAGCCAAGAAAAATGAAGTTCAATAGCCAGTGCGGCTCTTCTGCTTGATTCTGAGCATGCGTGGACATTTGTGCAACAGAATTGTGTACACACGCTCGGAATTTCCGACAACAAGTTTTTTTGTCAGAAAATTTGAGAACCTGCTCTCAAACATCTGGTGGCGGAAATTCAGACAACAAATGTTCTATGTAACATACACACGGTCGGACTTTCAACAACAAGCTCACATCCAACATTTGTTTTCGGAAAATCCTATCGTGTACAGGGCAATAGAGTTTCCATAGTGGCTAAGACAGATAGAACAATTCATGCTGAAACTTGTAGCCAATATGTGGCAAACACTATGGTGAACAGTAACAGTACAAAAAATGCACAGTGTACATAACCTAAGTCCATATATAGGTGTTGCCATAATTGTATTCATGAAAACTGTTGTTTGCATGTGTTCTATTTGATTTCCACTATCTGAAAAATAAGTCTTGGAGCTTAACATATGTGCTTAGAAATCTGCTATCAGTAATATAACATAATAATTGGATTTTGAAGGATCTTCAAACGTATTCATGCAGCAGGTGTATGCAATTAAGCCCAGAGCTTTCCATTGCCATGTTACTGAAGGGGAACCTCTTGCTCTATAAATCTCACAATGAAATAAAAAACAGACTGGCAAGAGCAAGCCATGTGCACCCAGCATTATAATAAAATGCAAATTGTTATATGCATATGCCTAACACATTTATCTTAGTTCTCTTCATTTATAGGTCTCATTTTACATTATTTCTTACTGAGAAAGGTAATAAAGGTAAGCCATAATTGCTGTTCTGTTTTCTTTAATCGTACATCACAGGACACAGAGCCATAGTAATCACTATGTGGGTTATAGGCCACCTTCAGGTGCTGGACACTGGCACACCCTAAACAGGAAGTTACCTCCCTATATATCCCCTCCCATACCGGGAGTAACTCAGTTTTTTAGCCAGTGTCTAATATGTTGGTTACAATTGAAGATGTGCTGTGCTGAGCTCCACTGCAGCAATCCTTGCTGGGACTAGCTTTGCAGCCGGATCCATTCAAAGTGTCTTTTTCAGGCCGAATTTAATGGTATCCGGGCCCCATGGTGGAAGAAACGAGGTTCAGCCCGTAACGCTTCTCTTTTTAGAGAGCTGGGCCCCGGGATCCAGTGCTTTGGTGTTTTCAGCCATAAAGTTTTTACTGGCGGGGTGCTATTACGGGTCCAGGAGTGTGGGTTCCCCGAGGGTCCCCGGTTCCTGAAGGTTTGGTAACGGAGCCCACCGTGAGAGGTGAAGATTGGGTCTGTTGGTTTTACCACATAAAACCCTGCGGCGGGAAAGGTAAGTGGAGGTTTCTAAGTAAATGTTGTCATGCCTAAGAGTCACCACTGAGGGCTGTATAGAGCACATACCTTGTCATGCTTCCTTCTGTTTCAAACCAGCTACGACTAAGGCTATTGCCGAAACGCCTCAGTTTATTGTTTTATTGTCACTCTGATGTACCAATAAACGACACTTCAAGGATTAGTGTTGCCGGCTCTTCTTACTACTGATGCTTCCTCAGAAATCACGCTGTGTCAGAAGCAGCAGGCTTTTCCTCCGGCGAGCAGCTTGGACCTCCGGTAAGATTGGGGGGGATTTTCTTTCACTAAACAACCCCCACCTGGACAAAGCTCTCCCCCTCACCCTGGAAAGGGGGAAGCCAAAACGATCGGCGTTGCTGCTTAATTTTTTCACTGCCCCTGCATGGCGGCTGGTCACCAGGTCTCCTCCTCGCCATTCCCCCCTCACACACACGCCGATCCCTCGTGCGGGAAAACTTTCTTTTGAAAAGAGAGAGGGGGTGCGATGTGAGGAAGGGGCGGGGCTTAGCGCAGCGTTGGCATGCAGTAACGCTTGGCGCAGGAGTATGTTTTTAAAAAGCTAAATTTTTGCTGGATGCAACTGTCGGAGGGACACAAGAGCAAAAAGGGGCATACAAGAGGTTGGTGACACAGGCATTTCCTTGGCAAATTTACTAATAGCATCAGGCTGAGCGTTAATAGCAGCGGCAGTGGCTGGACTATTGCTCAAAGCAGTGGATGCGATTTCTTCTGGTAGTACCTCTGCATTTATGCATTGGGCTATGGTCAGAAGGGGAGGTAGAAACACCCCAAAAAAGTGCTAAAGGGGTCTCCCTCAAGCTCTGAAAGCCTAAAACTCATCTCTGCAATGGCATCCTCCCCTGAGAGGGTGTGGCTGGTCCGAGTGAGCCATCAGGGGCCATGGAATGTTTGCAACTGTTTACAACACTGCAGCCCCTGTCTATATTTCTAAAAAAGTTTTTTTTTCCTCAGTCATGATAGATTTGGAAATAGGTTATCTGCTTTAATCGCATCCCAGAATGGGATAAAATGCGTCAGGTTCCGTTCCATTACCCAAGGACCCTCAAACTGAGGATCTGGGGGCGGGAGAAGATGTTTTCTCTCAGGGGACCGTGAAGAGGCTGATGACTCCTCTTCTGAGGGGTCAAATGCGGAAGGATCAGCTTCACAATTTAAGATTGTGGGTGCAATGTCTTACTAAATTGGTCCGCTCCACATTTTATGCTACCCTTAACTGAGTGTCCACTTCTTGTTTTGGGTTCGATAAAGCCTCCTCAATGCTGCGCATGCCTTTCCTGTCCATTCATTCTTGGGAAAGCTTATGTATTCTGAGTGGGATCACCCAGATAAGTATTTTTTTCCTCCTAAAAAGTTTTTCTCCTATGGGGGAAAAAACTTACTAAAGGTGGGAGATACCAGCAATTGACACTGCTATATCTTCTGATTAAAAGTTTGACTTGTCCGGCAGACAATGCTCAAATGCTTAGGGATCCAACGGATAAAGAGTTGGAATTCCTTTAAAAAAAAAAAAACATATATTGTTTTCCCTAACAGGTTGAGTGTCTCAGCCTATGCTGACAGTAATTGGTATATGTCAATCCTTGAGGGACCAGTTTAAACAAGTGCCAAGGTTATCCGTGTTCAGCAGGCTCAGGATCTGGCAAGCTCCTAGTAGCTTTATGTTGGCAATAGACGCTATGAGAGATTCTATTTTCAGGCCTCATGCCTTTCGCTGGGCTGGTACATATGTATAGATGATAACTATGGTTGAAAAATTGGTCAGCCGAAGCGTTGTGTAAAAAAAATAAATAAAACTCCTGGCTGGTTTTCCTTTTTGCGGTGAACTGCTGTTTGGGATATCTTGGATAATTCATCCAAATCATTTCTAGTGGGAAGGTACCCCTTTGCCATTTAAGAAAAGGAGTAAATGTATTTCATTTAAACAAGCTCCTTCTCCAGTGCCAGGGGCATCAGCCTCCAGGCAGTCACGACGGCTTCCGCAGTCACGACGGCTTCCGCCGTCAAGTTCATGAGTAATTCTAAGGGAAAGCCTCCATATGAGGGGGCGCCCCCACTCGCTCAAGTGGGGGAAAGACTTCTGCAGTTCTCAAGGGTCTGGCAGAAAGAATGTCGAGACAGATGGGTGGCTTCTTCAGTAGCTCTAGGGTACAAACTGGGGTTTCAAGAGTTCCCGTCTCCTCGTTTTCTCAGATCAAACGTTCCTAAAGATCCAGAGAAAAAGAAGTCTCTCTTTCTAGCATTGGACCATCCTTTGGCAAAAAGTGGTCATGCTGGTCCCCATGAAAGAGCAGGGGTTGAGGTTTTATTCAAACCCTTTCTCACGGCAAACTGAATGGAGATGTCAAACCCATTCTGGATCTCAATAATCTAAACCGGTTCCTGGATATCCTCTCTTTTTCACATGGAGTCAATCAAATCAGTTGTCTCCATCCTACAAGGAGGAGAACTTTTGACGTCAATCGACGTCAAGAGTGCATACCTCCATGGGCATACTTCCCCGCTCACCAGTAATATCTACATCAAGGTAGAAAATCTTCATTTTCAGTTTGTAGCTCTGCTTTTCGGTCTAGCTACTGCACCTTGAGTGTTTACAGCGGTTCTGGCCCAAGGGCCCGAGGTATAGCAATTATAGTTTACCTAGGCGATTGGCTCTTGATAGACCAGTCGGTAGCCCGCTTAGAGCAAAGTATGGTCACCACATTCAACTACCTGGAATACCTAGGTTGGATTCTGAACCTAGAGAAATATTCCTTAAAATGAAGGCTATAAAGATACTTGGGTCTGATCATAGATACACCCATAAAAGGGTATTCTTGCCCCAGGCAAAGATCAGCGCCATAAAGGAACTGATTAAGGTGGTCTAAGCAAGATGAATCCTTCTATTCAGCTTGCATGAGGGAAAGATGGGGGCTTCATTCGAGGCCGTTCCTTATGCTCAGTTTCATTTGAGACTGCTGCAAAACAGTATCCTATTGGCTTGGAACAAGAAGGTTCAAGCTCTAGATTTCCCAATGTGTCTAACTCCAAAGGTGAGCCGGAGCCTCAGTTTATGGTTAATAACCAAAAATCTGCAAATAGGAAAATCCTTCCTACAGTTCCCTGGGAAGTGGTAACAACATACGCCAACCTTCTTTTTTTTTTTTTTTTTTAGGTTGGGGAGCAGTCCTGGAAGAGGCAACTGTCCAAGAGAAGTGGTTCAGATCAGAAATGACCTTGCCCATTAACATTCTGGAGATTCGGACAGAGCACTTGGCCCTGAGGGCCTGGACGTTTGATTTATGGAGCTTTCCTGTCAGGATCCAATCTGACGTTGCCACAGCAGAGGCCTATATCAATCACCAAGGGGGCACAAGAAATTGTGCGGCCCAGAGAAAGGTTAATCATATCCTATCTTGGACAGAAAACAATGTACCTTGCCTATGGGCAGTTTTTCATTCTAGGAATAGAAAATTGGCAGGTGGTCTATTTGAGTTGCCAGCAGTTGTTCCCGGGAGAATGGTTCCTTCACCCCGATATCTTTCTGACAATAGGTCAAAGATGGGGGATCCCAGACATAGATCTGTATGTGTCCAGGTTCAACAAAAAGATCGACAACTTTATGTTAAGAACAAAGGATCCGCTAGCATGCGGAACAGGTGCCTTGGTGTTCCCATGGAATCAGTTTTACTGATTTATGCATTTCGTCCTTTTCTGCCTGCGTCCACAACTTCTTCGCAGGATCAAACAGGAAGTGAAGTCTGCGATTCTTGTGTCCCTGGCGTGGTCCAGAAGATCTTGGTATGCCTTCTCTTGCAAGGTCCGGTATTCCACCTTACCTTACAAACGCTAAATTTAACAGTTTGGCTATTTGAGACCCACACTCTGAAGAAGCATGGGCTGTCAGATTCAGTAGTATCTACCTTGCTTAATGCAAGGAAGCTGGCCTCCATAATCATATATTATGAAGTCTGGAAAGCATATGTCTCCTGGTGTGATACCAGGGGTTGGCACCCCAGGAAGTAGGTCATAGGTAGACTCCTTGACTTTCTGCAGAGGAGGTGAGAAGTAAAGCTGGCCTTGAGTACTTTCAAAGGACAGGTCTCGGCCTTATCGGTATTATTTCAATGACCACTTGCTTCGCATTCTTTGGTTCATAGATTTATTCAGGGGGTAACGCGGCTTATTCGCCAGTTAGGTCACCCCTGAACCCTTGGGACTCTAATTTAGTTTTGTCGGTATTACAAAAACAGCCTTTTTTTTTTCTTGGTCCTTTTTTGACAAGGAAACTATTTTTTTTCTGGTAACCATATCTGCTGCAAGAAGGGTATCAGAATTGGCTGATATTACTATTATTCACAAGGATAAGGTCGTTTTGCGTCCTCATCCTAACTTTTACCTTCATTTGTTCCAGAATCCTGTTCTATGGAAGAAAAATCACCACATTCTCTTGATGTGGTGAGAGCAGTTAAAGTCTACTTAAAGGCGACTGATCAGATTCTGAAAACGGATGTTTTGTTCGTATTGCCTGAAGGTCCTAAAAGAGTACAGACAGCATCGAAAGCTACTTTTTCTAAATGGATTCGACAAGTAATCGTTCAAGCTTATGGTTTAAAGAGGTAGATTCCACCCTCTCAAATCAAATTGCACTCCTCTAGGGCTGTTAGTGCTCCGTGAGGAGTGCATCACCAAGCCTCCATGGCTCAAATCTGCAAGGCTGCAACTTGGTATTCAATCCAGATTTACCAGATTCTATCAGGTGGATGTAAAAAGGCATGAGGATGGCGCCTTTGGGCGTAGTGTACTGCAGGCAGCATATAAGTCCTCTGATCTCATGGTGCCCTACTTTTGTTGTGTCCCCCTCCCCTCAGTTGGCATTGCTATGGGACATCCCACATAGTGATTATTAGCAGAGGCGTATCTAGTGAAAATAGTGCCTATGGCAAGCACTGAAACTGCGCCCCTGTCAAAACATTTGAAAACCAACTTTTAGATATTACTGTCAGTATATACAGGTATATAGAGAGAACAGTAGGTTAGTGGTTGGCACTTGCCTCACTTGGTTTGAATCTGGGTCAGGAAGCTATCTGCATGGAGTTTGCATGTTCTCTAGGTGTGGGCATCCCCCAGGTACTCCAGTTTCCTGGCACACTCCAAAGCCATGTTGGTAGGTGATGGTCCCCTGTCTGTATGAAGCGGCAATGTACATGGGTGATCACATTCTGCATGCCACCCCCCATGTCCAAAAAATGATCCAAGATGAGCGCTGGCCCAAAATCCGCCAAGAGCTGAACAGGACTGAATGGAAGTATTCATAGATATGTGTAGGGTCCTCTATGATTGTAGGGTCAGTGTAGAATGTGATCAGCCATGTACACTGCCAGTCTGTACACAGGGTACAATTCACCTACCTGCATGTGTTTGGAGTGGGAGAGGAACCCCACAGGGAGAACATGCTAACTACATGCAGCTAGTGTCCTGGGCAGGAGTGAAGCCCAGTATATAAATAGGGGTAGACATTGGTGGGGGGGGGGGGTACCTGTTTCTCCTTGCTCTCCTATGGGTGGGGGGATCCTCTTGCAGCTGGCACCCTCCAGCATGTAGAGTCCGGAGGCATGCCCAGGATGCAGGCTAACCATAAAATGTCAAGGACAACATAAAGCAGACAGGCAGTGTCAGCAGGCATGGCTTGCCACCTACCCTCCATGTAAGTGTAGAAATGGAATGAGAGGCACTTACCTAGGAGGAGCAGTCTATGGGTCTGCTTGTGTACTCCCTCTTCTGCTCCTTCAGTACCTGATCTATGCTCTTGCTGAATTTCTTGCCCTCCTTCTCCTCCAGTCAGAGTTTGTCCCATCCCTTCTGCAGAAGATGTTGCTGTTGCACCTGCTGGCCCTTGCTGTCCCCGGTGTCGCTGCCTCCCCCATTCTGTAGTAGTAGAAGTAGCCCGTCCGAATTGTCCCCTCTGGCCACTTTGCACAGCTCCCCCGAGGTTGAGGTTGTCCATCCCTGAGCTGCTGCTGTGATCCGGCCGGGGTCCGGTGCAGATCCCCATGCTTCAGGTCCCCGGCTCTTATAGGCACTGACAGCTCTGGGGCTGCTCGGTGTCCGAGTTGGTGGCGGTGTTAGAGATGGAGAACGGGTGAGAGAGAGATCGGGGGAAGATTCGGCGATGGGTGCACCCCGGATGAATGAAGAGACGTTCTTAGAGATGGCAGTGTGGGGCGGCGGGATGGAGCTTAGTGCTTCATCATCCAGCCGGGGATCCCAGGAGGAGCGGGGAATACAGAGCCCAGCAGCTCATCACATTGCCAGCGGGCCATCGTGCATCTTCTCCGCTCAGCTCCATACACACAGTCCACCTTACCGTAACCACTGCACACCACGCGCATCCCCCACACTCAGCTTGCGCAATGGCGACACCAGGGGCGCAGCTTTTCTGAGCAATACACCAGTTTTAACATTCTCACTTTTCTCCATCATGCGCCCCCTTCACATGGCGCCCATGGCATTTGCCATATGTGGCATACCTTAGATACGCCACTGGCTTTGTGTCCATTGATGTATGATTAAAGAAAATAGGATTTTTATGACAGCTTACCTGTAAAATCCTTTTTTTTTGAAGTACATCACGGGCCCCTCTTTCTAGTAGACACATGTTTTGCTTTGCTACAAAACTGAGGTACTCCCGGTATGGGAGGGGTTATATAGGGAGGGAACTTCCTGTTTAGGGTGTGCCAGTGTCCAGCACCTGAAGGTGGCCTATGTGTCCCATGATGTACTTCAAAAGAAAAGGATTTTACAGGTAAGCTGTCATACAAATCCTATTTTTTGCATCTACCGTGCTGGAAAATGTTGCATCTGCAGTTGGAAATATTGGACACAGGAGTGAGCAGGTGAGTAGGTGACTCGCTTTTTACACAACTATATGAAAGTTTGGAAATTGGAGTCCTTTTATAAGACAGGACTTATGAATACAGTGTGAAATCTACAAAAAAAACACTCGATTTTTTTTTATTATCTCTCCCCATAAGACAATGTTTTATTTCATATACAGTAAAACCTTGGTTTGAGAGTAACTTCGTTTGAGAGCATTTTGCAAGACAAGCAAAAAATTTTAATACATTTTGACTTGATAAACAAGCAATGTCTTGATATACGAGTAGCATTGTCTCACAACTGAGTGTAAAAGAGAAGAGAGGTGACTTCAAGTGTAGCAATATGGTTACATTTAATGAAAGTACAACAGTTACCAACTCACATGGTGTATGATTAAAATAGGCACATCTAAGTATGCAGGAATCTGGGGCGTGGCTTGGAGTCCATGAGTGTGGCTGCTTAGAGCTCTGGCTCTAAACAGATATCCTGCAGGCATCCTGTGACCAATCCTTTCCCAAAAGGCACCGAATCCTTCCTAAAGATGGAGGGATCCTATCAGGGAAATTAGTAGACCAGACTGTGTGGACTGCACAGAGGAAACCCAAACATATATAAGTGAAATAATAAGTGTTTATTTTAAATAAATGACAAGGAGTGAAAACAAATAGTGTACTACAACCACAAACTACAAACAAACAATATGTACAATAAATGGGCAATACCAGAATCATAAACGATTAGCCAAGCCAGGGTCAAACACGGGAGATCAGCAGATGAACAAGGGCAGGATGGGAGAGGGAACTAAGGATGGGAAAGGCAACAAAGGAGCAGGAACTCAGGAACAACGGATCAGGAAGGGAAGGGTACAGGGTACAGGGTACAGGTCTCAGGCTACAGGTCTCAGGTCACAGGGTTCAGGGCACAAGGAAGAAAGATACCAAGGCAAGTGTGTGAGGGCTGGCCGGGTATTTATAATCTGCCAGTGATTGGCCTCATGTGACAGCTGAGCGGAGAAAGGGCTGTCTGCTCCACACTGCCAGGATCCATCCGCTGGTGGACGCCAGTACTGCGGCCCAAAGATGATATCCCAGCAGGGAAGGCCTCTCCTGACAGTTATAAACTGCCAGGAGACACCTGCTGGTGGACCACAGTACTGCACGCCAAATGATGGTTCTTACCAGCGGACGGATCCATTCCTGACAGTACCCCCCCTCAAAGGAGCGGCCTCCGGACGCTCCAACAAGCTGCTGCTGGGACAAGTCCATGGCATTGAGGTAGGCAGCGGGCACTTTAGGCTGGGCAGCAGGCACGGGCACATCAAGCTGGGCAGCAGGAACAGGCACATCAAGCTGGGCAGCAGGAACAGGCACATCAAGCTGGGCAGCAGGAACAGGCACATCAAGCTGGCAGCAGGAACAGGCACATCAAGCTGGGCAGTAGGCACGGGCACTTTAGGCTGGGCAGCGGGAACAGGCACATCAAGCTGGGCAGCAGGTACGGGCACATTAGGCTGGGCAGCAGGAACAGGCACATCAAGCTGGGCAGCAGGAACAGGCACATCAAGCTGGGCAGCAGGAACGGGCACATCAAGCTGGGCAGCAGGAACAGGCACATCAAGCTGGGCAGCAGGAACAGGCACATCAAGCTGGGCAGCAGGAACAGGAACATCGGGCTGGGCAGCAGACAGGACACTTCGGGCTGGGCAGCAGACAGGAACACTTCGGGCTGGGCAGCAGACAGGAACACTTCGGGCTGGGCAGCAGACAGGAACACTTCGGGCTGGGCAGCAGACAGGAACACTTCGGGCTGGGCAGCAGACAGGGACACTTCGGGCTGGGCAGCAGACAGGAACACTTCGGGCTGGGCAGCAGACAGGAACACTTCGGGCTGGGCAGCAGACAGGAACACTTCGGGCTGGGCAGCAGACAGGAACACTTCGGGCTGGGCAGCAGACAGGAACACTTCGGGCTGGGCAGCAGACAGAAACACTTCGGGCTGGGCAGCAGACAGGAACACTTCGGGCTGGGCAGCAGACAGGAACACTTCGGGCTGGGCAGCAGACAGGGACACTTCGGGCTGGGCAGCAGACAGGGACTCATCAGACTGGGCAGCGGACAGGAACACATCAGACTGGGCAGCAGACAGGAACTCATCGGGCTGGGCAGCAGACACTGGGACCTTAGGCCGAACAGCAAGTACCGTAAGGGCAGGCTGGATAACAGGCACATCAGACTGGTAAGCTGGCACATCAGACCGAGAGGCTGGCACATCAGACCGGGAGGGACTCATCAGACTGGGCAGCGGACAGGAACACATCAGACTGGGCAGCAGACAGGAACTCATCGGGCTGGGCAGCAGACACTGGGACCTTAGGCCGAACAGCAAGTACCGTAAGGGCAGGCTGGATAACAGGCACATCAGACTGGTAAGCTGGCACATCAGACCGAGAGGCTGGCACATCAGACCGGGAGGCTGGCACATCAAATTTGAGGACTGGCACATCAGACTGGGAAGCTGGCACATCCGACTGGGAAGCTGGCACATCCGACTGGGAAGCTGGCACATCCGACTGGGAAGCTGGCACATCAGACTGGGAAACTGGCACATCAGACTGGAAGCTGGCACATCAGATTTGAGGACTGGCACATCAGACTGGGAAACTGGCACATCAGATTGGAGGGCTGGCACATCAGACTGGGAAGCTGGCACATCAGACTGGGAAGCTGGCACATCAGACTGGGAAACTGGCACATCAGACAGGGAAGCTGGCACATCAGACAGGGAAGCTGGCACATCAGACTTGAGGACTGGCACATCAGACTGGGAAACTGGCACATCAGACTGGGAAGCTGGCACATCAGATTTGAGGACTGGCACATCAGACTGGGAAACTGGCACATCAGACTGGGAAGCTGGCACATCAGATTTGAGGACTGGCACATCAGACTGGGAAGCTGGCACATCCGACTGGGAAGCTGGCACATCCGACTGGGAAGCTGGCACATCCGACTGGGAAGCTGGCAGCGGGGCAGCAGACTGGAAGGCCGGCACCGAGACAGCAGATCGGAAGGACGGCACCGAGACAGCAGACTGGAAAGCCGGCACCGAGACAGCAGACTGGAAGGCCGGCACCGAGACAGCAGACTGGAAGGCCGGCACCGAGACAGCAGACTGGAAGGCCGGCACCGAGACAGCAGACTGGGATGCTGGCAGCGGGTAAACAAGCTGGAAGTCTGGCAGCGGGTCATCAGGCTGGAAAGCTGGCAGCGGGCCATCAGGCTGGAAAGCTGGCAGCGGGTCATCAGGCTGGAAAGCTGGCAGCGGGTCATCAGGCTGGAAAGCTGGCAGCGGGTCATCAGGCCGGAAAGCTGGCAGCGGGTCATCAGGCCGGAAAGCTGGCAGCGGGTCATCAGGCCGGAAAGCTGGCAGCGGGTCATCAGGCTGGAAAGCTGGCAGCGGGTCATCAGGCTGGGAAGCTGGCAGCGGGTCATCAGGCTGGAAAGCTGGCAGGGGGTCATCAGGCTGGAAAGCTGGCAGCGGGACGTCAGGCTGGAAGGCAGGGACGTCAAGCTGGGTAGCAGGAACTGGGACGTCAAGCTGGTAGCAGGAACTGGGACGTCAAGCTGGGTAGCAGGAACTGGGACGTCAAGCTGGGTAGCAGGAACTGGGACGTCAAGCTGGGTAGCAGGAACTGGGCTGTCAAGCTGGGTAGCAGGAACTGGGACGTCAAGCTGGGTAGCAGGAACTGGGACGTCAAGCTGGGTAGCAGGAACTGGGACGTCAAGCTGGGTAGCAGGAACTGGGACGTCAGGCTGGGTAGCAGGAACTGGGACGTCAGGCTGGGTAGCAGGAACTGGGACGTCAGGCTGGGTAGCAGGAACTGGGGTGGAGGCAGGTTGGGTTACTGGCAGGATAGTGTGGGTCGGAAAGAACTTCCGTTTCTTTTTTGGCTTAGCCACTGCAGCTTTGTACGTGGGTGCAGGGCTGTAAGAAAAGAAAGTTTCCGGGCAAAATGAAGACCAAGGAACAGTGGCTGGAGGAGGAATTGGTGGGACTGTTACAGGTGGAGGAGAAGAGGCAGGTGGGCTGAAGGCAGGATAGGTTCTACACTTGGCGACTGGATAATAGTTTTTGGTAGAAAGCAGAGAAAACTGGGCTGTAGCTGAGGTTGTCATAGGCAATGGGGAGATAGATCCTTGAGAAGGCAGGTGATTAATGACAGGGCTGGGATGTTGTGGCTTAGCTAAATACAAGAGGTCTGACCATGCTAGAAGCACAGGTTGGACAAATGCTGGTTCACACACAGCCTGACTAACCAGAGATTGCACTGCATGGATGCAATCAGTCAACACCTGCTGTGAACACGAGGAATACCGTTCCATGAAATAGGCTGGATCATCCTCTAACAACCATACCAGAGATTCAACTTGGCCATAATTGAAGGGGGGAGAGAAATCATCCTTTCCTTCTGGAAAACATGACAGGGCTGGCTTAGCACATAATTTAATTAGGTGCTGAACATCCTCAAATAACATATAGCCTTGATCCACCAGGGAATGAGCTGATCGGATGGTTTCCATCAGCTGGTCACTAGTCCATCCTTTTAAAATCTGACAACAAAATTCACCATCCTCTTCTGCCAGCAGAGAATAATAAAGGATTTCATTGTAATCCATATTGGCAGACTAACAAACCAAGATGGTTCCTCAATGCAGCCACGTCTGGTCAGGGATGGCCTTGGTATACTATCAGGGAAATTAGTAGACCAGACTGTGTGGACTGCACAGAGGAAACCCAAACATATATAAGTGAAATAATAAGTGTTTATTTTAAATAAATGACAAGGAGTGAAAACAAATAGTGTACTACAACCACAAACTACAAACAAACAATATGTACAATAAATGGGCAATACCAGAATCATAAACGATTAGCCAAGCCAGGGTCATACACGGGAGATCAGCAGATGAACAAGGGCAGGATGGGAGAGGGAACTAAGGATGGGAAAGGCAACAAAGGAGCAGGAACTCAGGAACAACGGATCAGGAAGGGAAGGGTACAGGGTACAGGGTACAGGGTACAGGTCTCAGGCTACAGGTCTCAGGTCACAGGTTCAGGGCACAAGGAAGAAAGATACCAAGGCAAGTGTGTGAGGGCTGGCCGGGTATTTATAATCTGCCAGTGATTGGCCTCATGTGACAGCTGAGCGGAGAAAGGGCTGTCTGCTCCACACTGCCAGGATCCATCCGCTGGTGGACGCCAGTACTGCGGCCCAAAGATGATATCCCAGCAGGGAAGGCCTCTCCTGACAGTTATAAACTGCCAGGAGACACCTGCTGGTGGACCACAGTACTGCACGCCAAATGATGGTTCTTACCAGCGGACGGATCCATTCCTGACAGATCCTGTGGCAGGCATGATGGTGAATAAATACAGGCCACCCACGCCCCAGTCAGCGGTGGAAAAACTGACAAAGTACCGCAGGCAAGATGGCGCCAATCCCCTTAGCCAAGCCTGAAGCTGCAGCCCTCATTCATCTCAGCACAGCTCTCCACATCAGGGGTGAGTGACCTCCTAACTTTGTTAGACTCCCCTACATGCTCTGACGACTGTAATTCTCCAGACCCTCCCTCGTGGGAGCCTTCTCTGGCTGAAATCATGCTAGCTATAAAAGACTGCAAGGCCTCCCTTACAGTTCAGATAGAAAGCATCCATATTGATTTTTCCCTATTGAAGCAAGATGTGCAAAACTTGAGGGAGTGAACGTGGGGGGTGGAAGAATGCATCAGCTCCCTGGGGGACACATTTCTATGTACGGCTGCTGATGAGCTGGTGTCCCTCAGAGCCAAAATGGAGGACTTAGAGAACCGCTCTTGCAGGAATAATCTCCACTTTGTGAAGTTGCCTGAGCGTTCAGAGGGTGCCCACCCTGAAAGATTTCTTTGCTCCTGGCTGCGAGATGTTTTTGGGATGGTGGTATTGTCCCATGCCTTCATGATTGAGCGTGCACATTGCACCCCCCCCCACGTCCTCCTCCCTCTAGGGCCCCCAAGATCCCTGATTGCAAAAATCCTAAATTTTTAAGACAAAGTCCCTATCTTATGCCTTACTAAAGAAAAGAGCCCACTCAAGTTTAATGGTAACAATATCTCCATATAGCTGGATTTCTCGGCTAAAGTTCAGCGCCAGCACATAGCCCTTGCTTGCTGTGAAAGACCACCTTAGCACTGAGGGTCTGCCATATGCGATGCTCTTCCCTGCTAAGCTGCGGATCATCCATGAGGGTAAAGCTCACTTCTGCACTTGTCCAAAGGATGCTATGTCCTGGATAGACACTAGTTTTGGGAAACAACCTAGACAACGCCACAACTGATGCTGTACTCAGTAGTTTTTCTTCCTCTCTGCCTCACTGCTCATCTCTCCTGAAGCAAGCTTGATCACCTGTGGGTCACCCTATCCTTCCTTTTGCATCCTACACTCCATTGCTACAGATGACCTGAGGAATGCACCCACCCCTTCTTCCCCCCTTTTTTTCTGCTATGTGTTACCCATGGGAAGGAACTGTCAGATGCCATTGTAGGCTATAATACCTGTCCTAATTGGCGGGCAACCCCTGCCTTGCCTTATATGACCACCACTGTTTGTGCCTTCTTTTAAAGGTTGCTGTTATTTCCTTCCGGATGGAACCTTCACCCTTACAGAGAGCCTTTCTGTACCCACTACCTCCCCCACTCCAGTAGGTGGCGAGGCCACAGGTTTTTGTTTTCTTGTTTGTGGAACCAAAGCTCACTATGTTTGGGATGGTTGAGCAGGGTAGGGGGGAAAGAGACTTTGGCTTTTTTTTTTAATTTTCTTTTTTGGCCCCTCTCACGTTTTAGTTGTTGGGACTGGCTGGACTTCTAGTTTTTTTTTTGCTGTTGTTTTTTATGCTCCTATTGCAGATTAATTTCTGTTGCTTCAGTGCATTTAGTCCGGTGTCTCTCTTGTGCAATGTTTTATATGTTCTATTGCATCTCTCCATGATCCTCCCTATGTTGTTATGCTGCATATGACTGAATATGGCTAATGTGCTAAAACTGATCTCTTGGAATGTCAGGGGTTTGAACTCACCTCTTAAGCAGTCCTTAGTATTCTCCTTCCTTAAAAAATATAAGCCACATATTGTCTGCCTTTAAGAGACTCACCTCACCAATACTAAACTGCGGTCCCTTAGGCGCCCCTGGCTGGCTACACAGTACCACGCTACACATACCAACTACTCCCGTGGGGTTTCCATCCTGCTAGCAAAATCCCTCCCGGCTAAATTCTTGTGGATTAAGATGGATCCAGAGGGAAGATTCATTATACTTACTATCCAAATTATCTCCGTAGTATTTACATTAGTGAACATATATGTTCCTTTCCCCATTTTCCTCAGACCTACTTTCAAATTTATCCCTGATGCTGCTGTCTAGAATCCCTGGCCCTCGGCTCTATGTTGGGGACTTTAATGCTGTTCTTGATCCTGCCCTGGACCGCTTGGGGGTGGGAGTAGACCATACCCTTCATTTATTGACTGGACCCAGGTGTATGGTCTTACTGAGCTGTGGCGGTGGAGGCACCCAGAGGAGCGACATTTTTCTTGCCACTCTGACTCCTTCCACACTATTTCACGTATAGATATGGCATTCTCTACTTTTGATGTACTCCCTATTGTGCAGGCGGCTTCCTACCTTCCCAGAGGGGTGTCTAATCATGCCCCCCTTTCTGTGGATTTCCTCCTCCTGCCAAACTTGAGAAATTTTGTCTGGCGGCTGTACTACCATTGGTTGGAGGATGAGATAGTACAAAATGACTGCAGGAAGAACATTGCAGATTATTGGCGTATGAATCAGTGCACTGTTGGGTCCTCAACTGCCTGGGAGGCTGTGAATCCTGATCTGGCTACCCAGACCTCATGGCTACATAGTCGTAGAGAATATGAGCTCCGCCTCTTGAACCTTACTAAAAAACGTATGCTCTATGTCACTCAGAAGTGGCAATAAGGTGGGTTGCCTACTTGCATATCTAACTAGGCTGGACCGTACTCCCATCTCTATCCCTAGGATTCTAACTTCTCAAGATAGGGTTAGCGATATCCCTCCTGAGATAAGTTGCCTTCCTCACTTTCTATCGTGATTTATACACTACTAGGGCCAACTACTCCGATGCCCAACTGAACAACTACTTGACCCAAACGGTGCTTCCCCCGACTTTCTGACCAAGACCGGATTGAACTGGACGAACCTTTCTCTGTTCCTCTGCTCTATATATCAGACACCCCCATACTTTTAATTGCTGCACCGGCCGCATTACCCATATGCGATCCGGTACCAGCACTGCCTCCATTGTTTGAGTCCTTCTTACTTATTTCCCCCTTTATAGTCCAGGTGCTTGTTTTGGTTGTTATGTCCTTCTGACTGCATCTCCCTTTCTACCACCACCTAAACAAACCCCCTCCTTATTTTTTGATGGCATACCCTGCAGCATTGGCCTAAGGTAACCCATGCAGTACTTTCTTTCCCTTTTATATCTATTGGTGCAACCAAGTTGTATTAATTACATATACCTCAGCTACTTTTATTACCGTAATTTTAATCAACCCCTGCAGGTTGTTTCCCTTCTACGGGCTCACTGGAGGGGCTCATCAGACGCCCTTTGCTGGGATCGATTTTGTGCTTTTTACCTGTACATATATAAATAACAATTATGGATGCCTATGTGATCAACTGAGCGTGTATACAGGGTCAGTAAACCTACAAATTTATTTAAAGCAATTTGTTATTACTATGTCAATACTGTTAAATGCTATATACCAGCCATATGCACCTGTCTCATTTTGCTTTTTTCTTTATAGATTTAAATGTACTTTTGCTGACCCATTACCCTGATGAAGAGTTGAATATACTCGAAACACGTCGGAATACATTACCTGTAGTTGCTCTTTATGCTCTTTTTTTTGTGCATCCTTTTTCTTTTAGTTTTTCATTTGTTACTTTTGCCTATACTTACGTGGGTTGCTTTCACCCACACATGTCAACTATTGTTGTAAATAAAACTTTTTTCAACTTACATTACTACTTAGCATTTGTCCTTGCCCTTTAAAATCCCCTTGAGGTAACCCTTCCCGAAACATAACCTTTCTCTGTTGAGGAGCTCTCCCTGGCAATTTTGCGGCTCCCGACTCCCTGCTGGGTTTGGGTGGCTTTCCAGCTGAATGTTATGTACAATTATGACACCTATTGAGTCCCATCTTAATCAATACATATAATGAGGCCCTGAAAGATGGGGTGCTCCCTCCTTCTGTGAGAGAGTCTTTAATTATTTTGATACTCAAACCACAGAAAGATCCACTCAAATGTGACTCTTATAGACCTATCTCTCTCATTAATGTGGATGTTAACACTCTGGCCAATCGTCTGAATGGGGTTGTTGCAAAATTGGTTGGGAGTGATCAAGGGGGATTTATACCAGGCCGTTCAACCAGAATGAATATTCCTAGATTCTTCCACATCTTGACCTATCCCCATGACTGTACCTCTACCCGTGTGATTGTGTCACTAGACACTTGTAAAGCCTTCGAAAGTGTAGAGTGGCCTTATCTATTTTGGGTATTGCAACTGTATGGGTTTGGCCCTCGACTTATAGCGTGAATACAGCTACTCTACACAAAACTGCTTCCCCGGCTTAGAAATAACTTTCAGGTCACTGAGCCCTTTCCAATTACTAGAGGCACCAGGCAGGGGTGTCCCTTATCATCCCACCTGTTTGCTTTGGCTATGGAGCCCCTTGCTGTTGTTGTGCTTTTTTAAGGAAAGTTTCCCACACATTTTTATTAAGTAATTTTTAACGAAGATATTTTTAAGATACACATTTATTGGTTGACAGAAAACAAATATTTACATGAAATTAAAATACAGATTGCATTATTTGAACATTTGACAATTATTGGAAATACCCTCAAAATGAGCGTAGTACCTTGGACACAATATCACCATGATAACTTCTTCAGTAGAATCAATAACCTTATACTTGACAATGTAACAGAATGTCTGTATTTTACACACACCCAGCCGTTACTATGCTGCAGGTAAGTAACGTTGAACAATGTAAAAATGAATTTAGACATTTGTTTGTCAATAAAATTTGGTAACTATGCAAAAAGTAATATATAATGAAAAATGTGAATATTAGAGAAAAATCTATGAAAAGGTGATTATTGATTCTGGAGAATGATTATCAATACTAGAATATTCAATACATCAATAATTAAGAGAGCATATCAGACAAAATCAACATGTTATATTTACCCATTCCAAAATGGCTATTAGTCTGGATTTAAGATGGCTACCGGGTTCAGGAATCTCCTTGGAGGTTAAAGTATATTTCCAGGTATGGCTGTCAGTCTATCTGGGAAGATGTTTCTCCCATTGTCCCTTCCCCCAGGGTGAGGTTGAGCCTCCTCTCAGGTTCCCCTGAGCTGTCTTCCTTTCTCTTGACTATCTCTCTTGCTTCTTAAATACCCTCTCACACAATAAGATTATAAAACTTGTAATATGTTCAGCCCAAAAGGTATGTGTCTCTTTCCTATTGGCAGGCAGACTTAATCACCTTTCCTAGTAGCCTAAATGTTTTTAATGTAATCTCACCTTCAACCACCAGGGGTCTCACATGTGTTTTGGGGCTGCTCTGTAAAGTAATATATTTTATACTGTATATTGTACCTTAGTGAAAATATCTATATCTTTAGTATTTGGGAATTCTACTAACCCCATACTATCAAATACGCTTGGCGTAATTATTGATTAATCACTTGCATAAAATGGTGATATATGTGCATATCATTGTATATCTGTAAACATTTAGTCCACTGTAATGAGAAGCAAGAACAATACCGACTCCTTGGCTTTATTTATCTCTCACTTTCTGAGCCCACATTGAGACAATCAGTTTATTTGCGAATTATTGTATTTAAATAGGGTCTTCCTATAAATGACATCGAAGAGTGTATATCTCTCTATGCTGATGATACTCTAGTGTATATATCTCTCTATGCTGATGATACTCTAGTCTATCTAGCGCACCCTCATACATCTCTTGATAACCTCTTGTCTGAAGTTAACACGTTTGGTGACTATTCTGGATTCCGGGTGAACTGGGATAAATCTATCCTATTTCCACTAGACCAAACTGTACTCCCGCTGATTCGCTCGAACTCTAAACTGCAAGTCGCTACCTCTTTTAGATATCTAGGGTTTATAGTTCAGTAACCACTATCCTTGTATATTGCCAACAATCTACGCCCCCTACTGCTACAACTACAGACACAGATCAAACAGTGGAAATATCTTCCCTTGGAGCTCATAGGGAGAGCCAATGTATTTAAAACTATTTACTTAACTAAACTACTGTATGTTATGGCTAATTCCCCTTGCAAAATTCCCAAATCCATTTTTAAAAGCATTGACTCGCATCTGTATTGCGTTCCTTTGGAACGGGCAGTCCCCCAGAGTTGCACCAGAAACTCTGCGCCTCCCCTCACATATGGCAGGTCTGGTATTCCCTAACTTCTACCTTTACTACCTAGCATCCCAGCTGGTTAACATTCATGATTGGCTCTACCCTAACTCTGATAATGCCTGCACCACTACTGAGGGAGCCATAGTTTCCTCATTTGAGACACTCCACAACATTGTCTGTAGGGGATGCTCACCACCTGGGCTGGGCATGTTTGATATTCCAAACCTCCCTCTCCCTAATCCCAACAGTAGTTCCGAAAATGTCCACTGATTCATGGCAGACCTCCCCGAACAGTCCCTTGTGGTTCAACCCTTACCTTAAAGAATTATGTTCTATACCTGATCCCATCAGATGGACATCAAAGCAAGTGAAATACCTATGTCATCTGTATACCCCCCATGGTTTTAAATCCTTTTCTCAACTACAGACAGACTTTAACATTCCATTGACTTACCTATTTTACTATTACCAACTCTGACATGCTAGACATACTCAGTTTGGTTATCTGCTCAGTCCTATTAAGACACCTGACCTGGAAAAACTTCTGAGAGACCCGGACCAGATGAAACTTATATCCACGTATTACTCCACTCTCATGACAGGCACTGACCCTAGGTTTCGGAAGGCGCAAGAGAGGTGGGCCTCCTTTGATATCCCTATCACAGAAGAGGATTGGTCTGAGTTCTGCAATATTTTCAAAACCTCTGTTATCTCCTCGAGGAACAGGGTGATTCAACAAAAATGTTTCCATCATTCACACCTCACCCCTGCTAGACTGCATAAAATGGGACCACCCCCCTCTGCTGAATGCTACCGCGGTTGTGGACAAACTGATGATTTCCTCCACTGCTTTTGGACTTGTCCACTGGTACACAACTTCTGGGATGACATAGGCTCCTCTATATCTTCTGCACTGGGTTTGCCAAATATAGTGCACCCTAAAAACTGTCTGCTGGGCATATTTGTTGACCTCACTGTCCAGCCTCAGGCTAAGAGACTACTTTGCATCCTCTATTTCTATGCAAGGAAGTCCCTCCTGTTGGCGTGGAAAGGACCAGAGACTCCAACACGGAATATGTGGCTGAAACTTGTAAATATAAACTTGCCTCTATATAAATTTACCGTTGACATCCGTAAGAGGACTAAAGCGTTCCACAAAATATGGGGCAGATGGCTGGCTATCCCACTGACCCTGTACTACCATGAAAGGGGTTCACCTGGTGAGTGTTGTATTAAACAGGAACTTCTGATATGCCCAGGATGTTTAAAAACCGTATCACTTATTCCTCTGTTGATGTTATATCCACTGGTAGATGTAATCTCTAGTTTGTTATTGCACACTGCCCGGATTTTCATGATATGCTGGATTAGGAGCATTCAGTTTTCGGTGTTGTAGTTTTTGTTTGTGCCTTTTTGTTTTATGTCTATGTCGCAAAACTGCAATAAAAATATCTTTAAAAAAAAAACGTATGCAGGAATCTGAGGTAAAACTTTCCACATAGACCGTCCTCCGCACCGCCATTGACGTCCCTTCCTCTCTGCGCTCCATGAGCGATTCAAGCCTCGCTTTCAGATCGCTTTACTGCAGTGCAGTCTTCCCGGTCACGATTACAGACTGACAGCGGATTTTGCTTCTAATCCCCTTGTGAATAGACAGTTTATGGTTACACAAGCTATTACATTGCTATAATCTTTTTATATGGACTATTGACTGAAAGACCTATGAATAAATGGTTGGGGAACGAATCATCTGAGTTTCCATTATTTCTTATGGGGAAATTCATTTTGATATACAAGTGCTTTGGATTACAATCATTTTTCCGGAACAAATTATGCTCGCAATACATGGTTTTACTATACATTGATGTAGTGGCATGCGCTGTATAGTGTACACACAAGATAAAAAAATGCTAGAGGAAAGAGGAAAATGTTTTTGGCAGAAGAGACTTTGAATGTCTGCCAAATTCTCTATCTCTTAGCAGTTTTTATTTTAGTATGAGGCGTTTAGTTCTGCTTTGCTCACACATTTGAAGTGAACCCTCTTATAATTTACTTTGGGCCATTCTCTGAAACTGAGTATGGCCTTATTTAAAGGGTATGCTGATCTTTTTACTTGCACTAACCTGGCTCTGTGCCACTCTACCACCTTTTGCTATAAGGATCCACATACTCAGAATTTTCGCTACATTTCTTTCCTCATTCCCTAATTACCATGATTATAATATGCTGTGAATGTCCCCTTTGTCCTCATGCATGCTGTAATCTTTTAATGCTCCTTTTTTGGCCTACATGCATATTTGCCTTCACTAACCTCACCAGCATGCTATCCTGAGCCCATACACACCTATAGCCTAGTCACTTAACAATGTATTTTGTCAGCTCCATAGTAGTGTTTTACCCTAAACACCCCCTAAAATGTGTACTAATGTTATTGTTGTCCTTAAATTCAGGCAGAGTGCCAAAGGCTTTTTTTTGGCTCCAAAACTCATTTAGAACCCCCCCCCCCTAAAATGTTTACAATGGGCCATCAGAGGGGGGGGGGGAGGTTCTGATAAGTGGACCTTATACTTTTGTCTTTAAATACTCCTTAAAATAAATGTTACACTGATGTTGGCCAAAAATGTTTGTGTCTGATCTGCTTGCAATGTTTATGTGCAAAATTACAAATAGTTTTTTTCTTGTTTGACTCCACAGTTTCCTTCAATGCTATAGGAATGGCAGACTATGGCCTCCCACTTTGCTCATCGTTGGGACTTTCCCAACTGCGGAGGAGCAATCGATGGTAAGCACGTCCACATCGTCCCACCAGCACACTTGGGAGTCATGCTATTTTAACTATAAGGGGTTTCATAGTATCGTGTTAATGGCGGTGGTATCGGCGACATATGAGTTCCTCTATGTGGACGTGGGGAAGAATGGCCAGATGTCGGATGGTGGAGTCTTTGCCCAGACCAAGTTCTACGGACGTCTCAAGAGTGGTGGCTTGGGATTGCCACCTGCAGAAGACAATGTCGGAGGACTCCCATTTGTTTTTATCGCTGATGAAGCATTTGGTCTGGGAGATCACATGATGAGGCCATTCCCCCAGAGGACCCTCACCCCGGAGAAGAGGGTTTTTAATTACCGGCTGGCCAGAGCCAGAAGAGTCATGGAGAATACCTTTGGGATAATGGCCAGCCGGTTCTGCCTATTTCTTATGGCAATTAACATGGTGGAGTACAAACTTAACCACATCGTTTTATCCTGCTGCATACTGCACAACTTTTTAAAGTGAAATGCACCCGGTTATGAGGCCGGACTTCAGAATCCAATGACTGTCCTGGAAGCTGGCCGTCCTGGCTTGCCCCCCCAAAGCGCCCATGAAGTGCGGCAAAATATGTGGAATATTTTTTGGGTAGGGGGGCCATTGCTATGCCAGCTATTTTTTTTTTTTATATTTTCCAAAAAAAAAAAAAATTGATATGATAAAATCTTGATTTTGATTTACTTCTTTTATCTGTCTCCTAGGTTCTCCCAGTGCACTTCTAGTACCAAGTGGTTTTAACATTATTTAAATAACACCCATTGTCACTGTACACACAGGGCCCCCGCCAACTCCTGGCTGACACTTACCCCCACCTCCTCTTGTCTGCCACATTCCAGAGCTTTGTCCTGGCTGAGGTCTTCCTGTGTATGAAAAAGGGACATTTTATTTTTTGGTTCATCAATCACAAACAATTTTCAGCTCATGACAATTGAATGTTAATAAATAGAAACGACTATTATTCTCACCCCAGCATTTTTCATTCTTGTCCCAGTCATTTTTGGCCCCTACTGTCTATTGATATGTCAACCACTTTTTGTTAAATCATTCATTTGTTTTCAGTAATAACATCTAGTTAACAACAATCATTTTCGGACAATAAATATGTTTAAAAAAAATACTATACCTGGCTCCAGCTGGGCTCCTCAACTTTTTCCAGGATGTAAGGCCCAGGTTGGTCCTTGGAAGCCTCAGATGGGGTTGAGGGAAGGGTGGATGGAAGTGTAGAGAGTGATTCCCTGCCTTCAATCTGGTCTTCCAGAAATCGCATCCTGTTGTAGTACCACAGACTGGGTACATACACATCCTCTGCTGCTGCTCCTGATCTCACGGAACTCTGTTCCAGTGTGTCTCCAAGAGTCTCAGTTGTCTCCGAGCATCTCCAAGTGTTTCTGAGTGTCTCCAGCGCCTCCGCACCTCTGGCCACATGTGGTACTGCATAGACAAGCAGTGGCTGTGAAACGGATTATATGAGCTTCCATTATTAACTATGGGGAAACTCGCTTTGATATACGAGTGCTTTGGATTACAAGCATTCTTCTGGAACAAATTATGCTCATAATCCAAGGTGTACTGTATAAACAAATTGAAGCCAAACTGTTTTTTTCCTTTTGGGATAAAAGTTTTACATAAATAAATAAAAGCTGATCAATGTAAGCATATATCCCAATGGTCCCTGATTTTGAGGGACTGTCCCTGATTTGGAACAAAGTCCCTCTGTCCCCTCATTTGTCCCTCATTTTGGTCTGATCAATAAAGTTGTATATAAAATGCACTATTTATCTTTCAAAAAGTGTTTCCCAGTGCTAAACCTTTCATCTAATTTCTACATTGCTGGATTTGTAAATTTCAAAAGCCAATATAAATGAATAGTAGTGCTAGTGCTAAAAAGCACTTGTGGGTTTAACTAATACTTTTTTGATGATAATTCTCTTTTAAGGGGGCATGACAGGAGGTGTGTCCTGTGCCTACACACTAATGTCCCTCGTTCCCATCTCAAAAAGTTGGGAGGTGTTTTGTAAGCACCCCTATCAGTGTTAAAGGAGAAGTACAGCCAAGTATTGTTTGGCTTTACTTCTCCTTCGGATCACAGGAGTGCAGTTAACTCTGCACTCCTGTGACCCATTTTTAGCAAGCAGCGGGCTGAAGCCAACATCACAAATGAAGCCAGTCCAGGCTGGGGAAAGCTTGTGACCAAATGGTCAGGATCCACTCAGGAGCCAGGACTGGCACCTGGCAACCCACTGAGAGCCTGGGCCAGCCAATCTCAACCCCCCCCACAGCTCAGCACTCTAGTGAGCTTGGGGGGGGGGGGGGGCAGACCAGACAGCCATGACTGACAGTCACCAGTTCTTTGCTTATGGAGCACTGAGAACTGAGCAATCAGCAGTGTTTGATCGCTCGGTTCTCAGTCTTAGAGACGGGGGGGGGGGGGGACAGATGCAGCATCCACCTAGGGAAGTATGATTAAAAAAATAAATAAAATAATATATTTCTCCTTTAAATGGTTTGTCCTAACCCTCTAACTGCTTGTTCTTTTGAAGAACAACAGACATACTGGCAGGATCACTAAGTGAAAAAAAATAAAAAAAAGCCTTAAAAAAAATACAAATGCAGCTATCACATCTAAGAATTGGTATGCTGCAATATAATAACTGTTTGCTTTTGGGTTTTATTATTTATTATTACTACTCTATGTGATTAAAATGTTATCTTCACTGACAAGTTCAAAATGGAGTGGTCTGTTAGGTTAAAAGCAGGCCACAGACCAGCACATATTGGTTGGGGTTTTTCTTTTTTTTTTTTAGATGAGGTGGGGATGATGGGTTCTAAATATTGTATAGAAGGGCT
Organism: Lithobates sylvaticus; assembly: GCA_028564925.1. NCBI lineage: Eukaryota > Metazoa > Chordata > Amphibia > Anura > Ranidae > Lithobates > Lithobates sylvaticus. The sequence continues at coordinate 391,841,023 of CM053028.1, forward strand.
TATTAGATAAATGATATAATTGAGAAAAGTGATTTAAGGTAGAAGAGCAAAGATTAAAGTGTATATATACAGTCTACTCTTTAATTTTTTTCTTTGTTTTTGCATATCTTTTTTTAACCACTTAAGGACCGCCTCCTGCACATTTACGTTGGCAGAATGGCACAGCTGGGCACATCAACGTACAGGTACGTTGCTCATTAAGAGCCCAGCCGTGGGAATCAGAGCATTTTAAATAGCACTGATTGCTGTATAAATGACAATGGTTCCAAAAATGTGTCAGAAATGCCCGATGTGTCTGCCATAATGTCGCAGTCACAATAAAAATCGCTGATCGCCGCCATTACTAGTAAAAAAAAAAAATAATAATAAAAATGCTATAAAACTATCCCTTATTTTGTAAACGCTATAACTTTTGCGCAAACCCTTCAATGTTCGCTAATTGCGAATTTTTTTTTTTTTTACCAAAAATATGTAGAAGAATACGTATCTGCCTAAACTGAGGAAAAAAATGTTTTTTTATATATTTTTTGGGGATATTTATTATAGCAAAAAGTAAAAAAAAAAATATTGCATTTTTTTCAAAATTGTCGCTCTATTTTTGTTTATAGCGCAAAAAAAATAAAAACTGCAGAGGTGATCAAATACCACCAAAAGAAAGTTCTATTTGTGGGAAAAAAAGGACGCCAATTTTGTTTGGGAGCCATGTCGTACGACCGCGCAATTTTCAGTTAAAGCGATGCAGTGCCGAATCGCAAAAAGGGGCCTGGTCCTTTGGCTGCCAATTAGTCTGGGGCTTAAGTGGTTAAAGTATTTGTATGGTTTGTCCTAAATGTAAAAAATTTAATTATAAAAAAAAATAGGACAAATGGGGGAGGATGACATCTCCTCCTACAAGCTTTAAAGGATTGTAAAGGTTCATTTAAAAAAAAAAAAAAACATGTAATACTCACCTCCACTGTGCAGTTGGTTATGCACAGAGTGGCCTCGATCCTCCTCTTCTGGGGTCCCTCTGCGGCGCTCCTGGCTCCTCCTCTTCTCGAGTTTCCCGCCGGAGAAGTTCTTTCCGACAGGACACCCATGCGGGCGCTCCCGTGTCCTGCTGCTGCGTCCGTAAACACAAACAGCAGGACTCAGCTCAGCCCACAGGCGCCCGCGTCATTGGATTTGATTGACAGCAGTGGGAACCAATGGCTGCGCTGCTATCAATTTAGCCAATCGGGACACAAGACACCGGCCGGAGCTGGTGTGCTCGTTCCCGTCATGGGAACTATGGAGCTCAGGTAAGTATAAGAGGGGCTCGGGGACGCTGCTGCAGCAAAGGAGGTTTTTCACCTTAATGCATAGAATGCATTAAGGTGAAAAACGGCGAGGGTTTACAACCCCTTTAACCAGACACTGAACCAGACTAGAAGTCACAACACTGCTATTTACTGCTGATGAGAAAAGGTATTTAGCAGTTTACATTTACTAAATGATTGAATTTTCATGCTCTGTGTAATTTAGGAGACCAGATATAGTGAATGCAGAGTCCTGGGTTTAGTAACACTTTAAATGCTAGCAGGAGACACACAAAGCTTTTCTCTATTAAGAGAAATGGTGGAAATGTTACATCACCTGTGTGACATCGACCTTCTATATATATGTTTGCCAAACATCTGGAATGTGCACTTCATGGTGTTTTATGATGGCCACATACAAAGGTGGTGTTATGTGGTTTTCCATGGCAGTTCACCTTCTGATCTTTGCCAGCCTGACACTGATTTGCAAAATATGCAATTTTTGAAGACTGTTGAGAAACTTGGCCTACTAATGGCGTACTCTGCCATTAAAATTGCTTAGTGGATGGACACCTTGAAAAGAAAATGCAGACAGAGGTGTTTCAATGAAGGACAGTTATTTAATGTGTATTTATACACATCATAAGTTTTAGACAGGCTGATTATTATTGAAGAGCAAGGATAGAAGAATTGTATGTGATGTACAATTTACGTGTATACTTAAATACAGCCCTGTAGGCATGATAAAAGTTTTTGACAAGATTCTCTGAAAAGATATATTTTGTGCAGTACTTTGTCCAGCACAATTTGGAAGTGGACTTTCAAGGCCAAAAGCAAATATGAATAAAAATGTCAGTAAGCACGTGACCAATTCTTAAAGTGACTCTGTCATGGGAAGAGTATATGAGCTGTCATTGTTGACTGTTGTGAAAATGCTAGTTGCCTGGCTGTGTCTGACATCAACAGTATTAAGTCATAGACCTGGAACAAATATGCTAGAAATCAGTATCAGAAAAGTGTCTGATATCCTTGTCTCTATATTTGCTCCAGATCAGAGACCCATACAGCATTGAAGGCAAAGCATAACTATGTTGGCCAGGAAAGAACAGGGCCGATCCTGAGCAAGGCCGATCCAGGCGCCGCAAGCTGAGGCGGGGGGGGGGGGGTTGCTGCTGAACAGTGGTGTACCAACATGGGGGGGGGGGTGGTCCGCCCCAGGTGCCACACATTGCATAGCTCCCAACGGTCCCTGATTTGGAGGGACTGTCCCTGATTTAGAGCAATGTCCCTCTTTCCTCATCATTTGTCCCTCATTTTGGTCTGCTCTATATAGTTGTATATAAAATCCACTTTTTAAAATCCAATTTCTAAATTGCTGCATTAGTAAAAAATGTTTAAAGCCAATATAAAGGAATATTATTATTATTATTAGTAGTGGTAAAAAAAAGCCCTTGTGGATTTAGTTAATCTTTTTTTGGTTAATTCTCCTTTAAGGGGGTTTGGTAGTAAGTGTCCCTCATTTCTATCTCAAAATGTTGGGAGGTATGCACATTGGAGGGGTGTCAGGGGGTATCATCCTGGCACGTCCCTGTCAGAGTCCTCCCCTCCCTCCTCCTCTCCTTGTGTGTGTCACGCAGAGCGGTGACCTCCCGCTCTGTCATGGAGCTTGGATCTGAAATGTTCGGCGGCCGTTGTGACAAAGTCTCGCCCCCTAGACCAGCTCCTATGATAGACAGCCAACTGATCCAATGCCAGGAAATTGAATCAGTGTGACGTGTATCACAGGAGCCAGTCTAGAAGGCGGGACTTTGTTACAGCGGCCGCCTGGGCTATTCAAATCCAAGCTCCATGACACAGCTCTGTGTGATCTGGGCACTGGTGGGCTGTATTTGATGGGCACTATTAGGCTGTATTTGATGGGCAATGGTAGGGTGTATTTGATGGGCACTGGTAGGCTGTGTTTGATAGGCACTGGTAGGCTGTATTTGATGGGCACTGATAAGGCTGTATTTGATGGGCACTGGTAAGGCTGCATTTGATGGGCACTGATGAGGCTGCATTTGATGGGCACTGATAAGCTTCATTTGATGGGCACTGGTGAGGCTGCATTTGATGGGCACTGATAAGCTTCATTTGATGGGCACTAGTGAGGCTGCATTAAAGTGAAAGTAAACCATCCTATCGTTTTCAGCCAAGGAACCTGCCATCTTTGCCTCTGTTTAATCTTCAACTGCCACGGTGCTGCACATGTGATCCGTTATGACACCAGCCATTGGATGGTTTGACTGTTTGGTTGAGAGCACAGCCAATGTGCAGTTAGCATTCACGGCATGCCTTTTTTTTTTAAACTGTTAAATTGATGGGTTTACTTCCGCTTTAATGCAATGATCTGTTGTATCATGTCTGCAGTCTCTGACCATCACCTGTAGTATGTCTGCAGTCTCTGACTAATTCTTGTATCATGTCTGCAGTTTCTGACTATTTCTTGTATCATGTCTGCAGTTTCTCACTATCTCTTGTATCATGTCTGCAGTCTCTGACTATCTATTGTGTCATGTTTGCAGTATCTGACCAGCTCCTGTATTATATCTGCAGTTTCTGACCATCTTCTGTAGCATGTCTGCAGTTTCTGACCATCTCCTGTAGTATGTCTGCAGTCTTAATATAATTAATGAATTAATATAATATTGTTTATTTTTACTATTGCTCGGTAACACTCTAATGTAGACCCTCATGGGACCTGGAGGGGACTCTTTCTATCAGAGACTCTCTAATTGACACCAAGATGGCCTCTGTTAGAGAGACCCCCCCCCCCTCCAGGTCCCATTAGACCCCATTGTAGTCTCTAATGGGGCCTGGTGGGAGCTCTTTCTAACAGACTCTCTAACAGAAGCTCTGTCTGTGTCCATTAGAGAGACCCCCTCCAGGTGTGCTTCTCTTCCAGTATTTTGTTTTTTGTTAAAGCGGACCTTCCGTCATTTTTTCAACTTTCCATCTATTAAATATTCTGCCCTTCTTGTTTTAACTTTAGATAGTAAAACTTTTTTTGTTCTGCCAGTAAATACCTTATACAGCCCACTTCTTGTTTCTTGTCTGATAAAAAGCCAAGGCTTATGACATCATGCACAGCTCTCTATCTCACTCTTGTGAGAGTTTGTCAGGAAGGGAGGGAGGATGAGTCATAAGAGGGCCAATGAGGGCTGCAGAGCTGGAGGTGTGCCTCTGTGTGAATTCAGGAAGTGAACAGGCAGCAGCTTCAGCTGCCCACAATTAAAATGGTTGCAGCCAGACTCACTCAGTGGAGGGAGATTTCTGCAGCATATTTGGCAAGTACTCAGAATCACAGTATATAAAAAATAATATGCAAAGTGGTTGGAGGGAAGCTTCAGAATGGCAGAATGGCTAAAGATGTTTTATTACAGATTATGTTGCAGACTGCAGTTCCTCTTTAAGAGACTGTGGGAGGATCACAGGGTAACAAAGACTCCTTAGGGGAGCATCTCTGTGTTTAAGTCATTGCCATAGAATCATTAGTAAAGGGGAGGAGTTAGTAAGATGACCATGCCCATGTGGGGGCACCAGAAATATTTATGCACCCAGGCATCTGTGAGCCTAGAATCAGCCCTGGGAAAAAACATACTAAAAAGATCAGTGGCAGCATCCATACTTTTTCTCATAACAAGCACTGTAACACCAAACCTAAGACTAACATTTAAAGGCGAATTCCACCTTTTACAAAAAAAAAAGTAAATAAATATACCCATTCCACTTGACTTCCGGAGGATTTACCCCCCTTCATGTCCAGGCCATTTTTTGCTTTTTGGCACTGTTACTTTAACTAACAATTAGGAGGTCATGCAATTTTGTACACAAATGAAATTTATATCATTTTTTTTCCCCACAAATAGAGCTTTCTTTTGGTGGTATTTGATCACCACTGTTTATTTTTTGCACTATAAATAAAAAAAAACTGAAAATTATGAAAAAAACTATATTTTTTACTTTCTGCTATAAAACTTATCCAAAAACGAATTTGAAAAATTTAATTTCTTCATAAATTGAGGCCAATATGTATTCTGCTTCATATTTTTGGTAAAAAAAAATCCCAATAAGCTTATATTGATTGGTTTACGCAAACGTTGCAGTGTCTAAAAACTATGTTATATATGCTAGAGTTTAGATTTATTAAAGTGGAAGTAAACCCCCCTATCGTTTTCAGCCAGGGAAGCTGCCATCTTTGCCTCTGTTTAATCTTCAACTGCCACAGTGCTGCACATGTGATCCGTTATGACACCAGCCATTGGATGGTTTGACTGTTTGGTTGAGAGCACAGCCAATGTGCAGTTAGCATTCACGGCATGCCTTTTTTTTTTAGACTGTTAAATCGATGGGTTTACTTCCGCTTTAATTTATTTTTATACTAGTAATGGCGGTGATCAGCGACTTATAGCTGGACTGTGATAGTAATGCAGGCAGTCTGACACTAACTGACACTTTGTGGGAATCAGGGCTCACCAATACAGTGATCAGTACTAAAAATATGTCACTGTACTAATGATGCTGGCTGGGAAGGGGTTAACATGTAGGGCAATCAAAGGGTTAATGTGTGCCTAACAGTGCTTAGTGTGTTTACTATGAGGTGCTTTTACTAAGGGATTTGCTTATTACAATGCTCTGGCTCCTGCAAACTTTTCCTCCAGCTTAGCTCTGCACCTACCTTCAGCTACAGAGCTGTTAGAAGTATCAATGGACTATATGTGCAGTGATGTAATTTGTGCTGAGAATTCCATTTTCTATGCCACTGTGGCAGATAGGACTTTTTAAAAATGTATTCACAGTTTTCTATGAATGAATGACACAGCTGTGTGGGCAGAGTGCTGAATTTGGATTTAGCATTTAACTGCATCCCATTCCATGAATTTTACAACTAGCACTCTTACTTGGATGTGCCTTGACATCAAGCTTTTTTCATACCCTGCACAGTATCACTCAGGCTTCCCTCCAAACCTCCTTTGCATATTCTTTTATATATACTGTGATTCTGTACTTGCCAAATATGCTGTAGAAATTGCCCTCCACTGAGTCTGGCTGCAACCATTTTAACTGTGGGCAGCTGATGCTGCCTGTTCACTTCCTGGATTTACACAGACACACAGAGGCACACCTCCAGCTATGCAGCCCTGCAGCTCCCATTGGCTCTCGTCTGACTCTTCCCCCCTCCCTTCCTGGCATACTCTCACGAGAGTGAGAGAGAGAGCTGTGCTTGATGTCATAAGCCTAGGCTAATGACCAGACAAGAAACAGGAAGTGGGCTGTATAAGGTATTTACTGGCAGAAAATGGCTTACTCTCCAAAGTTAAAACAACAAGGGCAGAAGATTTAATAGATGGAAATTTGAAAAAAATGACCGAAGGTCTGCTTTAATAGTTCCTACATTATCACTGATTTCATACATATATGAAGTGAAATAAATGCAAGAAGTAAAACTGCATAAGAAAGGAAGTGCAGAAAGTGTAACCAGTGACATCAGTACCCCAAATCACTCTCCAGTGTGCATGCCATGAGTGAGATACAATTGCTATCCCTCATTTACACTACACTAAGCCTTTTAGCTAAACTCTAAGACCCCTTTCACAAGGGAGGCATTTTTCAGGCATTTTAGCCCTAAAAATAACGCCTGTAAAGCGCCTGAAAAAAAGCCTAATCTGCAATCAGTATGAAAGCCTGAGTGCTTTCACAATGGGGCACTGCGCTGGCAGGATGTCAAAAAAAGTCCTGCAAGCAGCTTCTTTTTTCTTCAAATTTTTTTTTCTTTTTTTGTTTATTTAGCAAAAAATAAAAACCCAAGTGGTGATTAAATACCACCAAAAGAAAGCTCTATTTGTGTGAAAAAATATATAAAAATAAAAATGTAATTTGAGTACAGTGTAGCATGATTGCGCTAATGTAAAGCGCCTGAAAAAAGCCTAATCTGCAATCAGTATGAAAGCCTGAGGCGCTGCGCTGGCAGGAAGTCCTGCAAGCAGCTTCTTTTTTCTTATTTTTTGTTTATTTAGCAAAAAATAAAAACCCAAGTGGTGTAAAATACCACCAAAAGATTTGTGTGAAAAAATATATAAAAATGGGGGTTTAAGTGCCCAGGTCTGGGCAGGAAGTAAGAGGTTAAATTTAGTGTTATTTTTGGTGGGTTTTTTTCTTTTTTTTTTTCAAGTTTTTTAAAATTTTTTTTTCTTTTTTTTTTTTTTTTTTAAATGCACACAGAAATATTGTAAAACTGTGAAAACATTCTCTAGTATGCTTTCATTCACAGAACGACCTCCCTCTGGTGAAATGTTACAATTTATTTTCATTTCTGAGCTCAGGGCAAAACATTATAACACTGATACATTGTATACTTTTAACTTACTGGCCAGTTCCCCTCGTTGTTATTTTGTACTTTGCTAAAATACTGCTAACTAATAAATAAGGAATGTGTGTGTGTTCTTTAGTGAATTGACTTTAATGATTTATCTCTTCTTTTTTGCGGTATATACCTCACATTCGATATATTACTTGAGTCTCTTATTATCTCATGCAATATTTACAAAAAATGGATCATGGGACCTTCATATTGCATGCAGACTCCTTCAGTGAAATGACTCCTATGCCTTTTACAGCAGTTTTTCAATGCTCAATATCTGCATGCAGTATGGAATGGAGTTCCCCTACCTGCTCAAGGGACTGCTTAGAGAAGGAATGCATGGATCTTTATGATAACTTTTTGTAGGACTTCCTTTAGCCATTTCCCACTCGCTGTATAGACAAATGACGAAGGCAGGGTGGTTCTCCTGTTCTGGGACCATGTCATATGATGTTGTCCCACTCCCGCCATACTTGCGGCCGCAGATGCACGCAGCATGGCGATCAGCAGCCCGCTGTGTCCCAGGGACACAGCGCATCACCAAACTCGGTAAAGAGCCGGTGACAAGGTCCAATTGCTTTAAAAAAGGCCTAGATTATTACCTAAATGTACATAATATAACTGGGTACTAACATTTATAGGTAAAGTTGATCCAGTGAATATCCGATTGCCTCTCGGGGATCAGGAAGGAATTTTTTCCCCTGCTGGAGCAAATTGAATAATGCGTTGCTGTTTTTTTTTCCTTCCTCTGGATCAACTGTGGGTATAGCATTGTGTATATGGAATTTTTTATTTTTTTTCCCTTTCATAGGTTAAACTAGATGGACTTGTGTCTTTTTTCAACCCCACTAACTATGTAACAGCTGATCCAGTGGCGGAAGTATAGGGGTCGCTGAGGTCGCCATGGTGACCGGGCCCCGTGAGGGCGCCCTGTATACCTCGATAGGAGGAGTTGCAAGGGCGGCTGAGACCGAGCTCCCCGATCCTCAGCCGAACTGTAATCGGCACTGCGGGGAGCTCATCGCACTGATTAGACCTAAAGTGAAAGCACAGTGTGTGCTGTGCTCTTTGTCTCCCCCTACAGTGCAGTACCCAGCAGGAAGAGATGTGTATGTGCATGTTTGTGTGTGCATATATTTATGTATGTATATGTGCATGTATATGTGTGGGTGCCAGTGGCGTCGGAAGGGGGGGCTGACGGTAGCTGGAGCCCCGAGTGGGTCCCAAAAAGCCTCGGGTCTCGGACATGCACGGTTCTATTATTAGCCCCGAGCGCCGCCACTGAGCGGGGACCGATCTGACCCGAGCGTGGCCAAGTGACATAGCAGGTCCCTCCTTCTGGAGCCTGCAGCGCCTATAATGTACGTCCCACTGGTCCAATGCAGGGACAGCGGGACGTGTGACATCCATCATAGGCGCTGCAGGCTCCAGAAGGCACAAATTACTATGCGGCCACCGCGCCACTGTGAGAAGATCCCCACTGGCTGCTCGGGTGGGCAGCTCTCCTCTCCTGTCCTGTCATCATGGCTCTGACTGCCTGGAGGGCCTGCTGTCTACTCTACTGTGTGATGGGCGCGCTGCACACAACAGCTGAGCTGCAGGAGGAGGTCACGTCACCTGAAGTCTGGTCAGGTAGGTCAGTGAGTGTCAGTGTGAGGAGATGTGTGACGTCCATCATAGGCGCGGCAGGCTCCAGAAGGCACAAATTACAATGCGGCCAACGCGCCACTATGAGAAGATTCCTACTGGCTGCTCAGGTGGGCAGCTCTCCTCTCCTGCCCTGTCATCATGGCTCTGACTGCCTGGAGGGCCTGCTGTCTACTCTACTGCGTGATGGGCGCGCTGCACACTACGGCTGAGCTGCAGGAGGAGGTCACGTCACCTGAAGTCTGGTCAGGTAGGTCAGTGAGTGTCAGTGTATGTCAGGTAGGTCAGTGTGTGTCAGTGTATGGCAGGTAGGTGCTATGTACAGGGTGCAGAATCCAGGCTTGTGCTATGTACAAGGTGCTGAATCCAGGTGTGTGCTAAGAACAAGGTGCAGAATCCATGCATATGCTATGTACAGGGTGCAGAATACAGGTGTGTGCTATGTACAGGGTGCAGAATCCAGGCCGTGTGCTATGTACAGGGTGCAGAATCCAGGCATGTGCTATGTACAGGGTACAGAATCCAGGCCGGGTGCTATGTACAGGGTGCAGAATCCAGGTGTGTGCTGTATATTGCTGTGTGTCCACCACACTCCTATAGCAGGTGAGCTGTGAGCTTACCTGATAAGGGGGGGGGGGTGGTGTTGATGTGTTCACCACCCTAGGTATAGTAGATGAGCTGGCCTGAGAAAGGGGGGCATCTGCAGCCCAGGTGTAGACCGACATTGACCTACACCCACATCTTGCAGCCATCAGATCCATCCAGCAAGCAGCAGGTCACAGCAGCATCTTGCCATCTTCCCCTTGCGGCCATCAGATCCCGGCCACGGTCCACCAAGCAACACACCTTGTCAGCAGGTCAGTTCCAAAATCTGAGCCAAATCATCAATGCCAATGATGCCATTGTCTGCTGTCCCCAGGGTTGGACTGGGACAAAAGTGTGGCCCTGGACCTTATCCAGACCGGCCCAGGGCACAACACATCAGGGTACAGTGCACATCAGGGCACGGTACAGAGCCCAGCACATCAGGGCACAGTAAAGAGCCCAGCACATCAGGGCACAGGGCACGGCACATCAGGGCAAACGGCACAGCACATCAGGGCACAGGGCACATCAGGGCACAGCACATCAGGGCACAGTGCACATTAGGGTACAGGGTACAGGGCATATCACATCAGGGTACAGGGCACAGCACATCAGTGTACAGGGCACAGCACATCCGGGCACAGCACATCCGGGCACAGGGCACAGCAGGGCACAGCAGGGCACATGACATTGAGGCACAGAACACCGGGGCACAGGACATCAGGGCACATAGCACATTAGGGCATGGGGCACATAGCACATCAGGGCACAACAGGGCATGGGGCACATCAGGGCACATAGCACATCAGGGCACATGACACATCAGAACACGGGGCACATTAATGGCTATTAAAGGTCACTATCCTCACCTGTGATCTGTTTGCTTGTAATTAGTGTGTGTATATAAAAGGTCAATGCATTCCTGACAGACCCTTGCATCTTTCATCCAGTGCTGCACTGATGTTTCTGGATTCTGAGTCATGGGGAAAGCAAAAGAATTGTCAAAGGATCTGCGGGAAAAGCTAGTTGAACTGTTTAAAACAGGAAAGGGATATAAAAAGATATCCAAGGAATTGAGATTGCCAATCAGCAGTGTTCAAACTCTAATCAAGAAGTGGAAAATGAGGGGTTCTGTTGAAACCAAACCACGGTCAGGTAGACCAACTAAAATTTCAGCCACAACTGCCAGGAAAATTGTTTGGGATGCAAAGAAAAACCCACAAATAACTTCAGGTGAAATACAGGACTCTGAAAACATGTGGTGTGGCTGTTTCAAGATGCACAATAAGGAGGCACTTGAAGAAAAATGGACTGCATGGTCGAGTCGCCAGAAGAAAGCCATTACTATGCAAATGTTACAAAGTATCCGGCTTCCAATATGCCAAACAGCACAGAGACAAGCCTCAAACCTTCTGGCACAAAGTAATTTGGAGTGATGAGACCAAAATTGAGCGTTTTGTCCAGAACCATAATCGCTACATTTGGAGAGTCAACAAGGCCTATGATGAAAGGTACGGAGGAGGACCGCTGATGTTTTGGGGATGTGTGAGCTACAAAGGCTCAAGTAATTTGGTTAAAATTGTTGGCAAGATAAATGCAGTATGTTATCAAAAGATATTGGAGGAACATTTGCATTCATCAGCCAGGAAGCTGCTCATGGGATGTACTTGGACATTGAAAACATGACAATGATCCAAAACACAAGGCCAAGTCGACCTGTCATTGGCTCCAGCAAAATAAAGTGAAGGTTCTGGAGTGGCCATCTCAGTATCCTGACCTCAATATCATTGAGCCACTCTGGGGAGATCTCAAAATGTGCAGTTCATGCAAGACAGCCCAAGAATTTACAGGAACTGGAGGCTTTTGCCAAAAGGAATGGGCAGCTTTACCATCTGAGAAGATAAAGAGCCTCATCCACAAATACCACAAAAGACTAAAAGCTGTCATTGATGTTAAAGGGGGCAATACCCGGTATTAAGAACTGGGGTCTGAAAACTTTCGATTGGGGTCATTTGGGTAGTTTCTGTTGTCATTATGATTTAAAAAGAGTAAAACACAGTTGATTAATAATAAACGGCTTCAGCCAAACACTAACCATGAGTGAGAGACAAGTTTTTGTGTTATTATTCATATTCTCTGAAAAATGGCCAAGAAATCAAATTCTGCCAGGGTATGTAAAATTATGAGCACAACTATATATCTATATATCTCTCTATATATATCTATCTCTATATCTCTCTATCTCTCTCTATATATATATATAGATACACACACACACATATCTATATATATATATATATATATATATATATATATATATATATATATATATATACACATATATATATATACACATACACACACATATCTATATCTATCTATCTATCTATCTATCTATCTATATATAGATATGTGTGTGTGTATACACACACACACACACATATATCTATATATATATATATATATATCTATATATATATATATATATATATATATATATATATATATATATCTATATCTATATATATAGACACTGTGTGTGTGTGGGTGCCTCTCAGCCCGGACTGATGATTTGTGTCCCTCCTCGCTTGCAGTGTTCCGTCTTGTGGTGGGACGTACCACTCGCACACTGCAGTGTAGGGGGGGATGATGCCGGTGCAGTAAGTGAGCCGGGTATAAGCAGAGATTTTCCTCAGTGTAGAGCACACAGGGTTGTGTGTGAATAGAGAGCCCGGTGTGTAGGAAGCCCCCCGGATGGTTATGTGGGTATTGTATAGAGAGTAGTAGAGAAGAAGGGGTGCGGGTTCCCCCGGTCGGTGGCGCAGTACGTTGTCCCGGTGAGGGGGAGTCTGGCAGTACGGTGTGTGTGTTGTGTGCACCTTGTGACAGCTGTCTTGGTGCTGAACGGACAGGAGCGAAGTGTCCGGACTGAGCACAGAGGGCACACAGCCCGGGACCGGTAAGCCCCCCTCCCCCTTATTGTCCTGTGGCCGGTCCATGGTGATCCCTCCGTGACTGACGGTCCCCTTTGTCCTAGGTGCGGAGACCTGTGTCCTCCCCTCCGGGGTCAGCCTGCCATGCACTGATCTCTCTCCCGGGACATAAATGATAGAGGATACCATGACTCTGCTGTCTCTGCTGGGGAGGATCATGCGGTACTTCTTACTCAGACCGGAGACCCTCTTCCTGCTGTGTATCAGCCTGGCCCTGTGGAGCTACTTCTTCCACACCGATGAGGTCAAGACCATCGTCAAGTCCTCCCGGGACGCCGTGCAGATGGTGAAGGGGAAGGTGGCAGAGATCATGCAGAATGACCGCCTCGGGGGGCTCGATGTCCTGGAGGCTGAGTTCTCCAAGACCTGGGACTTCAAGAGTAACAATGTGGCCGTCTACTCCATCCAGGGCCGGAGGGACCACATGGAGGACCGCTTCGACATCAGCATGGACCTCCTCAACAAGAGCCACCCATCCATCTTTGGCATCTTCGATGGTCATGGAGGAGAGGTAGGTGACCTGGAGATCAGTAGCGGCACCTACTGATAGTGGGGGAGAGGATGGTACAAGGTCCTACCTGGAGAGCCAGCCTATCCTACCCATTTCCTGTAGATGGAGGGTACATACCAGCCTGTCCTACCCATTGTCTATAGATGGAGGGTACATACCAGCCTATCCTACTCATTGTATAGAATAGATGGAGTTAAGTGGAGATACCAGCTTGTCATGCCCAATGCATAGGATAGATGGAATGGAGGTAGTGGTGTCCAAGGGACCAGATGGGGAGATCAGGAGGGGCACCTACTGATAGTGGGGGAGAGGATGGTACAAGCTCCTACCTGGAGAGGAGGCTGGGTTGCCAGCCTATCCTACCTATTTCCTGTAGATGGAGGGTACATACCAGCCTGTCCTACCCATTGCCTATAGATGGAGGGTACATACCAGCCTATCCTACTCATTGTATAGAATAGAAGTGGAGATACCAGCTTGTCATGCCCAATGCATAGGATAGATGGAATGGAGGTAGTGGTGTCCGAGGGACCAGATGGGGAGATCAGGAGGGGCACCTACTGATAGTAGGAGAGGTAATGGCATAAGGTCTTACCCGAAGTGGAGGCTGGGTGCCAGCATGTCCTACCCATTGTGAAGAATAGATGGAGGGTACATACCAACATGTCCTACCTATAGATGGAGGGTACATGCCAGCATGTCCTACCTATAGATGGAGGATACACACCAGCATGTCCTACCCATTGTACAGAATGAATGGAGTTAAGTGTGGATACCAGCTCATCATGTCCAATGCATAGGATAGATGCAGTGGAGAGTAAATACCAGAATGGCTTACCCACAGTACAGAATAGATAGGGTGGTGGGTAGATGCCAGAAATTCATACTCATTGTACAGAATAGATGGAGTGGAATATAGATGCCAGCATGTCATAACCATTGTATTGATGGAGTGGAAAATAGATTTGAGCATGTTGTATCAGTTGTATAGAATGGATGAAGTATAGAGTAGATACCAGCATTTCGTACCTGTTGTATATATGGAGTGTAGGGTATATACCAGAATTTCATACCAGTTGTATATAATGGATGGAGTAGAGGGTAGATACCAGAATTTCATACCCATTGTACAGAATAGATGGAGTGGGATGTAAATGCCAGCATATCATAACCATGGAGTGGAAAATGGATATGAGTACATTGTATCAGTTGTATAGAATGGATGGAGTATATAGTAGATACCAGAATTTCATACCCATTGTATATAATGGATGGCGTAGAGAGTAGATACCAGAATTTCATACCAGTTGTATATAATGGATGGAGTAGAGGGTAGATACCAGAATTTCGTACCCATTGTACAGAATGGATGGAGTGGAGGGCACATAACAGAATTTCATACCTTTTGTATAGAATAGATGGAGTGGTGGGTAGATACCAGAATTTTGCACCCTTTGTATAGAATGGATATAATGGAGGGTAGATACCAGAATTTCATACCCATTGTACAGAATAGATGGAATGGAGTGTAGATGCCAGCATATCATAACATCGCATTGATGGAGTGGAAGGTAGATATGAGCAAGTCGTACTCGTAAAGAATGGATGGAGTGGAGGGTAGGCACTCGAATGCCATACCAATTGTATAGAATGTGTGTGTGTGTGTGGGGGGGGGGTAGATACCAACATATCATACCCATTGTATAGAATGGATAGAGTGGAGGGTAGACACCAGAATGTCATACCCATGTAAAGAATGGATGTAATGTAGGGTAGATACCAGAATTTCTTATCCTTTGTACAAAATGGATGGCGTATAGGGTATATACCAGAATGTTGCACCCATTGTATAGAATGGATGGAGTGTAGGGTAGATACCCAAATGTAGTACCCATTGTATAGAATAGATGGAGTCGGTGGTAGATACCAGCATATCATACCCGTTGTATAGAATGGATAGAGTGAAGGGTAGATACCAGAATTTTGTACTAGTTGTATAGAATGGGTGGAGTGTAGGGTAGATACCAAATATCCTACCCATTGTATTTTAATGGAGTGGAGGGTAGATACCAGCATGTCATACCCATTGCATAGAATGTATGGATCAGAGGATAGATACCAGCATGTCATACCCATTGCATAGAATGTATGGATCAGAGGATAGATACCAGCATGTCATACCCATTGTATAGAATGTATGGATCAGAGGATAGATACCGGCATGTCATACCCATTGCATAGAATGTATGGATCAGAGGATAGATACCGGCATGTCATACCCATTGCATAGAATGTATGGATCAGAGGATATATACCGGCATTTCATACCCATTGCATAGAATGTATGGATCGGAGGATAGATACCAAGCATGTCATACCCATTGTATAGAATGTATGGCGCAAAGGATAGATACCAAGCATGTCATACTCATTGTATAGAATGTATAGGGCAGAGGATAGATACCAAACATGTCATACCCATTGCAGTGCCACAACAGCTTCAAGGGTGCACACACTACCTGGCAGGTGATGAGGAGGAAAACTGCAAAATGTAAGCGCTTGGTGTGGGCACTACTAATGACGATTAAGCTTGAAGTCCCAGCACTTGTAGATTAGTAGAAGTAACAGTTCAAGGCAGATATGCAGTATTGTTAGGATTATCTGTTCCTTCCAAGTAAATGGTTAAAGTACATGTGTGTATTTCTTCTATAGAGTATAGAGTGTGGTTCTTTCGGTGAATGGATCTTACAAATATTTTAGAGTACATATGGCAAATCTGAAATGTATAATTTCATCAATAAATGCTGTGCATTGTCTGGTGTTTAGACCAGTGGTCATCAGTCTGGGTGGGAGGTGTATATGTATTAGGTAGGTTAGAGTGGTCCAGGGAGGATGTATAGCCCTGTAATGCTGGGGCTCACAATGACATAATACTCATTCTGAGATGTGTTGTATCCCAGTGCAATAATAACAATGTCATGCTGGAATTTATGCCTCCCCACCCTTCCATACACTATAAATATGGATGGGTCATACTAGGACTTGTCACATATTATAGAGGCTATACAGGTCAAGCTAGGACTTTTGATGACTCAGCCACATCCAAATCATACTGGCTATTGTAGTCCTAAAATGTATAACATGGTGGGTTTGATTTACTAGAGACTGCTCAATTCCCGCAAAGTGAATGTCCATTAAGCTTAGTAAATAAGGTGAAGCTTTGTTAATCAATCATCCAATCATGTGCTGTTAAAAATCCTGTTTTTGTATTGGCCGCACACACGACTGGGTGTTTAAAGTAAACATATTTTCACCTTATTTACTATCATTGCCTTTCCAAAGTGTACACACATTTTGAAACTGAACATTCACAGTGCTAATTGAAAGACTCTAATTCTTTAGTAAATAAACCCCACTGTGTATGGACACAATGTTTAAATTTGTAGTCCCACAGTCACATAATATATAAAAAATAAAAAAATAATATATATATATATATATATTATTTTATATATTTTTTTTTATTAACAAAGAACAGTCACATAAATGTAAATAAGACTTATTCCCACAATTGAAATCTTATGATGTTGACGCATGGTCTTTTAGTCCTCTAGTGATGCTAGGAGTTGTAGTCCCATGACTTACACCCGTTAACAGGTCATGCTTGGACTTATGCTGGTCTGCTGTCCCAATAATTATACAGAAAATGTGTACAGACTTCCTATGCAGTATCCAAGTGGTAGTAGATTCTTACAGCCTGATACTAAGGCCCCTTTCACACATGCGGACCGTACATTAGATCAGTTCAGTCACGTTTTTTTATCATCAGTTGTTGTCAGTAAACATCAGTTTTCATCCATTTTCATTTCCGTTTTTCGTCCGTTTACGTTCGTTTTTCATCCGATTACGTCCGTTTTTCAACAGTTTTTTTATCCGTTTATGTCAGTTTTTTATCCGTTTTTTTAAAAAAAAAAAAAACTGTTTTTCATGAATTATAGGAATTTTTTTGATGAAAAACGGATGTCAGCGGATCGGATGTGAACGGATCGTCCGCTAACGTCCGTTTTTTCGTCCGTTCCGTTTTTTTACGTAAGAAAAAATAGGGTCTTCTTCCGTTCAAAAAAACGGACCTTAACGGAGACGGATGTTAACGGACGTTAGCGGATGATCATCCGCTAACGTCCGCTATCCCATAGACAAGCATTAATGTCCGTTTTCATCCGTAAACGGACGTATGAAAAAACGGACAAACGGTCCGCATGTGTGAAAGGGGCCTAAGGATGAAGCAAGTTGGACAGCTGAAGGATCTCTGTCATATAGGTCGTTTATACTCCAGGGGGAACCCTAACAACACAGAAATCTATTATCTATGGAAAGTACTTATTGGAAAATAGATAAATACATACATAACAAAACAGACTTATTCAAAATGACGGTAAAAAATGCAGAATGCAGAACATTACAACATCAATAAGTTTTCAGATCAATATGGTCAAATCAGTGAAAAGATGATTTCTGACTTGTGGATTATCTGCACTTTTTTCATTTGCTGTTTGCACTGATGAATGATGGTAGAATTTTGGATTTAGGGTGATACCATTTATTGGCCAACTATATATATTTTACGGTAGCTTTTGAAGCATGCTGGCCTCTTCAGGCATTGAAGGAGAAGAGGCCAGCAAGATTCAAAAGCTTGCACTACAATCTATTTGGCCAAAAAACGCTGTCAGCCTAATTTCCAACTTCCACTTGTTCAACTTGATGGCTAGCATTCTACTGCTGAATGATGGTGATAGTCTTGTTCAGCCATTCTCATCTAAGGTTCTGTGATACCTAATGCCGCGTACACACGGTCGGAATTCTCGTCGGAAAATTTCGCTCAAACTGTCTTGCCTACACACGGTCACACCAAATTCCGACGGTCAATATCACCGCGGCATACAACACGTTCGACTGCACTATAAAAGGGAAGTTTAATGCTTCCTAGCATGCGTCGAATTGTTTCCGAGCATGCGTCGGAATTTTGTGTGTCGGAATTGCATACACACGATCGGAAAATCCAATAGAAAGGTTTTCCGTCTGAAAAATTAAGAACAGGTTCTCAATCCAAAGTCCGTCGGAAATTCCGACAGAAAAAGACCGATGGGCATACACATGGTCAGAAAATCTGATGAAAAGCTCCCATCGGACTGTTTCCATCGGAAATTCCGACCGTGTGTACGCGGCATAAGGGTTCCTCTAGAGGTTGTTAGGGGTTCGTTGAGCAGTTTCTACCTCCCAGATCAGTAACCACTGTTATAAATAATCATATTAGCTATCTGTAAGAAGAGGATCCTCCCCACTGATCACAACTAAAGGGAGCATCCCTCCCAGTGACCACCATGGTAATGTACCATGAGCTGTAGTTAAAGAGGAACTTTTGCCGGAAATGTTGTCCCCCCTGAAATCCTCTTCTGCAACGTCATCTTTGGATATCCTGCATGGCATAGTAGCACATTAGGGCAGACTTACCTGCCAAAGAAACCACCCAATGCTGCGGTGTAATCGACCCGGTTGGTCCCCAGCGCTTCCATCTTCTTCCGGTCTTCCTTCCGGGTTCCGTGCTTTTGGCCACTTGAATGGCCAGGCCATAATGACATCACTCCCATGCATGCACACGGGAGTCACATCGCCGCTGCACAGATCGGGGGGCTGTAAATCTACACTGCGCTGTGCATACTCGGCACAGAGTACATGACAGCTGACAGGCAAGAGGTAGCTTTTTATGACAGAATAGGCCAACAGGGTCTCTTCTGTCACACATGTCTTGTGTGTCAGCATGTTTTTTACAAATTCAGTTTACTACCAATTAAATGGGACTCCAAACACAGTGCAATTTTTTCGCGATTGTCGCGCGACAGAATCGCACGTCAGGTATTTTGTCAACAAATTAATGTTGGAGAATGATGGACTTTTTAGGCGTCAGATAGATATAACAAGTTTTTTTATTAAAAACATATAAAAAGAAAGAATATAAAAGTAAATAATGAATTATAAATCTAAAACAGATTGTTTGGAAATAACAACCTGGCACACTATAGAAATCTTTAACAAGCTGATGTATAAGTACGCTCAGATAGTAACAAAGTGGTTCCAATGAAGTCACTATATGATCATTCAAATTTCCTTAGAAAGATTGTGACATTAAAATAAACAGAAACACGAAACCATCAGTGAGCGATACAGTCATACAGAAGAACAGTTTGTTTGCAGTTGCTCTACATGTTACGCGTCCTAAGACGCTTCCTCAGGAGCTTTCTATATTAGGAATAAAAAGAGAAACAAATATGCAATAAGAAAACAATACATATAGCATAACATAATCAAATGTGACATTGGATCGAAGGCAGCCTGAAGCGTAGAAACGTCGACCGCCATAAGAGGGGGTGAGGGGGGGGGGGGGGGGGGGAAGGGGAGGAGGAAAAGGGGGGAAGGTAATAGCGGAACAGAAAAAGGGGGTATGGAAAAGAGAAAGGTTTGGGGGATGGATGGGATGAGATGGATCGGGAGGGTGGTGGTGGGGGTGAGATTGGGTGAAACGGGAATGTGAACAAGGAGGGGAGGTAAGAAAAAATTATTCAGCGGAGTGAAACGGTGTGCATTATGGGAACGAGTGCAACATAATCAATTGCGTAGTAAGTGTGGTAATGAATGTATACTTACAATCCCTGTAAAGGGAAGGAGTTTAGTGGAACGGGGAACCAAGATACGTTTGTCAGCAGCGGTACTCTGGACATATATGTATGTCAATGGGCCGAGGAATTCTGTATTAATATTTTATTAGTAGATTATTTTATGTTATTTTTTGTTGTTAATATATTTATTCATTTTTTGTATATATATAACGAAGAATTATTAATATTAGTATGGATATGCCATTGGTCTATGCTCAATCATCAATATGTGCTAGTGTTAGGATAGATGTTGAGTAGTGCACAATTGTTGTGTATATGATTATCTATATATGTATAGAGATTAGGTAAATACAGTCATATATCGTAATAAGTGTATAAAGGGAACTATAAATATATAGCCAACTTTTCAGGGTGCAAGTGCGCCTCCATAATTATCCATCCATATAGGAGGGAGAGGTAAACTTATTACACTGTACACATTGATGGTAGCATAGTGAAGAAATCATTCATAGTATAAAGAGAAAAAACAAGGGGGATTGAGGATTTCTACTTACCCTATGGTGAGAAACTGGCCTAGTACTTATTATTGTGAGCCCATACATTGGGGTCAGAAGGTAAATAAGGGGAAAGCAGATACTGCGGGATACGTTAGCCTATAGGGCCTCCGACTGGCCAATGCTAGTATGGAAGGGTGGAGAGGGATTCAGCCCAATTGTCCACAGGTGTCCTACAAGAGGAACACAACAGAGCGTGAAAATAAGAAAATAAATTTGACTGGTTCCAGGTAGGCCAAGACCGTATCTTAGCCAAGTAAGAATGTCAATGTCCTACCTTGTAGCGATATGGTTCCGTTGTGGTTCCCCGTTCTAGCAGCTGTGCCAAGAGGCTGCTCTGTCTGACGGCAGCCTGAGCCGTCTTTTATAGTGCAGCCGTCCCGGTAGTGACGTCACCGCGTGGACGCGGCGCGTCATACTACCCGGCCGAGTCCTAGTGCGCATGCGCCAGAGAACGTAGAGTCGCGGCGCTGGCTAAGGTAACCAGCGTCGCAGTCTCAGCTCGCGCGCATGCGCGGGACACGGCCTCAGGAAGAGGAGCCCGTGTCCCGCGCATGCGCGCGAGCTGAGACTGCGACGCGGTGACATCACTACCGGGACGGCTGCACTATAAAAGACGGCTCAGGCTGCCGTCAGACAGAGCAGCCTCTTGGCACAGCTGCTAGAACGGGGAACCACAACGGAACCATATCGCTACAAGGTAGGACATTGACATTCTTACTTGGCTAAGATACGGTCTTGGCCTACCTGGAACCAGTCAAATTTATTTTCTTATTTTCACGCTCTGTTGTGTTCCTCTTGTAGGACACCTGTGGACAATTGGGCTGAATCCCTCTCCACCCTTCCATACTAGCATTGGCCAGTCGGAGGCCCTATAGGCTAACGTATCCCGCAGTATCTGCTTTCCCCTTATTTACCTTCTGACCCCAATGTATGGGCTCACAATAATAAGTACTAGGCCAGTTTCTCACCATAGGGTAAGTAGAAATCCTCAATCCCCCTTGTTTTTTCTCTTTATACTATGAATGATTTCTTCACTATGCTACCATCAATGTGTACAGTGTAATAAGTTTACCTCTCCCTCCTATATGGATGGATAATTATGGAGGCGCACTTGCACCCTGAAAAGTTGGCTATATATTTATAGTTCCCTTTATACACTTATTACGATATATGACTGTATTTACCTAATCTCTATACATATATAGATAATCATATACACAACAATTGTGCACTACTCAACATCTATCCTAACACTAGCACATATTGATGATTGAGCATAGACCAATGGCATATCCATACTAATATTAATAATTCTTCGTTATATATATATACAAAAAATGAATAAATATATTAACAACAAAAAATAACATAAAATAATCTACTAATAAAATATTAATACAGAATTCCTCGGCCCATTGACATACATATATGTCCAGAGTACCGCTGCTGACAAACGTATCTTGGTTCCCCGTTCCACTAAACTCCTTCCCTTTACAGGGATTGTAAGTATACATTCATTACCACACTTACTACGCAATTGATTATGTTGCACTCGTTCCCATAATGCACACCGTTTCACTCCGCTGAATAATTTTTTCTTACCTCCCCTCCTTGTTCACATTCCCGTTTCACCCAATCTCACTCCCGATCCAATCACCCCCAAACCTTTCTCTTTTCCATACCCCCTTTTTCTGTTCCGCTATTACCTTCCCCCCTTTTCTTCCTCCCCTTTCCCCCCCCCCCCCTCACCCCCTCTTATGGCGGTCGACGTTTCTACGCTTCAGGCTGCCTTCGATCCAATGTCACATTTGATTATGTTATGCTATATGTATTGTTTTCTTATTGCATATTTGTTTCTCTTTTTATTCCTAATATAGAAAGCTCCTGAGGAAGCGTCTTAGGACGCGTAACATGTAGAGCAACTGCAAACAAACTGTTCTTCTGTATGACTGTATCGCTCACTGATGGTTTCGTGTTTCTGTTTATTTTAATGTCACAATCTTTCTAAGGAAATTTGAATGATCATATAGTGACTTCATTGGAACCACTTTGTTACTATCTGAGCGTACTTATACATCAGCTTGTTAAAGATTTCTATAGTGTGCCAGGTTGTTATTTCCAAACAATCTGTTTTAGATTTATAATTCATTATTTACTTTTATATTCTTTCTTTTTATATGTTTTTAATAAAAAAACTTGTTATATCTATCTGACGCCTAAAAAGTCCATCATTCTCCAACATTAATTTGTTGACAAAATACCTAACATTTAGACTACAATTTTCGGGACGTGGCAAGCATTTTTTTACACTGTACCGTATCCGCAACACCATTACGCGGTGATACGGGGATAAAATTACTTTTCCAAAAGAATCGCACGTCAGTTATGGCAAAATGCGCATTTAAAAATCACACAAATTTTGTCGCCCCAAAAAGGCGTATGAGCTTCTTTTGTACAACAGACATACATGGGGCAGCCCATTTAAGTGAATTAGTTGCCCTATGTGCAACATTCAGAATTGCGTGAATGTTGGCCACACAAAATCGCAAATCACTACACAAAGTGTGAACGGGGCCTCAAAGGTTCCTCAGTGTTAATAAGGTTGAGAAAGTCTGGGCTAGTTGTTCCCTACTATCTGCCTGCAGTAAGTGTTTTGGATAAATAAGAGCTAAGCATGTCCTAATTATCATTAGGTATTTAGATTAATTTCTCATGTTTCTCATTATGTGATGATGGCGTTGAATGGAGAACGGTACTGTGGGTTCCTGAAGATCTCTGAACACCAGAGTATATGGAAAATTTGAATCCCACACTGCAGAGCGATGTAATCATTTATTGGCAATCATTTTATTTGTAGCTCTTTGATTTTAATGTGTTGCTAATGAAGTGACTGTTAACTAGAGGTTAAATTACTTAGTAGCATGAGATTAAACTCGCCCGTATAGGATAGCAAGGAAATGTTATTTGTGTAGATTGAGACACAAAGATTGAGATGCTGTAAATGATGCACTACAGCGCTGAGGATCTGTTGTAACTTTATTATAGCTGACTTATAATAATTATACATTGGTATTTGCTTAATAATTGATGATTTAACATTAATATTATACAGGATTTATATAACACTTTGCGCAGTGCTTGAAAACATGAAGGCAGGCAGTAGAGTTACAATACAATTCAATACAGGAGGAATCAGAGGGCCCTGCTCATTAGAGCTTACAATCTAAAAAGGACGGTCAAGTGACACAAAAGGGAATAACTGTGGGGAATGATCTGATGGAGAAAGTGGAAATAGTTGTTAGGTGGAGGTGGGATAGGCTTCTTTGAAGAGGAGGGTTTTCAGTTTTCAGTGGACAGAGTAGGAGATAGCCAGACAGATTTGGGCAGGGAATTCCATAGGATGGGAGAGGCTCAGGTAAAGTCCTGGAGGCAAGCATGGGAGGAAGTGACAAGGAAATATTGTGGTTTACAATCACAACAACCTTTTATTCTATTGTTTGGTTTACATGGTTATTTTTCTATTGCATGTTTCAACACATTTGAAAACATCATAGCCTTCAATAAAGCTCAACTCCAGGATATTAGCTCCCCCCTCCCCCAATTCTTCTGTCTTCTGTTTACTTCCGGGTCCTTCTTAAAGTAGTAGTAGACTCAATGCAACTAATCCAGAAGAAGCACAATACCAGACTTCAATGCACTTTTAAACAAATAGGAATAAAGTGATACTAAAGTCTTGTTTTTTTTTTTTCTTTAAGGCTGGGTTCACACTAGTGCGAATTGGTTGAGGGTTCCCTGCATCCAATTTGCAATAGCAGGAGATTGTGACCGGCTCTGTATGGAGAGCGGCTCCTGTGCGTTTTTGGTCCATTTCAGGTCCGAATTCAGAGAAAAATTTGGGCTGAGATCAGACCCGAAACTGTGAACGAGGACACACCGTATTCCTGCTGTGAGCCGCTGCCTACTCATATGTGAACCCAATCTAAAAACAGCAAACATGTTATACTTACCTCCTCTGTGTAGTGGTTTTGCAAAGAGCAGCCCAGATCCTCCCCTTCTCGGCTCCCTCTTCAGGGCTTCTGGTACCTCCCTTATGTTGAGTGCCCCCACAGCAAGTTGCCTTCTATAGGGGCACCCAAGCCGAGCCGCAGCTCTGTGTGTCCATTCAGACACGGAGCTGCGGTTTGGCCCCAATTCTCTCTGCTCACTAAAGCTGACAAAAGTAAGGGAAAAAAAATCCGGGCAGTCTGCCAAGAATCAAAACATTCTTTAACAGTGGAAATTAAGTATAAACATTGTAACAATTTGTCCTTTAGATCAAAGGAATACACTTTAGTGTGAAAATAAGGGAAGTTTAACCACTTAAACATTAAACCTTTTTCTAACATTTGTTGGTTTCAAGTGAAAATTATTTTTTTCTAGAAAATTACTTAGAACCCCAAACATTTTATATTATATATATATTATATTATATTAGTAGAGACCCTAGAGAATAAAATGGTGGTTGTTGCAATATTTTATGTCACACTGTATTTGCGCAGCAGTCGTTCAAATGCAATTTTTTGGGGAAAATGAATAAAAAAAAAAAAAAAAAATAACCAGTAAAGTTAGCCCAACTTTTTTGGTATAATATGAAAGATTTTAAGCCGGGAGAATCGTGATCTTTTTATTCTAAGCAAAAAAATTGTGATTCTCATTTTAGGCAGAATCATGCAGCTCTACCTAATAGTAAGTTATAAGGGGAGTTTACTACCACTTTAGGTTCCACATCACTGGCTGCATGATGTGGACACCACCTATTGGTGGAGGTGCCACTTCCAGGGGCAGTGTCCTTTCTCGTAAGCTCCGAAAGCAGAACTCAGGGGGCAGTGAGGGGACCAGTGCCCAAGAAGATAACAGACAGGGTGGTTTAGGAAGAGATATTTGGAATAAAGACTGAGGAGTAAAGTAATTGATGCACTAGTAAAATTTCATATTTGGCTGCAGTTGACCTTTAAATGTTTTAGGCCTCTTTTAGGACAAGGTGGGTGGTAAAACAGGCAGCTAAGCTGCATTTTTAATGCCCACCCACCTAAAGTCTACCATACAACCAGAGATGGCTGTTCATACACTGCAATGCTTTGCAGTGGCATGTAGAGTTGACAGGCAGCATTGCCTATCAAACTGGCCCATTCAAGTCAATGGTGCCAAACCGCAACCACGAGCAAATGACCTTATTGTTACTGCCAATGCTTGAATAACAATAGACCTACGTGTGTTATTTATTCTTGCCTTGCCAATATACAGTATATATTGCCACATAGCATGAAGGAATAATAATAGGAACAAAGCCACTGCCTTATATCCCACAATAGGGTTCCACACACCATTATAATGCATTACACTGCACAGGCTGTATTTTATCTTAATTAATCACTCACATTTATCTGGAACCTAGGCTCCTTTTCTTATGAGCACAAGTGATATTGGCTATGGGGGTATTTACTGGACTGTTTTTTATCTTAGACCTGCACAATTAATCGTCAGGAATCGTTATCACGATCTTGACTAAAGTGTTTCTATGCAAAGAATTCTCTCTGCTCTTCTGAAGCCACAGCCCTCAAAAGAAAGGAAGAAAAAAACTGGGCAATCTGCCAAGAATCACAACATTCTTTATCAGTTGACCTTAAGTAGAAACATTGTAACAATTTGTCAATGGAATAGACTTTGTGTGTAAGTGAAAAAAGTTTAACCACTTAAACACTAAACTGACATTTGTTGATTTCAAGCTAAAATCTTTTTGTTTTGCTAGAAAATTACTTAGAACCCCCAGACATTATATATATATATATATATATATATATATATATATATATATATATATATATATATATATATTTTTTTTTTTAGTTGACACCCTAGAAAATAATGTATCAAAAAGTTTTTTTTGCTAGAAAATTACTTAGAACCCCCAGACATATATATATATATATATATATTTTTTTTTTTTTTTAGTTGACACCCTAGAAAATAATGTATTAAAAAGTTTATCAAAACTCCATCACAGGATGGCACTGTGGGAAAAAAACTGCACCTCTCTATGGTAGTTGTTCGTTTCTTGGACCTCTCCACAATGCATATCCTTTACATGTAGCCTGGAAAGATGGTCTGGAATGCCTACCCTCTATCTGACTTTGCTGCCTGTTAACTATTTGCTATGAAGGCTTGCCCTGGCTGTTAGGTATATTATGACACCATTGTGTCTCCCTTTTAAATACACTTTTTCTGTTTAATTATTAACAGTGCCCGATCTTGCTGCTGATTGGTTACCACTGCGTTATCATTCAGGGTCATGTCTTATTAATACCCATTAGATATTGAGTCACACCTTAAGGTGTTATAACCAAGAACATTTAATAAGCTTCCGCAGAAGCATTCAATTGTGAAACATGTAAAGCTTTTTCTTGCATACTACATTGCAGGATTATAACGATGTTAATGTTATGCATTATTACACTAGAGAGACATAGCTAGTCTGTTGCATTTTATGTGCAAGATTTTAAATATGTATTTTTGTATTATGTGTTAAATAAAAAATTATGTAATTTTTATAATTGGCGCCTACAAAGTCCATTTTTGTTGTTCTTCTATTTATAACCCTAGAGAATAAAATGGTGGTTGTTGCAATATTTTATGTCACATTGTATTTGCACAGTGGTCTTTCAAATGCAATTTTTTTGGAAAAAATGACTTTCATGAATTAAAAAAATAAAAAATAAATAACCAGTAAAGTTTTCTTTGTATAATGTGAAAGATTTTACGTCTCGAGAATCATGATCTTTTTATTCTAAGCAAAAAAATCGTGATTCTCATTTTGGCCAGAATTGTGCAGCTCTAGTTTATCTCATGATGAATTCTGTAAGTGTGTAGGCTGGATGGCGTTTCTTCATTTCTTTGACACTAACCCTTCTGTATTGTGCTCAGATTATGATTGTTCATTCAGATCCCTCATTTAAAATATTGTACTAATGGAGCACGCTTTTATATTCACAAAAGGAATTCTTAAACAGAATCTTTCACTTAAATGTAACAGTTGTTTGATGCGAATTAGCAGAAATAGAAGACAGCATTGTTTGAGAGCATAATAAGTCATTGTCCTTGTAAAATATATCATGAAGAATGCCTCTTCACAGCTCTTTTTTATGAAAGTAACCAAGCTCCTTTGATGGGAATATTAAACTTGAATGCTTTGTGTGCAGACGGGATAGACTGGTGACTAGATCTGTCATGTTCGGGATGAGTTGGAATCTTTTGCTTCTAATTCACAACTGATCGCTAGGAGTTACAGACATTACATGTGAAGGACAGCAATGGTCTAAGTAATACGCGCCACCCACATTCATTTTTATTCTTTTTCGAATGCCTTAAATTTTAGAAACATAGAAGAGTGGCGGCAGAAAAAAGACCAAGAAGTCTATTGAGTCTGTTTTTATATATATATATATATATATATATATATATATATATATATATATATATATATATATAGATATAGATATATATATAGATATAGATATATTATCCCTATTAAATGCCCGCTAACCAGCGCTGCCATGATGGATCTGAAATGACAGGTGCTCTTTAAATGTAAGGACTCGCTGGTAGTTAGAATCTTTAACCACTTGCCGCCCGCCCACCATCAAATGACAGAGGGAACAGCCACTCTCACGTGACCGCAGGGGCGCGCAGTGCGGCGATCGCGGCCGTGCTGTGTTGCTAAGACAAGGTGCGATCCCGATCTATGTAAAGAGCCGCGGCTCCTTAACTATGTAATTGGCTGTGTCCAGTGACAGCTGGTCACATGTAAACGTGGAGATGCCGGTAATCGTCTCTCATTGCCTCACACCGACAGTGTGTGTGGCGAGGAGAGCCAATCAGCAGCATCTCCTCGCAGGGGACATCCAGACATGTAATCAGGGCACTGATCATCGGTGCCCTAAATTACAATACAGCCCCACCAGTGCCAGCAATCAGTGCCCATTAGTGATGCCAGTCAGTGCTGGCTATCAGTGCCGCCCATCAATGCCCATCATTGCTGCCATCAGTGCCCATCAGTGCCACCCATCAATGCTCATCAGTGCCCATCTGTGCCGTCTTGCCATGCCGGCTATCAGTGCCCACCAGTGCCACTTATTAGTGCCCAACAGTGCAACTAGTGCCACCAATCAGTGCCGTCTATCAGTGATCATCAGTGGCACCTATCAGTGCCCATAAGTGCAGCATATTAGTGCCTCCTTATCAGTGCCACCTAATCAGTGCCCATAAGTGCCGCCTCATCAGTGCCAATCAGTGCAGCCTATCGGTGCCCATCAGTGCCACCTCAGCAGTGCACGTCAGTGAAGGAGAAAAATTACTTATTTACAAAGTTTACTGACAGAAACTAAGAAAAAATTTTTTTTTTCTCAACATTTTCGGTCTTTTTTTTTTTTTGTAAAAAAAAAAAAAAAACCCAGCAGTGATTAAATACCACCAAAAGAAAGCTCTATGTGTGGAAGAAAATGATAAAACAATGTGTGACAGCGCTGAAAGCTTAAAATTGGCCTGGGCAGGAAGGGGGTGAAAGTGCCCTGTAGGTAAGTGGTTAATATTTGCAAACAAAATGAAGGTTTCCTATTTAGAATAATAAGCTGTCAGGATAGATAGTAAGACATCGATATCAGAACTGATTTTAGGTTAATAGTTTAATCACACATAGTTGGAGAGCTACTCAAATTCTTTTATTTATTTTATTATTTTATTTATTTTAAAACAATAACATATTCTTGTATTTGCCTAAACATCAATGTTTAGTAACTGAAGTGCATAAACAAAATATCTTTAAAAAACAAACAAACAAACAAACAAAAGAACTGGGTCCACATAAAAAAAAAAAAAAAAACATCAAACATTGTCCTTTTATCACAGCATGTCTTCTCGTGATTTTCTCGTGATGCACCAGGCCGTGCATCTCTTTGCTGCATTGCTTGCATTTTGCACACATACCTGCTTTACCCATAGGTAGAGGAACTTCAATAAAATATTCCCAAACTGGGTCTCTTTTATGGCCTGCTGCCATTTTGCTCCTCAAGGGAGGAATAAAGCACTTCAAGCTATGTGCTGCTTAGAAGGTTTCACTTTCATTTTTACTGCTTGCCCTTCCTCCTCACACTTACAGCCTCGTACAAATGCATTTCTCTTCAAACAATCATACAGTTTGTAGTGTACATATATTTGCAAAACAATAGGATAAAGGAATAAAAATTGTGATTCTCATTTTGGCCAGAATCGTGCAGCTCTAATATATATATATATATATATATATATATATATATATATATATATATGGACACACTCCAGCCTAAAGGGTTAAACACTGATTTTGACTTGTATCTGTTTCTTTAGAAATTGTAGGTAGTAATAAATAAGATATGTCATGTCATTTGATATGATATATAAAGGATGATGAATAATGCAATAGGAAGTGTATGATAAAACAGCGTTAGCATTCATTATAGTATATTCATTGATGGATTTATTCTATCATGATTTTTGTTTTTGTCTAGTGAGAAATCAGATGCACCCGTGTCCTATAAAATCGCTCCAAACCACTTTAAATAATTGATTGAATGGCTAAGGAATATAGTGTTAAATGTGGATTAATTGATTCCAGCTTAATGCAATGTTGTAATTAATGAGGTTTTTTCTCTCATAAATACCATGTGATAAATGTTACCAGTTGCAGATATGAGATTGTGAGAAAGGGCGTTATCTGTTGAAGCCCGAAACGTCGCCGCCAGTTGTATCTGGTACTTTTTTGATATTTTTATATCTGATGTAATCTGGTGCAATCCTCATCATTGTTTCTACATATTGGTCCGTGGGAAGGACTAGATTGATGGCACTATAAGGATCGTTCAGTGCATCTTACCCTTTGAACTGTGATTTTATATATATATATATATATATATATATATATATATATATATATATAATTTGTATACATGTACTGTGCAAGGGTGGACTGACCATTCGGGCACTCGGGCACCACCCGAGGGCCCCATGCAACTAAGGGGCCCCATCAGGGTTGCCAGCCTTAAGAAAAACCAGGGACAGTATGTAAAAATCTGTGTTTTTTTAAAAATCCCAATATTATAGCTGCCCCGCCTCTCCAGTACCTTTTCAGTGTGTGTATGTGTATTCTGTGTGTGTATATTGTGTTTCTGTGTGTGTATACTGTATATGAGTGTGTGTATACTGTGTGGCCCCATAATCTATTGCCTGAGGGCCCCATAATCTCGTATTGCCTGGGGGACCCATAATCTCCTATTGCCCGGGGGCCCCATGAGTTGTCAGTCCGCCCCTGGTACTGTGTATGTATATATCTATAGATGTGTGTGTGTATGTATATATATATATATATATATATATATATATATATATATATATATATATATATATATATATATATATATATATATATTATATATATATATATATATATATATATAGATCCTATTGGTGGAGGTGCCACTTCCAGGGGTGGGGTCCTCCCTCGTAGGCTCCAGAGGCAGAACTCAGGGGGCAGTGAGGGGTCCAGTGTCCAAGAAGATAACGAACAGGAAAAAGAGCAGCAAATTAGTTTGGCTTATAGAGAAAACTGTGATTTGATCCTTTACACTGCAGGATGGTGTAGGAAGAGGCGCTTGGAATCAAGACTGAAGAGTAGGGTAAAGGATTCACCAAGCATTATGTTTTAGTATATATATATATATATATATATATATATATATATATATATATATATATATATATATATATATATATCATTTTTTTTTATTAAGTATACAGTAGATCTATGTTTGTTCCAGGCATATTTGAATCCGCTTACTGTTGACTGACTCTCTACCTTTGATGTGGTCTATTCCAATCAACTACTCGGTAAAATAATACTTTCTAAGATTACTTTCCTCTTGATAGTTTGAGGTCTTGTCCTTGTGTTCTTGATCTAAGCTTCATAAATTGTTCTATACACATGCTCATTCTTTCTCATTTTTTTTTAGGAATTCAGATTAGAGAAAAAAAAAAAACAATAATTGTGTAAAGTGAATGTGTGCTTTTGGCTATTCAAGGCAAATGTCAGTTCACTTACTCGCCCTCTTGTCTACTTTCATTTGCACCCGCACTTCCCCCCTCGCTCTTCTCAGCCTAGTAAAAAAAAAGAAAAGAAAAAAAAGCCTTGTTTATCTCCAAGACCGCCTGGACCCGAGCTGACACAAGGTTAAGGATCCTTCGCTGTTTGTGATAGAGATCATACCCAGCAGTTGCCCACTTCACACTCAGGCTGCATCCTGATCACCTGTTCACACCATATGACTTGGGCCTTGCCTTGTCCAGCACATAGACAGGATACTTTGTTTTGAGGGCTATGAGTTTAGCGGTGCATGTCCTACTTTTTTTTCAGCACGCACTATTTTTTTCAGCGCAGCACGTTTTGATGCAGTACACCTCATCGCAAACTACCACTGTAAAAAAGGATAAATTAAATGTAATTTTGTGACATTTTAGTAAAGTTGAAAGAGAAAGTAAACAGTGTGATGTTTCGTTTATGATGCACCGGTGTCCTGTCAGATTGTGTCCCCATGCGCAGTACACAGGACAAGCAGATTCCGTAAATAGCCGAAGATAAACGGCACCTCCGCACTGAGTCCAGGTTCAAGCCCCACCATCCAAGGGGACATAGAGTTAGAATAAAAAAGAGCCGAGCCCAGCGAGGCCGTGCCCAAATCGTGGGGCCCTCTAACTTTGTGTAGCCCTATGTCCACTTGGATGGTGGAGCTTGCACCTCGATTTACGGCGCAGGCGTCGCTCATCTTCCGAGATTTTCCGAATCGCCTTGTCCTCCGTACTGCGCAAGCGCTGAGCCTACGCAGTACGCCCGGACACTATTTGATAGCCGGACTATTTTTGACAGAACACCGGCACCACTTTCTTCGTAGCAATCGCCGGCCACTGCGGGATAACGTGGTCTCTGGTGTGAAAGGAGGAGGAGCGATAAGTGAACCTGTTACTTTGCCATGATAGCCCTCATTTTTTTTTGTCAATCTCATTTTTATTTAGCTTTTTATGAAATCACTGTGTGTGTTATAATCCTGTGTTTATAAAGGGCAGTCCTCAGGTACCCCCAGCAGGTCTGGTTTTCAGGTTTTTCTTAATTGAGAACAGATATAGTATTTCTGATACAGGTACACAGATTAAAGCCTTGTACACACGCACGCTTAGATTTTCAGACGACCGAACGTCTGATTTTTGGGGCATGCTAGTCTAATGTCGAAAGTGATGTTACCCACCATGCGAAAATTCTCGTACGACAGAATTCAACGTCAGAAGGAACATAATGTGTTGAATGGTTTTGTATGTATTCTTTTGTTTATGAACATGCGTAGTCTTGCTCTTACGATTTTTTTCGTATGGAAACCATGCTAATGAAACAAAAATTGGACGTTGGGTTCACAGCCAACAAAAATTTTATAGTCTGCACATCCAGCATTTGTCTGACAAAAAAAGCGAAAATCATCTGTCGAAAGCACCGTACTAACGATCCACAAATCCGATTTTCGTATCGCGTGTATGGGCCTTAGGTCTCCTGAAGAAGATGAAGCAATTCCTGAAAACATGACCTGCTGGTTATTGTCAGTGGGAAACATTGTCATGCCTCTTGCCAGGCCCCTTGTACTCACCACGGAGATGGAGAGCAAAAGCAGAGAATGAATCATTATCTTTGCTATGGTGATGTAAAGTCTTTGTAAGGAACAATAATTATATTAGATGCTTCTCTGTGCTCTTTGTGTGCTCTTCGTCCACCTTATACTGCAAATAGTGGTTGAAGCAGTTGCATCATTAGCAGATATGTATATGGCCACATGTGAAATTTTAAAGAAGAACTAAAGGCAACTTCAAAACCAACTTACAAGTACGGGGAAACTATACTGTAAATTGAAATGTCTTTTCTGCAATAAAATAAACCTACTTGTGTTACATGTATACTAAGCTGTGCATGCACAGCTCAGTTTACCTCAATGGCATGACCTCTTTATGCTGGGATGACTGACTCTTGTGCATATGCAGGAATTATGTCATCCCTTGCTGACCAATCAAGCCAGCTAAAGACTGGCACCCAAAAGGAGTCGGTGCTGGCAAGGGACCCCTAGTGGACTTTGGACCACTGGTGAGTATGGTGAATTTAGTTCCACATTAAGGGAAATCTGTACTGAGACAAATACAGGATATCCCATTGCTGATCTCTGCTTCTAACAATGCTATTTGCTTGGCTGTCTCTGGCCTCTATATTTTCTCAGTCTCTGACTTGGAACAAGCATGCAGTTAGTGATGTCAGAGGAAAATAAAAACCTGGCATACTTGTTCCAGGTCAATGACAAAGTAATAAAGCCTTTAGATCAAAAACCAGGCAAGAGGTATTCTTAAATGGCGGTCAGTGTGTTTTCCCAGTATAGGTCTCATTAAAATGAAAGGATCATGGAACTATTAATAAAGTAAGTTCTTTGGAACTGTGGACCCCAGTTTTCATTTCTGTCACCCGTTGATCATGTTAAGATTGCTGTCTCTAAAGACATAGGATCAACGCTGTATCCAGGCCTATGCCAACAAGGCCCAGGCCTAGGGCAGCACTTTTCAGGGAGGCAGCACGGAAAGAGTCCCCTCTGGCTTGCGCTACACTGTCAGTGTAGCGCCAGTCTTATGGGGCTGAGAGGCAAATTAGTCTAGCGCCCCCATAAAGCGACTGCACTGCTTCCAGTATGTTGGCGGCTGGCATTCCGCAACTGTGGGGGGGGGGGGGGGGGGGGGGGGGGGGGGGCGGGCGCTTCTAATTTTGACTGTCCTATCATCCTGGACCACAAACCTTCCTCACTGTGCTATATGTTTTCTGCTGCACCATTGGCAGGGCAATATCTTCTTAGTCCTCTCCATAAAATTATCAGAAATTTGTGCTTAAAGTAGAACTACAGGCAACACTTTTTTTTTTTAATTTTGGATAGAATAAGGAAAGGGTAAAACCCCTGTCAGTTTTTTTTTACCATCCCTGTCCCATTGCATAGATTTCCCTTCACTTTCTGCCCCATAGCCAAACAGGAAGTGAGGGGAAATCTATGCAAATTAAGGGAATCCATTGCCCCCCCAGGCCCTCATTACTAGTGTCCCCACTCGAAAATTTCAGGGCGGGTCTTAAACAGCAAGGGGTATGGCCTTGAAAGGAAAGGGTGGGTAATATTTAAATTAGGGGGTGCACAAGTTTAGTCAGGCCTAGGGCAGGACAAAACCTAAATACACTACTGCATAGGATACTACACTTTACCAACGGTAGACCGTTACTGGTAATAAACTGAGTACAGTTATGTCTTTATTGTACATATTACTAGCACTAAACTCAGAACCACACCATAGCAATAGCAATTACATTTCTCTTTAAATAAATCTTATTTTTATTGCTGAGAATATATTCATTACCAAGGCATTACCAAGGCAGAGAATTGGTACTGACAGATGGTCAAGGAAAAAAAAAGAAAAATCATCTTGAGAAGAAAAAGCCTTACAGCATCTGCAGATTGGGGACATGTGTCAACTACCAGCAATATAATTATGTAGTTTAATGTATCTGTTTTTTTTAATGTGAAAATACTAGAACCATATTATATACCATAATCCTAAAGAGGTTCCAAGCAGTGATGCAGAAAATAAAGATATTGGGTAAAGGCTTTTAAGAAAATAAATGTGATGGTCTGGATCTATCAAGGTACAATAGCATTAGGGCTGCTTAAAGTGCTCATAAGGGACACTAAATTGGACCCTCAACCAATGTTATTGTATGGAGTTTCAGCACCTTAAACCCTATTTAGCCCTTAACGAGTAAAATGTAAACCCTAACATGCCCAAACTTCTCTTATTTGTTCCCTTTAAGGCTTGGTTCACATTGATGCGATGCGGGGGCCACTGCGATTCCTGTGCGGGTTTCCGCATCGCATCTGGCTTGCAGGCAGTTCACACAGGCATCTACGAACCGCTGCGGGTGTCAATATGAAGTTAATGACACCCCCAAATAGTTTCACAGAATGCAGTACGAACTATGGAATTGGATCGCATTATTCTGAACACCCACGCGATTGGGTTCCAGTGGGGTTCCAAAAAAAAGGGTTCTGCACCATTTTGATGCAAATGCAATGTGATTTTAGCCTTACAAAGTGTATGGCTGAATACGCATTGCACAGATATTGCACGTGATGTGCACAGGAATGCGGTGCAAATCACATGCGATGTCTGGCATCACATAAGTGTGAGGCCCCTTTCACACTTGTACGACTTGTCCTACAATTTGGGACTGCAAAGTCGCATGACAAGTCGTTCCCCATGATTTCCAATGACAACCATTCATATTAGTACAACTTCAAGTCATGCCGTCTTCAGACTACTTTAATGCGAGTTACACAGGCATTCCCTGAAAGCGCAGCAAAAATCGCGGCAAAATCGCGTGACTTTGAAGTCGCTGTAGTGTGAAAGGGGCCTTCATCAGGCATCCTGAGGTTGATTTACTAAAACTGGAGAGTGCAAAATCTGGTGCAGCTGTGCATGATAGCCAATCAGCTTCTAACTTCAGCTTTGACAAAAAAAAAAAAAAAAGGAAGCTGATTGGTTTCTATGTTGAGCTGCACCAGATTTTGCACTCCCCAGTTTTAGTAAATCAACTCCCGTGTCTTCTGCAGACTTCCTGTGTTATTTAGAGGGCTTTCACACCAAGCTGCCCATAGCGTCAGCGGTAAAACGCCGCTATATTTAGCAGCGTTTTACCGTCGGATTTGCGGCGCATTTCGGCCACTAGCGGGGCGCTTTTACCCCCGCTAGCAACCGATAAAGGGTTAAAACCGCCCGCAATACGCCACAATAGCGGCGTTTAGCCGGCGGTATTGCAGCACTGCCTCATTCATTTCAATGGGGTGCAGCGGTGGAGGAGCAGTAAACACACTGCTTCTTCACCGCTCCAAAGAAGCTGCTGGCAGGACTTTTCCTGACGTCCTGCCAGCTCACCGCTCTGGTGTGAAAGCCCTCAGGCTTTCACACTGGAGACAATGAAGCAGCAGTTTGAGGGCGGATTGCAGGCGCTATTTCTAACGCTATAGCGCCTGCAAAACACCCTCGGTGTGAAAGGGGTCTTAAAGTACCCTATTAGCTCTTATCTTGGACTACAGATTGATTAGCTTTTATGTTGTAAATATCTGAGCGCAGGAGTGGTTAAGTAGTTTAGCAAAAGATATCTGGCAGATCTGACACCACTTAATCCCGGTACACATTTACTGAAAGTCGCCTGGTTCAGCAGGAAATACCTGGTCCAATGACCAGCTTCTGTTGGACACTGGACAGTCTTGCTTGAAAACCAGCATATGATCAGCGCTTGCAGCCGATGGCCGCAGTGTTGATCATTGTATTCTGGCGGGGGAAGAGCCTCCCTGTCAGAATACAATAGCACAGCCGGAGCGATCCCTGCATCACACATCATTGTGCTGATGTGAGGATCTGTCAGTTTTTTTTTTTTTTTTTAGTTCAATGTCTTGGTTGAACGAAAAAACCCTGCTTTAGTTGTTCTTTACTTGCATGGTCCTTAAAGGGATAAAACACAGGGAAATGTACATATATTGTGCATGTATTGTAGAAGTGTACATTTTTTTTCTTTTTACCTTATTGCAGTGTATAAATAGCTCAGATTCCGTAGACCAGAGATCATCAACCTCCTCACATATCAGACGACTCTTGGCAAATGCACATTTTTGCTATGTTTTTCCCCTGTATGAACATGTCAAATCAGTGATGCAAGTAATATGAACTCAAAATTATCTCATGTGATCAAACTCGTATATCTGAAAAACCACCATAGAGAATTTATATATATATATAGAGATA
Organism: Lithobates sylvaticus; assembly: GCA_028564925.1. Taxonomy (NCBI): domain Eukaryota; kingdom Metazoa; phylum Chordata; class Amphibia; order Anura; family Ranidae; genus Lithobates; species Lithobates sylvaticus. The sequence continues at coordinate 391,878,647 of CM053028.1, forward strand.
GAGATATATATATAGAGATAGAGGTGTATATATAGATAGAGATATATATATATATATATATTATATATATATATATGTATATATAGATATAGATATCTATCTATATATCTATCTATCTATCTATATATATATATATATATATATATATATATATATATATATATATATATATATATAAGAAAAAATGTATATCAAACTAGTCCCATGTGTCCATATAATTCTAGAGACTTATACAATTGTAATGCTGTGTTTTGTTTCCAACTATATGCCCCGTACACACGGTCGGAAATTCTGACCACAAAATCCGTCTGATTTTTTCCAATGGATTTAGTCCGACACTGGTGTTGCATACACACGGTCGGACAAAGTTGTTGGAAAATCCAATCATTCTGAACGTGGCGACGTTCGTTGTGTACGACGGAACTACGTAGAGGCTAGTAGCCAATAGCTTTGGTCTCGTAATTTGATCTGAGCATGCGTGGCACTTTGTCCGTCAGAATTCTCTACACACGATCGGAAAAAGTCCGATCGGATTTTGTTGTCGGAAAATTTGAGAGCAGGATCTCAAATTCCGACGGAAAAAGTCCGATGGAGCCCACACACGGGCGGATTTTACGACAACATTGTCCGATCGTACATTTTCCGTCTGAATTTCCGACCGTGTGTACGGGGGCTATCACTTATTCTGCAGTGTGTTTATAGTCCTCCAAAATGTCCTTTCACCACGTATGCCCATCCCTTAACCAACATTTATATTCTCTCACCTCACTTTCTGACCCAATAATATAATTATAGTGATTGTGCTAAGGTCTTTTTAACTCTTTTTTTGTTCTGCCCCTGTTGGGGTTGTGGTAGATGTTTATCAGAAGTTGAATATTTCTTTCCCTATCTAGCACAAAGACTTTCACAATGATGTCATATTCTCATGCAAGTCTAATCTGGAAAAGAATAGGTTATCACTTGAAAAAATATCCATTTAGACTGATTGGTATATCCATGAGAAAGGTCTTCTGTGGTATCTATTGAGGCTTATGGAACCTAAAAAAAATCTTTTCATCACCCAGTTATTCTGATGCTGATAAGGTGAAAAGACGGTGGAGGGGGATTATATTTTTTTCTGTGCTTTTCAAAGAAGATCGGCTTTTTTGTAAGTAATCTTATCTATAAGCGTTAATGTTTTTAAAAACCTTTCTCTCTTTGTAGCATTAAAGCCCGGTTCATACTGGTGCGACATGGAATCTGATTTGTGAGAGCACAAGTCGCATGACATGTCAAATTCAATATTTTCCTATGAAAGCCGTCTTAACTGATATTACACAAGTGGTCCGACTTTGATATGACTTCAATGCCATAGAGCAGTGATGGCGAACCTTGGCACCCCAGATGTTTTGGAACTACATTTCCCATAATGCTTATGCACTCTGTAGTGTAGGTAAGCATCATGGGAAATGTAGTTTTAAAACATCTGGGGTGCCAAGGTTCGCCATCACTGCCATAGAGTGTAAAAAGTCACATTAAGTCAGATAGATATCAATGCTAGAGATAGATATCAATGCTGAAGCAAAAACTTGAATGGGCATCTACAACACGAATATATATCCATGCAAAATAGACAAATATATCCAGTTAAAATATGAAAATAAATCAATAGATTACATCAATAAATAGATATAAATAAGGTGCAAATAATGTGCAAATTCATGTGCGAAAATAAATACAGCAGCAATAAGTGCCTATAATAATTGATAAAGTGTTCACACACAAATCAAGCAATGTAAATCAGAAACATACCTCAAAAATTTATTTAACCGCTTCCGGACCGCTGCACGACAATATACGTCGGCAGAATGGCACGGGTGGGCAAAAGGGCATACAGGTACGTCCCCTTTAAGAAGCAGTGCCGCGCTCTCAGTTACCGCGGGTCCCGCAGACACGATGTCCGCCGGGTGCCCGCGATTGTGTCACGGAGCGGTAGAACGAGGAGATGCCTTTGTAAACAAGGCATTTCTCCATTCTGCCTTGTGACATGACAGAGATCACTGCTCTCTGTCATCGAGAGCAGGGATCGCTGTCATGTGTGTTAAAGCCCACCCCCCCTTCCTCCCTAGGACACACTTAACCCCTTCATTGCCCCCTAGTGTTTAACCCCTTCACTGCCAGTCACTCATTTACACAGTAATCAGTTCATTTTTATAGCACTGATCACTGTATAAATGACAATGGTCCCAAAATAGTGTCAAAAGTGTCACAGTCATGATAAAAATTGCAGATCGCCGCCATTACTAATAAAAAAAAAATGTATAATAAAAATGCCATAAAACTATCCCCTATTTTTGTAGATGCTATAAATTTTGCGCAAACCAATTAATATACGCTTATAGCGATTTTTTTTTTTAATAAAAATATGTAGAAGAATACATATCGGCCTAAACTGAGGAAAAACATTTTTTTTTATATATTTTTGGGGGATATTTATTATAGCAAAAAGCAAAAAATATTGTGTTATTTTCAAAATTGCCGCTCTTTTTTTTTTTTTTTGTTTATAGCGCAAAAAATAAAAACCGCAGAGGCGATCAAATACCACCAAAAGAAAGCTCTATTTGTGAGAAAAAAAAGGACATCAATTTTGTTTGGGCACAACGTTGCACGACTGCGCAATTGTCAGTTAAAGCGACGCAGTGCCGAATCGCAAAAAGTGATCTGGTCAAGAAGGGGGCAAATCCTTCCGGGGCTGAAGTGGTTAAAGTGGAAGTAAACCTAAAACAATAAATTTTGCCTAATTGAATTTATAAGTCTGTTCTGCCAGAAGAAATCTTTTACCTGTATACTATGGCGCATGTGCAGTAGAGTTTAGAGTTTTAGAGCCAGGTGCTGGGATAATGTAACTCCAGTGCACATGCGCTGGAGTTACATTATCAGCGCCTGCCCAATGGTTTCAGTAAGAAAGACAGCAGGCCTGGAAAAGAGGAAAAATATGCTGATGTGGAGGGAGTGGATTTGGAGCCCTCCGGGGAGCTCTAAATCCAACCATGCTGGAGGGGAGCACACCCAGAGAGAAATGTGTCATAATGGGCAAATATTGTGTGTGTTCTTGCACATTATAGCAAATGCTGGCCACCCAAGCTACCCAAGCTACACCCAAGCTGGCCACCCAAGTGGTTGTAAACCTCAGGCATAAGGAAAACAAATCCCTCTATAGTGTGTACTTGTCTCAATTAAGAGCACTAAGTGTAATTTCTCTCTGATGCTTTGTTCCTCTGCTACCAGCATTGGGCGCTTCTGACATTTTTTTATTGACCAAAAGAGAATAAGGTGACAGGGGAGGGACCTCCAGCTGATTGACAGCCTCAGCTCTGTTCCTGCATGCTGTGTGAAGGAGTGTGTGTCCCCTACCTCCAATTAGCTCTCGGAGCTCTCCTCACTGAGCTCTGCAGAGTGTAACTTCCACTCTCTATTTTTCTGAACTCTCAGACAAGCTTGATAGATTCTGGACTTTGAATGGATGTAGAGAAGAGAAGACATAGATATACATGTACAACTTATGTAGGAGGATTTTCATCTATTTGTATCACCCGAGGCCAGTCACTTCACTGGGTATATGGAAGGATTTACAACCACTTTAACTTCCATTTCAAAGTAAAAACTCCAATAATGATTTAAAATATGTGTTTACTGAAAATACTTTGCATTGTCCCTTGAAGGTTTATGTCTTTATGACATCATGGGGAGTTGAAAAATCACACCACAGTTGAAAAGTATGATTGAAAACCACTACTGATGCTCTGTGTGGCAGGAAAGAGAAAATTTGCCATTATAAACTAATCTATAAGAGGCTAATAAAGAAATTGCTTTTCTGTGTACATAATCAGTTGACTTTCATATGCAGTAATTAGACCTTTTAAAGATCATGTTTTTGCCCAACATCTACCATGCAGTGCATGCCAAGTGATCACCCAATATCAGGTCAAGGTCAAGCACAATGCCAAAGTACGGTAGGCAGTTGTCCAGATTTTGCAGCCAGTTTGGAAGAAAATGCTTTTAAAGCAGAACTCCAGATATTTTGGTAAGTTCTTTTTTTTTTTTTTTTATTTATTTTTTAGCCACATCAGCAAAACTTTTATCGGGGACCTATGTCAGCTTAGCCGTTCATCTCTGTCCCATCTCATCTTGGCATCATTGTGGCTTTCTTTATTTAAAACTTTCGCAGTATACATTTTATGTAAATATTTCATAAAAAAAAAAAACATTAAATGTTACTTCTAATTTCCCATCTTCTTACATACTCATCTCTTTCTATCCCCTTATCTATCTTAATTACCCTTTACCCTTCATTACCCCCCCCCCCCCCCCCGCCCTACTAATCTACCCCCCCCCCCCGGTCCCACCATCTTAGCTCCTCAATTTAACTCTGCAGTCCAATTACTTCACTGTACCTCTCCGTTAAACTAAATTTTTTCCAGGCTTCCCACCTGATATTGAGGCGTTCTCTTCCCCCCTCTTCGCCTGCCCTAAGCCCTTCCATTTCAAATATTTCGTTTATTTTATCAAACCATTCCTTTACTTTTGGTCTATCTACTGTTTTCCATTTTTTAAGGATCAAGGTCTTGGCTGCATTCATAAGATGCACTATCAGAGAGTTAGTGTATTCTCCATATGGGGTTTCAACTCCATGAAAACAGACAGACCCAGGGGTCATACGGTACCTGGGTATTCGTTATATCTTTAATGTATCTTAATATTTCCTTCCAATATAATTCAATCTTGGGGCAGCTCCACCATATATGTGCCATGGTCCCTCTCTGACCACATCCCCTCCAGCAGCCAAGAGCCTGGTCTCCTTGGAACTTTGCTACAGTCACCGGGACCCTATACCACCTTGATAGGCACTTATAATTTGTCTCTACTATTCCGATATTAACTGAGGATGTATGTACCAATTTTAATATTTTATTTAACTCTTGATTATGGTAAGTTCTGATGTAAAAAAAAAAAAAAAAAAACTGTTACCTCTGTTCAGGTGTAATACATGGTCACATCACGACACTGTACTGTCTTTATTGCGGTCACGAGGATGAACTGAACTTCTGGCCTGCTCTGGGTCTCATTGACCACAGTACTGGTGTTGTTTTTCACTTTGCATAGCAGTAAAACCCTACAGGGATTCTAACCCCTCCACAGTCTATTCAAAACGGAAAAAAAAAAGTTTGAATGGCCATATGCTTTAAATATCCCTTCATTATGTGACTCCTGCTATGCCTATGTGGCCTTTAAGATGTTGAAGTTGTTTGGAAATGATCAGGGAGAAAGCTCTGAAGATGTCATCAATTCTTTTGATCTGTTGTCCTTTGGTTAGTACTCTAATTTCCTTCAGCTGCCGCAAGAGATCAGTTGGGATGCCTTCCTGGAAAACTTTCTATGTGTCTGAGCAAGACAAACGCTATCTAAAACATTTGCACAAATAATAACCATAAATGCATGTATTTTACATGTACAAGTGTCAGTGTTATAAGACAATTCTAACAGGCTCATTTTGTGTTGCTTGAGATCAGGGCAGTATTAAAGCTAAACTCCACACACAAAAACATTTATATACTGTACATATATTCCTCAATAGCCACAAGGACTATTGAAACAATTGCCTTTACAAATTCAGATCTCAGGGTCAATTCACTAAGCTTTACCGCATGCGGTAAGGGTATCAGGCTGTTCATTTGCATAAATAATTGCATGCGGTAAATAAAGTCCAATTCATAAATAAAATAAATAAATAAAGTTTTTTTGCGGTAAACAACGGGGAAAAAAATTGTCATTAAATATCGCAAAAAATTGCGCGGTAAGCTGTTAAGTCTAATTCACAAACGGATCAGGTATTAAAAAAGGGCACGGTATTTAACCACTTCCCTAACTGCCCATTGCCATGTGATGTCCGCAGATGGGATCTCCCATCCTGGGTGGGAGTCATATGACCCGTCGCATGATGGATTTAAGGGGCGCACGCGCCCGCCGCATCTCAGAGGAGCCAATGGTAGTGCCCGTCGGCCGTAATGTCCGCCGGCACTCGCGATCGCTTGTTACAGAGCAGGACCATGGATCTGTGTGTGTAAACACACAGATCCACGTCCTGTAAGGGGAGAGGAGAGAGATTGTGTGTTCAAGTATGAACACCATTCAGTCTCCTCCCCTAGTCAGTCCCCTCCCCCTATAGTTAGAATCACTCCCTAGGTAACGCATTTAACCCCCTAGTGTTAACCCCTTCCCTGTCAGTGACAGCACTGATCGCTGTATAACTGTCAGTGGTCCCAAAATAGTGTCAAAAGTGTCCGATCTGTCCGCCGGAATGTCTCAGTCACGATAAAAATCACAGATCGCCACCATTACTAGTAAAAAAAATAATAATAATAAAAATGCCATAAATCTATCCCCTATTTTGTAGGCACTATTACTTTTGTGCAAACCAATCAATATGTGCTTTTTGCGATTTTTTTTAATACCAAAAATAAGTAGAAGAATACATATCGGCCTAAATTTACTTTTTTTAATTGGGATATTTATTATACCAAAAAGTAAAAAATATTGTGTTTTTTTCCAAACTTGTTGCTCTTCTTTTGTTTATAGCGCAAAAAATAAAAACCGCAGAGGTGATCCAATACCAGCTCTATTTGTGTGGGAAAAAATAAAAAAAAAACATTAATTTGGGTACAGTGTTGCCTGACCGCACAATTGTCATTCAAAATGTTACAGCGCTGAAAACTGAAAATTGCCCTGGGCAGGAAGGGGGTAAAAATGCCCTGTATCGAAGTGGTTAACACCACCCTTTTGGTGGTGGTAACAGTATGGTATTTCCTGTTGGAATGATTGGGAGACTGGGAGTTAAGAGAGTGCTTAGCAGTAACGGCTATGGAGCTTTTTGAATACAATATTTTGCAATTTAACTTGCTCAGAAGGCATCAGAGGAGGAGGAGGAGGAGGAGGAGGGTCGTGGTGATGGCTCCGTGACATTTTGCAGAGAGGACCCTGCTGAACCACTTTACAGAGGGTGAGGCTCTATGGAAGTTCCGGCTGACCAAGGAACTGATCCTGATGCTGCACGTCAGGCTTCGGTTTAACAACAATTATTAAACACAACACATTTAAACAAACCGCAAAGTACACTTAATTAAAAAATGAATCAAAGACAATAAAAAGGTCAAATAATATTTTTTTTATTATTAGTTTTCAGCCATTTTAACAATTGCAGCAGCAAGACATGTAAAAAAAAAAAATGTACAACCAAAACAAATGTGAACACAGTGGCCTTTACATATCAGTTATGTATATGGTCCTTGAAATTAACAATTTACATATAACATGTTCAAAAAGGGGCACTCTGTTACCACTCGACGCCCACAAAAATGGGCAATGTTTTTCCCCGCGAAACCCACACAGTTGGGCATCCCCCCCCCATCCCACCCCACACACACCCACCAAGCACCCACACAAATGGCCCCTTATTATTGCTCCTTAGGAAACACAAACAGAAATGATGTACTATACCAACCACGGACATCTGAATACATGTTCCTCACAAATAGAACCACTAACATGGGACACAAATCTATCTGCAGAAAAGGGCACAATACTACCCACAGATTCCATCCACAGCAAGGGGTCTAATTCCCCCCACATAAACTGGCCTAATTGCACCCACAGGAAGAGGTACTATTCCACCCACAGAAAGGGGCCTAATTCCACCTACAGGAAGGCGTACTATTCCACCCACAGGAAGGGGTACTATTCCACCCACAGAAAGAGGCCTAATTCCACCCACAGAGGACCCACAGGAAGGGGTACTATTCCACCCACAGAAAGGGGCCTAATTCCACCCACAGAGGACCCACAGGAAGGGGTACTATTCCACCCACAGAGGACCCACAGGAAGGGGTATTATTCCACCCACAGAGGACCCACAGGAAGAGGTACTATTCTACCCACAGAAAGAGGTGCAATACTACCCTCAGGGAGGGGCCTAATTCCAGCCACAGAGGACCCAGAAAGAGGGGCCTATTGAAAACCACAGAGAGCCTAATTCAACCCTTAAACACCGACACAACCTTATGAAAATTACCTTAAACAACCCTTAACCACGACACGTGCGATAAATTACCGCATGACAAAATGCGGTAATTACCTAGTAATCTAAAAAATATAGCATTTTTTATTTATTGTTAAATTCTTAGGGAATTTAACTTTCGCAACTGATTTTCCGCATTGCAGTATTTTACCGCATTTTATTCTCCGTTATTTAACTCTTAGTAAATTTACGCCATTGCCTTGTAATAGTAGCGATGACATCATCACTGTGCTGAGCTAATGCAAAGAGCAGAGCTGCGGGTCAGACTTAGAAGGTCCACCCACTATGAGCTACCTGGAGAGAACTACAGGAAGGGGGTGGGTACAAGACCAGTCACCCTACCCAATAACAGGGAGCAACAGTCAGGGCCGGGACAAGGGGTGGGCAGGAGGGGCGGTTGCCCTGGGCACTGTGTTATCATATGAAGTGGGGGGGGGCACCACAAGGAGTTGGGGGGAGAGGAGGGCAAGGGGTAAGAATTGTTCCAGAAGGGGAAATTTGGGGAGGTGTGCGAGGAGCAGTGATTTGGGGGGGATGGGTGAAGGGGGATTTGTTCTTGGTGGGGGGATTTGGGGGGTTTGTGCTAGAAAATTTAATATGGTAGGAGGGAGATTTATGCTAGTAGGGATAATTGGGGGGTATTTGCGCTACAAGGGGCGGGGGGGGGGGGGGGTTGGAGTGGAGGGAGAGGATTTGTGCTTGGAGGGGGAATTTGAGGGGTAGAGGGGGGGTTATGCTGGGGGCATGTGTGGAGAGAGAGGATTTGAGCTGGAGGGGATGGGGGGGGGCAAATGCTCGATTCTATTTGGGGGGGGGGGGTTGACTGACACATAATCATACATCTTGGGGGTGGGGGTGGGGGGGGCACAATTTGGCATGTTCGCCCTGGGCTCTGCATGATCTTGTCCCGTCACTGGCAACAGTCTTGATTACAATAGGAGTCTGCATATAGGACAACTGCAGTTGATCTATACTAGATTCTTCAAATCTTGAAGAGATACACAGCAAGGTTTAAAGTAGAACTATAGGCAAGACTTTTTTTTTCATTTTGGATAGAGTAAGGGGAGGTTATAACCCTTGTAAGTTTTTTTTTTTGCCATCTGTGTCCCATGGGAGAGATTTACCTTTATTTCCTGTCCCATAGCCAATGAGGAAGTCCCTGCAAATTAAGGGAATTTCTGGGTTACCAGAACTGGGTGTCCCCATTGGAAGATTTCTCCATTACTTTTCTGGGGACAACTTTTGTTTTCCTTTTCAATGATAATGGTAAACAGGACAAATAGAGAGAGGAATCTCCCCAATGGGGACACAGACAGCAATAAAAACTGACAGGTTTTCTAATCCATCTCCATTCTATCCAAAACTGAAAAAAGTTTTGCTGTTAGTATACTTTAGAATACACAACTCTTCTTTATATATTCGCATGTAATGGCTCATGGAGTGTTTACCTGCGAATGATGGACCCTGGATGCAGACAGTCTGTGTCCAGGGCCGATCATTCGCAGGAAAATGTCTGCAGCTGATGGCAAAGGGGGCCTTAAGGAGCTATTACACGTGGCTAGGGACAGATGAATAGCTCAGTACTCAGACTGTGTGCATCCAGGGCTGCTCATCTGTCCCTCACTGTAGTTAATCACTTCATGTGCTATTATACGTGGACAGCTATGGAGCCCAGCATTCTGTCATTGATTTGTACAGGCTGAGCTGGACATAATCACAAAACGTGCAAGATTTCAGGCAAAACGCACGTGTAAAATTGCACTTGGCTTAGGGACAATTTTTGGTCCCAGAGCTTCTTTGGGCTGCCCTATGCACAACACACATTTCCACATGTGAATCACACTTTTCAAATGGCTAACCCACTTTCCTGCTAAACGATGTGTAAACAGGGCCTTAAAGTGAAGCTCTTACTTTGTACCAGGGTTGTTAACAACCTGAAGTGAAATTTACTGACACATTACAAAAGAATTTACTGACAGAATCACTTTTTACTGGCATAACGTGCAAAATTTACTGGCAGAACCAACTTTTTTACTGGCAGTTCAAAACATTAGCAAAATTATCATTTCCAGTGCAAATATCAATATTTAAGCTACAGACATGTAGCTAGTAGGAATGGACGAATGGTTCGGCCCGAGCATAAGTTCAGGCCGAACAACGAACATTATGCGGTGTTCACGGCAAATTCGAAAGCCGCGGAACCCTGTTAAAAAACATGAAAAACCAAAGGTGCTCATTCTAAAGGCTTATGTGCAATTTATTGCCATAAAACGTGTTTGGGGACCTGGGTCCTGCCCAGGGGACATGTATCAATGCAAAAAAAAGTTTTAAAAACAGCTGTTTTTTTTTGGGAGCAGTGATTTTAATAATGCTTAAAGTGAAACAATAAAAATGAAATATTCCTTTAAATATTGTGCCTGGGGAGTGTCTATAGTATGCCGGTAAAGTGGTGCTTTTTTCCCGTGTTTAGAACAGTACCACAGCAAAATTTAATTTCTAAAGGAAAAAAAGTAATTTAAAACTGATCGCGGCTGTAATGAATTGTCGGGTCTCGGCAATATACATAAAACTCGTTGGAAAATAAAGGCATGGGTCCCCTGCCCCATCCATTACCAGGCCCTTTGGGTCTAGTATGAATATTAAGGGGAACCCCGAATCAAAATTTAAAACGGAAAATGCGTGGGGGTCCCCCCAAAATCCATACAAGGCCCTTCAGGTCTGGTATGGATTTTAAGGGGAACCCTGCGCCAAAAAAAATGGCGTAAGGGTCCCCCCCAAAATCCATACCAGACCCTTATCCGAGCACGCAACCTGGCAGACCGCAGGAAAAGAGGGGGGACAAGAGAGTGCCCCCCCTCCTGAACCATACCAGGCCACACGCCCTCAACATGGGGAGGATGCTTTGGGGTCCCCCACAAAGCATCTTGTCCCCATGTTGATGGGGACAAGAGCCTCATCCCCACAACCCTTGCCTGGTGGTTGTGGGGGTCTGCGGGCAGGGGGCTTATCGGAATCTGGAAGCCCCCTTTAACAAGGGGACCCCCAGATCCCAGTCCCCCCCTATGTAAATTGATGACGGGTAGATTGTACCCCTACCATTTCACAGAAAAAGTGTCAAAAATAGTAAAAAAGACAGTTAACACTTTGGGACAAGTCCTTTATTAAAAAATAAAATAAAAATGTCCCACGATGTAGATCCATCTCATGCCGCCCGACTAGCCGAAAAGAAAAAAAAGCCACAACAGAGGCCTCTGGCTCTAATTACGTGCTTCAAAAACAAACACCCCCCATTGGAATTCATGGTCCCCGTATGTAGATCAGGGGGTCGAATGCATGGATGGGGGGTAGGCACCTGTGCGCCCCTAATGGTCAGGCTTCCACTGGTATGGACATAGTGGTAAAGAGGCTAAATGGCATGGCTAAACCACATTTACCTCTATTTTTAAAAACTCAGTGCTTGCTGAAATATAGACATAATGTATGGTTGCTACACAAGCCATTTTGCAATTTTTAACCATTACCTTTTAATTTCAATCGGCAGATTCTTTAGCTAAAATTGTTAAAATAAAGATGTAAATTATATATATATGTAGGAATGATAATAGTTATAACCAGCGACACAAAAAAGGATTTTTTGGAATTTCGAGACAGAATTATTGCTCTTCCGAAGTGTAAATAATCTGGGGATAGATTTCAACTACCCTCTACTAAGTTAACAAGCAATTTTCCCTGCTGTGAGGACAATTTAGCAGCTGTTTCACTGGAGATTTGCATTGCTTTTCTCTGGATCTTTATTACAAATACAGTATATATATATATATATATATATATGAGAAGTATGAATTTGATGGAGGGTACGGCTTTCACACTCAGATATCAGATATCAGATTTTCCTTTTCCTAACTGCCTGTAGTTCTTTTTAAGGGATGAGGGGCTGATGTCAGGGGACATCTGATTGTGATAGGTAACAAACACAATAACAGTGAACTGCTTTGATATGTTCTGTTTTGTTTGACGTTGAAAGAATTTTAAGTCTGTTTGATAAACACCTGTTTATCCCGCCATAATTCCAGTGCTGTCATAGTAGGTTACATAGTAGGTGAGGTTGAAAAAAGACAAGTCCATCAAGTCCAACCCGTGTGTGTGTTTTTATGTCAGTATTACGTTGTATATCCCTGTATGTTGTGGTCATTCAGGTGCTTATCTAACAGTTTTTTTAAAACTATCGATGCCCCCCGCTGAGACCACCCCCTGTGGAAGAGAATTCCACATCCTTGCCGCTCTTACAGTAAAGAACCCTCTACGTAGTTTAAGGTTAAACCTCTTTTTTTCTAATTTTAGTTAATGGCCGCGTGTCTTTTTAAATTCCCTTTCGTGGAAAAGTTTTATCCCTATTGCGGGGTCACCACTGTAGTATTTGTAAATTTAAATCATATCCCCTCTCAAGCGTCTCTTCTCCAGAGAGAATAAGTTCAGTGCTCACAACCTTTCCTCAACTAAGGTCCTTCAGTCCATTTATTAGCTTTTTTTCCCTTCTCTGGACTCGCTCCATTTCCATCACATCCTTCCTGAGGACTGGTGCTCAGAACTGGACAGCATACTCCAGGTGAGGCTGAAGTTATTGCCCTGCTTAGCTTAGTATCGTCCGCAAATACTGATATTGAACTATTTACCCCATCCTCAAGATCGTTTATGAATAAATTAAATAGGATTGGTCCCAGCACAGAACCCTGGGGGACCCCGCTTTCCACATCGGACCACTCCGAATATTCCCCATTTATCACCACCCTATGAACTCACTCTTGTAGCCAGTTTTCAATCCATAGTCCATGCCAACGGATTTTATTTTGTACAGTAAACGTTTATGGGGACGGTCCGTCCTGTATGCTCTGCAGTATTATCTCAATTTGTTTTAGCCTTCCCATTTCTTCTTTGGATTACAGAGTACCCCTCCTCTGTTATGAAGATAGGGAGTGGAGGAAAGTTCTGTAGTGCCATTGGTAGATAACATTGCTCCTTTAACCACTTTACATCCGCGCTATGGCCGAATGACGGCCACAGCGCGGATCTCATTTCCCGGGAGGCCGTCATATGACGGCCTCCCCTGTGCATGCTTCCTGCCTCATGTAATGCCCACAAGTGCCACCGGTCCCGAAAAGTCAGAGGCAATTATGCCTCATGTAATGCCCACAAGTGCCACCTGTCAATGCCCATAAGTGCCACCTGTCAATGCCCACAAGTGCCACCTGTCAATGCCCACAAGTGCCACCGATCAATGCCCACAAGTTCTGCCAATCAGTGCCACCTAAAAGTGCTGCCTATCAGTGTAACACATCAGTGCCCATCACTGCCACCCATCAGTGCCCATCACTGCCACCTATCGGTGCCCATCACTCCTGCCTCATCAGCGTACATCAATGACGGACAAAAATTACCCATTTAAAATTCTTATAACAAAATTAAAAAAAAAAACATTTTTTCTTTTTTTTAAATTTGGTCTTTTAAATTTTTTTTAACAAAAAATAAAAATTGCAGAGGTGATCAAATACCACCAAAAGAAATCTCTTTTTGGGGGGAAAAAATTATACAAATTTCATTTTTTGTACAGTGTTGTATGACCGCGCAATTGTCATTCAAAATGAGACAGCGCTGAAAGCTGAAAATTGGTCTGGATAGGAGGGGGGTTTAATTGCCCAGTATGCAAGTGGTTAAAAGGTGACTCCACTGCACACCTGACAGTTAATTATGAACCCACTGCCATTAGACCCACTCAGTACAGAGGCACAGACAAACACACATGGATTTCTTCAGAATAACTAAAAGTAGGAATCTGCAACAAAGGTTGTTATAATCCTTGCAATGTACATCGATCACCCAGACGGGAATGTTTTTTTCTCAACAAAAGTGGAGTTAGGCTTTTGCATCCTAGGAAAGGAACTGTGTTAATGGCAGGATCACCCATAAAAATAAAAAAAAAAATTGGAAAAAATAAGAATATATATTATTTTTTTGTTCTTTGGTTTAGAGACACTTCAAGACACTTCTTTTGAGAAAACATTTGGTAGTTGAAAGTATAACTAAAGGATAGAATGGAGAGGGATTACAACACCTATTAGGTTTTATTGCTGTCTGTAAACCAGGAGGGGAGATTCACCCTCTCTATTTGACCTGTTTATCATTATTATCATTATTATTGAAAGTGAAAGTAAAAAGAAAATCACACATTGTTCCCATAAAAGTAATAGAGGACAAATCTTCCAATGGGGACACTAGTTCTGGTGACCTGGGGGTCCCCAAGAAAATCCCTTAATTTTCAGGAATTTCCTCTCACTTCCTGTTTGGCTTAGGGGACAGGAAGTGAAGGAAAATCTCTGCAATGGGACACAGATGGCGGAAAAAAAATCTGACAGGGGTTATAACCCTCCTTTGCTCTATCCAAAATGAAACTAAAAATTTTGCCCATAGTTCTACTTTAAGTTAAGTTAAATGTTCTTTTTTTTTTTTTTTTTTTTATCTTTATTTAGTTAATTTTTCACATGACATAAACATAAAACAATATCAAACAAAGACCAAAGGATTTCCATTTGAAATTTCATGTCCGGGCCCATTTATAACCCTCCCCTGCCCCCCCCCCCTCTTTGCAAAACACATATTGAGGCTAGTTCCAACGCTCCTGTTTTCGACCAGTGGTCCTGACACACAACGCGCGAGGTCGTCTATTTGGTAATTTCAATGTAGTATCTCCATGAATTTTTAAATTCATCCCAAACTGTCCACTTGTTTCTCTGATCTGAGTTTTCCCCTTGCCCCCCATCATATGTTTCAGTACTTTCTAGTCTTTGAATCGCATTTACTCCAAAAATCTAATCCCGTATTGCCGGGCAACCAGGCTCCCGCCACTTCTTCGGTATTAGATTTTTGGCTTCGTTCAGAAGAATAGGAATTAAGGATGCTTTGTACTGTTTCCCTGGGGCCTCAGTCCCGTGGAAAAATACCACCCAAGGGTCCGCTGGAATATCTTCCTTAGTTATAATACAAATTAACTCTATTATTTCCCTCCAATATTTTTCGATTACAGGGCACCCCCACCAAATGTGTGCCATCGTTCCCTTAGTTTTACATCCTCGCCAGCAGTCCGAACCGGAGCTTCCATGAATCTTACTTAACCTATCAGGGGTGAGATACCACCTAGCGAAACATTTAAAGTTCGTTTCGACAGATTTCATATGGAACGCTGAACAATGTATGGTCTCGAAAATTTTTCCTAATTTATTTTGGGTGCAATGTGAACCTAACTCTTCCTCCCATTTCATGACATATGGAGGAACACCCAGTACTTCCTCACTTATTAATATTTTATATATCCGAGATATATTATTCTTAGTAGACTCACGTAAGCATAGTCTCTCCAATTGGTTCAAATCATCTCCACTTCGTAGAGGTTGAGGGAGACTCCCTATAAAATGTTTTAACTGTGTGTACCTCCATAGGTCAATGTCCATTAACTCAGTGTTTAAGCTCAATTCGTGAAATGTGCATATTTTCCCGTTTTTTATAATATCTTTCAATTGTGCCCCATCTTGTTTTATCCAATTCCCCCCCACCTCCCTCCTACCTGGTTCAAAAAGTATATTATTTTTTACCACCCAAAGCTAGAACACTGAAAATTAAAGGTGAGTTGTACTTCCACTTGTGCTTTCTAAATATGTTATCCCATAAATCCAGTGTTACCCGTGTTATTTCATGTGTTTTACTCCCCAGTGTTCTAGCTTTGGGTGGGTTCCATATTTCGTGTCCTAAGTGACTATTGCTTACTATGTTCTCTAGGCTATTCCATCTCTTATCCCCTTCCTTCACCCATTCAATTACCCTTGATATGGCCACTGCCGTGAAGGTTTTTTCAAAGTCAGGGATAGCAAGCCCTCCCTGTTTTTTTTCCCTGCTTAAGATCTTGTCTGATATACATGGTTTTTTATTAGCCCAGATAAATCGTGAAATAATTTGATTTAGGGTTTTAAAGAATATTTGGGGTACCGCGAGTGGGAGCATCTGAAACTTGTAGTTAATTTTGGGGGCTACTATCATTTTTACTGCGTTGATTCGGCCTATCCAAGAGAGAGGCTGAGATCCCATTTTATGGAGTTCTTTTTAAGTTAAATGTTCTTGATCTGTCTCTTATATGCAGTGGCAACATTGTATTATATTACAATGGTTTCAAAGACTTATTTTTTTTTAAATTAATGTATACTCTGAATTAAGGTAAAAAACCTTCTGAGTGCCGCCCCACCCCCAGCCTCCCCCTTATGCTTACCTGAGCCTGATCCTAATCCAGTGTTGTGCACAAGAGCAGCAGCTTTCTCTGCTCTCTCCTTCCTCATAGGCACAGAGATAACAGCGGGACTGGGAGAAAACATTCAGAAAATGCAAAGTATTCTCTAAATCGCATATGTCAAACCCAAAGCCTGCCAGCCAAATCTGGCCTACCAGGCATTGTCATGTGGCCCTTGCAGCTGGAATGTTGCGAAACTCAATTCCTCCACCTTTGAATCCCAGTCCCTGCTCTCAATCATAAACACAGAAGCCTTCTATTTTTACAAGCGACAGCTTTGCTCTCAGTGGCTCCTGGAACTAACAGATCCCTGCACGCACTCCTGGCGTGGATAGATCTCCTGAATCTGAGAGAGAGAATGATCTCTCTGCAAAAAAAAGCAGGTACTAGCTCCAGGCCAGATAGGAGAAAGAAATGCAAGGAAGCTTGGGGGGGGGGGGGGGGAGGTTGGTCTTGGGGTTGCACCCCTAAACCCTGCACTCTGTACACACCACACCCCTGAACTCTGCACTCTGCACATGTCGTACCCCTGAACTTTGTATTCTGTGCATAGCATAGGGCACCCCTGGAACTGCACTCTCTACATAGTGCACACCTGAACTCTGCACTCTGTACATAAAGCACTGCTGAACATTGCACTCTGTACGTAGTGCACCTCTGAACCATGCACTCTGTATGTAGTGCACCTCTGAACTCTGCACTCTGTACATATCGCACCTCTGAGCTCTGTACATAGCGGACCTCTGAGCTCTGTACATAGCGCACCTCTGAGCTCTGTACATAGCGCACCTCTGAGCTCTGTACATAGCGCACCTCTGAGCTCTGTACATAGCGCACCTCTGCGCTTTGTATTTTTTGCTTAAATCACATAAAATCGCATAAACGTGACATAGCTTAAAATTGCATAAAATTGCATGAAATCGCATAAAAACATCATATTCAAAGGATAAATCCGTGAAAGGTGTGAATTTTTGTGCATAAATCACATAAAATCGCATAAACGTGACATAGATTAAAATTGCATAAAATCGCATGAAATCGCATAAAACATCATATTCAAAGGATAAATCCGTGAGAGGTGTGCAGAGGTGTATCAAGTGAGAATGATGTGGGTGAATCACATAAAATCATATAAAAATGACATCTCTTAAAATTGCATAGAAACGCATAAAAATCGCATAAAGTTGTATCAAGCGTCACATTAAAATAAGGTGAATCTGTGATGGGCGTGCATAGAGTGCTGCGGTCAAGTACAAGTGGTTAAAAAATATGACACATAAAATAGTCGCAATAAAAATTGCATCGGTGCATAAAACCAACTAGGTGGATAAGGATGTGTAAAAGGTAAGCATAGCCAAAAAAATTGAATACAATCAATAAATAAGTAATGCAAAAGTGCAAGAACAGTCCGTGGGGGTGAGCCCTTTCCTAGTGTGGGCAAAGTGTGGTTTGCTATGGCGCTGGTGACAAATCCTGGTGGGGTATAACGGTATCGGTGCTGGTGGTTATTGTGACCAGTAGCTGCAGGTGGTTCCTGATCTTCCTTGGAATATAGTAATGGATGTACCCTTACCTTACCGCTGTAAGGTAACAGCGTGTATATGTGTTAGCTGGTTCTCAATGGGGCTTCTGTGTCCTATGGCGGGCGGCTCCCTTTAAATCCAGGTGTTTGGGCGTCTCTTTTACTGGGGTGTACGCTCTAGTTCAGGTGTATGTGTCTCGCAAAAATGGATAAGGAGAGGAAGGGTCTCGATAGTGTAGTACGTTTTTAAAAGGTTTTATTCAATACAAGTAAAATACAGTAAACTCACATTTATGTTGCTCAAAATTGCATGGGATAAACGAGCATCGAGCTCGTACCTCGCTTCCGG
Source organism: Lithobates sylvaticus (assembly GCA_028564925.1). Lineage (NCBI taxonomy): Eukaryota > Metazoa > Chordata > Amphibia > Anura > Ranidae > Lithobates > Lithobates sylvaticus. Next base: position 391,896,957 of record CM053028.1, read on the forward strand.
TATCTAGTGTCCCTTTACGCGTATTCGTCACTGTCACATGAAGAAGTCATGTGACAGTGACGAATACGCGTAAAGGGACACTAGATACCGGAAGCGAGGTACGAGCTCGATGCTCGTTTATCCCATGCAATTTTGAGCAACATAAATGTGAGTTTACTGTATTTTACTTGTATTGAATAAAACCTTTTAAAAACGTACTACACTATCGAGACCCTTCCTCTCCTTATCCATTTTTGCGAGACACATACACCTGAACTAGAGCGTACACCCCAGTAAAAGAGACGCCCAAACACCTGGATTTAAAGGGAGCCGCCCGCCATAGGACACAGAAGCCCCATTGAGAACCAGCTAACACATATACACGCTGTTACCTTACAGCGGTAAGGTAAGGGTACATCCATTACTATATTCCACGGAAGATCAGGAACCACCTGCAGCTACTGGTCACAATAACCACCAGCACCGATACCGTTATACCCCACCAGGATTTGTCACCAGCGCCATAGCAAACCACACTTTGCCCACACTAGGAAAGGGCTCACCCCCACGGACTGTTCTTGCACTTTTGCATTACTTATTTATTGATTGTATTCAATTTTTTTGGCTATGCTTACCTTTTACACATCCTTATCCACCTAGTTGGTTTTATGCACCGATGCAATTTTTATTGCGACTATTTTATGTGTCATATTTTTTAACCACTTGTACTTGACCGCAGCACTCTATGCACGCCCATCACAGATTCACCTTATTTTAATGTGACGCTTGATACAACTTTATGCGATTTTTATGCGTTTCTATGCAATTTTAAGAGATGTCATTTTTATATGATTTTATGTGATTCACCCACATCATTCTCACTTGATACACCTCTGCACACCTCTCACGGATTTATCCTTTGAATATGATGTTTTATGCGATTTCATGCGATTTTATGCAATTTTAATCTATGTCACGTTTATGCGATTTTATGCACAAAAATTCACACCTTTCACGGATTTATCCTTTGAATATGATGTTTTATGCACTCCTGAGCTCTGTACATAGCGCACTCCTGAGCTCTGTACATAGCGCACCTCTGGTCTCTGTACATAGCACACCTCTGGTCTCTGTACATAGCACACCTCTGGTCTCTGTACATAGCGCACCTCTGGTCTCTGTACATAGCACACCTCTGGTCTCTGTACATAGCGCACCTCTGGTCTCTGTACATAGCGCACCTCTGGACTCTGTACATAGCGCACCTCTGGTCTCTGTACATAGCGCACCTCTGGACTCTGTACATAGCGCACCTCTGGACTTTGTACTCTGTACGTAGCGTAATCCTGAACTGTAGCACAATCCTGAACCCACTCTGGACCAATGTAACTAAAAATATACCATGCCTGGAATTCCTCCTTAATAATGGACCTGAATCAGGAGATAGCATTGGCAGCCAAGATATTTCCTTTAGTACAGTCTTCCTTTATATGTAAACTGTAGATTCATTTTTAACCTACCTTATTGTGACCTGGTCATATCTATGAAGTAGCGTGGCTATTTGTGCAGCTTTCATAGCAACATACTTTGCATGCTGCTTTTCTGTTATTCGTGGTATTATTTCTGTCCTGCTTGTGTAGGAAGCTCATTTATTGAAACAGTTGGTATTTGGGACATAGATGTGCTATCGGCACTAAAGAAACGCTTTGTTGGATTAAAGTCCCTGTACTTTTGCTTTGTGAATTCCATTTATAAAGATCATCTTATAATGTTGCAACCTTAAGCAAGATCTGTCATAATCAAAGGCTCATTTACTGTTCCTGCAGGGAGTGAAATATTCAGTGCTGTATAACATGTGCAGTATAGAAAAAAACTTAATGAAATGACATTACAGCAGGAAATAAATATCTTTATTTCGTTTTTTTCTGATATAAGGTATTTTTAAATATTAACTTTCATCTCAGTAACCTCAAGCAATTGTGTGTGATCTGTGATTTGTTAAAAGTTCCCTTTATGTCATCAAAAAAGCATCTACTAAAAGAATAAAAGGATAAAGAGATTTAGAAAAGCTGAATATTATGAAAAACACTGATGTACTTATCCTTAATTTGGTAATATTCCAGACTTGTAGTGAGATGGGTGATCGTAGTGTGTGTGTGTAACTAGCATATTCACTATTGATTTAAAGGGACATTAAAGCTTAATTTTTTAAAAATTAAAATAACAAACATAGTATACTTACCTGCTCTGTGCATTGGTTTTGCACAGAGCAGCCCCGATCCTTTTTTTCTGGGGTCCCCCCGCCAGCACTCCAGGCTCCTCTTTGGCAAGTACCACCATGGTAAGCCACTTTCCCTCCCGAGCCACCCTGTCTGCATCTATTGACACAGAGCAGCCGGCTCAGCCCTGCTGAAACAACAAAGTGTCCCAAGCGATATGTCCTATGGAGAATAACACTGTCCACTGCCCAAGGACCAATTAGATGCAGCCATCAGAAATAGTACACATAGTGACTGGAATTGCAGACGAGAAATTGACAGCGATATTTGGATGTGAGTGGTTGACATGGAATCCTCAGAATATATAACAGCAAGCCGATTGGTGAAGGCTAAAATAGGTGATTTATTGTTCACAGAGAAAGTTGAAACCATAACAGGTAATATACCAAGCCCGTATGGACAGATGTGGATGGGCTGATATCTGCTGAGTCCGGTGGGCTAAGAGATGAGGAGAGTCCACCGTGATGTACAGCCTCCGCTACACAGAGCTGCAGATGCTCGGGAGCCAAGCCGGAGACCGTCGGCGCTCCCGTGTGACGTCACAAGGGCGTAAGTGCCGCACTGAAGTAGATTGCCAAGCAAACCAGGCTGGAACACAAGGGGAACTGTTGCTGTGACCTCATCTCAGCCCCGCCCCACCACTCCCCAATGGCCCCCGCTGCTATTAATCTGCCCAATGAGGCGAGAGACAGCTCACGTGCACATTGCTGAATCGGATCAGGCTCAGGTAAGAATAAGGGGGGATTCTGCAACATAGAATGCATTAAGTGAAAAACCTTAAGGCTTTAGAACCACTTTAAATACTACACTATGGTCCCCCTTTTGTGGCTCTAGTACGTGAGCTTTGTCTACACAGCAGTCTGATACATCTGTGTACTGCAGAGCCAAAGATTTGGAGGAGCTGAACAGAAACCTACTTACTACAGGCATGCATTTTTTCTGCCTGTAGAATAAGCAGCCATTGATTTCGGTGAGTTTTCACGTTGATGGGTAATTAAAATTTTCTGGGCCTTCATCTTGTGCACGTTATGGCGAAGAAGGAAATACATTGAAAGGGGTTATAAACCTTCCGTTTTTTTTTCACCTTAATGCATCCTATGCATTAAGGTGAAAAAACATCTGATGGTTACAGGCCCCCCAGCCCCCCAGTTCACTTACCTGAGCCCTAGAAAGTCCCGCGTAGAGAACGCGCTCTCTTCTCGGCACGGTCTTCTCGGCTCTTCATTGGATAGATTGATAGCAGCGCAGCCATTGGCTCGTGCTGCTGTCAATCAAATCCAAATGACGTGATCGCCGGGGGGGGCGGGACCGAGACATACACTCTGTGTCTATGGACGTAGAGTGTATGAGACCGGAGCGCACCTGCAAGGTAGCCACCTTGGGAGAGAGCTTCCCGTGGGGGTTATCTATTGCAGGGAGGAGCCGAGACAGCCGCCGTGGGACCCCAGAACAGCAGGATCAGGGCCACTCTGTGCAAAACTAACTGCACAGTGGAGGTAAGTATAACATGTTTGTTATTTAAAAAAAAAAAAAAAACGAACCTATACAACCACTTGAAGTTGAATTTGAAAGACTTCTTTACATCATTTATTTATAAAAAAATATTTATTGTTTTTTGGCACTACATTATCACTTTGAGCATTCTTTTGGTTTTGGTATGTCAAACCTCGATGTTAGCTGCCTGGATTTTGAAATCTTCTATTTTGTTCATTTATATACTGTATTGGAAAAAAATGACAACCTTATTGAAGTAAAAGTCGTGTAAATCAATGTCTTGCTATAGTTTTGTTTACTAGCGATTGTTTCATATACACTTATAAATTATTTTTTATGCAAGTTCTTACTTAGTCTTTCTGGATCTATTTCTTATGCCTGTTAGGTCACTGGCAGCTGTTGCCATTATTTCACTGATGGTCTTCTTTATTGCTAGGTGGGTTTTGGTGGGCATGCACACAGCTGGGTTTTTATAGGTTACTCGTTAAGCCTTGTAATTCATTCTAGATCACACAAATGTTCACTATATTGGAGGTGACACTTGTCTCCATCGTCTTGATTTGGTTTCATCTGCATGAAGTGATAATATAATAGAACTTTCACTCCAGGAGATATTGTGTGCTCAGTTACAACACTTATTAGACTAAGCGACAGCACATACCATTCCAGCAAACCTTATTTATCTATTCTGTGCGTTAGCCTATACCATAGGTCTAGACCTGGGAACTTTGCAAAGGATCATTTTGACCAGTAGATTATAACCATACAGGACATTAAGTACTTATTTATAAATTGAACTCAAATGCCATGGGATTGTTTAGATAGTAACATTTTGTGTGTAAAAATCTGTTCTGATAATGTGGTTTATTATGTAACACCCATGAAAAAGGACATAGGCGTGCCAACTAAACATCTTCTGGAATGCTGACCTACCAGGTTCCTGTGGTGTACAAATGGTTTGGATTTATTTGAAGCTGCATCATGTCTCTGGTTCAGTTCTTCTTGAGACGTGTTGAAGTTAAAAGAGAAATATGTTTTTTTTTTTGGCCTATTTACACTTACCTAGGTGGATGCAGCATCGGTCCGATGCTTTATCTGTCCCCCGCCGCCTCTACACTGAGTACCGAGCGATCGAACATCGCCAATTACTTTGTTTTGACTGATCCCGAGCGGAGAGCTGCTGACTGTCAATCAGCAGCTCTCCTCTCTGCTCCTCCATGCTCATTGGAGCGCTGAGCTGTGGAGGGGCGGGGAGCGGCCATCTCAGGCTCTCAGCGGCTCACTAAGAGGCTGAGACAGGCATCAGTCCAGGCACCTGGTGGGTCCAGGTGCCTGGACTGATTCCAGTGACGTCACCAGAGAGCCATAAGAAAGGCCAAGCCAAATAGGCTCAGGAGCCCTTTTTCGGCCACAGAAAAATTCAAGCCATGGCAAAGTGATTTTGCTGCATTTTGTGTTTTCCCTTGATTGGCGGTCAAAGCGTTCCTATCCTGCATGCAATTCTTCCATGTTCTGGACAGGGAGGTTGAGGAAGGTTGAACCTCACTTAACTGCGGCAGCTCCTAAACTCTGCTAAAAGCCTATGTGTACATTAACACATAGGCTTTAATGGAGTTGAGTTTAGAAGCTATGGCAAAAAAAACACCAAAAGCTTCTAAACTCAAGTTTAGGAGCTGCTAGTGTACATGAAGCCTAAAACAGCTTGGCCTCCCTCAGACTTACTACAAAAGATATGTGTAGTACCAATAGCTACCAATTAGAATGACCTTTTCTCTGTTCTGGCTGCAGTAAACTGTAATCTGGTTGGTTGGTTGGTCGAGGTATTGTACTTTGTTGGTTATCTTTGAGTCCTTATGTTCTGGGAGTGTGACTCAGGGCCATACGTTCCCTGAAGGGAGGAGAGAATCTTGTCTCAAGTCTTGCTACTTGGGCTTACATTATGCAAGGCTATCTCTCTTACCTTGGGTGCAATCAGTGTGCAAATGTACAACTTCATCACTGCCCATATCTGCAAGAACAGCATCATCTTTTATTTTTTTTATATGGATTGGGTACAGGAAGGTTACAACCCCTGTCAATTTTTATATTTTTCTGTCTTTTGCATCCCATCCTTCACTTCTTACCCTACAGCCAAAGCAGTAAGAGTAAATCCAGCGATGTAAAGGCGGCCTTTACACAAATAGGGTCACGTGCTGGCTCAGTTGCAGCATGCCGTCAGCAAGTGGACAGCAGGCGTGACCCAGTCACTATATCCAGGCGTTGAGTTATATGGGACTTTAGACCATTGGGAACCTTCACCACCTATCCACAGGATTGCCACTTGGTGGTCGTTTCCATCACATCATGGACTGGGCTCAATAGTATACATCTTTTACACAGCGCTTAAGTAACAAGCTATCGGAGATTCCTTATCATCTGTGGAGGGGAGGACTGGGGTGCAGGAGGGATATGGGTGACAGGGTTCACTCCGGGACACTGGAATTGGGGGTGGGCTTCTGCAGTGGGGTCCTTGGGTAGAATGGTGGGATACAAGCGGGAGGGTTGGTAGGTTTAGGGGACTCCCCCGTATGGGGACAGTGGACACGCACTGTATTGTATATTTTTTTATGTCCAATAAATATACTGCATTTAGCAGCCTTTCCGTGTTTATTTTTAAAAATTGCAAATAAAACCACCCATAAAAGAACCCATAAGTATAGCAGCGTACATTAAAGTTACTTTCAGTTATGCAAAACAAGAATCACTTGCGTTTTGGGTTTGTTAAGAAAAACCCCTCAGCGGCATCCATAGAACTTCCTGTAGTCTGTGATGTGTCTATCCAGACACAGGGACAGCTTCCTGGTAGCGGTGGAGCGCAGCTGGAACGCAGGCGTCACTTCCGGTCAGCGTCGTGTAGGCCACGCCCTTACGCGTTTCGTCACTTCCGACTTCAACAGAGGGCGTGGCCACACGACGCTCAACGGGGCTATTTGTATCCAGCCCCCTTGGGCAATGACCAATCAGGGAATAGACACCACATCTTCATGATGATAGGCTAGAATCACCCTGACAGGACATGCCCACATTGAGATAAGGAAATGCAATCACGCAGTGGTTGTAATGAACGCACTGCGTGCAGAGGGATCTATTCTGTCAGTCGGCAATGACAGCTAGTTAATTCAATAGAAAAAGGTGGACTTTGTACATCGGAACATATGGAGAGATAAACAAAGTTAAAACCAGGCACATGACGTTTAAATCTAGTCATATTATGTTGTAACATAATGCGGTGTGCACAAAGTAAACAACCTGTCTTTGCAGACTAAAAAATGCATATATAAAACTGCATGTATAAAACACTGTGAGATACATCTGTGTCAGTGTTAGATGATGAGTACAAGCCGTTCTGAGCATCAATATAATTAAAAAAGGAGATCTATGCTATCTTAATCATAAATCTTAAGTGGCAAGACGAGGGGATCAATTGATTTAAAATGAGAGGATATATGTCGGTCTGTCCAATCGGACACGCACTGTATTGTATATTTTTTTATGTCCAATAAATATACTGCATTTAGCAGCCTTTGAGGTGCTCAGTACTTGTGGGGTTTTTTGTAGTAGCTGCTTTTATGCCCCGTACACACAATCGGAAATTCGGCCAGCAAATAACCGATGAGAGCTTTTGGTCAGAAAATGCGACTGTGTGTATGCTCCATCTGACTTTTGCTGGCCGAATTCCAGCCAGCAAAATATTGAGAGCCTATTCTAAATTTTTTGGTCGGAAAAAGTTCCGATCGGAAATTCCGATCGTCTGTAGCAGTTCCGACGCGCAAAATTACGCATACTCGGAAACAATTCGATGCACGCTCGGAAGCATTGAACTTAATTTTCTCGGCTCGTCGTAGTGTTGTACGTCACCGTGTTCTTGACAGTCAAAAGTTTTTGTGTGACCATGTGTATGCAAGCCAAGCTTGAGCGGAATTCTGTCGGAAAAACCATCCAAGATTTTTCCGACAGAAAATCCGCTCGTGGCATTAGCTGCTGCTTTCATAGGCACAAAATATGACCCTTTGGATTTCCAAATGTATAAGTCCTTTAACCATTTGACACATAAATATTGATGCTTGGTTTCCTGTTTATCACACAGCATTATGTAAATTTGACTTCCCACCTTCGGTTTAAATTTTCTACAAAATCTTCCTTCACCAATTCACGATACTCTGGCAGTACCATAAAACGGACACAGCCATCTGTGATCCCATACTTGCCAGAAGTTTATGCCACGTGACTCTTGACAGGAGAGACAAAGTGAGACTTGGCACCAAGGTGCCAGCCAACAGTGTGCAGCTGCAGGCATACACGTGTATTTAATGTCTCTTGAATTTCCACTTGAGGTGAATCAGGCTCTGGGGCCCTTTCATCTGCTGGTCTTGATGTGTTTCATTCTCTTAAATGTTTGTTAGTGACTGTGGTGTTTGTCAGTAAGTGATGGCAGCTGTTTTGAATGGGTGTCATTTATGGCCCTCTGTGCTGTTGACAAGCTATTTACCAGCTATAAACTGCTTAGTCAGCATAAAGAGCCTAGAAAGGCTGCAGTGGGCTGCCATCTCACAGCAGTAAGTCCACAACCATTTTTTCAACCCATAATTATTTTTGGCATTTTCACATCTCCAGCAAAGCATAATTCACAAAAAGCATGAAGTGTTAATTGCTGCCCCATTGTACTTTTTGAATACAACAAAAACCTTTTTCACAGTTGTCAATTTTCCAGACCTGCATGTCTTTACTTGTTCATTTCTTTGTGTCCTGATTTCACTCATAAATCTATTGCCAAGCAAAATGTTAACGAATGACAATCAAGAAAGTTGACAATACAAGAATAAAGGACGGGTTACCTTATTTATATCACCTTGTTATATCATGGCTGTGTACAGAGATGTCAGAATAGTCAGAGATGTATCTAAATGAGTGCAAATGGTATTAAAGTGGTTGTAAACCCTTACAAACCACTTTGGCCTACAGGTAAGCCTAGATTAAGGCTTACCTGTAGGTCCAATAAATATCTCCATAACCTACATGGTTTAGGAGATATTTAGAAAAAAAGAGGCATCGCTGTCTACGGCACATGCGCCATAGACAGCGGCGCGCAGGCGCACTGCGCATGTCGAGATCACGGCGATATGCCGCTTGCGTGCGCATGCGCGGGAGTGACGTCATCGCCGATCCAGCGAATGACAGCGCTGGAGCGGCGAGACCCGGAAGTCACTCCGGGCTTGATAGCGCCGGAGAAGGTCGTGGATGAGGACCGCTTTGGGGGTTTTCGCTTTTGTGGGGAGGCTTTACTTCCTCTTTAACCACTTGAGCCCACAGTAGATTTTACCTTCTTCATGACCAGGCCATTTTTTGCTATTTGGTACTGCGCTACTTTAAATGTCAATTGTGTGGTCATGCAATAGTGTACCCAAAAATGTATATCATTTTTTTGGTGGTATTTGATTACCACTGGGTTTTTAATTTCTTTATTATATAAACGAAAATAGACCGACAATTTAGAAAAAAGATTTTTCACTTTTCTGCTACAAAACATATCCAATAAAAAAAAAATTTAATTTCGTCATAAATTTAGGCCAAAATTTATTTTGCTACATGTCTTTTTGGGAAAACAATCACAATAAGTGTATATTAATTGGTTTGCGTGATAGTTATAGAGTCCACAAACTATGGGATATATACTGGAATTTTTATTTATGTATTTATTCATACATTTAGGCCAAATTTAGGCCAAAATGTATTCTGCTACATGTCTTTGGGAAAAAAAATCCCAGTAAGTTTTTTTATTTTTTTATTTGGTTTATGTGAAAGTTATAGAGTCTACAAACTATGATATATATACTGGAATTTTTATTTATTTATTTTTGTACTAGTAATGGCGGCGATCAGCGAATTATAGTGGGACTGTGATAGTGCAGTATGCAATCTGATACTAACTGACACTTTGTGGGAACTGACTAACTGATGCTGACATCACCAGTGACACTGATACAGCGATCAGTGATAATAATATACACTGTCACTGTACTAATGACACTGGCTTGGAAGGGGATAACATCTTTGGGTAATCAATGTGTTAACTGTGTACCTAACAAGTGTTAATGTAGGTAGTATGTGCTGCTTTTCACTACAGATCAATCTGTTTCCTTTCCCTGCTTTGCAGAGAAAAGAAACAAAGCGATTGTCCCCCCTGTGTTTATCAACACCGGGCTCTGCGCTGTGATTTGACACAGCCGATCAGCAGATCCTGGCTATGAATCATTGGTTGGGATCTGCTGACAAACTCCCTCTGTGTGAAATCACTTCCGGGGGCACTTCCGATGTACAGGCACATTATTGTGCTTGTACAGCCTGCCCTGCCGCAGATCTGAAAGCAGTTAAAGTGACACAAAAAAAAAAAGTCTATTCAAATATGTATTCTTAACTCAATAAATCCCTTCTATTGCTCTCGGCCTCCTCCAAATCTCCTAATTTTGTTTTCCTTTTTTTTTTTTCTGCTTCTGTAATCAGACTTCCTGTTAGAAGGTGGCTACACTCTCCATGGTCCCACTGTATGTAGGAACACAGCCACCCCTCTCTCCATTGCTCCGAGGATGGACTTTGTACTATAGAGTATGACCTATGCACTATGGGATTTATGGGGGTTGATTTACTAAAGGCGAATAGACTGTGTACTTTGCAGTTGCTCCAGGACCTAGTAAATGAGGAAAGCTTCACTTTGAAAAGAATACCCAATCATGTGCAAGAAAAAAAACAGCAATTTTTGCTTGCACATGATTAAATGATGGAAGTCAGCAGAGCTTCTGCTCATTTAGGCCTCATGCCCACGGACGTTTTTAAAGCCGCTTTTATGAGTGTTTTTCACAGCTTAAAAACACCTCTCCATGTTAGCCTATGGCCTCATGCCCACCAAGGCGTTTAGGAGCTGCAAGTGGCATATGCGTTTTTAAGCTCCAAAAAAACCCCAGGACCAGTGCGTTCTGAGGCTCCAGCGCTAGAGCTGTAAAAACGCCAGACGCCGGTAAAAGTTGTTAAACGCGATTTAACAAGACTTATTGCTGTATACACAGTGTTATGCCTCGTCAAGCGTTTCTCTGTCTCTATTCAAAATCAATGGCTCCCTATGGGAGCCCATTGATTTGAATAGAAGTCGCACCAGAAGTCGGATCCAGATGATCCGACTTGCTGTGCGACTTGTGTGCTGAGAATCTTGAAGGGAACGCCGCCAAACTTTTGCGTGAGGTTCCCCCAAGATCCATTTCAGACCCTTATCCAAGCACTTAGCCTGGCGAGCGAGCAAAAAAACTATTTTTTTGCTTAGAATAAAGATCAAGATTCTCGCGGCATAACATTATCTTTCACATTATACCAAAAAATTGGGATAACTTTACTGTCTATTTTTATTTATTAAAGTGTATTTTTTCCCCAAAAAATTGCGTTTGAAAGAAAGACCACTGCGCAAATACAGTTTGACATAAAATATTGGAACAACCACCATTTTATTCGCCACTAAAAATATATAATGTTTGGGGGTTCTAATGCCCTGTACACATGGTCGGATATTCCGATGGAAAAAGTCTGATCGGATTATGTTGCCGTAAAATCCGATCATGTGTGGGCTCTAAATTTGAGAGCAGGATCTCAAATTTTCCGACAACAAAATCCGATCAGACTTTTTCCGATCATGTGTAGGGAATTCCGACAGACAAAGTGCCACGCATGCTCAGATCAAATTACGAGACCAAATCTATTGGCTACTAGCCTCTACGTAGTTCTGTAGTATGCAACGAACGTCACCACGTTTGGAACGATCGGATTTTCCGACAACTTTGTCCGACCGTGTGTATGCAACAGCAGTTTAGGACAAAATCCGTCGGAAAAAATCAGACGGATTTTGTGGTCGGAATTTTTGACCGTGCGTACGGGGGCTAAGTAATATTCAAGGAAAAAATACTGATTTTAGCTTGTAAGCAATAAGTGTCAATAAAGGTTTAGCCTTTAAGTGGTTAAACTGACCTCATTTACAGACAGAAGTTCATCCCTTTGATCTAAAATAACTATATGTTACAATGTTTCTCTTTAGTGATGTAGTGAGAAACTTGGCAGGCTGCCTGTTTTTTTTTTGACAGCTGTGGGCTTGAGCAGAGAAAGAGGAAGTAAACACTGATGGATTTTAGTTAATTTCTTTTCCCCAGCATAATTTGCTAGTATGTATCGCATACTAGCACATTATGTGACACTTACCTACAAATGAGGCCCGCGCCGTCCCCGCTGCAGGCCGCATCCATGTTCGCCCCTCTTCCTTCCGGACTCCAGCTCTGTGACTGGCTGGAGCCACGTGACGTAATTCCCTTGCATGCGTGCGGGAGCCATCAGTCACGGCACTTGCTACTGAAGAAATGGCTGGGGGGGGAGTTTCTTCACAGCAGTACAAAATAAATATATCCTAAACATCGAACGTTTAGGAGATATTTACAGTACCTATAGGTAAGTCTTAGTATAGGCTTACCTATAGGTACAACTTGCAAATGGAGGTTTACAACCTCTTTTAGATCGGGAGGGGGGTAGAATCGCAATCTTGATACTTTAATGACTAATCGTGCAGCTCTACAAGGAGGCGATAAAACACATTGGAAAATAGATTACAGGACCACTAAGTCACAGATGTGTATGGATTATTTTTTAGAATAAGGATATCATTTGTGGTGGTTTCAATAGATTTATCAGTTCTATTTTTCATATAAAACAATATGGCTCCAGTTATAGGATAGCGAAGCGTCCATACCATGCAAATTTGCAGCTCAGAAAGCCTAATCTGTGAAGCAACTTCTGAAAGTGACAGCTTGAGAGATAAATTATAGAACGGCTGCCCTCCATTACGATGGCCTCAGATTGTGATTTCTTCTATATGATTGTCCGGTGACATTTCTGGAGCCCATTGCAGCTCATTTTCCAGAATCAGGGAGTCAGTTTAAGACAGAGTTTACAGCGTGCAGTGTGGGGAGACACGTTCAGATAATGCACCAATTTCATTGAAGAGGAGTCTGGAGAGAATAAAAGCAGACCTCTCTGTGTATTAGAACTGCTGTCTAATCTCATGATTTGTACTCCTTGTCACTTGGATAGAAAACAGTCAGACTTCCCCTTGTATCTGGGAAATTTCCACTTCTTGGCTTGTCTGTGGGGACAGAATGTGAGGGGATATTGCTATGATGGGGACTCCCACAACAATAAAAAACACCTGGCAGAGGTACTAACCCTTTCCTTTTTTAAAAAGGAGTTACACCTTCACTTTAATTCTATACTTCTGGCATAGTTTGTAGAGCTTTACATTGCGGAACACAGTTACAATTACTGCTAGGTTTTCCCAACTGACATAAACCTGTCCTGTAATTGCTAGTCACAGGGCAGTGTTGGGCTAAGAGCACACTGGCATTAAGACCCTGGCATTAAGACCCCCTGGTCCTGCTGCACTTGCCTCCATGAGAGGTTATCTGTCCCTGTCAGTGCAGACGATGCAGCGGGCTGGGAAATTGAAACCACTGGGCTTTCAAATCCCCGGCCTGCTGCATTGGCTGCATGGGCAGTGGCAAATATACACCCACGGAGGTAAGTGCAGCATGGACCAGGGGGGTGAGGAGGGTGTTCATTCACCTTTTCATTTTTTGTAAAAAGGTGAACTTACACTTTAAGGTGTCCTTTTATGAAGCAGTGATCAGCAGAGATCCAGAGGATCGCCACTGATCACAGCCCATAAACAGTTTATGAACCAGAGATAATGGGGGGGAGAAGTGTTTGAACTTGTTCTCCCGCCGATTATCTCTGCACATGGAGAATCCTCATAGAATGACACAGTAACGGCCAGTGTATGAAGCTGCGATCTCAGCGCTTCACTGGCGATCTGTGTCAGAATTCACACTCCACGATTCACCAACTCAGAGGTGGAGAAGCGGGGAGTGAAGAGAGAAACCCGGGGGATCTGAGGAGGAAAGAGGAAGATTATTAACTTCCTTATGCCTCATTCAGACCCCCCAACACTGTAACCATGTCCCCCTGTCATATATATGTGTATACATATATCTATATATATAATGTGTATATTTATATATATATAATGTGTGTGTATATACATGTATATATGTGTGTGTGTATATACATGTATATATAATGTGTGTGTGTGTATACATGTATATATAATGTAGGGGGGGCTCTTTATTTTATTAACATTAATCACACTGGTGTCTGTCCGTGTATTGAGCTGTGATAATTTATCACTGCTTAATAAATGGACATCTCTGTGTTTCTGTGAATTTCTGGTACTGTAATCTCGTAAAGTCTCACGAGATTCCAGTATCAGGGGCCGTTCTTCACTGTTTGAAGCGTTTGTAGATCACTTCACTCCTCCAAGAGTGAAGCGATCTACTCCGCTTCATGAACAGGCACACAGAGGAGAAAGATCTCCTCTGTGAATGCCGGAGAATGAAGCAGTGAATAGATTTCACTGCTTCATAAAATGACACCATAATGATTAAAAGGAAGGACCAGTGTTAGAGAAACCAAAGTGTTCAGACTAGAGGTCGACCGATATATCTGCCATATTTGGCGTTTTTTATTTAATCGGCATCGGCCGATTGTGCTGATAAAAAAGGCTTATTATAACTTCAGCCGGGACTTGCAAATGACTTCTGTAATAGAAGTCAATGCAAGTTGCCTGAGTCTTCCCCTGGAGCGACTTGTCTCCTCTCTGGGCAGTCTGCCAAGAAAAGACCAAAAAGATGTTTCTTCTTATCAATAGACTGAACTCTGTGTGGAGGAGTTCTCAGTTTAACCATTTAAAGACTAAATCTTTTCTGACACTTGTTGCTTACAAGTAAAAATCCTGTATTTTTTGCTAGAAAATCACTTGGAACCCCCAAAAATTATATATATATATTTTTTTAGCAGAGACCCTAGGGAATAAAATAGCGGTTGTTGCAATATTTTATGTCACACGGTATTTGCGCAGCGGTCTTTGAAACGCAATTTTTTGGGAAAAAATACACAACAAAACAGTAAAGTTAGCTCATTTTAATTTTTTTGTCCAAAAGTTTTGATTACCTGTTTTTGTGTATTTAATATTTAAGATATCGTTTTTTTTTTTTTTTATCAAAATTATACATACTAGTGAACTGATTGGAGGTTTGTTTTGTTTAATAAAATGTAAGAAATTTTCTGTATCACTTATTACTTAAGGCTGCTTTCACACTGGAGCAGGCAGGCATTGATGGTAAAACACTGCTAGTTTTAGTGGCTATTTACCGTAATTTTAGCGGCGCTATTCAGCCGCTAGCAGGGTGCTTATAACCCAGCTAGCGGCCAAGGAATGGGTTAAATGCGCCCGTGAAGCGCATTTAAAATCGCATTGCAGGCGCTTCGGCAGTGGTGCCCATTCATTTCAATGTGCAGGAGTGGCGTAGGAGCGGTATACACCTCTCCAAAGATGCTGCTTGCAGGACAGTTTCTGAGTGGCCATTCGTCAACCAGACATATTGCGAAATTGGAGGAGATAACGTGTTATTTATTATTGGCCTTGGAGTTATTGCTTTGACATAATTTTTTTGGTTGAATAATGATTTGATTTGGTATATTTTCTATATTTTTGGATGCATAGAATGCAGATAGCATGTCTATTTTTTTTTTTTTTTTAATGCACGATAAAAAAAATTGTGGAGAATAAAAAAAGGAGTCTTTTAATGTTCAATTTGTTTTTAGGGTCCTTAAACAGCAAAAAAACTAAGGTGAAACAAAACCCAGGTGGCAAGATGGTCCTATAGGAAATGGAATTCACACAACTTTAACATAAGCCTGACTTGCCAGCTGATGCGTTTCAAGGGGCAATCCCACTTCTTCAGAGCAAAGCTTACTACCTGGGTTTATGTTCATTGCTTGTAATCCTTAGCTATGCACTCAATGGTTTTACCTTTTTAAAAAAAGTGTTGGTAATGCACTAGGCCTTTGTGTCCTTTTTGTTTTGTCAATGTCTATACAGATTTAAAGTATACGTTTTAGGAAATACAACACCCTCCTACCTCCCCGCTACTCCCCATTGTTGCATACATTGTCACAGAACTCTCAATTAAAATACCTTTTTTTACAGTAGTTTTTCTATGCACTCACGTGACTGCAAAACTTCATCTCCTCTGTGTGATATGTGGCTGGTGGGAGAGACCTTTCTCCCCCTCTAACAACGCCTAGAGCAGCGAACGCTGGTGGATGATATCACTGATATATGGAATAAAGCCCCCTTGTTAGCCCTGCATACTACACAAAGGAACTTTGCAGCCACGTGAACGCATAGAGAAAAGATAGTGGGGGAAATTTATGCTAAAATGTAGGCAGCTCCACGAAGGCAATGGAAAAGGCAGTATTTAACAGGTTGAGTGTTGTACAGCCTAAACTTCAATTTTAACCAATGATTTCTTTTGTGTTTTTGAGGTTATATTTTTTTTTTGAAGAAAGCTTTTGTGATGGTGAAGTCGAGTCTGGGCCAGCCAAAGACAGTAGTCTAGTGGGCGTTTTCTGGGCATTTATTCAGTATTCTTATTGACTTGCATTAGCACGTTTTTTTTTTGGGTCGTCCCTCTTGTTAGCATTCGTATGTACACACAAGGATGCATACATCATAAATATTCACAAGCAGTTTTTCAGCTTTGGCAAAACTCAAAGAAGCTGTGGAATGATGCCCATATTAATGAGCCCTTACCACACTCACAACTTTACTGAATGAGCCTTTATCTATATTATTGCTTCTCTTCCCCGTCTGCTAAAAAAAAAGTATTCCCATTTGTTCTTCTCCGTCTCCCTTCTCTATGGAGCACTGCATGCCACATATATGTACAGTATGTTCTCATGCCCTGTTGTTTCTTGCACCTGTCGCTACTACTCCCAACAAATCCATTGACATATGCTTAGCAAGGACCTTCTACATCCACGATGAGCAACCTTTGCTGTAAGGGGTCAATTATTTTCCCGCTGCAAAGTAAATGAAATGTGTTTTGTGCAAACATCTGCTCGCTGAAAAGGCGACAGCGGCAAGAAGTTAGTAAGCACCATTGTAAAGACATGAGAAGAAAAACATGGCATCTGAACATCTTCCAGCAAGTTTTTATGCATTCCGGACTATATTTAGCAAGCTTTGTGCATAATTTGTTTACTTTTGAGAAGGACTTTTAGGTGATTTTTACCTTTTTACTTTAAGTGGCAGCAGCTGTGGAAAATTCTAATGCGGGGGGATATTTTACTGTGGATTAACATATCTTTGGGCGCTGGATTAAGGATTTATTATAACATCTTGACCTGCCAGCAACATTTCCTCCCTCCTAATAAAACGATGATCTTTAGAGTAAGTGCAAGCAAAACTGCTGGCAGACACAGCGCTGGTAACAAGTTATTGATTCATTCCCATACTTTCCTCCATGGTAATTAGGTTGCAATGCATAGAAAATCTATTAGATATAACAGGGCATGGCAGCTATGCAAAGCAATGATAATAGAATGCGCCTTTTCACAATCAACACCTTGGCTGGAGTTATTATTTCATGTGCCTGCAAGTTTCCAAGCCATTCGCTCTGTTCAGCGTCATAGGGAAAACGACATAATTTTAACTGCATGTTATATCCAGAGGGCTTAATTATAAAAGTCATATGCTGTTAGCCGAACAGGTTCTGACTTGATAAGCTTTACAATATTCTTTGCCACATTATACCTTTCGGCATTTGGAGAGTCAGCAGCTAAACAGAGATGCCAACATTATAGTCTACAAGGGCAGCCTCATTTTATGATCAAGATACTAATCAGGTGTCTTGATTTGTAATAATAAGCGTTAAGAGAACCTGTCACTTCCCATCTAAAGGAAATTTATGGTCACATCATACACTTTCAAACATCAGCATTGCAATAGCAATACTAGCAATCATTATTTTTACAATCCAATATAAGCTTACTCGAAAAAAAAACCTTTCGTGTCTGCTGCCATCTCTTTCCTCAACTTCCTAAATTCCTGCATGCTTTGCAGCTTCTACTCTGCTGTTTACTTTTAATTTATAAGGACTACATATCCCATGGTACCTTGGTGCACACAAGCAGTGACTCCTGTACTGACTCCCCCTCCAGAAACTCCTCCCTTCAGCACATCTGTAGTTTAGATGGCAGGATCTGTGAAATGTGTGACATAGCAGTGCAGAGTCTATAGCTGTATAAATGCCAGTATATATACCATAATTTGTAGACCTGTAACTTTTGTACAAGCCAAATAATATACACTTATTGGGATTTTTTTTTTACCAAGGACATGTAGCAGATTATATGTAGACCTGAATTTATGAAGAATTTTTTTTTTTTTTTTTTAAATATTGGATATTTTTATAACAGAAAGTAGAAAATATTGTTGGTCTTTTTTCAGTTATATAATGAAAAATAAAAAACCCAGTGGTGATCAAATACCACCAAAAGCAAGCTCTATTTGAATGAGAAAAAATTTGATACATTTGCGTAACACATTAAAGTGTTGCATGACCAAGCAATTGTCGGTTAATGTAGAAAAGTGGGGAATAGCAAAAAATGCCCTGTTCATGAAGGGAGTAAAATCTTCTGGTGTTCAAGTGGTTAATAGGATTTGGCAAACAAAAAATCCAAATACAATGTAGAAATTAATATATGCTTTTACATTTTGACCATAGATACTTTTTAAAATGGCTTAGACATTATAACAGGCTGTTTAATCTTAACTTTGAAGTTCAGGTTAAAGAATAGCTTGACCAACCACCCAATCAAAATTAAATTAAAATACAGTTAATGTACTTTTTTTTTTTTTGTTCTGCTTCTGCATAAATATATTTACACATCCAGTGGATCCAGCATTGTCCTCTTCTCCCACACCACTCTATTCCTAAAGGTCCCATCCTGCACCACTATCTTTCTCAGTCATTACCAAGAACGTTTTTTCTGTAAAAAAAAAAAAAAAGGAACAGATTTCTTAATATGTGAACATAGTGAAGGAGGGAGTGAGGAGCACGTTTAATGATTTAATGTTTGTAGAAAAAGAAAATAAAGGTTTGCTTTAAGCTAATCTATATGGACATTTTCTTAGATCAGTCCATGATTTTACTACATCTTCATATTAGGTTTGCATGTTCTTTACTACAAAGCATGATAGATCAAAGAGGATCTCTGTCCGCTGTATCCTCCATCATTATATTAATTGGCTGTACTCACTGCTTCACTATAGTAGAAGAGAGCTAAGAAGCTCCAAAAGGCTCCCCAGGGTAGGGATCTCTGCAGATCAATAACACTAGAAACCAATAGGTGACCGATTTAGTTTGAAATGGGAAATTAGGATTAATGGCTTAATGGGTGGTATCTCTCTATCAAGCAGCATGGCAGAGTTGGCTAGAAATGTTTCAAGCTAATAGAAACATTGTAAAGGAACTGACAAGGGTGCTACTCACAATGTCAATGTATATTGATGACGCAACAAGCAAACGGGTCTGCGCCTTTTGTCTTATGTCAGGATCTAATAAACTTGTGTCTTAATGTTAAATCATCAGCCAAGGCGAGAGTATATCAGGGGCAATATGAGTGGTAGGCTGATGCCCAGACCTTCATTTCAAATCTATGGTACAGATATGACTAATGAATAATGCCAAAATGAGAGCTGGGATATGGGCCGGTAAGCTGGGTAGTGTCTGAATACACTTTATTGTATGTTAAGATAGTAACAATTATTAATATTTTACTGCATGCTTTGATGCAAATAATGTATGTTTTGGGGTCTTCTAAATAGTACCCAGGGCTCCTGACACATGAAGACACTGGAGCAGTAATTAGAACCTTGGGGTTATTTCCTTATTCTACATTTACTATTGTAGATGTATTGTTTGCTATGCATCCCCCATTCTCCATCTCTACAATGCAAAATATGTATGAATTTCTCACAGCGGACTGTCTGCCAGTACATTACCCTTCCTTCTACTGGCAGCAATAGGAAGTCAAAAGAAACAATTAAACAATTGGAAACCAGTGGCTGAAGCAACGTGTGTCTAGAGCCAGTTAGCCTTGTTTACATGGCTCCTACTTGGAAACCTGGAAATGACATCTTGTTCAAATGTTTGTAATCCCAGCAGCATTACTAACTGATGTTTCACATTTCTATTGGAGAAGCTTTTAAGGAGGATTAAAACCATGGCCAGTTCTTTGGTCACGAAAGACCACTTAACCACTTGCTTACCGGGCACTTAAACACCCTTCCTGCCCAGACCAATTTTCAGCTTTAGGTGCTCTCACACTTTGAATGACAATTACTCAGTCATGCAACACTGAACCCAAATGATTTTTTTTTTTTCCCCCACAAATAGAGCTTTCTTTTGGTGGTATTTGATCACCTCTGGATTTTTTATTTTTTGCGCTATAAATGAAAAAAGACCGAAAATTTGGAAAAAAAAAAAAATTTTTCTTTGTTTCTGTGATAAAATTTAGCAAATTATTCTTCATAAATTTTGGCCACAATTTATACTGCTACATATCTTTGGTAAAAATAACCCAAATTAGTGGATATTATTTGGTCTTTGTGAAAGTTACAGACTCTACAAGTTGTGGTGCGAATTATACAAAATTGATCACACCTGATGTACTGGTGGCCTATCTCATTTCTTGTGACCTGAACAAGCCAGGAAAGTACAATTTTTTTTTGAGCTTTTTGATGTTGTCATTTTTTTCCCACAATTCTTTGCAAAATGAATTATTTTTTTATTTTTTATTTTTTTCCACAAAATTGTCATTGTAATAGGTTATTTCTCTCACATGGCATGTGTTTACCACAAATGACACCCCAAAATAAATTCTGCTACTCCTCCTGAGTATTACAATACCACATGTGTGGGACTTTTCCACAGCCTGGCCACTTAGAGAGGCCCAACATGCAGGGAGTGCCATCACGTGTTCTAGGAGCATAAATTACACATCTAACTTGTTGACTACCTAGTACACTTTTGAAGTCCCTGGAGCACCAGGACAATGACACGTGACACTGACGTCACGTGACACTGATGTGGCACTGATGACAGATGGCACTAATACTGGGGCACTGATGACACGTGACACTGACACTGATGACAGATGGCACTAATACGGGGGCACTGATGACAGATGGCACTGACTGATGACACTGACAGATGGCACTAATATGTGGCACTGGTGACAGATGGCACTTATACGTGGCACTGATATCATGTGGCACTAAGACGTGGCACTGATGAGAGATGGCACTAATACGTGGCACTGATGACAGATGGCACCGATACGTGGCACTGATGACACGTGACACTGATGACAGTGACACTGATGACTGGCAGATGGCACGGATGGCACTGGGGACAGGTGGTACTGGGGACAGGTGGCACTGGCAGATGGCACGGATGGCACTCTGGGGACAGGTGGTACTGGGGACAGGTGGTACTGATGACCGGTGGCAGCATGGCAGCGGGGACAGATCACTTTATGTTTTATTTTTACTTACGGCGCACCAGCGCCGTTCATCTCTCCCTCCTCACACGCTGTCTGTGTGAGGAGGCAGAGCGGCGCTGAGAGATGATCTCACATGTTTGCATATGAGATCATCTCTCATTGGACAGCCCGATCTCGCTGTAAACGGCCGCTGTGATTGGCCGTTTACAGCGATCTGTGACTGGCTTTGTCTGACGGACATGGCCAGCACAGAACTTCCCCGATGCGCGCTCTCAGGAGCGCGCATTAGGGAAGTAAACAGGAGGACGACCAGGGATGTCCTCCCAGCAGGGAGCGTCCGCGCTGCAGTTGTCTTTCGGCTATAGCGCGGGTGCGTAGTGGTTAAGGACCGAGCCTCTTTCTGAGATTTGTTGTCAAAAACTGTTTTTTTTTTTTTTTAGCTAGAAATTTACTTAGAACCCCCAAACATTTTACACTTTTTTCTAACCACCCTAGAGAATAAAATGGCGGTCGTTGCAATACATTCTGTCACGCCGTATTTGCCCAGCGGTTTTACAAGCACACTTTTTTTGGGGGAAAAAATACACTTTTTTTAATTAAAAAATAAGACAACATTAAAGTTAGCCCAATTTTTTTTATATTGTGAAAGATAATGTTACGCCGAGTAAATTGATATCCAACTTGTCACACTTCAAAATGGCGCCCGCTCGTGGAATGGTGACAAACTTCTACCCTTAAAAAATTCTACAGGTTGCATGATCGTGGCAATACCTCACGAGTGTGATTTGAACACCGTTTTCATATGCAGGCGCTACTCACGCATGCGTTCGCTTCGGAGCA
The DNA here is from genome assembly GCA_028564925.1 of Lithobates sylvaticus. Lineage (NCBI taxonomy): Eukaryota > Metazoa > Chordata > Amphibia > Anura > Ranidae > Lithobates > Lithobates sylvaticus. The sequence continues at coordinate 391,919,078 of CM053028.1, forward strand.
GTTAAAAAATACATTTATTTTACCTTTTATTTTTTATTTTTACACTGTTATTTTTTTTTTAATCAAGAAAAGGTTTTTATTTTTTTTGTTTTTGCACAATTTACAAGGTATCAATCACATTGTACAGGTACAAATTCAACATAACAGTGACTATGCAGTCTGAAATTGAGCTTTGCAAGGCTCCTGAAACTATATAAAATCTAAATCTTATCTTTATTAAATACTGTGCAAAACTTTCTTCCAATGACCTTGTCATGCTTTAATGCACTATTGGTATAACTGTGTTATTATATGCAAACAGTCACAACAACCATCATTTTACACTGTTATTTAAAAAATTGTGTCACTTTAATTACTATTACAAGGAATGTAAAACATCCCTTGTAATAGAAAAAAGCATGACAGGACCTCTTAAATATGAGATTCTGGGGTCAAAAAGACCTCAGATCTCATATATACACTAAAAATGCAATAAAAAAAAATAATTTTTTTGAAGCTTGTGTAAAGGAGCCCTAAGTCTATGGGTGACGTCACTTCCCAGGCATTTCCCAGCCCTTGTCTGCTTTTCTCCTGCACACAGAAGATGCTGGTGGAGATTGGACCAGAGTGGCTTCAGAATAGTTAAGTACAGCGATCTTTTCTTTACAAGGTTAGATAGATTAGGCTTGGGATGGGGGTGGGAGTAGGTTTAGAGTTAGTTTAGGTTTTGTATTTATTTCCACTTTAATTCTTTTTAGATATTTCACAAGGGTATTGTTATTTAGATATGTTAGCGTGTAATAACTGATACTGGCATTCTAAAGCCTAGAGACATTTTGAGTAAAACTAAAGTCACTCAGGGGCCCCTAGAAATTTGCCATAATGGTAAATCTACCTCCTAGTTTGGCATCTTCCTGCAATGACAGATTCATGCTGCCCGTTGCCACCGCCGGTGCCATATGCTCAGATTTTTCTTCTAGCCCATTTTCTCTCTTCAGCTCCTGATGGGTTAGCTCCTTCACAAGTATGCTGGAGTTACATTATCCTGCACCGGACTCTGTTTTCTGTATCCCAGAAGAAGCCAAAAATAGAGAAAAAATTGCTAGGAGAAATGGAAAATGTTATCAGCAGAAGAAGTTTGCTGCAAAGTTTCTCCTATGAAAAAAACTTTAGCTAATAATATTTTTTTTACATTTTGTTCCGCTTCAGTATTCTTCTGTGTGATGGCACACTGAGACCACCCAGATATGCAGTAAGCAATCAATGTACAGTGAGTTTATAATAGTGTTTTTTTAGTTTAGACCAGGGATATGCAATTAGCGGACCTCCAGCTGCTGCAAAACTACAAGTCCCATCATGCCTCTGCCTCTGGGTGTCATGCTTGTGGCTATCCAGAGTCTTGCTATGCCTCATGGGACTTGTAGTTCTGCAACAGCTAGAGGTCCGCTAATTGCATATCCCTGGTTTAGACAATGAACAGACACATTGATTTGTTATTGGTAGAGGTCTCAACTGTCTACAATATTTTTCTAAGATAACACTAGACCCCTGCAATGTTATCCTAGGTAAAATAACATGAACAGATAAAATCGAGGAGTGATTTCTATGCAGAGAGCTTTAATGATTATACACTGGTGCAGTAACATGAAGGGCCAATCACACTGCAGAAGGAGGCAATTGATGATCTTGCTGAAGAATTGCTGCCATCATCTCCGACCTTGTCTGCTTCACAGCTGTATGAGCAGCTGACCTCTCCAACCAAAGTACGTGTTTTTACTGCTAAACCACAAAGCAATTATCCCCACAATGTTCTGTTGGCAAACTTTAAAGTTTTATTTTTCCGGCGAAAGGAACATAGCACTCCGATGCAAGATATTATGTCCTATCTGTGCAACCCAAGCCTTTAAAACGTGAGCACATTAGAAGAAAACATAACAACCCCCCTGTACAGAGCCAAAGGCTTTCATTTTAATAAATTGAAAATAAAAATAAAAATGCCTCAACTAAGTCGTTTTGACCAATAAACTTCCTCAGCTAATGAATTTCTTCACTTTTTAACTTAGCAAGCAAGAATAGTGCTGGAGGCCAACAAGTGTTCCTTCTGATAACTACACACCCTACTACAGACTTTTCTGTGGTTTGCCTTAGCCAAGGGCAAATTGGGATTTGCAATTAAATAAAGTACATACAAGGGGGGGTCACTCATACCGGAGTGAAAATGTAATTCCTTGCCAGGTATGGCTAAATTAAGTTGATTATTGGATCCAGGCATAATGACCTTGTAACCTTTTAGCTGCCTGTACCATATCAGTTAATAAACTTAAATAACTTCCCTGTAATTCTTCTTCTACTAATGTATGCGTCTTCTATATTTAACTGTCAAGTCTGTCAGCGGTAGATGTAAATAAGATGCGTTAATTAGTTACTGGAAAGAACGCATTTTATATTTACCTGTCGGAAAACGTTTATAAACCCTGTGTGATTTTTCTGGATTTCGGCATTTAAGGCTCGAAAAAAAGGGGTAACGTCAAAAAATTTCACAGGGCTTGACAAATTTGCTTTGAATCTAGGAGCCAGCTAAAAAAGTTAGGAGCCAGTTTTTTTTTTTTAATTAACAAATCTTACGGTGGAACATGTAAGATGTTCCTGAAGGTGAACTTTAACCCTTTTACAGCCTTATATATATTGTTGCACACATTTTAAAAATTATTTTAGACAGGAAGATTACATAAAACCCCCAAACATTATATATTTTCTCAAAGTAGACACCCTAGAGAATAAAATAGTAGTAGTTCCAATTTTTTATGTCACACGTTATTCCTGCAAAGTATTAGGAAACCCAAAATTTCAGTAAAAAAACACATTGAATATTAATTTTAGGGGGCACAAAAAACACAATAAATTACCCAATTGTACTGTAAATTATAAAAGGTTGCACTGAATAAATAAATACCCAACATGTCAAACCTTAAAGTGATACTAAAGTCTTGTTTTTTTTTTTTGTTAAAAATAATAAACATGTATACTTACCTCCTCAGTGCAGTTGGTTTTGCACAGAGCAGCCTGGATCCTCCTCTTTTCGGGTCCCTCTTTGGTTCTCCTAGCCCCTCCCTCCTGTTGAGTGCCCCCACAGCAAGCAGCTTGCTATGGGGGCACCCGAGCCATTCCGACACGGACCCGCGGCTCAGCCCTGCCCCTTTTCCCTCCTCATTGGCTCAATTAATTTGATTGACAGCAATGGCGCCACGCTGCTGTCTCAGCCAATGAGGAGGGGAGTCCAGGACTGCCGAGTCTCTCGTGCAACATCGCTAGATCTAGGTGGGCTCAGGTAAGGATTATGGGGGCTGAGGGGGCTTTTTATCTTAATGCATAGAAGGCATTAGGATAAAAAACCTTCTGCTCTTACAACCACTTTAAACATGTCAGCACTCTATATTTTCCATAGGCAACACTTTAAAAGCCCCCTATAAGTCATCAGTTTAGTGTTACGAAGGCGGTCTAGTTCTATAATTATTGCTCTCATTCTGGCATGCGTGGCAATATGTAACGTATATTGCAAGCAACGCTTTCAGACATAGGCGCCCCTTCACGTGCGTTTACGTTTGTACGTATCTATATGTGGGGGTAGGGGGCTTCAATTTATTTCTTTTTTAATGAGGGGGGGGGATTTATGTACTTGACTTACATTTTTTACAATTAGAAAACATTTTCTTTTTTACTTTAACTGCTCACATAATTTGTAATAAAAACCTCTTTGCCATCCTGAAGCTTCCCTCCAACCACTTTTTCGAAAAAATTTGAGCAGGATCTCAAATTTTCCGACAACAAAATCCGATCGGACTTTTTCCGATTGTGTGTAGGGAATTCCGACGGACAAAGTGCCACGCATGCTCAGATCAAATTACGAGACCAAAGCTATTGGCTAATAGCCTCTACGTAGTATGCAACGAACGTCACCACGTTCAGAACGATCGCATTTTCCGACAACTTTGTCCGACCGTGTGTATGCAACACCAGTTTCGGACAAAATCCGTCAGAAAAAATCGGACGGATTTTGTGGTCGGAATTTCTGACCGTGTGTATGGGGCATAACAGTTACAAAATTTGGTTGGTCACTATAGGCAGGAGTATGTATGTGTTACAGTTTTTTAGTTTTTAGGTAGCTATCAATTGGCTGAATTACTCTTCAGGTAACAATATTTCTGCATTTGAATTCCCAGCTAAATTATCCTGTAGACATTAGGCCCAAACGGTGTAATTTTCGATTTCTTACCTCTTACATTACAAAATGCAAAAAAACAGAGTGAGACTGTGGGCGAGGGCAACCCTTGAACGTCTATAATAAAGATATTTCTGCTGTAGTCACTGAGAGATATAAGAAGCTAACCCCTTAGTCTACTAGCTGCAATATCAGTATTTGGCAAAATGTTTCTTTAACCTCCCTGGCGGTATGATTCTCTCTGGAATTTAGTGCTGAAAGCGGTACAATTATTTTGCATGGAAATTTGGCGTTTTTATATTGTAGGCATGCAATTCTTATGAATAACTCACTTAAATCTGTCCGAACCAGAGTCTAGTAGACATCCCGGGTATGATAAAGTTTGAAACACAAAATCATAAATTATAATATAATAAAAATATATATAAAAATGATTCAATAATGTAATCAAATAAAAAACACTGAAATTTGCTCAGTTGCAGAATAGTCGCTGTCATTAAATTTAGTGTTTGATGATAAATTGTGATTCTAATTTTTTATCGGTGTTTTCTAGCTGGTCTAAAACCACTTTTGACATAAAGGGACACTTTTTGGTTGCTATGGACAATCTCCAGTTTCCAGGCAGAAAAAAAAATTTTTTATTATATAAAATGACATGCAGGGCACTGGGCAGACCACTAGGGACAAAGGGGATGTGTATTTTTTGTATACAGTACTGTAATCTGTAAGATTACAGTACTGTATGTGTACTGTGTTTTTAAACTTTTTTGAATTTGGCGCCGATCTCCGCTCCCGTGCGTCGGAGCGTCACAGGGAACGGAGATCAGCGGCACTCGGCACTGTGTGAATCGAGCGAGCAGACGGCTCGCTCACACAGCGGGGAGACATCGCAGGATCCAGGGGAAAAGGTAAGTAACTTCCCCCTGTATCCTGCAACGCAAGCCCGAGTCTGGCTCTGGGTTACCGCTCCTGGTAGAAAAAACTCAACCCGAGACAGACTCGGGAACACCGCCAGGGAGGTTAAATGCTTTGAAAAGTTGTTAGGTACTCACTTAAAATGCTGCACAAACAAAAAAATGTACCTGTCAGAGATTTCCTTAAAGCAGACCTTCAGTCATTTTTTCAACTTTCCATCTATGTGATTTTTGCCCTTGTTTTAACTTTGGATAGTAAAACATTTTTTTTCTGCCAGTAAATACCTTATACAGCCCACTTCCTGTTTCTTGTCTGGTAATTAGTCTAGGCTTATGACATCATGTAGAGCTCTCTCACTCTCGAGAGTTTGCCAGGAAGGGAGGGGGGATGAGTCATAAGAGGGCCAATGAGAGCTGCAGAGCTGGAGGTGTGTGTCTGTGTAAATCCAGGAAGTGAACAGGCAGCAGCTTCAGCTGCCCACAGTTAAAATGGATGCAGCCAGACTCAGTGCAGAGAGATTTACTAAATCTTAGAATCACAGTATATCACGGTATATATAAAATAATATGCAAAGTGGTTGGAGGGAAGCTACAGAATGGCAAAGATGTTTTTATTACAAGATATGTGAGCAGACTGCAGTTCCTCTTTAATGCATTTCTTTATATCCTTGTTATACCTATTATGCATTTATTCTTTTTTGATATGCAGTTTAGTAAATTTTAGCCATTTTGTGATGCTTTTGTAGGGAAATTGTATGTTATTAATTCACCCAACTGAATATTTCTTGTTTCTGTAAATTTAGAGAATGTGGGAACATATAACTGTGAACAGTTTATTGCTCGTAATAATATATTCATTTATCTCATCTAAAGCAAATATACTGTATATAGAAAGGGTAACAAAGATCTACCCACCCCAACCTTCAAAGGTACATAAGCTGAGACCCACCACATAAATACTTATTTTTTTTTTTTTTTTTTAAAGAAAACGGAAAATTGTATCATACTTACCGTAATTTTCCTTTCCTGGTGCCAATCCATGGCAGCATACATGTGATAGAGCTCCGCCTCTACTCCGCCTTCAGGACTAGTGAATAGCATAAATTAAAGGGCATGGCCCCTCCCCCAACATTCTTCGTAATATAGAATACCGAGGGTGGGAGTTTATGCTGCCATGGATTGGCACCAGGAAAGGAAAATTACGGTAAGTATGATACAATTTTCCGTTTTCCTGGTGCCTCCATGGCAGCATACATGTGATAAATAACTAGCTCACATGGGTGGGTTTAATGCTTTAACAAAAAATAAACTTTAATCAAACACAGACATAGCAGCATGAAGCGCTTTACTCCCGAACTCTACGGTTGTAAGAGCCCCGGGATCAATACGATAATGTTTGAGGACCGTGTATCGGGAAGACCAAGCCTAATGCTTCAAGAGAAACATTTGCCCTTGCTGCCCAAGATGCCGATACTGCTCTTGTTGAAGGAGCATTCACCTGAGCCGAAACTTGCTGTGGCTTCCAAGTAGGCCCTGAGAACTTTGGATATGTCTAACTCATAACAGGAGTTTGATTCTGAGTCCATGAAAACTGGTAACGCCCATGGTTCCGATAGGTTTGCCATTGAGGTGACCTTGGGTGTGAAACCTCAGAGGGCGAAGTTCTACCCTATCTTGAAGAAAAGGGATATGTGATCATCCCCAATGCCCAGGGAGTGGATTTCCGAAATCCTCCTGTCGGATGTAATAGCCAACAGAAAAGTTGTTTTTAAAGTCAAGTTACAAATTGAGACCTCTTCAACCGGTACAAACGGATGAGTGGATAGGACTTCCAATATTAGAGGAGGATCCCACTTTGGAAAGGAACGTCTGGATGGGGGACACATCTTCAATACTCCCCTGAGGAACGTAACCACTAGAGGGTCTTCTGACCCCCTGGTGTTAGTTGCTGCAGAAGTTGCGGAAACTTGTACCTTGAGGGAACTCTGGCTGAGCCCCAAATCGAGACCAGTTTGCAGAAAACTCAGAACATCAGCAGTGGAAAGAGAGAGATAGGATCAAATCCTTTTCCTGGGGCATAGGATAAGAACTTGTCCCAAATTCTTGCATAGATTGTGTTGGTTGTAGGCTTTCTAGCTTTTAACAGGGTGGATATGACCTCTTGGGAACAGCCTAACGATTCAAACCTCCTCCTTTCCACTTCCATACACAAAGATCCAGCTTCTGTGGGTCTGGATGGTCCAGCCTGCCCTGGGTCAACAACTGCAGAAAGGGAGGAATTCTGATCGGATGATCCACACTGAGGTGCATGGCTAGTGGAAACCACGGTCTCTTCGACCAATAGGGTAGCACTTATAGCACTTTAACTGATTTGTTCAGGAGTCTGAGGAGAAACCTCGAAATGAGTGGGCGAGGAGGAGAGGTGTAAGCTGTCTTGAAGGTCCAAGGACAAGATAGCGCATCTACTCCTTCCGCCTGTGGATGTGGAAGGTGAGAGAAGAATCTCCTGATTTTGCAATTCTCATGCGTAGCAAAAGATCCACCAGTGGGGTCTGCCCTAGATTGGAGATTTGGATGAACACATGGGGATGTAGAGACCACTCGTTGTCCCCAAAACCTCCTCGATAAGACATCTGCCTCTGTGTTCATCTTGCCTGGGAGATACATTGCCCTGAGGTCTACCAGGTTCCTCTCTGCCCAGAGCATTACAGGTTCCACTTCCCTCAGAAGTGTCTTGCTGTGGGTGCCCCCTTGTTTCTGAAGGTACGAGACCGCCACCTTGGTGTCCAAACATAGAAGTACTCTCTGTCCCTTGACCTGAGATGCAAAAGAGGTTAAGGCTAGAAATGCTGCCCTCATTTCTAGGACGTTGGACACTGTCCCTCTGGTGGGCAAGGACCATCTTCCCTGAATTCTCTGCAATGGGCACCCCACCCCTGGCCACTCGCATCTGACGTAATTGTGGACCATGAGTGGGAACCCAAATGATAGAGCCGGGAGAGATTCTCTGGATTCATCCACCAGTGTAATGACCACTGCTTATTAGCGTTGTTAAACGGATTGTCTGAGACAGATGTTGTCGTCTCCATTGCATTAAGAATCCCGTCTGGAAGTGTCTCAGATGCTAGTGAGACCATGGAACTAGAGGTATGCACGAGGACATCGTGCCAATAAGGCTCAGACACTGCAAGGCTGATAGCTGGGATCTCTATGACCTTGGATACCTTCTGAATGATGCCCTCCATCTTCATCTGGGGTAAAGAGACTGTGCCTAGGAGCGTACCGAACATTGCCCCTAAGTAAACCATCTGCTGTGTTGAAACTAATTGGCTCTTCCGATGGTTCACCAGCCACCCGAACTCCGACCACGACTGGAGAAGAATCTCCCTGTGGACTAAAAGGTGGCTCGAGTTTTTTTTTTTTTTTTTTTACAGCAAGAGGATATCGTCCAGGTAGTGATAAATTCTTAACCCCCTCTCTCTCTCATAGGGGCCAAGACAGATATCAACACTTTTGTGAACACCAGAGGGTAGGTGCATAGCTCTAAGGGCAGAGCTTGAAATTGCAGGTGGACATGACCCACTGCGAACCTTAAGTATTTTTGGAAGGATGGTAGAATAGGGATGTGGAGGTACGCATCCTGCAGATCTATCGAGATTAATCAATCTCCTGGTTGTATGGTTTGTATGATAGTTTGGAGTGACTCCATCTTGAAGCTTTCGAGATGGATGTATTGATTTAGCTTTTTCAGATCTATTACAGGTCTCCAGTCACCTGTTTTTTTCTGCACCAGGAAAAGGGTGGAAGAAAAACCTGTAAAATCGATCTGATGGGGGGACAGGTATTGCTGCCCCTTGACGCTGCAGGGACTCCAAAAAAAAAAAAAAAAATTGGTTTAAGGCCAGTGCCTTCTGTGGGGAGGCTGGTAACTGTCTCTTTGAAGGACGTGTGAGGAGGCTGCTGAGAGAAAGTCCAGAAGTGACCGTACCGGATCGTTGCTAGGACCCATGGGTCTTGACATTTGGAGGCACAGATGGGGAAAACGTTTTTTTTTTTAACCGGGCTCCCACTGGGGGCGTTTCCTCCCCGCTGACGTCAAAAGGACTTTGTCCCCTCCTGGGGAGCAGTGAGGGACTTATACTTTCTGGCTCCCAGAAAAGAAGTCTGGGTGCCTCTCCACGATTTCTTGTTGTCCCTAAAGGGGCGAGACTGCCTGAAGTCTCTAGAATTTGATTGCCGGAATCGTGATAAATAGGCCTTTGTTCTCCGGACCTTCCTGTCCTGAGGAAGTAAGCCAGATTTGCCCCCTGTTACTCTGGAGATTACTTTGTCGAGTTTCTCAACAAACCAAGATTTTCCATCAAGGGAAATCTTGCATCAATTCTGCTTTGATGCTAGATCGGCTGTCCAAGGCTTTAGCCATAAGGCCCGCTTTGCCATAACAGAGTTGCAGCATTGAATTGGCTGAACACCGGATTGTGTCAATTGCAGCTTCTCCCACGAAATCCGCCAACTTAAGCTCCTCCAGAGCTTTGATTATGTCATCTTTGGGAACGTCTTGGTGCAGGGCTGTCTCAATATTTTCCGTCCAAGCCCTGGTGGCATTGGAAACAGATGTCAGCGCAATGGCTGGTCTGCAAGCCACCCCTAATTCTAGATAGATGTATTGATCTAGACCTCAAATGGAGCTATCTAGGGGATCCTTGAAAGACGTTGAATCCTCCATTGGCATTGTTACATTTTTTGCCAGACGCACTACAGCCGCATCAACCACAGTCATTGAACTGAGTATCTGAACTGAGTGCCAGTGGATACATTTTGCATAAACGTGCTACAGAAAACTCTATCAGTTTTGTTCCACTCATCCTCTATGATCTCCCCCATTAATGGGAAGAAGATTTGGTTTCTCTTGAGGAATGAGAAATAGTTTTTTGATTTTTGAGGAGGCCCTTCCGGGTCTTCCCAGGCAATGTCGCTCCTCACCGCTTGTACAAAGGGTTGAACCAGGGAGAAATTCTGTATCATCTGAGGACTCCTCGGATGAATCTACCGGTGGGATTTGTTTAGCTGTTTTTCCTGATGGAGGCAAAGGAGTACTAACAGCTGATGGGCCCGAAATGTCGGGGTCCAAATCCAACACCTGGGCAGCTTGTGAAACCGGGTGAGCTGGAATCATGGCCGTCAGTTCAGAAAGAGAGTCTCTCATGGTTTGCTTAAGCAGGTCAACCACCTGCTGGCCTTCTAATTCCCGGTTAGCTGCGTAGTCCCTGAGACAGTCTCTGCAGACGAGCTTATCAGGGAGTGGAACCGCGCCACAGGCCCAACATTTTTTCCTTGACGCCCACGGTGGAGGCGAAGGCGAATGACGACGTCTATAAGATCCTGATCTTCTGGAAGATTTATGATGAGAAGAGCGCGGTCTTCGCTCAGGACTATCGTCATTGTCATAGCGCCTTGAGGGCTTTCTGGACCGCTTTGAAGGAACAGGGCTGAAACAAACAAAGTTTGTCAGTGGCGCACTCTTTTTTTTTTTTTAAATACTCACGTACAGGTGGTCCACATACCTATTGGATATGAGAGGATCTTGGCTTTGTGACGAATGGCTCATGGTAAATAATGGGCAGGAGGATCAGCTGTAGTAAGGCGAAGTAAGAAGCAAAAAGAAATAGAGTCTATTTGCACACCAAATTTTTAAACGAAGTCAACGCAATAGGAGTGAGATAAAAGTATAAGGCTGGCCATACACTACCCAACCCCCGTCTATAGATCTCCCTCAGATCTATAAAAAAAAACATACAATATGTGGTCAAATCTAATCACCCCCAATTTGCATGCAATCAGGCAGGCCCCTGTACCACACAGTTGAAGGCAAACCTAATGGAAATCGAACAAGAAAATTGCATGGTGAATGGCCAGCTCCACACATACCTGTAATGCTGAAGTAATTTGGACTGCAGGGCATACACCTGATATGCAGAGCAGCCCTGAGTCCAATTTAGAGCCAACACTTTAAAGCTAAAAAGGGAGAGCAGCTTAATTAAAAAGGACCTACCTTATTACTGGCAAACAAAAAGAAACAAAACCAAGGCCACGGCAAGAGAGTGAGAACCCTGAAGGGTAGTACAAAAAAGCTAGAGAAAAAACCTCAGAAATAGCAAGGAAACGCCCGTTCTGCACATGTGCAGACCAGGAATAAATGTCTTAAAGGGGACATTTTTTTTTTTTTTTTAAACCTATAAGCTTTAACCACCAGGGCTCAAAAACAGTGCAGACATGGAAGCAAAAGGAAAACCTAACCTGACCAAGAAGGAAGAGAATCTGATCCTCCCGCCGTCATCACCAGCATTCGTTTTTTCTGGAAATTCAGCAGACTGCGTTCCTATGAGGAAACTCTGCAAGACCCCAAAAGATCCTCAGAAGGGGTTCCCAGTCTTATCAGTGCATTGAGCGGACCCAAGAACAGGGACTGCGCACGGGAGAGGCTTAACCCGGCGGACGCTGCCGACTGCAGAGGTATGGACATACATACTGCTACTCTTCACCAGTCAAGAGGAATGAGGAAAAAAAGGAGAATGTTGGGGGAGGGGCCATGCCCTTTAATTTATGCTATTCACTAGTCCTGAAGGCGGAGTAGAGGCGGAGCTCTATCACATGTATGCTGCCATGGAGGCACCAGGAAAGTCAGTTGCTCCCAATAGTTATTTTTTTTTTTAAAAGGGAGATGCAGTCTGAAAATGGCACATCTAGTTATGTAACAATGGAAAATGAATTGAATATAATTACATTTCCCATATTTCTAGCAATATGTTCATGACTGTAAAATAAAGTCATCACGCAAGTGTGACAAAAATAAATCTGGAAGAATTGATTTAGTGAATATTTATTGGCACCGTTCTGCTGTTCTATGTGCCACAAATCCTTGCTAGAAATGATTCCTGTGAATCTAGCAATCTTCTTATATATAGGTAAGGCGGTCATGTGTCTGTAGGGTCAGAAAGTAAAGCGTCTATATTATGTCAGGGCCAGCTGGTCAGGTTCTTCCATTTATATTCTAACTTGCAATAGAAAAGTGAATCAATGCTGGCCAAAGTAACAAGTTTGCGTACTTGCCCCTTTCCATGCTACTTATTTTATTCTCCTGCTGGATCAAAGTAATAGATGCTTCGTGTAAACTCTGTAAAGTCCATCTGGTCGAAGATTAAACAAGCCAAGAACTATGGGACAGCGCTGGGGAATGGCGACCCAGACACCTAACACCGCATCATTAAAGAAAGGAGAGAGAGTTACGTATTTCCCATATCTAAAAGTTCCTGGTATTTCACTTCGATGCTAATGAAGCAGCTGGGGAGCAAATACAAAGAGGGGTAGGGGTAATTAAGTGAATTTGTTACTTGGCCCCCTATGGGCAAAGCACAACTTTACGTGAAATATGGTTGGTTGGTAAGAGCATTATAAGTGTCTTCCTCTCAGAAATGTTAAACGGGATTTATTATTATTATTATTTATACATATATATATATATATATATATATAGCGCCAACAGTTTACGCATCGCTTTACAATGTATAGGGGGGACAAAACAATTACAGTACAGTTCAATACAAAAGGTACAGGAGGGCCCTGCTGGTAGACCTTACTTGTTATTTTTATTTTATTCCCTTTTCCCTGTACTGTTGTGTGTTTTACCTGTGCTTTTGGGTGCAACCCATACAAAAATTGTGAGATTGTGCAATCTCATTCAAGAGATAAAGCGAGATAAAGCGGTGATTATTGCCAGCCGCTAGCGATAATCACATGTAAAATCCGGCATGCTGGTTGTACCCAAGGTGATCGATTGATCACCTTGGGTACATTCGGCCTGCCCATACGCGTTCGGATCTCGGCTGGTTCAGCAGAAACTGTCTATGGCCGGCCTTACTCAATTTTAAAAGTGCCTGCTGGGACCTTTTATTAGTAAAAAAAAGCTTCTTCTGAGCCCTTCTCACTTTTTACTGTGACATAACTTCCTTTAGACACAATGGCTATGCTCCACAACTGCCTTCCATTCATCCAGTGACAGTGCCCCTGCCGACCAGTATGGCAGACTCATTGGAGAGTGGAATGGCAGTTTGTGAGTCTTGGCCTTGTAGTCAGAGGAGGTCAGGCTCCAGTAATTAGACATGTGCGATTAGTTTCGTACGAATCGGAAATTCGTACGAATTTTTCGAAATTCGTACATTCGTACGAATCCAAAATACTAATTTTTATGCATACGAATTCCGTACGAAATACGAAATTTCGTTTACGAATTTTGGATCCAAATTAACAGAAACGTGACTGGTGTTTATGCATAAGAATTCTGTACGAAATACAAAATTTCGTAAACGAAATTTCGTAAAGGAATTTCCGTTCCAAATTAACAGAAAGTATCAGAAACGTGACTGGTGTTAATATGCATAAGAATTCTGTACGAAATACGAAATTTCGTTTACGAATTTCCGATCCAAATGAACAGAAACGTTTAAATTTACGATTAGTACGAAATTCGTATTTTGTACGAATCCGAATTAAATTTCGTACACGAATTACGAAATACGATTTTTGTTTTATTTCAGAGTGTTAAAATGAAAGAAGTTTGGGGTTTCTAAAAAATTACATCTTCATACTTACCTCTGTCCTACATCCGCTCTAAGACCACACTCACATGATCACTGATCACTCAGTTCTCGGTCAGCTCTTAGCAGAGTCAGCCACTTCTCTCCGCTCTGCTCCTCTAGAGCTCACTGGAGTGTGCAACTGTCATTCAGGTAGCTGAATGGATCCCGACAATATGGCCAGGATCCTTCCAGAGCCTGGAGTGGCTCTACCACGTCAGCTTCACAACTGATTCTGGGCCACAGGACAGCAAAAGTAAGTGCACTCCTTTGACCCACAAGAAAAATATGACCACAAAAGCCTTGGCCATACCTCCTAAGTAGGGTCCATTTTAATATTTAAAATTAAAAGATTAAAAACCCCACTATGCTATTAGTCCATGTACTTTAACAGTGTAAGTGGAATATTTACAAAATGTGGGTTTACACTATAGTTTATATTTAGAGCTGAGTTTCACTCGGTTTTGTGTTTATTAAGAGTCAGCAGCTACAAAAAGTGTAGCTGCTGACTTTTAATAAACACACACTCACCTCCAGCAATGCGGCCACCCGAATCCTCGCGACTCTCCCTCGGTTCTCTCTGGCGCCAGCATTACAAGTGTGGGATCCCGGCTGTGACAGCTTGCAGCTTCACAGCCAGGTGTGCACTGTGTATGCGTGAGTCGCGCTGCGCCTTCTCAATGGCTGAGCAATCTTCTGGGACTTTTGACATGTCCCAGAAGATTGCAGGGAGGTTAGGGGAGAGAAGAAGTTCCGCTTGAGTTGCCTAGGTGGCCCTTCAAAACTAGGTACCCACTCCCACCCAAAAAATGACATGCCAAATGATGCATGTCAGGGGGTTAGGAGACCTTAAAGGGTAACTCCAGCTTCGTGGGGGGAAAAAAAGTCATATTGTAATTGAATGTTATTAAAAATTACCTTTCCTTTTCAATCTGCAGCAAATGTAATTTTCCATATATGCAATGCAATATGGCTACATGAAGTTGTTCTGTACATAAAGTGTATACTGACCACTCCAGAGGAACATAATTTCCTGCTTATGTGATTGGCTCACCAATATTCCCAGAAGTCTGCCTAAGATACAAGTTAGATTTCAGGCATCCCCTGCAACAAAAATTTCATTTTTGGTGAGATATTTCCAATAGGAATTCACGTCTAAAGGGGTGCAGGCCCAGCAGCTTCCTCATTAGAGCCCTGGAGCTGCAAACCTGAAGATAATTATGAAACCACTCCCATTAGACCCACTAAGTACAGAGGCACAGACAAACACACATGGATCTTCAGAATAACAAAAGGTAGGCATCTGCAACAAAGGTTGTTATAATCCTTGCAATGTACATAGATCTCCCAGAGGGGAATGTTTTTTTCTCAACAAAAGTGGAGTTACGTTTTAAAGTGGAAGATCCACTTTTGGGTGGAACTCCGCTTTAAGCAAATAGCAGGGAACTGTGACTTTCATAAGATGTCTATGGCGTTCTTATGATTATTTAATTGTTTTCCTACATATTGCGGAACGACAACATTTAAAAATTACTAGGGAGTGCAGTATTGACGTGGTTGAATCCATATTTCCTCCTCTTTTTCTGCATTAATAGTTAATTAGTGCACACGCTGCATTAAAGTCTTCCACTAACAGCTTACTTTGGAATTTAAGAGGCGGCTTATGTTTGGTATAATGTTAAACCACTTATCAGAATTTTTACACTATACAACACTTGACTGCATAAATTGCTTTTATTTAGGCGTTTGTACAGAAAACCAAATGTTGCCAGCCAAGTTACACAAGCTGCCAATAAGCAAAAGTCTACTTATCATATTAAATGACTAAAGGCTTAGTTCACATATTCTCTATTAAATAATCCAAATTACATTTTAGCTTTTTAAACGCTGTTTATTATTGTATTTTGTTTATTTTTTATAACGTTGTCTGTAGTAGCTTTCCTATCACAGAAAATCTTTGTAGGCTGCATTACTTTTCCTCAACATAAGCCAAAAGTAAGGCTTTACTGTTGGATCTTATGGAAATATATGGTAGTTTTTGTCTTGAGGTCTCTTGTCTTGGGGTCTCTTACATTAAGGCTCCTTTTATACGGGGCGGACTGCGGCTGCGATCCACTTGCTCAGCAGAGGATCTGTCGGCTGATCCTCGCTGAGCAGGCAGATGACAGGTCAGTGACTGCTCTGCTTATACAGAGCAGACATGGACACAGCCCCCTGTTCTCTATGGGTGGTCGGATGGACCGCCTTTCCCCTTCTGCCATCCGATCTTCTGGGTGGAAAAGGAACGGATCCCCATTCGTCTTTTTGGCGGATCGGATTGGATGTAGGCGGGTGTAAATGGACACATGTCTGTTTATACCGCCGCTTTATAGAGAACAATTGAGGTTCTGATTGGGCAGAAATAAATCGGAAAATCATTGTGAAAGAGGCCAAAAGAGTTACTCCACTTTTGTTGACAAAAAATACTCCCCTCTGGGTGATCTATGTACATTGCAGGGAATTTAACACAGTTTATTGCAGATTTCTACCTTTGTTATTTTAAAGAAATTGCTGTTTGTCTGTGTCCATGTTCACAGTGAATATGTATGGGAGTGGTTTTATAATTATCAATCAGCTGCTGCACCTGCAAGGCACTAATGAGGAATGTTTTAGGATTTGCATCCCTCTAGACATGATTTCCCTTTGAGTAACTCACCAAAAATGGTATTGTTTTTGCTGGGGATGCCAAAAATCTGACTTGTATCTTAGTGTCGATTTCTGGGAAAATCAGTGAGCCAATCAAGCAGGACATGATGTTTCTGGGGGGCATTCTGTGTACAGAACACCTCCAGGTAGCCATATTGCATTGCATTTTACAGAAAATTACAGTGCTGCAGGTTGAAAAGGAAAGTCATTTTTAATAGCATTCAATTACAATATGACTTGTGTTGCAATTGTATAAGCTATTTGAATTTTTTTTATTTGCAAATTTTATTTTATTTTTTTAAATCACTGATCGCTGCCATTACTAGTAAAAGAAAAAAAAATATTAATAAAAATACCATAAAACTGTCCCCTATTTTGTAGATGCTATAACTTTTGTGTGAACCAATCAGTATACGCTTATTGCGATTTTTTTTTTCTTTTTTTTTTTTTTTTTTTTTTTTCCGAAAAATATGTAGAAGAATACGTATCGGCCTAAACTGAGGGAAAAAAAAATTATATATTTTTTGGGGGTATTTTTTGTTTTTTTTTTATAGCACAAAAAATAAAAACCGCAAAGGTGATCAAATACCACCAAATGAAAGCTCTATTTTGTGGGGAAAAAAGGATGTTGATTTTGTTTGGGAGCCACATCGCACGACCACGCAATTGTCAGTTAAAGCGACGCAGTGCCGAATCGCAAAAAATGCTCTGGTCTTTTGCCAGCCAAATGGCCCCGGGCTGAAGTGGTTAAAGTGTTACTAAACCCACAACAGTAAAATCTGTCTGTATATGCAGCATAGCATGCTTGTTATACTCATTTTGGAACTTTAGGGGTTAATCCTCTGCATTGTGTAAAAAGGCTGTTTTATCCTGTAAGCACAGATCCTCCCTCTCCTGCAATGTCTATCTTGGGAAAGCCAGCTAACACAGGCAGGGTAGCCAACCTGCACATGCTCAGTTGTGTCTTTTATGCTGGAGAGAAGTTTCTTGTTCTCAGAGATAGCCAGGTCACATGATATTGACATCACACATGTGATCGTGTGAGGCTGAAAATCTCCACCTTCCTGAACTCTCAGCACTGAAGAAACTGTGCAGTTTATGATGTAACCATGGTATACAGATCATTCAAAAAAGGTATATAGTGGCAATATTTTAATGTAAAAAGAAGATTTATAAGCTGTGTGCACTGTGGGAGGCGGATGAACTATTTTCATGTTACTGGGTTTAGTAACACTTTAAAAGTAACTTTTTAAAACTGACTCTTACATTTTCACAAACCCTTCCATATTTTTGTAATGGTCGATTCACATATGTGCATTTATTTTTATTTGCGCAGGCATGGCAGCCCATTCACTTCATTCATTTGGGTTGCCGTGCCTGCATTTCCCACAGAAAACGTTTTTCAGAACGCGTTCCACAGGGAAATTGCATGGTCATTTTGACCATACGATTTCCCTGACAAAAACAGCAGAAAGAGGGCGCCTGGGTCAGTGTGATAGTAAAAGCAAGTAACACTTTATTCAGATACATAAAAGTATCTTGCCAGCTGCACACAGGGTGGATGTGGATCACCAATCAAGCAGTCAGCCAATACAAGGGATGAGAAGACCACTGTGGGGATAAGCTCAGACCTGCCATATGGAGGTGTATAACCAGCAGCGTCTCCAGCTCTCACAGAGCTAGCAAGAGACCAAATCGGGACGCAACGCGTTTCCGAGGTGCCGCCTCCTTCTTCAGGCGAACCCGACCCCCCTAGAGGGGAAAATTGATACTGTCAGGACAGAATAAAACAAAAAACACCCAGACAGTACAGAGACTGGGCGTGACCAGTCGTCCAATCAACAGGGCGATACTGGCCATCTTTTTTAGCTGTAATCAGATCTCCAACATTTATAGCTGTCATAGCATGGCACAAGTAACCTATAGCACAGCGGGCAATGAGCTAAAAAGTATATTAAATAGAATAAAGGAAAATGGGCATGAATATAAAAAATCCTTAAAAATTATAAAAAATGTCATCTGATCCGAATGAATGGCTACATAGTAACACATCTATGATAGTATTTTATAATAAATGGTAAAAAATCAACTGATAACTATATAAAAGGTGACTTCAAATGAAATAACCTATAATGATCACTACATAAATAATTACACCAAAAAATACAAATTATAAATTTACCGAGATACACACCAGGTAATAATTCCTATCAGCATATCTGAAGGGCGATGGATATATACACACAGACTGAGGACAGCTGACTGCTTGATTGGTGATCCACATCCACCCTGTGTGCAGCTTGCAAGATACTTTTATGTAAGTGTATCTGAAAAGTGTTACTTGCTTTTACTATCACACTGACCCAGGCGCCTTCTTTCTGCTGTTTTTGTTTTTCTGAGGGAACTCCCATTTCCTGCTGAGGAGCTGCCGGTGACTATGTGTGCAATCCCCATCCACCTGTGGATCCATCCATCCTGTGGACTTCTCCTCGATATCCCTTACTGCTATAGACTGTATGTACTAATTCTTATTCATTTCGGGTATATCTTGTTGCCCCCCCCCGTTATTGATCCGTTATGATCCACCTTATAGCTGCCAGTGAGCGCCGACACACACTACCTGACAGTTCCGTGTGATATATTGCATGTGATTTCCCTGAGGTTCCCGCATGCGCACTGTGATTTTACACACGTGGGGGTGACATTTAGAATAAATGGCAGCCCGCGTGTTTTCACAGAGCAGAGCATTTTCACTGTGGGTGATTGCAGGTGTGGGAATCGCTGCAATGCCTGCATCCACAGCCACACACACAGGTGTGAACCAAGCCTAATTCTATACAATATAGAGATTTGTAGATTAGCAACTATAGTGAGCTCTCAGAGCCTCAGTGAAATTGCACAGTTGTTATGTCTCTGTCAATGTCTAAGACATTGGCCATACAGGGAGTGCATTGTTTTCCATAATTTAGATGACTACAAGACTGCAAGACAAGACTACATCACAACCATTGCAGCATTGCATAGAAGGAAGCCGATCCTGTGTATGGAACAAGTATGTGTGGTTTCCTGTGTACACTCAGAAATCCAAATTGTACAAGGTGCTTAAAACTCTTAACAATTTGAAAGAACATCTAAGACCCGAAGAAAGTTGGAAATCAGAAACAAATCATTATAGTTTAAGTCTGCTATGCGTTTATGTGGCCAGAGACCCAGGGCACAAAGGGCTTTCTTGGTATTTGTGCCTTGAACAGGTCGAAATTCCATCAAGAATTTGTAAAATTCTTATACGTTTTGCAATTTGAACATTGAATATTCAGTAATTCCTGCACAAAGCATAGTCTTATTCAGTAATGCTACTTTAAACCGTTGTTAAGATTATAGATTTGAATCTAACATTATTAGTTATAACTAAGAAATATCCAGTATCTAATGATATCTAATTTCAGATTACATAATATTAATAAACTATAAACAGTTATTAAGGTTATATCCAGTGTGCAATTAGATCCAATTATAGGTTACATAGCATTTATAGATTATACAAATTATAATTAGGGTTGTCCCGATACCGAGTATTTGCAGTAGTACTTGTACTCGTGCAAAGTTATAATCACCGATCTCCCTGTGTGGCTTTCAATAAAGCAGCTTAAAGCCACGGAGGGCAGAAGAGGAGAAGCACACAGGGAGATCTGTGATTATAACTTCCCCCGCCGCTGCATCGATTCTTCCTGAGTGTTCCCCGTATCCTCCTCCGGCTCCCCTCTGTGTACTCCTCCAGTCCCCCCCTCCTCCTCCACACCCGCTTTGTGCGCTCCTCCGGTCCCCCCCTTCTCCTCCGCTCCCCCTCAGTGCACTTTTCCGGTCCCCCGCACTCCTCCGCTCCCCCTCTGTGTGCTCCTCTGGTCCCTCCCTCCGTGTGCTCCTCCGGTCCCCCCACTCCTCCTCTGCTCCCCCTCCGTGCGCTCCTCCGGTCCCCACCCTCCTTCGCTCCCCCTCTGTGCGCTCCTCCGGTCCACATCCGTGCGCTCCTCCGGTCCCCACCCTCCTCCGGTCCCCATCCGTGCGCCCCTCTGGTCCCCACCCTCCTCCTGTCCCCATCCGGGCGCTCCTCCGGTCCCCCCCACTCCTCCTCCCTCCCCCTTCAGCAAGTGTATATCTAGTTGTACAGTATAGATTATAGTAAAACTCAATTTAGAATATGAGATCTGATTAATTTCTCTAAAACATACCAGCCTAGGCATGTTGTATATCAGCCTTGCACCATTTTTGATCCTTAGTATCATTTGGTTTATTGTTTTTCTACCCAGTTATCAGACTCTTCAGACTATCAGACTGCTGAGGCATAGTACAGACAGCTGTGTCAGGAGGCTAATCATGTACAGTAGGCATTATTGGATAATACGTTGGAATGGATCCCATCCTGCAGTGAGCATAGGACTTAACTAATGACCATGTCAGACTAATTAGACCTCAGTTAGTTAGAACACTCATTTGTACACAGAAAGGAAACACTTCTCAAACGCAAAGTCCAGTTTGATTATATTAACACTTTAATTAAAAGTATAGACTTAGGACAGCAAGAAAACAGAGTTCTTAATGTTCTCCAATAAAAATTATTATTTGTCCAAAAGTTTGCCTGAAAGCGCAACTTCAGATTTTGGGAAAAAACAAAACTCCTGTTACAAATGGCATGTATTTAAATTATCAGTATTTTTGACAATTTGATATTGTAGACGTGTTACTGTTTGTCTATGCTGAGATAAATAAAAACATTTTTGAACGTTAAACTATCGGTAATACTTATGCCGCGTACACACGATCGGACATTCCGACAACAAAACCGTGGATTTATTTCCGACGGATGTTGGCTCAAACTTGTCTTGCATACACACGGTCACACAAATGTTGTCGGAAATTCCGAGCGTCAAGAACGCGGTGACATACAAGACATACGACGAGCCGAGAAAAATTAATTTCAATAGCCAGTGGGGCTCTTCTGCTTGATTCTGAGCATGCGTGGACTTTTGTGCATCGGAATTGTGTACACACGCTCAGAATTTCCGACAACAAGTTTTGTTGTCGAAAAATTTGAGAACCAGCTCTCAAACATTTGTTGTCGGAAATTCCGACAGCAAATGTCCGATGGAGCATACACACGGTCAGAATTTCTGAACACAAGCTCACATCGAACATTTGTTGTCGGAAATTCCGACCGTGTGTATGCGGCATAATAGGCCTTTACTGGATCTTTTTGTTTAAACCTAAATCGAGTTTCCAGATAACTAAATAGCAATTTAAAAAGGATTTTTTGGATTCCCGATAGAGACTGTTCTGCCCCTCCTCCTACTTGGCTGATGAGTTATCATTGAGAGAAAGAGACATGCAACTGGTTTGCTACATTAATGAAAGTGTCAGATCTGAAAACTGGGCAAAGCTTACTGCTCAAGTGCAATCAATTTCTGATAATCTTCAAATCAGTCCTCTTGTCCCTGTGAAGCTTCTGGATCCCAGGCTTTTTACAGGGCATTGACTTCTGGCCAAGTTCCACCTTCTGATTCTTGGCCCCCCCATTCAACAGTTCACTTAGGCCATCTCTTCACCACTTCTACCACCCTAGAGATGCTGACTGCCTGTATAATATCCCCACATTTTTCAAAGCAAACCATCTCTCAGCATTGTGTGAATACTGAAAACCCCATTGCTGATACTTCCTACTAGGCTGCATCTTCTGAAATACAAATTATCACAGCAGATCATATGACCCGAATCTGGTAAACCGTTTTATAGAAGTTACATAGTAAAGATGTATAACTTCAGGCAGGTTTGTATTGCCGTCTGTTTCCCCATTAGGGAGATCCACTCACTCTATTTGCCCTTATGACCGTCTTCCAATGAGGATACAAGTTCTTTTGGCTACCAGAGATTCCCACACTTTGGAGGGATTTCCTCTCACTTGCTGTTTGTCTATGGCACAGGAAGTGAAGGGAAATCTCCCCAATGGTACACTAAAGACAAAAAAAAGTTTTGCCTTGGGTTCGACTTTAACTTTGGCTATATTATGGTGCAAAAGGCTGTGTGTTCCCCCTCCTTCTCCCATTGTGGGTGCTACTGTGCAGAGGATTAACGGAAATTTAATGAAATTCACTGAATATAGCAGGTCACTTGCACGGCACCTTATCCATTGAAAAAAAAACATTTTGCATTCTTTTCACACAGTGTAAGATTTTCTGTGGAGGGGAGATGGTGATATTTATCGGAAACCTCCTCCAATCACAGAATGTCTTGCAGTCTGCGAAAATGGCAAAACATTTTCTCATAGGATGTGGTGCCAGGCAAGTGACCTGCTTTGATCAGTGTACAGCGTGCTGCGATCTCTTTATTAATTAGTTGCAGAACACACTTTCTTACTTTCTAAAATAGAAACTGGTGTGGGTGGTGCAGATTGACCTAGAACAGGTCTGCTTAGTTAATGCAATCACTTTGTTAATTAGTTGTAGAACACATTCCAGTTTCTGTTACTTTCTAAAATAAAAACCGGTGTGGGTGCTGCAGATTGACCTAGAACAGGTCTTCTTAGTTAAAGTGTTACTAAACCCAGGACCCTGCATTGACTATATCTGGTCTACCACAGTACACAGAACATAGAAATGCAATTATTTTAGTAAATATAAACTACTAAATACCTTTTCTCATCAGCAGTATTTAGTAGTCTGGTGACTTCTATCAGTGTCCAGCTGAACACTGGGTAAAGCTTGCAGGAGGAGTTTTCATTCTCCTCTTGACTGTCCTATGAGGCTGCATGACCCCTGACTTTCTGTCTGCACAGTACTGAATGGTCCTGTGCTAATCACATGCACCCCCAAAAAAATAAATAAAAAAACTCTCTAGCAATACACACCGAACTGAGCATGTACAGAATGCCTCCTAGGGCTCTGTTCTATCAGAAGATGGATTGGGGACAGTGGAAGAAGAGGAGGATCAGAGAAGACAGGATCAAACAGCCTTTTTACACAATGCAGAGAATTAACTCCTTAGGTTCCACAATGAGTATAACAAGCATGCTTTACTGCATATACACACTTATTTTACTGTTGTGGGTTTAGTAACACTTTAGTGTGGCACACACGACTCCAGACAGTTTCCTGCACCAGTTTTTTTGGGCATAGGAAGCTTATTTAATTCCCAAGATTGTGTTAGTAATAAATAACGTCATTAATTGGTGTTTTCAGCATAAGCCTTAAGTTAGATTTATGTAAACATACATTTATTATTTTTTTGTAATTACATTTTATGTCTGCCTAGAGCCAGCTTTAATTTCATGAAGGAAATGGGAGGCCTCTGGATGTACACCATTTTCATTATAATTGACTTTATGTTCTATAAGGCAGAGTTTAGCAAAAAGATGTATTATCCTGCTTCAAAAAGGGCTAAAAACTTAACAGCAGTCTGTAAAGATATTGGTCACTATTTAAAAAAACATGGTAAGATTTTCCAGCAGTAAAGATGCAGTTAGTCCAAGTAGAGAAATGTAATTCTGTATTTTAAAAACAATTTGAGTTGATGACTAGGGCCTGGTCCACACCTGAATCTCACAGGAGTGTGGTCCATTTATTTGCAATCTGGTGTAGGCAAACACAGTAAAATATCAACTATCAAACTAATTCCATAAAGCTGGTACTTAGCCCTGCCACTTCCACATCTTGAGTCTTGCTGTTGGTGACTAGGTATGATGGATAGTCTCCCTGACCAGTAGAACAAGAAGGGAAGGATGGACAACTTTCATGGGATGATGGTAATAATGCTCTCTGGCCTTAGGTCTACCAAAGCATTCCGAATTTAGCGCAAGGTGTGTTTTAGTAACATTTTTTCCCACGTCTTATTCGTATGCTCAATTTCCTAATTCAATAATGTATGTATGCTTTACTGTTGGCATGATTTCTGGCATTACAATTTTGAAGGATGCCACCTTTCTGACAGATGTAAGTAACATATTGCATGTAGCAAGAGTATTTTCATGTTTTATAATACCCCGTACACACGAGCGGAATTTCCGTCGGAAAAATCTTGGATGGTTTTTCCAACGGAATTCCGCTCAAGCTTGGCTTGCATACACACGGTCACACAAAAGTTCTCTGAACTTTCGACCGTCAAGAACGCGGTGACGTACAACACTACGACGAGCTGAGAAAATGAAGTTCAATGCTTCTGAGCATGCGTCTAATTGTTTCTGAGCATGCGTATGAATTTTGCGCATTGGTACAGACGATCAGAATTTTTTTGGTCGGAAAAATTGAGAACCTGCTCTCAATCTTTTGCTGGCAGGTATTCCACCAGCAAATGTAAGATGGAGCATACATACGGTCGGAATTGGACTTTTGCTGGCAGAATTTCTGATCGTGTGTAAGCAGCATTAGCCTCACGCTGGTTAGAGAATAATTTCCATTATTTGTATGTATACACCTACCTTTTTTGGCCCCAAACAGCAAAGTAAATGTAGAGAAGAAAGAGGAGGCATATTTGACGTCCATTCCCGGCTAGTCTCCCAGTCTAGTCTCTGAAGAATGGTTGTCCATTTTTGATATTAGAAACACATTTTGCCGTTTTCTAGCTAGATATTATACCAGCTGGAAGTAAGTGTTCAAGTTCCTCTTTCTTACCCCTATTACTGTACTGCCTGTATGTAATGTTGATGATTTCTACAGTGTTAAGATCATCTTCCTCGTTAATGATAAGCTGGTGACATATAAAAACGACATAGAATGTGACGGGTTTATTATATAATAATTGTCTGTAATCAGTACCTGCTGCACCGTGCAAGATAATGACCCTGACATATTCTGTAGTTTTTTTTATTTATAACTAAATGTGCTCTTTGGTATACAGTATTTCTTAAGTCTAAGTGGTAATTATATGAGCAGCTATGTCTGAGACATACAGTATGAAAATAAGCACAAGGGATAAGGATGTTGGATTCTGCAGCAAAAAATGATAGGGGGGTTTCCAACTTTTTGTCAAACCTATTACTGTGACCGTTCCCATAGAAGAAATAGCGGTTGCAATACTGTCTATATATTTTTACAGTTGTTAAATAGATGTGAATGCTTAAATTGGCCAAGATGGCATTTGTATGCCTTAAGCGGACAGCCCAGGTACTGACCTTATTTCAGGGAAGCAACAGCAATCACCTAGGGACGTTCAATCCAGCCAGTTGTCTCTGCCTTCAAGAGCATTCAGCTAGAGCAGTGGTTCTCAACTCCTATCCTCGGGACCCACTAACAGGCCAGATTTTAAGTAATACCTTGGGGAGATGCAGACTAGAATACTGCAATCACAGCAGAAAATGATATCACCTGTGATGTATTTCAGTTATCTTGCAAACCTGGCCTGTTAGTGGGCCCTGAGGACAGGAGTTGAGAACCACTGAGCTAGAGGATGGAGGAGGGCTGGAAAATAATCTACTTTCTTATTATACCTTTCTTGCGCTCTTAGGCATGTGCAGACTCTTGAACTGTCCATGGTACCTATTGATGTTCAGATTGCAAAGTTGCTTGAGTGAAATGTGTTTAAACTGCGGGGTTGTATACCAATATGTTCTTATGTCCTATGCTACTGTGTTGATTCACAAATGTAATATGTTGAAAATTTTAAATATAAGGGTTCCTTTTGTTAAAAAAAAAAAAAAAAAAAATCTGTGGGGTTGATTTACTAAAACTGAAGAGTGCAAAATCTGGTGCAGCTGTGTATGGTAGCCAATCAGCTTCTAACTTCAGCTTGTTCAATTAAAGTGGTGTGCCCATTTAAAAAAAAAAAAAAAAATTAAAATCAGCAGCTACAAATACTGCAGCTGCTGACTTTTAATAATTGGACACTTACCGTATATACTCGAGTATAAGCCGAGTTTTTCAGCACATTTTTTTGTGCTGAAAGTGCCCCCCTCGGCTTATACTCGAGTCAAGCACTTTTCTGCAGCAAAAAAAAAAAAAAAATTTCCGACCCAACTTTGGGGCCCCGTATCTCGGGGCCACTTGGGTCTAGGAGTCCCAGATTTGGTGTGTGGACCCAGTGGACCTAGCACTATAACATATCCAAATATGGAGTTCCTAGCTCTAAGTGGCCCCGAGATACGGGGCCCCAAAGTCGGTTCGGAAAATGTCATTCTCTGCTGCAGAAAAGTGCTTGACATTTTCTGACCCGAATTTGGGGCCCCATATCTCGGGGAAACTTGGAGATAGGAACCCCAATTTTGGCATTCAAACCCGGTTGAACTAGCACTACAACATATCCAAAGATGGGGTTCCTAGCACTAAGTGGCCCAGAGATACAGGGCCCCAAAGTCGGTTCAGAAAATGTCATTCTCTGCTGCAGAAAAGTGCTTGAGATTTTCTGACCCGAATTTGGGGCCCCATATCTCGGGGACACTTGGTGCTAGGAACCCCAAATGTTGTATTCCAACCCAGTGG
Source organism: Lithobates sylvaticus (assembly GCA_028564925.1). Lineage (NCBI taxonomy): Eukaryota > Metazoa > Chordata > Amphibia > Anura > Ranidae > Lithobates > Lithobates sylvaticus. The sequence goes on from CM053028.1 coordinate 391,945,968, forward strand.
AATTAGCACTACAACATATCTAAAGATGGGGTTCCTAGCACTAAGTGACCTTGAGATACAGGGCCCCAAATCGTCAACTGTGTCCATCTGCATGGGCACAGTGAGGCTGCAAATGGGCATCGTTGACCCTCTTTTCCACTTACAGTAGCTGCGCATTTCTCACCCTAGGCTTATACTCGAGTCAATAAGTTTTCCCAGTTTGTGGTAAAATTAGGTGCCTCGGCTTATATTCGGGTCGGCCTATACTCGAGTATATACGGTACCTGTCCCAGTTTCCAGCAATGCGGGGGATCGAAGCCCCGCTCGTGTCCCAGATGATTGACAGGAGGGAGAGGGCAGAGCTGAGCCCTTCTTGTGCCGAGGGGAAGTGATTTTACCAGCCCAGGCACTGAAGGAGGTAGGCTACGAGGGACCCCCTAGCAACAGCCATTTAGAGGTGAGTTAAAAAATTTTTTTTCCAAATGTTTTTATTTTTATTTTTTTTTAAGAATATTAATGCTTTTTTTTTTGGGGGGGGGGGGGGGGGGGGGGGCAACTCCACTTTAAGCTTGACAATAAAACCTGGAAGCTGATTTGTTTCTATACAGAGCTTCACCAGATTTTGCACTCTCCAGGTTTAGTTAAACAACCCCATAGTCTTTAAATTTGTCTATGGAATGTTTCCTTACTATCTCTCAGAGACAGGCTTGATGTTCCCTGTATGGCAAAATGTAAAAAAAAAAAAGCTCAACATTTCTTGGTGGCAAAGTGGACATTTAAAATATATCTTAACCTAAGAACAAAGCTGTAATATATATGGCAGTTTGCCAGTCCTTAGATAGTTGCTGCACTCCTTTTTCCAGGATTTTATCCCATTGTTTTCTTTCACATAAATGTTATTGATTTTCCAAAGATTTTAATAGATACACTGAGGAAAAAGAGGAAAAACAACATATACAATGTTTGACAGCCAGGATATCAAGTACACTGAGTAGAGATAAAAGGAGAGAGAATATATATACTAGGGTTGCACCGATACCGATCCCCCCGCGGCTTTCAGCTGCTTTATTGAAATCTATACAGGGAGGTTGGTGCTTGTAACTCGCCGCAACGATCACCCCTGGCTGTCCCCTGTGTCCTTCTACGTGCTCCTCCGGTCCCCCTCTCTCTGCTCCTCCGATTTTCCTCCAGTCCCCCTCCATGTCCTCCTCCATGCTCCTCCAGTCTCCCTTCCTGTCATCCGTGCCCCTCCAGTCCCCCCCTCCCGTGTCCTCCGTGCTCCTCTGGTCCCCCTCTGTGCTCCTCCATCCCCCCCCCTCCCAGGTCTGTCAGGATGGGGAGCCGGGGAAGGAGCTGGCAAATATGTAATTTACTGGCTCCTTCCTTTTCTGAATGAACAGAGTCAGTGTCCATTCATAACTGAGCATCCGTTTATGATGTTTCAGTTTATGAATGGAGAGGAGCCTCTGTCTCCTGTCCGTTCATCTTTAGTGCAGCTGAAGCTGCAGAGAAAGGGACTGGGGAATCTGTGTCCTCAGTCACTTTCTCTGTCTCAAAGGTGAAAAGTCAGGGATGTGTTTAGATAATAAAAAAATATATTGTATTAAATATATAAAAGTTAAAATTGTGAAAAAAAAGCAAAAAAACACTGACACCATCCACTCTCCCCAAAGAAAGCATCGTAAAAAAAAATGAACATAAAAATTTTTTTAAAATAAAATTGTAGAAAAAAATGTAATAAAAATAAAAAAACTACTGACACAGTCCACGCGTCATCGGTGTCCATCAATGCTGCATATTAGTGCCACTGTCACATGACATTGAAAAAGGAATCGGTAATTGGTATCGGCGAGTACTTGAAAAAAAGTATCGGTACTTGTACTCGCTCTTAAAAAAGTGGTATCGGTGCAAACCTAAAATATACATTCAATAAATAATCCAGAACGCAACTGATTTCATAAGAACTATGAGCGTTCATTAGTTAGGTGGGGGATATATCTGTAGGCATAATTTAATGTGGATGGCGATGCTGGATATGTGGATGGAGATCTCCCAGTAAAGCTTTTGAGAAGGAAGGGTATTATGGCAGAATCTGATGGGAAAAGGGGATGCCAAAAATAATGTAAAAAATGAAAATGTATGGGGTGTAGAAAGAGAAGAAGGAGGTTGATGGAGAGAAAGATGGGGTCTTTCAGAGGCTCCTGTTGCAGAGGGTCAGTTTTTGTGTCCCCATTACAGTGAGAGTAGGGAATGCTTAAATCCTCATTTAGAATACTGTGTCCGGTTCTGAAGACTCCACTTACAAAAAGATATTGATAAGACAGAACGAGTTCAGAGACGGGTGACAAAAATGGTGAAAGGTCTGAGGGATAAACATATCGAGAGTGACTTCAGAAAAGTATTATGTACAGTCTGGAGAAAAGGGGAGAGACAATTGAAACCTTTAAATACATCAAGTTGGTGAATGAGGTGCAGTAGGGCAATTTTTTCAATATGAAACCAAAATCAAGAACACGGGGACCTCAAACTAACTGGAGGAAAGTTTTTAAAAATTATCTTAGAAAGCTTTATTTTACTGAAAGGGTAGTTGATGCCTGGCATAAACTTAAAGCAGAGCTTCAGGCTCCTTCAGAAAAAGAAAAAGTCAACAGCTACAAATACTGTAATTTAATATTAGGATGCTTAACCTGTCCACGAATCCAATAGTGTCTTCACCCGAGCCAATTTTTTAATCGACTCTGCCGTCGCCATCTCGGGTAAGGGAAAGCCTCACAGCTGGTTCCCTACTGCGCTGCTCTTTGTGAATGGCCCGGCAGTGGGGGAAGGAGGAGGTGGGCCGATCTTCCGGATGAGTTCGCCGTGGCGAAGTCAGCTGGGAGTTGGAGCGGGTACCTGTTAAAACCAGGTACCTGCTCCCCCTCGGAAGGAGGTGCCAAGTGTGGCAGCTGAGGGTGGGAGGAGGCAAATAAGGGGAGCTTCCCTTTTGGGTGGAGCTCCACTTTAAAGCAGAGGTAGTGAGACAGTCAACAGTAAATGGCTTCAGACATGCTTGGGACAAACATAGGTCTATACTCAGGCAAAAAAGTTAACAAAAATAATCAAAATACAAAACATGCATAAAAAGGAAATACAGGCAAATTTGATGGACCACTTGGTAATTTTTCTGCCGTCACGTTTCTATGTCACTTATATTAGCATGGAGCAGGGCCACCCGATGACGTAAGTTAGAGAACACACCCCTTGTGAAGTCATCACCCAGGGGTTTGATGACATCACAATGGGGCGTGGCTTCTAACTTACATCATCGTGTGGCCCCGCCCCCATGCCAATATAAGCCATTGCACACGGTGGACCCAGCATTACACTGGGAGATCGGGTTGCGTCAACATAGGGAGAACACCCAGCAAAAGAGCAGAAGATAGCGGAGAGAGAGGACAGCGCAGAGAGGAGAAGAACCGGAGAGGGGAGAAGGACCGGAGTGGAGAGAACACGTCGCCAGAAGAGGGAGAAGATCTGGAGCTGCCTTGTTAAAGGGGGCTTCCAGATCACAATAAGTCCCCACCCACAGACCCAACAACCACCGTGCAAGGGTTGTCGGAAAGAGGCCCTTGTCCTCATCAACATGGGGACAAGGTGCTTTGGGGGTGGGGGGTGCAGGGGCCCCCTCTGCTGGGCTGCGTGCTCGGATAAGGGTCTGGTATGGATCTTGGGGGGAACCTTACGCCAAATTTTGGCGGGGTTCCCCTTCAAGATTCTCAGCACACAAGTCGCACCACAAGTCATCTGGATCCGAATTCTGTTCGAATCAGTGGGAACCATTGATTTTTAATAGAGACAGAGAAAGTGGCTGAAAGCTAGCGTGGCTTAACGTGCATTTACGGCAATGCAAAAAAAATGCGCAGTTTTAACGCTGCTTTTTTCCTGGCGTCTGTACTAGCTTTGCAGCTCGTTTTTTAAAACGTCCGTGGGCATGAGGCCTAACAGAGAAAAGTTTAAATGTGCATTTTGCTTTGTTTTTTTATTTGTTGTACATGTAATTTTTTTATCTGTGTATTATATGAAGCTGTTTTAACCACATTGTGTGCTGTCAATATCAGATTTGTCTTCAGTACAGTTGGAGTAGTGAATGCATGAAATGCTGATCCAGAACAGACTTGTTCCTCCATTTTTCTCTGCAGGTGCTGTGCCCTGACATTTACCTCTACCGTACCTTCATTAGATTTGATTCTTTGTAAATAATCAAATCAAAGAGTATGTTAATTTATTTAATTAATGTTAACTAATGTGTACAGCTATAAAATGATCAGATTTTGTTTTCATAAATTCATATCACTGTTGTTTATAGATTTATTTAGCAGTGCATTGCAGAGAACTTCAAATACAGTATATGGGAAGAGTAGGTTTTCATTTAAAGAGGATTCATTTTTCATCCGCAGACAGCAGTCAGAACAATGATACAGGGTTTTTAATTGGTTTCTGTGTGTTGTTTCTAATTTCTATGGTAGATGTTGCAGATTTCATCTACCATGCAATGGTTCTCATATATCCTAGATATAAGATCTCTACATTCTAGTTAACGGGATTACATATTTGCTGCCACAATTACAGAAGAGTCTTGATTTTCTCTTTGCATTTATTTTATATTATAGAGCATGAAACTGGAGGAGTTGATGTTTGCAAGAGATATAAGATGCCAGTGCACAAATCCATAAATCATGGAAATATTTATTTTAATGGTGTGATCCCATAAAGAGTTGCATCTTCTGACCTCCTTCTAGTTGCCTTGATGTTATGATGACCCATTAGCTTTTATACTCTGAATCTCAGACCCAAAGCAGGTCTGCCAATTAGGAAAGTCATAGAAAAGTCAATATCTGTCTACTTGTTCCAAGTCACTAACCCATATGATTACAGCAGTGCTAGAGCCGGGGAGCTATCATATTTGGGAGAGGTCAACAATAGAAGGCTTAATGTTTTCTTCACATATAACTGTTCAGATGATTATTATTACTATTGTTATATTACAGGATTTACATTGTGCCAACAGTTTGCACAATGCTTTACAAAATAAAGGAAGACAGTACAAGAGATGGTCAGAGACTGCAGAAAAGGAAGACAGTACAGTTACAATACAATTCTAGACAAGAGGGTTGGGAGGGCCCTGCTCCTGAGAGCTTACAATCTAATGATAAGTGTTGTGTCATGCTACAAGGCTTATCTTTTATTTTATTGACTATGAAGGCTCACAAGCCTCCAGTGAGTTCTGTATTTATAACAAATATGAGAGAGAGACCTGTAAATCCAAAAATATTTCAAACCTTATGGATGTTGCTAACTATAAAATTAAAGTGGTTTATAGAAATAACAGCATGTTATACTTACCTGCTCTGTGCAATGGTTTTGCACCGAGCAGCCCCAATCCACTTCATCTGGGGTCCCCTGCAGGCGCTCCAGGCCCCTCCTCTTCATCAGGTGCCCCCAGGGAAATCGGCTTTACCTGGGGGCACCTATGCAGGCTCACTCCTGAGTCCCGCTACTGTGTCCATTGACACTGACAGTGAGACTCGGCCCCACCCCCCTCCTGTGTCACCGGATTTGATTGACAGCAGTGGGAGTCAATCACTCACGCTGCTATCAATCTGTCCAATGAGGAGAGGGACAGCGGTGGGAGCCGCTGTGCTTGTGCACATTGCTGGATCGGAAGGGCTCAGGTAAGGAAAGGGGGGTCTGGGAGGCAGCTACAGCACATAGAATGTATTAAGGTGAAAAATCTTAAGGTTGGGTTCACACTGTGCAATTCGCACCGGATCCGCTCCGGAGATGTGTGAAACGGATCCATAGAGAGCCGGTCACAATCTCCTGACACGCAAATTGGATGCGGGGAAACCCGCCCGCATCCAATTCGCAATAGTATGAATCCAGCCTCATGCTTTAGAACCACTTTAAGTAGCACGTGGCACTCAAGCTAGATGACAGTCTCCAAAAATGATCGCTGTAAGGGGGACAGACTCAACTCAACAATGCATGAGACAGGGACACCTAGGAACAGTCCAAGCAGGTTTGTCTTGCATTTTTATTCAGCAAGGCAGCAAACAAACACAGTTTCAATGCAGTAGGGCTTTGTACAGAAAATTCATATCACAAAACAAACAAAACATCTGCTTGTCTGAGCAATTGACTAAACTCAGGTCAGTTCCTGATTAATAGGATGTCCCCTAATGCAGTGGTCATCAACCCTGTCCTCAGGCCCACTAACAGGCCAGGTTTTATGTATTACCTTGGGGAGATGCAGACTAGAATACTGCAATCACTGAGCAGCAAATGATATCACCTGTGATGTATTTCAGTTATCTTGTAAACCTGGCCTGTTAGTGGGCCCTGAGGACAGGGTTGATGTTCACTGCCCTAATGGATCCCTAAAGATAAACAGACATCACATGTACCTTTTAGTGTTCTGTCAGCACTCAGCTTTCACCCAGCAGAAGACTTCCACAGCAGAAGGAGCAAGAGAGAGCGCATTAGTCAGTCAGACATCTATAAAGGCCTATGGGCAGATGAGATAAATAACGAAGTCTGGCTATCAGATAAGATGTGGGCCTAGGAAAGGATGCTTTAGTCTATCCAAAGCTATCAAAGCCTCTAGGCTCCAGGACTCAAGACTCAAAATGTAAATTCTGAAAACAAACAATTGTCTTCTCCATATCAGTCACAAACCTTGGAGTCCCTAACCTTGTGTAGGTGAATACAATTGGATGACACATATACATCTGATCAGTTTTCTTCTGTGAACTTCAGAATACTTCTGGCCATTTTATGGATATGCGTAGAGGAGGCATCAATCATGGTCTAAATCAGGAGAGCAGACTAGGGTGACAGCAATGCTCCTCGGTAGATAAAGTAACCTCAGGAAGTGTTGTGACCCTAGGACAGGAAGTGTGTTACTGGCAGGATCACCAGGTAAAAACAAAAGAAAAAAAAGAATTCTAATGTGGTTTCCACATCTATGGACTCATAAGCAGTATATGTATTTTGTATACACTATATTTGGCTATAAATAATGTCTATATTTCAGCAATCTTCTTTCATCATGCTTTAGAAAATTCTTTTTTTAACTGAGACAAAAAGTACCGTATTCTCAGTGATGCTATTTCTAGTTTTGATTCAGTGCTTTCACAATTTATGTAATGATTACAATCCCTTATAAAAAGTTAAAAACTTGCAAATTATGAGCTATGTTAAACAAAGAGAGGAATTAATTTGTTAGACCATCAGTGTTCACTTCCTAAGTCTGCTATTGTTCAGAGTTGTTTCAGCCTGTGTGGTTTAATCAGGTGAAGTCATGCATTAGACTACTGACGTGTTTTGCGTTATTCTGAGTTGAAAGATGTGTTTTCTCAAGCAGAAGTGTATTATGAGAGCAGTCATTAATTAGGAGCTTACATTACACTGGCTTCAGGGTGCATTTAGTGGGTACCTCACATAAAATGTCATGATATAAATATTCTCTTTTTTTTCTCCATATAAATTAATCAACGTTGTTTCTCAAGATTAAATTCAGTAAAAAACATTTACTTGCTTAGCGCCGCCATGTTTAAAAATATGGACTGTATCTCCCAAATGTTGAAATCTTAGGGTTGATTTATTTATATTATAGCAAATATGCTGTTCACTTTGTAAGGGAATTTTCACTTTCCAAGCTTGAGGTTATTGTAGCCATATTAGTGCACTTGCAGTAAGAAGAATTTAGTACTGTCCTTAATACGTATATTTGCACTAACATCCAAATTTTCAGGACTAGCTTTTGGGGTGTACCCCTTTCTCCAAGGTCCAAGCAGTACTAATACACAAAGTTCTAGCAGAATGTCAAGCAGCCCATACACAGGTAGCAGAAACCAGATTCATTCCCACCGGGGTGTTACACGCACATGGATTGGGCATGATTTTTTTCTATGTGGATGAACTCTAAAACTCTAAAAATGCTATTTACTTCTTCTAATATGTTTTGTACAAATTGTTCTGAAAACTTATAAAAAAAAAAGAAAATTTCCGCAGCATGTGAACAGCCTCCTACACATCAATATGGTTGCATTTCAGAACCTTTAACTATTTCTTTAATTATTTTCTTTTTTTTTTTTGCTGACAAGCAGAATTATTTGGTAAAATAGTGCAAGAAACAAAACACTAAGGGCAAAATACAAGATCCATAGCACCTAATCCAAATTCATCATGCATTAGTCAGATTAAAGCAAAGCAAATTCTAGTTGCTTTGGGCTCCTGCTCCTCCTTCCAATACTTAGATATATTGAATACGTTTGAAAAAGGCTAATATTATACTAGAGTCAAGTAGGTCATGTCTCTCAGCAAAGGACACAACACTGACCTTATTTTATGACATATCTATGCTGTCACAAATAACCTGCAATTAAAGGTCTAGTTCCAATGGCTTCTATCTTTAGTACTGGTACTAATATATCTAAAACAGGTTCTGTCAAAGTCTTTCACAGTCTGCACCCTATTTGTATGCAGAGATGTGAATCATGCCTGAATACAACCTTGACCTAATCTTTTAAGAACTCACCATAGGCTTTGATTTGTGAAACAGTTGATCTTTTTAGGATTTCAATATACTTGTTGGCCCTGATGGTTAACAATGGATTTAGTCACCAAGTCGGATAACACTTTGTCTGGGTTAAAGGTAATTTAAAGATACTTTGAAGTTAATAATGGAAGTATGAAAGTCCATTAAGTGTGGCCTCCCTGTAGGTGCTTTATATGTTGTTGATTGCGGAAACCCCAGAGTTACAGTAAGGTGCTATGGTTGACATTCCACTTTTATTGCTGTGCAGACTTCTACATGCATTGGCCTTTTGGCTGAGTAAAATTTTTTTTATAATTCCAGTCAGGGTGTTGCAAGCATAAATCACAGCAATTGATTTTATTTCTTGATATTAAAACAATTAGTAGCGTCATTGCACATTAACATGATTGTAAAGTAAATTGTTATTTTTTTGCCTAAAATATAAATATACAAAAGCCTGTGATATTGATAATACTTGACTGTGGCAAAAATGAATTAGAACTAGATGAGGGTGCGCCTCCCTATGCACCAAAAGGCCACTTATCTAAAACGTAACCTTTCTTATACCTCATAAAAGGTATGTAAATGACCATAAAAGGTATCCCAATATGCCACTATTTTGAGGTAATATTTATATCTACCAAGTTAATTGGTGAAACTTATGTTGATATACACATATAGACAATATGTGTAAGGTTATTATATCCTTTTACATTCAATATAAAGGCTCCAGGCTATGTAGAGGATATGTAAACTCAAGGTCTACTCACCAACACCAACCTGTACAACGAGATGGGGGTACATCTGTCTCTCCCCCATCTATTAGCCACATATAAAAATGAGATGAACAATAAAAAGAGAAAGTATACTAGTAAATACTGTCTTACTGAAGATATGGGCTATCTGTCCTCTACCCGATGAAAATATATATCTTTCAGATATGTAATAGAGGTAGACTCATCCATGTGGACTCAAACCACCACTAATGGACATGTCCCATACATCACCAAATCCACGAAAAAGCTTCTCTGATAATCAAGACTGCATTGACACAAGGCATATCTCACCCCACAAAAATGAAAAGGTGGGTTGAACATGTCAGGACAAAATTTAAATCATGTGAGTCTAAATTAAAATATAGTCAGAAGATGCTCCCAAAATAAAATCCGCCAAACCTAACATGTTTCACCCTTCAAATAGAGCTTCAGAGGTAAGAAACGTCCTTCACTCAGCATGAGCACTATTCAGGTAACACTTTACATTGTCTCATCGATTGCAAAGCGTTCTTTGATTGGATGTGGTGAAGAGGCAGGGTGATGATGTAAGTGGTCTCTAAATGGTGCCCATGCCTAGTGAAGGATCTCCTGTTTTCACAATGCAGCAGGGCCTGGTAGCCACTGGAGATCACTATAGTAGTAGTGCTTACTACAGTAATCCCCAGATTCCATGGGGATCCCACAGGTATGGCACATACATACTTACAGTGGTCCAAGTTGGACCAATGTAACTATGTAAAATTGCCATACCCAAACTTCAGCTTTAAGCAATGTATTTAGCTATTTACCAAAAATGTGGCAGTTTTAAAGGGGTTGTAAAGGTTATAAAAAAATAACAAACTTGTCTATACTTACCTACTCTGTGCATTGGAATAGCACAGAGCAGGAGGGAACTTCCTCTTTTAGCGCTCCTGGCCCTTCCTCTCTGGCCAGTGCCCCCATGGGAAGCGGCTCCCCGTGGGGGCACTCGCACACGAGTCCCTCTGCTGTGTGTCCCCGCTTCCTCGTCACTGGCTTGGTTTGACAGCACTGGGAGCCAATGGCTCCCGATGCCCCAGCGAGACCCGGAATTGAGAGGAGAGAAGATCTGCAGACATGCACGACGCTGGATCGAATGAGGTCTGAGGGGGGGCTGAGGGGGTGATGCTGACACCTAAACATTTTTCACCTTAATGCAAGGAATGTATTAAGGTAAAAAACATTTAGACTTTACAACCCCTTTAAAAGAAAACCCAAGTGTTCATATTAAAATTGCATCATTGCAGTCTTTTTATATATATATATATATTAGAGATCATTGTCCTTCATATAATTGCCATTTTGGTTCTTACGTTGATGCAAATATTACATCTTAAGCTCATTTTACAAATCGTAAACACAAGGTCTTTATTCAAAGGTAAAAAGTTGCATCCAATAAGATTTGAAATTATTAGTCACATGGCTGAAAATGTTGTTGGCCTTGCGGGACTGTAGCCATTGAAGCAAAGAATACATTATGAGTGGAACTCAGCTTTAACACATTTTGTTTTTTTAAATGTCTCAAAGTTGTATAGTACTAAAGACCATTAAAAAAGCGAAATGTAACAAGATGAGAGAGATAAAAGTGGCATATCAACTGCATTACATGGCATAGCAACATTTTAATGTGTTCCTAAAATAGATACAAAATTTGGATCCTACTGTTTCAAAAGGGCAGAAAATCTACTTAACAATCAGTCAAAGTACAGCTCTAGACATATTAAAAAGCTTTTCTTGGCAAGGTCCTATGAAATAAGATTTGTTGCAGGGCATATGTAATGTGAATGTTTATCTTTATTTCTTGGACCTGTCTCAGTTCGCAGCGGACCGAAATCAAGTGACGTTCACAGTTCTTAAAATAGTAAAAAAAATGTGACACATAATATTTATCTCAGGGACTGTCATGGAAATACACAGTAAAGCATTTATGAAGGACCCAAGTAAATAGTGATGATAACCCTTGGACTCAGTCAGTTAGATTTTTTTCTTGCCCCTATTCTAGAATCATCCATGATGGAAATCTCCCCTGGACCTCATTGGCAGTACAAGGGCTCAATAGAAGCTGCAAGTGGCCAGAGAGACCTTGGCCTTTTTTCTTTGGACCTGTTCAGAACCCCCTGTTATATTCACAGTTTTATGTCTTGCGTGTTGATTTGGTGTGTCCATGAATTGGCAAAAAAAAGTGTGAGTAGATGCAATGATGACATTTTATCCCCATTGCTTTTTAGATACAGTCAACTGATTTGAAGGTTCTGTGCCGAGAGCGTTCCCTGTTAGTTTATTCTGATTACAGATGCTGGGTCTTCCGATTTTACTAATTCTAGAGGCGGGTATTGAGGGCAGTGGAATGAATGGCTTCTGCTGCCGTCAGTCAAATTGCTAGGAGAATGCATGTCTATGGATGCATATCTATGGATGCATGCAGCACTAACCAGGAGCACACAAACATGGATGTCCCCTTAGCAGCTTGCTAACTAAGGAGACATCTGCAAATATGTGCAGAAGAACAAAGGCAATTTTCAAAAAGAAGAAATCTTCTATAATGTAAGTGTGGGCTTCCTCTTCAAGGGTTTAATATTGCTTTAAAGTTTTAACATTACAACATAATGTTTCATCCCAGTTATCCACAGCACTCCACAGTCAGACATCAGGCTGGCTCAGTCCCTTAATCTTGTTGGTATTTTTGACCAATTATAATGTCAGTACTGTACAGGAAATATTAGAAAAAGCATGCACCTAATTTGGCCAAACCCCACCCCAGATAGATCAACTCTACCTACTATACCAAGGAGTAGAGCTAGATGGTATGTTCAAAAACAGTATCCTGACAACATCCCAAAATCACAGATACAAAAGAAGAAAAAAAAATCCCAAGGGACTTTTAAGCCAGAATCGTGTATATACATTTAAAGGCAGGTGACAATCTTTACTGTAAACAGCATAAAAAGATCAATGGATTATTCAAATTGTTCCAAAAATTCAAAAAGTATAACATAAGAGTACAACACTTTATAGTACATAAACAGGAATACCCTGCTTGTCTCAGATAGACTGAAACAAATTGCTAACAATCATTCAGCTTGGTCAGTCTGGATATAAGCATCAGACAAACGCATTTCGGAAAAAAAATCCTTCTTTAGGGGAAGAAAGAGCATACCAGATCTATAATGTAATAATAACAATAAGTAGTATAAAAATATCTAATACAATCTATTGACAATAACATGATAGTCTAGTCCTTAAACATAATCATGTTGTACAAATATAAACAAAATGTCTGATGTCTGCTGTCTCCTAGAAAGTTTACAGGGAGGGGCACCCTCGCACTCTACAGGGGCCATCCAGCAAGTACCAGGCAGTCACAGAAATACGATTTCTAAAGTAAGGGTTATAAAAGTATCCATTAGGGCTGCATTGGCGCCGCCCCCCCATCCAATGCATCCGGCCCCTAATCTACATCCGGGGTGTCAGACGCATGTATTCCAATCAGGTTTTTTTTTTTTCTGAAGCACTTGATTAGAGGCAGAGGCTCTAATAGGCTTCAAAAAAGGGTGGGCTCGGGGCGCTGAGCACTCAGGACACACTTTCTTTTGTCTGTGTGGCCGGGAGGAGAATGTATCTCTGTGTGTGTGCTACCTGTCAGAATCAGTCAGAGCGGCCCTGAATCTTCCTTCCCCTCGTCTCCATAAGGTAAGGCATCTGTCGTTCATCTCCCGTGGGGGGTGGGTACCAGGTGATCACCACCTTCCATCTACTCTGTGGGGGGGGGGGGTGATGGGCACTGTATCTCCAGCAGGGGGTTGATGGCCGCCAGCGGGGGGGGCAGTGTTAGTTTGTGCTGCCCCCTCCCAAAATAAAATTTTGAGCACCAGCCGCCACTGAGTGCTAATGAGTAAAACCCCCATTTTTTGCAACAAGGGGTCTATATATTACTCATTAGTACTGTAAGGGAAATTTGTAAATTCTGTATAAAATTATATTCTATTTGTTTTATATGCTTTATATTATTTTGCTTATGTATTGCACACTGCACTCATTGTGCACATGGCACTAATAATTTTTTCATTACATGTTTGCATTCTTTCAAGTATGTTATGCCCCTTTGTTACCATAAAAGTGCAATTGTAATAATAATGTGCAGAGGCGGGCTGGGCCAGGGGGCAGAGTTGCAATTTCCACCCGGGCTGCTCTGATTCCCTGTAAAAGGGCCACTGTGCTGCCAGCTCAGAACCGTGCATGTGCAGTTTCTGGAGCTTGCCGAGTGTTGGGGGGGGGGGTTAACAGGGCTGGATAAACGGCCGAATTGTAGTGAAAGAACACAGGGATCCCTCCATCCTGTGCTGCAGCTGCAAGCCGGAGATGTGTCCTGTGACATGGATGTTATCTGCACCTGTCACAGGGCTGAGAGTGTGCGTTCTGTCTTACAGAGCACAGCCCCGCCCCCTCCTCTATAGAAATGGGAGAGCGATCAGCTCTGCTTCCTCCCGCCCCTCTCTTCTTGTGCCCGCCCACAATCGATGCATCCCGTGTGCTGTGAAGGGGATGCGCAGGCGGGAAACTTTAAAGTCTGCTGTCACTTTAAATGACAATTGCGTGGTCATGCTACACTGTACTCATATGACATTTTTTCACACAAATTAAATTTTCCGTTTGGAATTTAATCACTGCTGGGGTTTTTATTTTTTTGCTAAAGAAAATTTTTTCTTTTGTGAATACATTTTTTCTTTTGTAAATAAGTAATTTGTCTTCTTCACTGATGGGCACAGATAGGCGGCACTGATAGGTATCACTGATGGGCACTGATAGGCAGCACTGATGGGCATTGATAGGCATCACTGATAGGTGGCACTAATGGAAATTAATAGGCGGCACTGATAGTTGGCACTGATGGGCACTGATAGGTACTGATGGGCAGCACTGATAGGCGACACTGATGAGCACTGATAGGTGGCACTGATGGGCACTGATATGCGGCACTGATTGGTGACACTGATGAGTGGCACTGATAGGCAGCACTGATGGGCCCTGATAGGTGAAACTGATGGGCAATGATAAGTGACACTGATAGACGGCACTTATGGATGTTACTGTTGGGAACTGATGGGTGACAATGATGGGCACTGAAAGGCAGCACTGATTGGTGTCACTGATGCGCACTGATTGGTGTCACTGATGGGCACAGACTGGCGTCACTTGCTGGGCATTGCTAGGGCTACACTCTAATCAGTGCCCTGATTATCTGTACAGTCTACCCTGCGAAGAGATGCCATTGATCGGCTCGCCTCACCTCACACGCTGTCATTTACATGTGATTGGCTGTTATTGGACACAGCCGATCACATGGTTAAAGAGCCACGTCATCGTCTCTTTACCAAGATCGGGGTCATGCTGTGTCCTATTTGCCTTGCTTCATAACATCAGTATCCATTATAAAACCAGGTGGGCATGGATGGTGAGCTGATTCGGTGGTATACTGGGCCATTTGACTGGACTTGCCCCCCAGGCCTAAGGCTGCCTGCCCTCCTCTGATAATGTGATACCTCTGTAATTATGTGTATAAAAAAGCTTCAATTGCGTTGGAAAGGTGCTGAGTGTATTTTTTGTGTCTTTTCCTTACTGCAGTAGTTATTATTTAATTTAGAACCACTAATCAATATGAGGATAGGAGTTGCCTATCTTTAACATTTCCAGAACAGTACTTTATATGTTTTCCGCTTACCCCTCACCCCTAGTTCTTGTGTACGTGAACACTGTGGGAAAGTTTTTTAAAATGATGTAGGAAATGTTATTAGAGGTGAAAAAATAAAATTGCCATAGAAATCTACTAATAGAAATCAGCTGCTTCAGGAGGCACCATTTTAAATCTTTCTCAATATTAAAAATAAAAAAATAAGTTTATGAAGATTTTGTATACAATCTATTGACTCATTAAGCCATGGTCTGCCTCCAATAGGGTTATGGCTGGGATACAACTCCGGTTCTGTTCTTGTCAGAACAGATCTGACTGCTAGCTAATTAGACCTCATGTGAGTATGAGAGGCTGAGTAGCCAATTATGTATCATATGTTAGCATGAGAGAGGGCCGGTAGTTTGGTATGGCTCCAGCGTGTGGGTCAGACCGCCTAGCAGCTCCTCATTACATTATGCATAGCAGACAGACAATAGCTGTCATATTCCTAAGCTAGAAGCTCAGTTCAAAGACGGTCTTCCTTCCAAACCAGCCCAATCACTTAGACCGTTTTCATATTTTATAAAGGCGAAGGACAATGTGCATTATTTTAACTAGGCGCATTGCACAAATTACATTGAGGGATCGCATAAATTCACCTTAAGAGTAAAGTTATGAATATATGAATCCACCGAGCCTGTACAATTTTTAGATTGGTGTTGACTGAATAAGTTATAGCTCTATGCCGCTATGAATACTGCATTCCCTTTCCACACATGACTGTGTTCCATTGCAATAGCTTCTGCCTGATGGAACAGGCCAAAAGTCACATTCCATATTTCTTAGCTTCATTTGCATATCTGTATGAAATATTAAAATGCAGGTAACTAGGACAAAAACTGAAGTTTGGGAAATTGAATTTAAAAGTTTCGAGAGTTCCCGGAGAATTCTATTAAAAACCGCAATAGACCTGTACGCCATTCATTTTATAAGATAGAATGCAGGTAGAGGCTGGAAGAAAGAGGACTGAGATATTTAGAATTGCCAGCATAGGAGAGTTTTTCTTACTGAATTCTTTGGCGGTTCCAGATGTAGCACGTTTTAGAGGTTGTGCCTATAGGGTTTTCTTATCTTTCCTTCAGTGTGTTGATGATTCAGAAAATTCCAGCTCTCCTTATTCTGAAGAATAACATCTGATTTTAACCACTTAAGGCCATAAGGCCAAGCCTCTTTTTGAGATTTGTTGTTTACAAGTTAAAAACATTTTTTTTTGTTAGAAAATGAATTTATACATTTTTATACATTTTTTTCCTAACACCCTAGAGAATAAAATGGCGGTCGTTGCAATACTTTCTGTCACACCATATTTGCACAGCGGTCTTACAAGCGCACTTTTTTGGGAAAAAAAAAATAAGACAACAGTAAAGTTAACCCAATTATTATTTTTTATATTGTGAAAGATAATGTTACGCCTAGTAAATTGATACCCAACATGTCATGCTTCAAAATTGCGCCCGCTCGTGGAATGGCAACAAACTTTTACCCTTAAAAATCTCCATAGGCGACGTTTAAAAAAAATTCTACAGGTTGCATGTTTTAAATTAAAGAGAATGTCTAGGGCTAAAATGATTGCTCTCGCTCTACCGATCGCGGCAATACCTCACATGTGGGGTTTGAACACCATTTTCATATGCGGGCGCTACTCACGTATGCGTTCGCTTCTGCACACGAGCTCGGCGGGACGGGGCACGTTTAAAATTTTTTTTATTTTTTACATTTGTTTTACCTTTTATTATTTATTTTTACATTGTTCTTTTATGTAAAATTGTGTCACTTTTATTCCTGTCATGACCTATTCCTATTACAAGGGATGTTTACATTTCTTGTAGTAGGAATAAAAGTGAAAAAAAAAAATTTAATAAAATAAAATAAACAATAAAAAATAAATAAATGTTAAAGTGCCCTCTTCCCCTCGTGCTCGCACGCAGAAGCGAACATTACACAGTTACATAGTTGGTAAGGTTGAATAAAGACAATACTCCATCCAGTTCAACCTGTGTAGGTGTACGTGTGTCTATAACTATTTTCCATATTGCTGTATGTTGTGTTCTTTAAGATGCACATCCAAGAGACTTTTAAAAATATAAATACAGTCACCACCAATTGTGGAAGAGAGTTCCACATCCTTATTGCCCTGACTGTGAAAAACACCCTGCGCAGTTTAAGGTTAAACCGCTTCTCCTCCAATCTCATTGTGTGGCCCCCTGTCCTCTTACACTCCCTGAGACTGAATGTTTTTTTCCTATGCTGGGATCGCCATTGAGGTATTTGTAAATCGCTATCATATCTCCTCTCAAGCGTCGCTTCTCCACCGAGAATAATTTTAGTGCTTGTAGTCGTTCCTCGTAATTGAGGTCCTCCAGTCCCCTTATTAGTTTTGTTGCCCTTCTTTGGACTCTCTCCAGTTCCAGCACATCCCTTCTGAGGAGTGGTGACCAGAAATGTACTCCAGATGTGGCCTAACCAAAGTTTTATAAAGTGGCAGGATTATCTTTTATCCCTGGAGCATATCCCCCTTTTTATACTCCAGGGATAAAACGATAACACATACGTAGGTCGCGTCCGCATATGTAAACAACTTTCAAACCACACGTGTGAAGTAACCGCCGCGAACGTTAGAGCAAAAATTCAAGCACAAGACCGCCTGTGGAGATTTTTAGGTACCGAAGTTTGGCACCAATCCACGAGTGTGCGCAATTTTAAAGCATGACATGCTGTTAGTTATCTATTTACTAGGCGTAGCATCATCTTTCACATTATACAAAAAAATTGGGCTAACTTTAGTGTTTTGTTTTTTTTGTAATTCATGATTTTCTTAAAAATAAAAATAAAAAAAAGAATCAAGTTTGAAAAATTGCTGCGCAAATAGTGTGACATAAAAAATTGCAAAGACCGTCATTTTATTCCCTAGGGTCTCTGCTAATATATATATATACTCAAGTCATATTGTAATTGAATGTTATTAGAAATTACATTTCCAAAACTTTGTGAAACAAAAAAAAATTACATTTCCTTTTCAATCGGCAGCTCTATAATTTTCCGTAAAATGCAATGCAATATGACTACCTGGAGACAGATAGTACCCCTCAGAAATGTCACTTTCTGCTTGTGTGATTGGCTCACTTTTTTCCCCAGAAGGCTTCACTGTTTGATCATTCCTTACAACAAAAAGGGCATTTCTTTTAAGATACTCCCAAAGAAAGATCACGTCTAAACAGATGCAGACCCTGACACTTTCCTTATTAGAGCCCTGCATGTCCTGCAGCTGACTGATACATATAAAACCACTGCCATACCGATTCACTGAGCAAATGGACACAGAAAAGCAAACAGTTATTTCTTCAGAATAACAAAAGGTAGGACTCTGCAACAAAAATTGTTAAAATCCCTGCAATTTACATAGATCACATAGATTCCCCCGCATCGCTGGACCCTGGGACAGGTAAGTGTCCAATTATTAAAAGTCAGCAGCTGCAGTATTTGTAGCTGCTGACTTTTATTTTAATTTTTTTAGTCGGAACTCCGCTTTAAAGTAATTTTTCCCCAAATCAGATTAAAATAACATAACTCACATTTTTTTTTACATTTCTCCCCGGGGCTTTCTTTTTCAGTTGTCCCCTGCCTGTTATTTCTGTCCTGCCTGTGCCTCTGGGATCTGTGGAGTCTGGTGTGAGTCTCCTGTATGTGTATGATCCCGCTCTGTACTACAATTCTGTAATATGTGCAGCCGCTAAGACCCCATACACACTATACAACTTTTGTTGTCAGATTTCCTTTAGATTTCCCAAAACCATGTAGTGCAAGGGCCTGCCTGATTGCATACAAATGGAAACTCTTAAGGTTTGACGTCATATTATATGGTTTTGGTAAATCTGAAGGAAAAAATCTACAGAAAAATGTATAGTGTGTATCCAGCTTTAGAGCGCCACACACAGCCAACGTAAGAGGGGCACAGGGCAAGAATAGATTTTGTCTAATATCCAGAGTTCAGCTTTAATAGTTTAATCACCCCTGTAAGTGTTAAGTGCTTTGTTTCATCCATGTAAACTGATACATTCTGCTGGAGAGCTTGTGCCTTGAAAAACAACAGATGCTGGCTGGATCGCCAGGTGAAAATATAAGAAAGAAAGCCTAAAAAAAGTAACCAAATGCAGCCATCACATCTAATGCCCCGTACACACGAGTGGAATTTTCGTTGGAAAAATCTTGGATGTTTTTTCCTACGGAATTCCGCTCAAGCTTGGCTTGCATACACACGGTCACACAAAAGTTTGCTGAACTTTCGACCGTCAAGAATGCGGTGACGTACAACACTACGATGAGCCAAGAAAAGGAAGTTCAATGTTTCCGAGCATGCATCAAATTGTTTCCAAGCATGCCTAGGAATTTTGTTCTTTTTCCGACCAAAAAATTGAGAACCTGCTCTCAATCTTTTGCTAGCTGGAATTCCGCCAGCAAAAGTCTGATGGAGCAGACACACGGTCGCATTTTCTGACCAAAAGCTCTCATCGGACTTTTGCTGGCGGAATTTCCACTTGTGTGTACGAGGCATTAGAGTTGGTAAGCTGCAATATAATAAATGTTTGCTTTTGGGTCTAATACTGCTTTAGCCCCGGTTCACACCAAGTGCGACTTTGAAATTGTGCTACTTCACTTGAAGTAACGCCTTTTCAAAGTCCCAGGTCAGTGTGATTTCAGGTGTGACTTGCCTGACATCTGTGCGACTTCATGCACAAATACCTATGCAAGTTACACCTGAAATCGCAAAAAAAATAATGCAGGAAGTCAGAGTCAGACCGATTTGCTTGGTTCCATTGCCGACAATAGGGTACGACTTGTCATGCAAATTGGAACTGTCAGATCGCACAACGAGTCGCACCGGTGTGAACGGGCCTTAATGTGGAACTAAACTTAGAAAGTAAAGATTTGTTATGTTATAGCAGGAATAGAGGAAGGGGAGTGAGTCAGGTGCTCCCCCATACCTAGAAGTGCCAGGTAGGTCACTTCACTTCCCCAGAAGAACAAAATGGTGAGGAGAAGGAAATTAAAGGTAAGTTTATACAACTACAGGTACTGGCATTAAGGTAAACACAGGCACAATGTAATGTCCTTTATGATTTTGTCAGTTTTTTTACTATGTTTCTACTAACTTCTATCCATTCTCTTTCCATCAGTGCCACCTATACACATAGGAGCAAAAATTCTTCAAAATTCTAATCCTATAATTATAACCAATCATGTATAAATATGCATTACATCAATGGGATTAATTCATTCGCTCTCTAATTTCCTCTCCATGTCTTATTATCTTCCGGTTAATTAAAGGGGGAAAAAAAAACACGTTTCACTTGATATCAAAATCAAACTTGTTATGGCTTTGTGAAGAGAATGAATTCTATTGGAGAAAGAAACGTACGGGATGTGGGGGAGTTCGCAGTGTTGAAAATTAGGACATTTTAATACATTTATGTCAGTTTTAATCTGTTAATTTATGATCTTAAAATGTAAAAGTATAAATTGATACAGCCACGGTACATAATAATTAAAGCAGGTCATCTACTTGCCCGTATAATGGAAACCAGTATTCTTTATTCATACAAGGCCTGATACACCAGTTTTTGTAAGTCTATATTATATGAGAAAAAAAACATTTCTTGCTGTACCACTTCTTATTTTTCATAATTTTTTCTACTGTCATGTAAAGCTGCATGATTAATTATTAAAAAATCGTGATCTCGATTCAACCCCCCTCACCATCTGAATCTGTAATTTTCACAATTCTATGTAAACAGTGCAGAGCCTTCTCGGCCAGCAAATGTTTATCAACAGCGCTGAGATAGAGAAACAATGTATCTCTTGGTTCTTTTAGATCAAAGGGATGAATTTCGGTCTGCAAATGAGGGCAGTTTAACCACTTAAAGCAGACTTTCAGTCATTTTGTTCATCTTTCCGTGAATTAAATCTTCTCCCCTTGTTGTTTTAACTTTGGATAGTAAAACTTTTTTTTTTCTGCCAGTAAATACCTTATACAGCCCACTTCGTCTTTCTTGTCTGGTAAAAAGCCTAGGCTTATGACATCATGCACAGCTCTCTCTCACTCTCGTGAGAGTTTGCCAGGAATGGAGGGGGGGGGGGTGAGTCATAAGAGGGCCAATGAGAGCTGCAGAGCTGGAGGTGTGTGTCTGTGTAAATCCAGGAAGTGAACAGGCAGCATCTTCAGTTGCCCATAGTTAAAATGGTTGCAGCCAGACTCAGTGAAAGGAGATTTCTGCAGCATATTTGGCAAGTACATATATCACAGTATATATAAAATAAAATGCAAAGTGGTTGGAGGGAAGCTTCAGAATGGCAAATATGTTTTTATTACAAATTATGTAAGCAGACTGTCGTTCCTCTTTAAAGTGGGGTTGCAACCAAAAAACAAAAAGGGGCTTAAAAATCATAAAAAAAATAAAAAAAAAATAATTGGAAAAAAAAAAATTTTTTACTCACCTCTAAATGCCTGTTGCTAGGGGGTCCCTCGAAGTCTGCCACCTTCATTGCCCGGGCTAAAAGTCACTTCCTGTAGGCAACGCACAGTCATCTGGGACATGTCATGTGTCCCAGATGAGTGAGCGTCGAATCACGGCGCACGGCGCCGCTCGCGCATGCGCAGTGGGTGCCCGGCTGTGAAGCCCAGCCGGGTTCCCACATTAAGAATGCCGGCGTCGTGAGCGGAGCGGGGAACGAGGGGGGGGTCTCGTTCCCCCGCATCGCTGGACCCCGGGACAGGTAAGTGTCCGATTATTAAAAGTCAGCAGCTGCAGTATTTGTAGCTGCTGACTTTTAATTTTTTTTTTTTGCCCGGCCCTCCTCTTTAACCACCTGGAAGGATTTACCCCCTTAATGACCAAGCCATTTTTTGCGATATGGCACTGCGTTGCTTTAACTGACAATTGCGCGGTCGTGCGATGTTGTACCCAAGCAAAATTTACGTCCTTTTTTTCCCACAAAATGAGTTTTTTTCTGGTGGTATTTTATCACCTCTGCGTTTTTTATTTTTTGCACCATGAAATTCGTTTTTACTTTCTGCTGTTTTTACTTTCTGCCATAATAATTATCCAAAAAGAAAAATGTATAAAAAAAATTCATTCATCGGTTTAGGCCAATATGTATTCTGCTACATATTTTAGGTAAAAAAAAAAATCGCAATAAGCGTATATTGATTTGTTTGTGCAAAAATTATAGCGTCGTCAAAATAGGGGAAAGATTTAGGGACTTTTTATTTTTATTTTTTATTGTTTTTACTAATAAAGGCGGGAATCAGCAATTTTTAGCGGGACTGTGACATTGTGGCAGACAAATCTGACCCTAAGTGACACTTTTTGGTGACCAGTGACACCAATACAGTGATCAGCGCTATAAAAATGCACTGATCACTGTATAAAGGATACTGTCAGGGAAGGGGTTAACACTAGGGGGTGTTCCCTAGGTGTGTTCCAACTGTCAGGGGTCTGACTGACTGGAAATAGAGAGAGATTGCTGTTCCTGATCACTAGGAACAGCTGATCTCTCCCTCCTTCCCTGTCAGAATGGGGATCTGTTGATTATATTGACAGATCCCAATTCTGCCTCTGCAGGCGAGCTCCTGTGGCTTGCGTGCACGTGCCCGCAGTACCACATGCACAGACGGATGTACAGGTATGTCGGTTTGCGCCACCTTGCTGCAGTATAAATGCAGAAGGCGGTTGGCAAGACTAAACCTTGCTGCTTACAAGTAAAAATCTGTATTTTTTTGCTAGAAAATTACTTAGAACCCTCAAACATTATATATATATATATATTTTTTTTTTTTTTTTATATATATATATATATATATATATTTTTTTTTTTTAGCAGAGACCCTAGAGAATAAAATGGCAGTCTTTGCAATATTTTATGTCATGTTATGTATTTGTTATGTATTTGCGCAGCAGTCTTTCAAAAGCATTTTTGGGGAAAAAGTACACTTCAATGATTAAAAAAAAAAAACAGTAAAGTTAGCTCAATTTTTTGTATAATGTAAAAGATGATGTTACGCTGAGAATCTTGAGAGAATCATGATCTTTATTCTAAAGCCTCGTACACACATTTTCCACAGACAAAATGCCAGCCGCTTGTCCGAAGGGCATTGGCCAAGAACTTGTCTTGCATACAAACGGCAAGAAATTGTCAGCCAACAAACACGAACGAAGTGACGTATTAGACGTAATACGAGACTACAAAGAGGAAGTTCAATTGTCATGAGCCACCCTTTGGGCTCCTTCTGCTAATTTAGTGTTAGTAGAAGTTTGGTGGGTGTTGATTCTTTTCAGTTCGTTTCTGAACGGCCGTTCATCAACCAGACATGTTGCTGAATCAGAGAAGATAACCGGCCCAATTATTGGCCTTGGAGTTATTGCTTTGACCCAAGTCCAGTCCAGGAACAGGAGGAGGAGGATTTCTTGGACCAAAAATTGGTTGCTTTATTAATCGTGACCAATTATGTCATATGCCTTTGCTGCGGGTGCTCCAGGAGAATAATCCGGATGATTTTCGGAGTTATCTCCAGATGAAGGACCCCTGCTTTCACCAACTCTTGGCATTCTTGACCCCCTATATTAAGAAGCAGGACACATGCATGAGGCTTTTATTTTATTTTTGGTTGAATAATGATTTGGTTTGGTATATTTTCTATATTTGTGGATGCATAGAATGCACTTTTTGGTTAAGTTCTATTGGCAGATAGCATGTCTAATTTTCTTTGTTTTCTTTTTTTAATGCACAATAAAAAAATATTGGAGAATGATACTTGGCTACGTGTTTTACTTTAATTGACAGTTTGGGAGTAGGCAGTTACATTTTAAAAAATACGATGTAAAATTGACATCGGACACCAACACAGTTGTATCTTTTTTTTTTTTTTAATCTTGTTTATTGTATTTCCGAACAAACAAGGAAAACAAAAAATAGACAGAAAATCATACATAAACATCTACTATTAAGTGCTTAACAATCATCTGCATGGTTAACATGTTGTCAGACCGTTTATGGCTTTAAGTATGCTTACTTGGTGTGCTGCTAGGTAACTAGAATTACTGATATCTCATTATATTTTCGGAGTCAGCAAATGCCTGTTCAGACATACTTTCCTCTGTTTACATCAGGGGTCTCAAATTGGTGGCCCTCCAGCTGTTGCAAAACTACAAGTCCCATGAGGCATTGCAAGGCTGAAAGTTACAAGCATGACTCCCACAGGCAGAGGCATGATGGGACTTGTAGTTTCGCAACAGCTGGAGGGCCGCAAGTTTGAGACCCCTGGTTTACATATTTAGGCATATATGAATATATGTTTATATGTACAACTTTATTCGGTATCTTCCTCTCTCGGCGTTCAAGCCGTAGTAGGTTCAGCTAGCCACGTACGACAAATTTTATCATATTTCAGGGGGCATCTTCTATTTATATATGTATCTTTGTATAGTGGAAGGCTCTTGTTTAAAAGACGTTTCCATTGAGCCAAAGAAGGCACCGTAGGTTTTTTCTAATGCAGAGCAATGTTTTTCCGGGCATAGAAGAGCAGTAACCCAATCAACGTTCTTTTCGCAACAGTTGGCACTATTGTTTCTATCAGGCCCAAGAGACACACTTCCATCTTCATCGGTATCATGACCGAGGCAACCAGAGTAATCATATCTAGCACCTCAGTCCAATACCGCTGAATCAAAATCTTCCCAGGACAGAAGCGGGCGATCCTCTCCAGAACCGTGTACAAACTTTTGGGGGAGGAAAGGCGGAGGGACATACAATATATTTTTCCGACCACAAGGTAAATACTACCAGAGCAAACCTTCCCAGGGGGTCTAGTTCTTGTGTATCAGAACTGACACGCCTCTTGCGTAAGTAGAGTATGTAGCGTGAATCGCCTTTTGAATCCACGGCTTTTTTAATGTTGGGATTCTGCTGCCCATAAGATGAGTCTCCTGGAGAAATATAAGTTGGGGAGAATTGGATTTCAGGTATTGGAATAGGAGGGCTCTTTTAAATTTGGAATTTAGGCCTCTAACATTCCACGAGAGAACAGTAAAGGAGTTTGCCTTTTGATCAGCCATTAGGTTTAGATCTCACCTGGATGACCTGATATCAAGGAAGGTGATTCAAGAGACTCATCATGGGCCGCATTATATCGATCATGACAATCGACTGTCAGCACCTAGATACAGTAAAAACAGTGAACATAACAAAAAAATCTAATGAAAACCAGCCCAAGCACAGGGTGCTTATCCTACTAGTTCCCAAGGGAATGGGAATAGTTTTTACACAAAAAACGAACAGGTATCCTACATTTAGTAGATGGACCCTATAACTTGGGTCAGACCCGATTCTAAATGCAGTATTGTGTCCAAAAATTTGAAGAGGAGAAAAACAAAGAAAGGGGGGTTCTCTTGCAGGTCCTGGCAACTGCAGAGTAAGGTCCCGCCCAGGACTGAGGTGAGAAAGGGGGGTTTGCCGTAACTAGCAGAAGTCCTCGCAGGGACCGGAGTGAGGGGGGTTCAAAGTGGGAGCATGGGACAGATCACAGTTCAGAGGTCAAAGATGGGTATTAGTGACAGTTGCTGGAGCTCCTCAGGCAGGAGCGGAGTTTAGTCCAGTCGGCAGAGGATGTCAAATAGAAAGTTAGGATGGTGATGAGGTGCAGCATTGAAGAAAGGCATAAGGACAGATAGTGGGTAATGCTGGAAGTCATCATGAGGCAGAAGGTAGGTCATTAAAGGAGGACGAGGTACTTAGCTAATCCCATCGTGTTGTATGTCAATCATAGTTCCTGTTGGCCGTATGTCACTAGTGGGTATCCAATCATGCCGCAGCAGCCTCCGGAGTATCAAGGAAATGGGTGTTATCACCATCAGTGATCCTCAGTCTGCTGGGGTATAAAAGGCCAAAACGTATTCCTTTTTCCCAGAGTTGGCGTCTCACATCTGTGAAAGACTTGCAGCGTTACTGCACCTCCTGAGAGTAATCTGGGAAAAAAACATCCTGGTGTTCTCATATTTCATTTCAGCCATGGCTCGGGCTCTCCTTTGCCTTCGTTTACGAATTTCGGATCCAAATTCATAATGAAAATTGTTACAAAAAGTTAACGAACCTAAAAGTTAAAAACCCAGGAAGTCAGCACAGCACAGGGATGGTGGGAACCCCTCATAATGATAAATTCATCATAACGAAAATTCGTAATTGTTACGAAAAGTTAAGAAACCTAAAATGTAAAACCCCCGGAAGTCAGCACAGGGATGGTGGGAACCCCTCATAATAGACACACAGCTGGTGTACAGACCTGGGAACTCAGCACATGGATGGTGGGAACCCCTCATAATGGACACACATAATGGACACACAGAACCCTATGGGAATTTCTATGCTTACAAATTTTATACAAATTTTATACGAAATTCGTTAACGAATTTCGGATCCAAATTAACAGAATTGTGACTGGTGTTTTGTTCACCAATCAGAGGAAGTCAGCACAGGGATGGTGGGAACCCCTCATAATGGGCACAGCGGGTGTACACTCAGACCCGGGAACTCAGCACAGGGATGGTGGGGAATCCCTCATAATGGGCACAGCTGGTGTACACTCAGACCCGGGAACTCAGCACAGGGATGGTGGGGAATCCCTCATAATGGACACACAGCATGTGTACAGACCTGGGAACTCAGCACAGGGATGGTGGGAACCCTATGGGAATTTATATGCTTACAAATCTTATACGAAATACGAATTAACGATAAGTTTACGAATCGAACGAAAATTCGTATTTCGTACAAATCCGAATTGAATTTCAATCATAACGAAAATTCGTAATTGTTATGAAAAGTTAGCGAACCTAAAAGTTAAAACCCCCGGAAGTCAGCACAGGGATGGTGGGAACCCCTCATAATGGCAGGTGTACAGACCTGGGAAGTCAGCACAGGGATGGTGGGAACCCTATGGGAATTTCTATGCTTACGAATTTTATACGAAATACGAAATTTCGTTAACGAATTTCAGATCCAAATTAACAGAATTGTGACTGGTGTTTTGTTCACCAATCAGAGGAAGTCAGCACAGGGATGGTGGGAACCCCTCATAATGGGCACAGCGGGTGTACACTCAGACCCGGGAACTCAGCACAGGGATGGTGGGGAATCCCTCATAATGGGCACAGCTGGTGTACACTCAGACCCGGGAACTCAGCACAGGGATGGTGGGGAATCCCTCATAATGGACACACAGCATGTGTACAGACCTGGGAACTCAGCACAGGGATGGTGGGAACCCTATGGGAATTTATATGCTTACAAATCTTATACGAAATACGAATTAACGATAAGTTTACGAATCGAACGAAAATTCGTATTTCGTACAAATCCGAATTGAATTTCAATCATAACGAAAATTCGTAATTGTTATGAAAAGTTAGCGAACCTAAAAGTTAAAACCCCCGGAAGTCAGCACAGGGATGGTGGGAACCCCTCATAATGGCAGGTGTACAGACCTGGGAACTCAGCACAGGGATGGTGGGAACCCTATGGGAATTTCTATGCTTACGAATTTTATACGAAATACGAAATTTCGTTAACGAATTTCAGATCCAAATTAACAGAATTGTGACTGGTGTTTTGTTCACCAATCAGAGGAAGTCAGCACAGCACAGGGATGGTGGGAACCCCTCATAATGGGCACAGCGGGTGTACACTCAGACCCGGGAACTCAGCACAGGGATGGTGGGGAATCCCTCATAATGGGCACAGCGGGTGTACACTCAGACCCAGCAACTCAGCACAGGAAGGGTGGGGAATCCCTCATAATGGACACACAGCAGGTGTACAGACCTGGGAACTCAGCACAGGGATGGTGGGAACCCTATGGGAATTTATACGCTTACAAATCTTATACAAATTAACGAAAAGTTTATGAATCTAACGAAAATTCGTATTTCGTACAAATCCGAATTTTATTTCGTACACGAATTACAAAATAAAATCTTTTTTTTGTACGGAACGAAACGAAAAACTATTTTTCTGACGGTGCTCATGTCTAGCTAATACATGCAATTATGTGTTATAGAAATGCGGCAGCATTTTATTGGTGGCAAGTGTCATTTGTTATACACTCCATCATAGAACACACGATCCCCTGTAAATGCTCTCTGGACAACATTCAGACAGGTAGTGAATGCTACAAGCAACTTGTATGTCATGAGTACTGCTAAAAAAAAAAAAAAATAATGCTAAGCTATTAAATGAGTTTGAAAAATGAATTCCCATTGCAAATGCAGTACAGTAAAGCCTTGGATTGCGAGCATAATTTGTTCCAGAAGCATGCTTGTGATCCAAAGCACTTGTAAATCAAAGCAAATTTCCGCATAAGAAATAATGATGATTCATTCAGCAACCATTTATTCATAAGTCCTTCAGTTTATAGTCCATATAAAAAGATTATAGCAATGTGGTAGGTTGTATAACCATAAAATGTCCATCCACAAATGGAAGCCTCCTCAAGGGGATTAGAAGCAAAATCCAGCAGGAGAGAGTATAAAAGAGAAGAGAGGCACCTCTAAGTGTAGAAATATGGTTACATTTAAGGAAGGTACAACATTTAGCAACTCACATGGTTGATGATAAAAACAGGCTCATCTAAGTTTGCAGGCATCCGGGGTAAAGCTGTCCACATAGACCATCCTCCGCACCGCCGGCTCTCACCGCTATCAGTCTGCAATTGTGACCAGGAAGACTGCCCTTCAGTAGAGCGATCTGAAAGCGAGGCTTGAACCGTTCGTGGGGCACAGCGTGGAAGGGATGACGATGGCAGTGCGGAGGATGGTCTATGTGGACAGCTTTACCCTGGATTCCTGCATACTTAGATGTGCCTGTTTTAACCATCAACCATGTAAATTTCTAAATGTTGTACCTTCATTAAATGTAACCACATTGCTACACTAAGAGGCGCCTCTCTTCTATTTTATACTCAGTTGTGACATGACGCTACTTGTATATCAAGACATCGCTTGTTTATCAAGTAAATATTTGTAAAAAAATGTTGCTTGTCTTGCAAAACGCTCTCAAACCAAGTTACTCTCAATCCAAGGTTTTACTGTATAGGCAAGCATCTGTGTGTGTTCAAAAATGTCCCCACCGTTCCATGCATTATAAACACTCAGGGGGTCTGACATCAGCAGCTCCATCCTGATCCTGACAGTTCCATTTTCACATACAAATAGCACTTTTCACACCTTACTCACAACTGGGTTTCCCATTTTCACATGATAATGTTCTAAAAACCAACCTTCTTAGCTAATGCCAGGTTTGTTAGCCTGACCCCAAGAGTCACAGCAACACTCACAGACCACCATCAACATTCATCCTGATGGATCTGTTATTCTCATCGGGAATTCTTGGGTGACCAGTTATGAAATTGAAGGGGCACGTGCATCGGAGTGGTCTTGGCAGCTTTTAACCACTTTCAGACCGGACCAATTTGCAGCCAAAGGACCAGGCCCCTTTTTGCGATCGGCACTGCGTGGCTTTAACTGACAATTGTGCGGTCGTGCGACGTGGCTCCCAAACAAAATTGACGTCCTTTTTTTCCCACAAATAGAGCTTTCTTTTGGTGGTATTTGATCGCCCCTGCGGTTTTTATTTTTTGCGCTATAAACAAAAATAGAGCGACAATTTTGAAAAAAATGCATTATTTTTTATTTTTTGCTATAATAAATTTCCCCAAAAAATATATAAAAAAACTTTTTTTTTCCTCAGTTTAGGCCGATACGTATTCTTCTACATATTTTTGGTAAAAAAGATCGCAATATGCGATTATTGATCGGTTTTATAGCATTAGTTTTATAGATAGTTTTATAGCATTTTTATTAATATTTTTTTTTATTAGTAATGGCGGAGATCTGCGATTTTTTTTTGTGACTGCGACATTATGGCGGACACATCGGACATTTTTGACACATTTTTGAGACCATTGTCATTTTTTACAGCAATTAATGCATTTAAATGCATTGATTTCTGTATAAATGACACTGGCAGTGAAGGGGTTAACCAGAAGGGGGCAGTGTAAGAGTTAAGTATGCCTAGGGGTGTGTTTTTTACTGTGGGGGGGCGTGGCTGTCAGCTAGTGAATGCTGATCTCTGCTCCAATCACAGGGAGCAGAGATCGGCGTCACTAGTTGCTAGGCAGAACGGGGAGATGCTGTTTATCTCGGCATCTCCCCGTTCAGCCGCTCCGTGAGACGATCGCGGGGGTCCCCGCGGCGATCGAGTCCGCGGGGACCGCGATCGGACTCACGGGGGTCCTGACCGGCGCGCTCCCGATGGCACGGACAGGCTAAAGGAGGGACTTATATATACGCCCTCCTGCCTGTACGTGCCATTCTGTCGACGTATATCGTCGTGCGCCGGTCGGCAAGTGGTTAAAGATTGCATGAGTAGTTTCCTAAAGTGGATCTTCACTCTCTCAATCAACATTGACTATTTTTAATCTGTATTAGCAGCATTAGTAAATAGATTGTTTTACATTATTTTATTTTATTTTTTATACATTTCTTCAGTTACTTTCTGGTTTCCATGCCTAAACAAATAATCAGAGTCTTCAGGAGGAAAGGGGGTTTCTGCAGTCAAAGCGGAGTTCCACCCATGACATTTTTTTTACATTACTGTGCAGCAAATTATATAACAAATTACATTTTGAAAGATTTTTTTTTTTTTTTTTACTTGCTTTTAATCCCTGTTGCTATGTGGTCCCTTCAAATCTTCCCCTTCCTCACCGCGGCTCCTGACGTCACTTCCCTCTGCGCCTTTGCTTGCTACTGCTCCTGGGAGATGTGTGTCATCATTTCTCAGCGCCGAGGGCTTCAATGCCATCACAAGGGGACGGGCACCTCCTACGCCGCCGCCCGTTGTGATGGCAACGTGAGAACTTTACGGCACTGCGAGCCTGTCATAGTGCGCATGCACGGGAACGGGCAGTGCATACTGGTCACTCAGCTGCACTGTATGCTTGTGGGCTTCACATGCCCATAAGCAATATGGGAACAGCCAGGGCAACAGAATATAAGTTTATTTTTTTTATAGTAAAGCGGACATCGGGAGACGAAATTTAAAAAACAAGTGAGTGTTATATGTAAATGTTCTGAGCTTAAGAAATGTTTAAAAGAATAATACATGTCGTTGGAACTCCCCTTTAAGCACAAGCTCCTGTCTGTGTGCCCAGACTAAGGGCAGATGGATTCCAGGAAGTAAATGCTACATGAATCCTCTGCCCTTACTGAAGATGGCCACGGCTAGGAGTGGTGGTGGGGGGGGGGGTGTTCAAAGTGATTTATCAGCAAAATAAATCATGATGACAGTGCTGGATGGGGGAGTTTGATATATAAAAATATATTAAAATATGTTTTTGGTGTTCAGATGTAGTGCAGTCCCACTGCATTACACAGCAATATCATAATTAAAATTAGTAAGTAGCGGTACATTTTATCGATAATGCTGGACTCCAAGGAAACAAGTATACACAATCTAAAATACAGTTTGTATTTTTGCCCATCTGTTATAAGATTTACACATCTGTGCACGCAGCACTGACCAGGAGACCTGATTTTTTTCTTCTGCAGTTCACGAACACTTACAAATCATATCCCTTCTGCAACCTGGACTAGATAGTGAAAGGAGAATAAGGGAGTAGATGATGATGGAGACAGGCAGTATATAGGAGACATTTGACGGGGGGGGGAAAGGCAGTACACGAGGGGCAGTAGATGGTGAGGACAGGCAGTATACAGGGAGCAGTAGATGTTGAGTACAGGCAGTATACAGAGGGCAGTAGATGGTGAGGACAGGCAGTATACAGGGGGCAGTAGATGGTGAGGACAGGCAGTGTACAGGGAGCAGTAGATGTTGAGGACAGGCAGTATACAGAGGACAGTAGATGGTGAGGACAGGCAGTATACAGGGGGCAGTAGATGGTGAGGACAGGCAGTATATAGAGGGCAGTAGATTGTGAGGACAAGCAGTATACAGGGGGCAGTAGATGGTGGGGACAGGCAGTATACAGGGGGCAGTAGATGTTGAGGACAGGCAGTATACAGAGGGCAGTAGATGGCGAGGACAGGCAGTATACAGGGGGCAGTAGATGGTGAGGACAGGCAGTATATAGAGGGCAGTAGATGGTGAGGACAGGCAGTATACAGGGGGCAGTAGATGGTGGGGACAAGCTGTATGCAGGGGGCAGTAGATGGTGAGGAGAGGCAGTATACAGGGGGTAGTAGATGATGAGGACAGGCAGTATATAGGGGACAGTAGATAGTGAGGACAGGCAGTATAAAGGGGGCAGTAGATAGTGAGGACAGGCAGTATACAGGGGGCAGTAGATGGTGATGACCGGCAGTACACAGGGGGCGGTAGATGGCGAGGACAGGCAGTACAGAGGAGAAGGCAGTATATACAGGCTCCCCTCTCACACACATAATTCACAACATTGCATCAATATGAATTCTGATGGTATGTACCTTAGAAAATTAAAAAAATGTATACCCACATTGGAAAGAGATTTGTGGTCTTGTGTGGGGTTGCAGTGATTGCTATACTTATATAGCACTTTTATCTTGTCAGCTGCATCTGTAAGAATCATGTACTGGCACATAATCCATCCAACTACTCGTTGCCTCGCCTGACACATTGCTTCCACCCACATTAAAAATGACGGATGCCACAGAACAGTCCTTTTCTGGCACAGCACCCCTCATTTATCCCCCAGACAGTGCAAGCAGGCAAGCTGTGCGAGCATAGCATGATTTGCGTAAGTGGCGCACTAACGTCACTCACTTTTTTGTTCATCAACATGAATGCCAGAGAAATTCAGTGAAAACAGGGGAGCCTAAAAAGCTGTCTGGCAGTGCCATGTAATATCTGGCAAGTTCTCAGGTATGATGACTGGATATTTTTTATTTAACTTCTATGAATATCCAAATTTCCTTAATAAAATGTTTTTGCAAGTTTCTAAAACTGGTATAAGAACAGTAATGATTATCAGATATCTTGCTACGAATTTGTTATTTTTTTAATCACGATCCTCAAATAAACTGCTGTGCCAAAGACTGAACTAATTTAGAGAAAAATAAAATCATTTTAATGCATCAAATGACAGATGTTAATAGGGAAGTGGCATAAAAATAATAAAGCTTTAAAACATTTTCTTCATAATTATTACATAATTAGATTGTGTAACGAGATTGCTTGATTAACCACCTTCTCATGAGACACGTGTGCTGTTAGCAAATGTATACTGGCTATTTCTAAATTTCTACTTGCTAAAACTTTACGTTTTCGTTTCTTTCTTTTTTTTTTTTACTTTATTAAAATATGACAAAAACTGTGGTGAAGTGACTTACAGTGGTATAAGGTGGTGTGGTGCATTGCAAATGAATACAACATATTTGCATTTTTTATGCAAGGCACTGCAACCCACCTCAATGCAGCGTTATTCTGGGAACAGGTTTTTTATCTTAATGCATCCTATGTATTAAAGAGGAAGTAAACCCTGATGGGTTTTACTTCATCTTTTTTTCCCTGCAAAGTAAAAGCACAATGAGCTAGTATACATTGCATACTAGCCCATTATGTGCATGTGCACGGAAGCCGTAAATGAATAGCACTTGCTAGTGAAAAAATGGCACGGAGGGCATCATCGGCACAGTGTACAGCAAAAATCTCCTAAATGGCACACGTTTTGGAGATATTTACAGTACCTAAAGGTAAGCCTTATTATAGGCTTACCTATAGGTACAAGTGACACAGAGAGGTTTACAACTACTTTAAGATAAAAAGCCTTCTGTGTGCACACCTCAGCCCCCTTAAACTTACCTAAGGTCCATCTGGATCCAGCAATGTTACAGGAGTGTCTTGGCTGCCCTTGACTCCCCTCCTCCTTGGCTGAGACAGCAGCGCGGCGCTGCTGCTGTCAATCAAATTCAGTCAGCCAATGAGGAGAGAAAGGGGGTGTGGCATGGCCGCGGCACTGTGTCTGAATGGACACAGGGAGCTGTGGTTCGGCTCAGGTGCCCCCATTGCAAGCTGCTTGCTGTGGGGGAACTCAACAGGAGGGAAGGGCCAGAATCACAGAGGAAGGACTTTAGAATAAGAGGATCTGGGCTGCTTTGTGCAAAACCATTACACAGAGCAGGGAAGTAGAACATGTTTGTTATGTTTAACCAAAAATAACCAAGACTTTACAATCACTTTAAAGACGCAGTGACTTCACAGTAGTTAATGCACTACTTTGGACCAACTTCCATGTAACTTGAAAGCCTAATGCCACGTACAGATGATCGGACATTCCGACAACAAAATCCTGCATTTATTTCCGACGGATGTTGTCTCAAACTTGTCTTGCATACACACGGTGGCGCAAATAATGTCGGAAATGCCAAACGTCAAGAACGCGGTGACGTACAACACGTACGACGAACCGATAAAAATTAAGTTCAATAGGCAGTTCGGCTCTTCTGCTTGATTCCGAGCATGCATGGAATTTTGTGCATCGGAATTGTGTACACACGATCGGAGATTACGACAATGGATTTTGTTGTTGGAAAATTCGAGAACCAGCTCTCAAATTTTGTTTGTCGGAAATTCCGACAAAAAATGTCCGATGGAACCTACACACGGTCAGAATTTCCGACAACGAGCACCCATCGAACATTTGTTGTCGGAAATTCCGACTGTGTGTATGTGGCAATAGACTTTAATGTTAGCCCTCAAAAGTGTGAAAGTCGTACCTGAATGTTTTACATGCAACAGTGGCTCCGACTTTCCAGAGACAACAGGCCACATCCAAGTATACAAAGTTGCACTCAAAAGTCATGTGACTTTGGAGTCATACAAGTGTGAATGGAGTCTTGGTCAGGCAGCTGTAGAGCCACCTAGATTACTTTTGCTGAGCAGCTGATCTCAGGCTGTAAAAAATGATACTAATCTCACGACTGCAGCTGCAGCCATGAGTTTGTTTAACCTCCCTGGCGGTATGATTCTGGCTGGAATTTAGTGCTGAAAGCGGTACAATTATTTTGCATGGAAATTTGGCGTTTTTATATTGTAGGCCTGCAATTCTTATGAATAACTCACTTAAATCTGTCCGAACCAGAGTCTAGTAGACATCCCGGGTATGATAAAGTTTGAAACACAAAATAATAAATTATAATATAATAAAAATATATATAAAAATGATTCAATAATGTAATCAAATCAAAAACACTGAAATTTGCTCAGTTGCAGAATAGTCGCTGTCATTAAATTTATTGTTTGATGATAAATTGTGATTTTATTTTTTTATCGGTGTTTTCTAGCTGGTCTAAAACCACTTTTGACATAAAGGGACACTTTTTGGTTGCTATGGACAATCTCCAGTTTCCAGGCAGAAAAAAAAAATCTTTTTATTATATAAAATGACATGCATGGCACTGGGCAGACCACTAGGGACAAAGGGGGTGTGTATTTTTTGTATACAGTACTGTAATCTGTAAGATTACAGTATTGTATATGTGTTGTGTTTTTAAACTTTTTTGAATTTGGCGCCGATCTCCGCTCCCGTGCGTCGTAACGTCACAGGGAACGGAGATCGGCGGCACCCGGCACTGTGTGAATCGAGCGAGCGGACGGCTCGCTCACACAGCGGGGAGACATCGCAGGATCCAGGGGAAAAGGTAAGTAACTTCCCCCCTGCATCCCGCAACGCAAGCCCGAGTCTGGCTCGGGGTTACCGCTCCCAGCATAAAAAACTGACCCCGAGCCAGACTCGGGGTTACCGCCAAGGAGGTTAAACCCCTTCGGGTTCAGAACGTTATTGTGATAGATGTATATCTAGTTTTCTTCTAAAGTTCCCTTACATGTTACTTTAACTTATAGTGAGCGATCGACGCACAACAAGTATTTAGCAAGTTAAACCTGAAAACACTTGATCTACACATTTTTCACATTTTACACATTGTCAATTACTTGTTAGGTGAAGAGTGAGCCGAACAGTCAGGAAACCAACAACTTCTTACTGTGCAAACATATCATTAAAATAAATACTTCACGTAGACTAAATTGGACTATTTTTGTTTATGAAAGTAACTGTTTCTTGCCATGAAAACCACTGTTTCTACCACCATAGGTATAATTAAAGCTAATTGATTCACAGTGTCAAATTAGCAGTTCCTTAAAGCAAATCTAAACCCATCGATTTAACAGTTTAAAAAAACAGTTACATTTCAGCACATGTCGGGAATGTAAGTGTCACATTGGTTGTGATCTCAACCAAACTGTCAAACCATCCAATGGCTGGTGTCATAACTCATCACATGTTCAGCATCGTGGCAGTTGACTAAACAGAGGACAATATGGCAGCTTCCTTGGCTGTAAACGAAAAGAGGATTTAGTTCTGCTTTAAGCTTGGTATACACATAAGAACCGACTGACTTTTGGTACGTGTGTACAGCTGCCTGATTGGTACTGTTGGAAAACCAGCATTTGATCAGCACTTGCAGCCAATGGCTGCAGTGCTGATCTGTGTATTATGACAGGGGGGAATGTCTGAATACAAAAACACAGCGGCCAAATCCCTGCATCAACATTATTTATTACAGGTACTTCTATAGTGCCATCAATTTACACAGTGCTTTACATATACACTATATACTGTGTATATATAAATATATATATATATATATGTGTGTGTGTGTGTGTGTGTGTGTGTGTATATATATATATATATATACATATATACTGTATATATAGTATCTCACAAAAGTGAGCACACCCCTCACATTTTTGTAAATATTTTATTATATCTTTTAATGTGACAATGTGAAATGGAACTTTGCTACAATATAAAGTAGTGAGTGTACAGCTTGTATAACAGTGTAAATTTACTGTCCCCTCAAAATAACTCAACACACAGCCATTCATTTCTAAACCGCTGGTAACAAAATTGAGTACACCCCTAAGTGAAAATGTCCAAATTGGGCCCAATTAGCCATTTCCCTCCCCAGTGTCATGTGACTCGTTAGTGTTACAAGGTCTCAGGTGTGAATGGGGAGCAGGTGGGTTAAATTTGGTTTTATCGCTCTCACTCTCTCATACTGGTCACTGGAAGTTCAACATGGCACCTCATGGCAAAGAAATCTCAGAGGATCTGAAAAAAAGATATGTTGCTTTACATAAAGATGGCCTAGGCTATAAGAAGTTTTCCAAGACCCTGAAACTGAGCTGCAGAACGGCGACCAAGACCATACATCGGTTTAACAGGACAGGTTCCACTCAGAACAGGCCTCGCCATGGCCGACTAAAGGAGTTGAGTGCATGTGCTCAGCATTATATCCAGAGGTTGTCTTTATGAAATAGACGTATGAGTGCTGCCAAGGGGTGGGGTTTCAGCCTGTCAGTGCTCGGACCATATTCCGCACTCTGCATGCAAATTGGTAGGCATGGCTGTCATCCCAAAAGGAAGCCTCTTTTAAAGATGATGCACAAGAAAGCCCACAAACAGTTTGCTGAAGAGAAGCAGATTAAGGATATGGATTACTGGAACCATATCCTGTGGTCTGATGAGACCAAGATAAACTTATTTGGTTTAGATGGTGTCAATTGTGTATTGCGGCAACAAGGTGAGGAGTACAAAGACAAGTGTGTCTTGCCTACAGTCAAGCTTGGTGGTGGGAGTGTCATGGTCTGAGGCTGCATGAGTGCTGCCTGCACTGGGAAGCTACAGTTCATTGAGGGAACCATGAATGCCAACATGTACTGTGAGATACTGAAGCAGAGCATGATTACCTCCCTTTGGAGATTGAGCAGGGCAGTATTCCAACAGGATAACAACCCCAAACACACCTCCAAGACGACCACTGCCTTGCTGAAGAAGCTGAGGGTAAAGGTGATGGACTGGCCAAGCATGTCTCCAGACCTGAACCCTATTAAGCATCTGTGGGGCATCCTCAAATGGAAAGTGGAGGAGCGCAAGGTCTCTAACATCCACCAGCTTTGTGATGTTATCATGGAGGAGTGGGAGAGGACTCCAGTGGCAACCTGTGAAGCTCTGGTGAACTCCATGCCCAAGAGGGTTAAGGCAGTGCTGCCAAATAATGGTGGCCACACAAAATATTGACACTTTGGGCCCAGTTTGGACATTTTCACTTAGGAGTGTACTCACTTTTGTTGCCAGCATTTAGACATTAATAGCTGTGAGTTACTTTGAGGGGACAGCAAATTTACACTGTTATATAAGCTGTACAGTTACTACTTTACATTGTAGAAAACTGTAATTTCTTCAGTGTTGTCACATGAAAAGATATAATAAAATATTTACAAAAATGTGAGGGGTGTATTCACTTTTGTGAGATACTGTATATACCGTATATTGTACATTCACATCAGTCCCTGCCCTCATGGAGCTTACAATCTTAGTCCCTAACTCACATTTATACATACACATACTAAGGCCAATTTAGGCAGGAGCCAGTTAACCTACCAGCATGTCTTTGGAAAGTGGGAGGAAAATTGAATACCCAGAAGAAACCCACGCATACACAGGGATTGTGTTGATGCAGAGATTTGTGAGTTTTTTTTTTTGTTAACCCGCTGGTTGAACAAAACCCCCCCCCCCCCCCTCACAATGTGTACCCTGCTTAAAGTACATCACTCCTTGTATACCTCATTCTTTGCAATGCATTTACTTCAAATGTAATGATGTAACCCTCGATGGAGGAGTCTGTTTTCTACTTACGCCTCTTGTGTGTATTGGAATAAATCCCAGTAAAACTTTTTCTTTAAAAAAAGACTATTGCTACCAAACTCTTTCATGTGGCCTAAAGCCTAGGCAGGCTGGAGTACAGTTTTGGGCACTAGGATGATTGTATTACACATCAGTAGAGATTATAGTGAGCCTATTGTTTTTAATAAGACAGATCCAGTGTGGTAAACTTGCAGTGAGATAAAATGATCATCTTAACTAAAGTCATTGGGGTGGATTTACTGAAAACTGTGCACTTTGCAAGTGCAGTTGCACTCATTTTCCTCAGAGCTTAGTAAATGTGGTAAAGCTTCACTTTGTAAAGAATACCCAATCAGGTGCAAGAAAAAACACGATTGCACACGATTGGATGAGGAAAATCAGCAGAGCTTTACCACATTTACATGCACAGTCTATTTGCCTTTAATAAATCAACCCCAATGTCTAAATATCCAGAGGGCGATTTAAGCTTCAGTTTATTTGGAATATTTGGATGAATAAATATCAATCTCAGTTTATTCTTCTTTACCCTTGGTAATCATATTTGAGTGTGTCTTTTGTAGAACTTAGGACTAATTTAATATGTTTGTTACTCTTTTGTACATGTATGTGTTGAATGTCATGCGATAATTGTACTGCTCTCTTGGCAATTATATTTTTTATATGTACTTTTTACGATGTATTATAGGAATAACATTTTCACCTTGTCCTACTTACCCGCCTTATCTGTTTTTTTGCTTATGTGAATTGTAAATGCACAAATTTTAATAAAAATCTCTATAAAAAAGATTACGCTGATCTAATATACATGCATAAATAACAGAATGACTGCATTCCCCCTTTTAATAGTGGCAGCATTTTACATTCTTGTATTTCCATCTTGACAGATAGAACTTAAATTATTATTTATTGAAGAACAGCATTTAAAATGCAAAAGACTTGTATTCCCAGCTAAGGAATGTTCATAATTAGGTGTACAGTGCTTCATGGTTTTTCAAGAGAGTACTGTACGTGACAAGCTAAGCTATGTCTTCTCAGTAATAAATGTCCCTGGAAATTATTGTATAAAGATTCAGAAGGCTGTAAGTATGAGCAATGCATTGAAAAAACCTCTAGAGGATGGGATGGCAACAAATACTGTTTTTTGAAAAAAAATATACGATTATTGATACATTAGACAATTATCTTTATAACATTTCAAATATTAATCATATTTAATTAATCAAAAACAAACATTGCAGATGATACAAATAGACATGGTGATACTTAAATCCAACGCGTTTCAATAAGCCATATTTTTGCAATCTTCATCAGGGAATTGTATCACTGTCTTTAAGATATGTCAAAAAACAACATTTATTAAGACGGTATTAATGTATGTTCTCCCCCATAATATCCCAGATTTTTCGGGTTACATGTAGGAGTCCAAGACAACCCTCCCATAAAAAAAGAAAATCATTTATAGATACTTACATCAACAACATAGTAAGTGTGGTAATTGCATTCCCATGGGTATCAGCCCTTGGCTTCAAGCAAGGATCTGTCTGAAAGGGGATCCCAGCAAACTCTACAGGACGGTACGGATAAAAATATCCAAATAGATATTGGCGTTTCTAGGATATTATAAGCACTAAACAAAATAGTAGTATAGTGTTAAGTATGAGCAATGCATTCTTTAACCTCACAATCACTTTTATGGGTATGCACAGGTGACCTATGCATTAACACAGCATGCCATGTGCGTGACCATAGATTTGCCTGGATTTGGTGAACCTGGCTTTGTCACATTAAATATGACCTCTGGGTAGATATAAAAAGAACACAATTTAATTCAGTTATTTTATTCATTAGAGGACCCATTAAATATATTTTAGCAAAGAATCTACCACAACCCTAATTGTCTCCCCTTTGCTTAATGCACAGGGATGTGGTCAATTGTAGTCTGGATTCTATATAGCAATAAATGGACCAGCAAGCAAACAAAACAAAGCAGAGGACACCCGGTGTAAGAACTGCAAGGAGGTCATTGAGGCCAAAAAAGTTATTCAAAAATTTGTATACACAATTGTGTATGAGTATGTGGCAGGGGAACGTCCAGGCGACCACCTAAGAAGTATACAGATCTATGTGGCAATGATTTAACGAATGTCATTTAAAGGTACTTCAAAATTCTGCTTACTTTTAATATTTGATTTTGGACTTGCATAGCAAAATACAAAGTACTTTTTATACGTATTCACTCCACTGGATTTTTTGTACGACATAATTAATAGGGTTGCACCGATATCACTTTTTTAAGACTGAGTACAAGTACTGATGCTTTTTTAAGTACTCGCTGATACCGATTACCGATACTTTTTTTTAATGTCATGTGACAGTTTTCAAAGCACGATTTTGTAAATAATTCGTTTTTCTCCTTCACTGATGTACACTGATGAGGCTGCACTGATGGGCACTGATAGGCTGCACTGATGAGCACTGAACTAATAGGTGGCACTAATATGCCTCACTGATGGGCACTGAACTGATAGGTGGCACTGATATGCAGCACTGATGAGCACTGATAGGTGGCACTGATGGGCACTGAACTGATAGGTGGTACTGATATGCAGCACTGATGAGCACTGATAGGTGGCACTGATGGGCACTGAACTGATAGGTGGCACTGATATGCAGCACCGATTAGGGGTGCAACGGATCGTCACGGATCCGTGATCCGAACGGGTCACCCTGTTCGGATCAGCACACGCCGCGATCCGTGGTGCGCTCCGCTGCCTTAGCTCCGGAGCGGCGGCCATCTTGGTGCACCCGTCGGCCGTTTACAATGTGATTGTTCCGTCAAATGATGGAGCGATCACTTGTAAACAAACCGGCGTCATGATGATGCCGGTTCCTCTCTCCCCTCTGTGTACAGATCTGTACAGTGAAGGGGAGAGATCGGATGGCAGCAGCGCTGTGGGCTGGATCTGTAGTGCCCACAGCACTGCTCTGTGACAATTGCAGTCACAGCCATCCCTCCATACCCTGCCAATACTCTGCCATACCCTGGCAATACTCTGCCATACCCTGCCAATCCCATGCCAATACTCTGCAATACCCAGCCAATACTCTGCAATACCCAGCCGTTACTCTGCCATACCCAGCCAATACCCAGCCATGCTCAGCCGTACCCAGCCATACTCAGCCAATATTACAGTGGGGGAGATGTATATTACAGTGGGGACTATATGGTGGTGGAATTTTCACAGATTTAATAATAAATAATTCAATTATTATTTGCTGATCCAAAAAAATTATCCAATCCATGACTCTGATCCGAGGAACGATCCGATCCGTGAGTTTTTTGATCCATTGCACCCCTAGCACCGATGAGCACTGCTAGGTGGCACTGATTAATGGGCATTGATATGCAACACTGATAAGCACTGATAGGTGGCACTGATTTTGCAGCACTGTTGAGCACTAATAGGGGGCACTACTGGGCACTGATGGGCAGTACTTATGGGCACTGATAGGTGGCTCTGATGGGAACTGGTAGGCAGCACTGATGGACAGGAACTGATGGGCACTGAAATTTAGCACTGATTGGCAATTGCTGGCATAATAAATGATGAGATGAGAGTGAGACAATAACAATTCAAACTTGGAAAGGAAGGATTTTGCAATGCTAGTACAAATGCTGCGACGCCCATCTTGGTACACCCTGCACTTGGCCGCAGTCAGAAGCAGACATCTTTTTACACCCAGCCCATATAGTTAGTGAACTATATGGGCTGGGTGTAACAAGATATCCACTGCAGGTTTGTAGTGGCCAAGTGCAGGGTGTCACCTCTGACGGGCTTAATAGGCTTCAAAATAGGCTTCAAAATAGGATGGGCTCGGAGTGCAGAGCATTGCGTCCGGAGCCCACCCAGGTGTGTTGCAACAGCAAATTAATATTCGCTATTGCAACACTGATCCTCCTCCTGGCCAAGTGGGAAGTGGGTCTGATACCCATCACCCGATTGGCTGAAAGGACAAGCAATCCTATTGGACACCTAGGAGGAGGAGGGGGGGAGTTGGTAGCTGCCATGGAGGAAAGGACTCAGAGCCGAAATGCTGCACGCTGACCTTTACAATGAGATAAGTGCCAGACTGACCGCAAAAAGCGGGGGATCATCAACCTGTGCGTTATGTAGTGTCCCTGTGCTGGTGTTGGGTGTTATAGATCGGCTGGACTCACCTCCCTCATTCCTCCAGCTGCAGTTCCTGGTGT
Source organism: Lithobates sylvaticus (assembly GCA_028564925.1). NCBI lineage: Eukaryota > Metazoa > Chordata > Amphibia > Anura > Ranidae > Lithobates > Lithobates sylvaticus. The sequence continues at coordinate 391,989,105 of CM053028.1, forward strand.
CTGGCTGTCAGTCCGGGTGTGTAGATGGGAGGGGAGCAAAGCACACACAGCCTGTTAGTACCAGGAACCGGACCGACTGGCAAACAGCACAGCAAAAAAAAAAAAAAACACCAGCTGCCACTGTCTCCCAGACCAATTCCTTTCATCCATTTTCAGTTCTTTCAGTCATAGAAGCTCGGCATCACATACGCGTGTTACTATAGCATCCTGTTTTCAGGTTAGTGAATAAAGTGAAGCTCTGCGGACTACCACAATTCAAGAAAAAAGAATCATTAAAAAAAGAAAATATCCTTGCATGTGATTGGATATACTTTGCAAACTGTCACCACATTCAGGAAGCTCGGGGGAAAATTCCCTTGCAAAGTGAACATCCTATTTGCCTTTAGTAAATCAACCCCTTTGTCTCCTGTAGGGGTCTTTGCTGAGGAATATGCATAGCTATATACATACAGTGACAGAAGAAAGGTGCAGTAATACTGTTAGGAAGTCACAGAGGAGTAAATGACATACAGCAAGGGACGGATCACTTGTCCTTTACTTCCCAAGATGAATCTGCAGTTGGGATAATTGAATTCTGTAGAGGAAGGTCAGTCACTGAAGTTGACATATTTACTAAAGTATGTATCTCATTATTATTTTATATTGGCCACTGGTTTTCATCTCCTCACATTCATTAGTTGTCTACAGAGTGGTCACTTCAGTGTGACAGTGAATCATGTTTAGTTGCTGTCTTATTAAATTTAAAATAAATGTTGGGCTGTTAGGCTGATCTGGAGATTGGAAATTAAATGTTGTATAATATATGTGTTCTTTAAATGTTAACATATAACTTAAGGCTTGGATTACATTTGCAGTTTGGGGTGGGGGTGTAAAACCACAGGGATGAGGCACGTTTTTACTGGCCCCAACCGCTCCCCCTTAAGCTGCCAAGGCAGCCGATGGGGGCATAAGCATGCCAACAATTATCTCCCTTGTCATGTTCGGCAGGCGATACCGCCCACCAAACGTGACCCATTTAATGGAATAGGACTGTGGCAAGGTGGTTCAGGTTTTTAGGGGTTAAAAGAGACAGTGAAGAGGCGTTACAACGCCTCCTCATCACCTTTTAAGCGCCTTTTGAAAAGCGATCCACAACTGCTTTGGTAAACTAGCCCAAAGGGGGTTTTCTTCTTTACTCTGAAAACTGGAACTGTTGCAGAGCCAATATGGAAAAGGTCCAGGTCTCTTACGTTGTCCTCATAAGCAACCAAAGGACACAGCTTAGATCAGAGTTGAAGAGAGTTGAACTCTCGTTTTTCATGGCAAGCTTTATTTCTGCTTTTCACTGAAAGTTTAAAAATGGAAAATTAATCAAGACCAGCTCCAGGGCGTACTCATAGCCGACTCATACAATTAGGTGCTACCTTAATACATGTCATTTAGGAATCTTCTTACGTTGTTATAATATACAGATTTTACAAGAAATCGAAGGTTCAATCATTTTTCAAGCCTGACAATCCTATTATATGAAGCACGTCTTTAGGAAAACTAATTTTAATCACCTTGATTAGATTTTTCTTCAGAATAGCCTTGAAGATTAGGTTAAAGTTAGTCGCTTTTTCTTTCTATTCTGCGATGTAGGATTAACAGACGTATTCTGTAATGCCAGCTAAAGAACGATGATGGTACAAAAAGTCCAGAGACACAGCAACTACTCAAAAATCAGTACATTAAACTGAAATTAGATCTGTTGCTATGAGTACCTTGGCACCTTCTTTGTTTTTACTGCCATACATTGATTGGCTTTGTCGATGTCCTTTCTAATATTCTTATATTTTTTTAGCAGGCCAGCAATAGCTTAAAAAGAAACAACTTGAGGCATGACATTTCTGTAAAAATTTGCATGAAAAAAATACATCTTTGTATACGTCTTTGTACGTCTCTACGTCTTTGTATATCTCACCTCCATGGCTGTGGGGGATTGTTCATTGGCTGACTGTTTGAAATTTGCTATTACATTGTATACGCTGCATTTACCCTTTTGTCTAAACTGTTTAATAGAATACAGTATAAAAAAACAAAACACTTAGCATAACTTTAAATGATGCAAGGCATTGTGACTCACATTCCCCGGTTCTTCTGCTGAGAGGCTCCCTATAGCCATTCTAACCACTTAAGCTGGCCATACACTAGTAGAATTTTGTTTGGACTTGCATTCCAAATTCAGAAAAAGTCAACTAATGTAGTTCACAAGCCCTGAAACTGTTTTTTCCAGACCTGCTACTTGAATGGAATCCCAGACATATAAAACATTTTTCTTTTGTGCTTAGCACATGCGCATTACAGTATGTTCTATTTTCCCCTAAATGGAATTCACATTCAGGGTTAGAACTTTGTTTGTTCAGATAAGAAATGAGAAAAATAAAATCTATCCTGCTCCTTCAAATATTCTCTTCACTATGGTCAAAAACCATTGTTGATATGACCCTACTGACCTTTAGAAAATCAAATGTGAAATCAGAAATGTCCAAACGAAACGTGACTGGTGTATGGCCAGCTTAAATGCAAGCGTTGCCAACTTGGAACTTTAATTACTAACTTATCTAAATTGTACACATTTGGTTTTTAAGTAGATTTAGTCAGTTCCTTGTTTGATTTAATAATTTATGCCTGTGTAAGAGATTTAATTGATATGTTGCCAATCTTGTTCAGGACTTTTTTTTTGGAAATATGAAAAGAGAACAAAAGTTTTGGCTTTACATAGGCTGGTTCAAATCTGCGCTCAGATTCCCACTGGTACAAACAGCCCCTGGAATGTGCACATGCGTCATTGGTAGGCAAGCAAACCTATCGTTGTACACCATCACCCTTTAAGCCAATATGTACATCTAATGCAGACATGAGAAGAACTAAATATTTAGAACAGTACCAATGTGTCCACAGATATCTGTGGTCAGTGTAGAGATTAATAATATCTATCAGAGACACAAATGTAGGACATAGGTGATAGGAGATAAGGAGCCTATGCAGGCATTGTATATACATGTATGGATGTTTAATATTTCTTTCCCATGACCTTGTGTTGTGTATCCTGAGCTACATTCAGTTACAAGCTTGTATTTTGATAAAGGGATTTATAAAGCGACTGTTATTATTCTTTATGTGCTTATTCCCATCTTTCTCCATGAGGATGGAGTCACTGTAAGCATGAAATGCAAAGTTACTATGGTAATCCGTTCAAAACCCCTAGGAACTCTTTGATCTGTGTGCTTCTGATCTCTCCCTCCATCACTAATTTTGTTTAATTCCATTAATCTCTATCCCACATAACCCTACAGATGAACATTTCATCAAAATCAGACAGCAAAAAAGGAAAAAAAATTATTGAAACTGTTTGCATGGTATTATTCATCTCTCAGCTACTGAATATAGAGTCCCCGTGGATCTACAGATACTCTGCTGGTAATTTGAAATATACTTTGGGACAACGATTTAACACACTGTGATAAAGAGTTTTCATCCAAATGACGCAACATGACACTGTTTGAGAGCTGTAAACAACACATGAAAGCAGTTCTGCTCTCTCCGAACCTTGATTAGTTTACTTTAAGAGCACCTTCAGACACCAAGTAAAATCAATCAGTGACCTACTATAGCTAGAAATCTTGCAGCTGGGCAAGAATGGGTAGGCGATGCTTCAGTAACTTCAAAAGAGAGGGTTGTGATTGAACCTGGTTATAGAGTTTTATTCAATTTTTTATGTTTACACATTTTTAAACTGCTGTTTTATATCTGTTTCAATCCAAAAAGGCAAAGTGAAAGGTGTTTTCTTTTGGGCAGATGTCTTTCAATGAAACCTGGGATGGAGCATGGACAGGTGGAGAGGGGAGTAATTATATAGCTTCAGCTATTGAGCTCTGTAAACTGATTTTTTTTCAATGAAGATCCTGGAAGCATGGTTAGGAGCCTATAGCGCCACCTGAACATAATATATAGTCCAAGTAAGTGCAACATTTCATATTTAGAAATCTGAAAAAAAGAGCATATATTTAAAAATGTGTTTTACTCCTGACACTAATAAAGTTTGTAACTACTATACACCTTTTTAAGTGTGGGATTAGAAATATGGCATCTAACCTGTTTTAAAGATCTGTCACCCAGATCCTGAATTCACTATCCAATGGATGACTTTGGAGCAAGTGTGCAGGATGAAACTTTTCAGACTTCATGTAATGCATGCTGCTTCCACGGCATCACTAGGTATTGAGGCTAGGGTTATGCCCCATACACACGGTCGGAAATTCCGTCGGAAAATGTCTGATCGGACCATGTTGTCGGAAAATCCGGCCGTGTGTGGGCTCGGACTTTTTCCGTCTGAATTTCCGGCGGAAAAAATTTGAGATCCTGCTCTCAAATTTTCCGACAACAAAGTCCGATCGGACTTTTTCCGATCGTGTGTAGAGAATTCCGACGGACAAAGTGCCATGCATGCTTAGATCAAATTACGAGACCAAAGCTATTGGCTACTAGCCTCTACGTAGTTCCGTCGTACGCAACGCACGTCACCACGTTCAGAATGATCTGATTTTCCGACAACTTCTTCCGACGTGTGTATGCAACACCAGTGTCGGACAAAATCCGTTGAAAAAAATCCGACGGATTTTTGTGGTCGGAATTTCCGACCGTGTGTACAGGGGCTTAGAATGACATCCCAGAGGCTTCACTTTAATACAAGTCAGCAATAGAAGCTATCCTATTCTAGGTTACCATTAACATTTTGGGCAGTTCAGATTAAGAATTGTTCAGAAGAAGCAGATACGTTTTTCCCCCTAGGAAATTAGTAATTTTTTTAGAAATGTGTCGACACTGACACCAAACCAAATTCGGATACACACTTACACTCTTGCATTTAAATATACATTTAATGATTTAATGAATAAGCAAGTTTTATCATTTATGTTATTTTTTTTTATCTGTTTGTAGTTCAGCTTTTACTGCTTTTAAAATATAGGATTGTATTAGAAAGTTATGATGTCCTATGGTGTGAACAGGAGTGATGTCATTGTTCATAATTGCAGAATATTTGTGTCATTATGTCATAATTTATATTTAAACTTTCCATGATGAAAATCATAACTGTCATTAAAATACATTTTGAAACTTTATCGTATTGCGAAAAAGTTTGGAACAGAATAGTACAAATCTCAGCACAATAAAGTGCAGCCATTGCTAATAACAATAAATGAGTCTCATGTCGCCAGTTTCTCAGTAAAGGTTCCAGAATGAAGAGAATCCAAGAGTCATTTTGTTCATCGATACATGTAATAGAGGAAATGAAAGCTGTAAAAAGACATTAGCGGCTAGTACGGTAGCCAGTGAGTTCTTATTGGCTCCTTAGCACTATTACTTACTGTGTAAAAGATCTCCAGAGTCAGCTGATTCTTGTACACCTTGGCCCTAACATCATAATTAGGGTAATGTTTTGCATAAGTGCAGTGTTTGCTGTTATAAAATTTTTACTATGTGGATGGTTAGGGGCATATTTAAAAAGTATATCAAGCCAAAACCCGTTTTAAAAAGGTTGAGGAAGGATCAGAACTCCTGTTAGGTTTTTACAGGGCTGCATTAGAGAGATTTCCCTTCACTTTCTGTCCTGCTGACAATGGAGGAAGTGAGCGAAAATCTGCAACAGACACAGACAGAAATGACAAACTGAGAGGGGTTCTAGCCTTCCCCTACTGTTCTAAAGGAAATCATTTTTATTTTTATGTATGTTGGTCTTGTGGAACTACCCTAAATTCCTGTCTGGTAAAATGTTGTCACCAGGACAGGAAGTGAAGGTAAACCTCTCTAGCAGAGCCCCTGGTATTTATTAAAAAAAGAGCCACGTCAAAGGTGATGGTTAATGGTAGGGGAAAGCAGAAACACTATTTATACAGTAACAACACTTTTATTTCTACAAGATAAAATTGGTCAAATGGATAGAATGATTAAAACTAGCTGACCCCTTCTATAAGAGGTAATGGGCAGAAATAATTGGTTCTACCTGGAACATTTTCTGTAAACTTTAAAGAGAAGTTCATAAATGGCAAATTCAGGTAAAAAAATAAAAAAAGTAGTCAAAATTGTTCTTTGCCGCTTAGACCAATGTGCCCTTATTCTTATACCCTTGGCATCTGTATTTATGCCATACACACTTATGCCCTGTACACAATTCCAACCACAAAATCCGTCAGATTTTTTCAGATGGATTTTGTCCGACACTGGTGTTGCATACACACGGTCGGACAAAGTTGTCGGAAAATCCGATCATTCTGAACGTGGTGACGTTCGTTGTGTACGACGGAACTACGTAGAGGCTAGTAGCCAATAGGTTTGGTCTCCTAATTTGATCTGAGCATGCGTGGCACTTTGTCCGTCGGAATTCTCTACACACGATCAGAAAAAGTCCGATCAGATTTTGTTGTCGGAAAATTTGAGAGCAGGATCTCAAATTTTTTCCGTCGGAAAAAGTCAGATGGAGCCCACACACGGTCGGATTTTCTGACAACATGGTCCGATCAGACATTTTCCGTCGGAATTTCCGACCGTGTGTACGGGGCATTAGTCTTGTTATTGCTGATTCATTTTATTAAGTTGTATACATTATTATTATATTCTCATTGATCTGCGATGTGATCAAGTCCGCCTGTCAGGCAGATCGGTAGGTCCATGCCTTCCTATGGATCTTCGGGTGTAAACGGACACAAGTCAGGCTCCCTAAAAAAAAATAGAGGAGGACTGCATCCTCTTCCATCTGGGTGGACCGGATGGGAGGCAGCCAGCCGCCCATAAAGCAGAGTAGGCTCTGTCCATGTCCTGTCATCCGCCCACTCTGCGAAGATGGAGGACATGGCTCCCTTTCTTATTTCTTTAAGCATATATTTTTATATTAGTATCTGTAGTTCCAAGAATATTAATGAAGGTAGCACTGCTAAATCTCTAAGTACACGTAGATGGCCATTTAGGCAGGGGCCCAGTCCTAGTCTTGTGCTCTCAGAACACCAGATTACAAGTAGGAAGGCATATGTAAGACCTGGGGGCCTGTTGAACTACAACTTAGCATGGATGATGAGCATGTAATTAATGGAGTGTTATTTTAAGATTTACTGGGGGAGATTACTAAAATTTGAGCACTCAGAATCTGGTGTAGCTGTACATGGTAGACAATCAGCTTCTAACTGATAGTGTGTACCAGGCTTAACACTGCTGGCCCTTCTTTTCTCAAGCTCATTCTTGGTGAGCAGGTTGTTATGAGAGCTAATAAATAAAAATATTGGCACTGGCTGTATTCATGAATACATTTAATATAAACTCAAGGCACCGCTAAATATGCAATTGAAATACATGTATGGGAGCTATTTTACCTGCCAAAGAATTTATGTTACGGAGCCCTGCCACACAGCAGAACCAGATTAGTGAACACATTTTCTTCTACTCTTTCTAGCTACCCTTAGTTTACAGTTGGACAATGGATAAAAAGCAGCACACTGGTAGATATATGCCTCTGATAGCTTTGATGTCTCCTTTTGTTGCGCAGGTGCATACAAAAAATAGTCTGATTGGCTCAGAGTGCTAACCTTCTCTCTCCCAGTCTCCTGCTCATGGGATTATTAGAGGCTGAACAAGACAGATTCAATTATTTAAACTAGATGCATTTAATAATATGAATACATAACTGCATTAAGTGTGTGTTAGACAATTGTCAAGATGCTTTTGGGGTGTTCCTAATGCTGGGTACACACGGGCTGAAAATTTGCTGAAAACGGTCAGTTCAGCAGGAAATGGCTGACTTTTGACCCATGTGTACAGCTCCCCTCGAGACCGGCTTCTGTCGAATGAGCATGCTGAAAAACCAGCATCCAATCAGCGCTGGCAGCCAATGGCTGTGAGCGCTGATCAGTGTGTTATAGGAAGTGTGTGTGTGGGGGGGGGGGGTGCAGTCCCCCTGTCAGAACGCAATAGCTCAGAGTGGGAGATTGCTGTACTAACATTGCTTAGTATGGCGACTTCTCAGAAAAACGTTATGTGTTTACCTAGCCTAGCAATGAATGGCACTACATCACACCAACACATGTAATGTCCATTGCCGCACATTGCGGTAATGTGCTCAATACTACGACGTGATGATTTGATTTTGTCCTTAGTTAACAGCTAATTGATAAAAACATGATTAAATAGAGTGATGTGATACTGTAGTGGGATCCTGCCAAGGCCTCTGTTGCGATGATATAGCTATTCTGGTATCTGCGTGAAGCAAACACTGATATTACCTATTATGCCTTAATGAGAGAACTAGTGGTGATTGAATGTATGCAGGAATCTGAATATTTACTCTTTGATTAGTATAACTTATGAAAGATTTATATTTCCTGTAATGAGATGTATGTCAGGTCAGGCATTGACAGGCCAGCACTGGTCAGAACTCAGGTGACAACTGACGCTCTGCTTCAGCAGGATCAATTCCCATGTTTCTAACCTGTCAAGTTTCTTTTAAGCATTACAAGCACTTCATACGTATCATTAGATCAGACTGTCATGTCTTTACAAGTGAAATCCTCTTACATGTTGTAAACCTTTCATGTACGTGATAGTTTTTTGGCTGTGAGCTTGTTTTCTAGTCTGCAAGAAGAAGTCCAGATTCCCAGTGCTTCATGGGAGTAAACTGCTGGATTCTCACCAGAAATGTCACAGCAGTTATACAAGCAGCCTTTTTAGGTTAAACTGCTTAGTTGCCCACTACTTATTGGATTTTGTGTAGGGTATGGTTGATTTTTTACTACTAAGCCATTCTTATTGCTTTTAAAGCTGAAAATTCTCTCTTGCAGTAGGGCTGTGCCTACACTGTAAGAGTTAACTACTCTTAAGGTCTAGGGGGCCAGGTAAGCAGATTGACTGATCAGATCCTCCGTGCTGCTAAATTGCTTCCCGCAGCATGTTCTTCCCATGCTTCAGTGGTCTAAGGTCCTGACATCATCAAGCCCTGCATTGGGCATGAAGACACTGAGGTACAGTCCACCCCTAGAGCATGGGAGGGTGTCATCTGCTGGGGGAGCGGAGGATCCGATCAGGTAAGTAAAAGTGCTTTTACTCTCCCTAGGCTAAATTAGCAGTTAACCTATGTTGTGCAGGTGCAGTCCCATTCTCTCCAAGAGAGAATTTTCAAATTTCCCACTGTTGGACTTTAATGAGGAACTACAGTCTTTTATTAAAAAAATGAAAAGTCAGCATCTCCAAACAATGTAGCTGCCGACTTTTAATAAATAGACACTTACTGGTCCAGAAGTCCAGCGCTGTCATCACCCGGGCTGGTCCTTTGCTGGTCTTAGGGTCCCCAGTGCTGCCATCTTGCTTGTGGGGATCTGCCATTTAACAGCTGGTTCTCCACAACACATGTGCAAGATTTGCTGTGCATTCTGACTGATCCCACATCCTTCTAGGACTTGTTATGTGTCCCAGGGGGTTCAGGGAGGAAGGTGGGGATGAACTTCCGCTCTTCTTGTCTAGGCGGGAAGAGTGGACGTAGGAGCAAGTACCTGTCAAAAATAGGTATGCGCTCCCAGAAGAAAAAAAAAATCTATAAAAGTGGGGTGTTGGGGAGGAGGAAAAGTGGAACTGGCCATTTCAAAATGAAGTTCTGCTTGAACTATACTACATTTCTACATACATACAAGAGTTGATTTACTAAAGGCAAATAGGCTGTTCATTTTGCAAAGTAAATTTCCCTTAGCTTAGTAAATGAGGTGCAGCCTTACTGACTTCCATCATCCAATCATGTGCAAGCAATAGAACTATTTTGTTTTCCCTTTGTACACGATTGGGTATTTTTTCACAGCATTTACTAAGCTAAGGGAAAAATCTTACAAAAGGAAAATTCTCTTGCAAAGTGAGCAGCTTTTATTATTATATTTTTTTTTTTCATTTTATTACCTGATTGATAAAATATCTGTCATCTTTAATAACATTTTACAATAACTAAACTAGAGGAGGTATAGTAATAACAGCATGCATAATGTATTTTATTATCAGCATGTAATTACTACACTGGGATGTACTTATAAAACCAGACATAAGGTAAAGTGGACATATTTGCTTACAGGAAGCTATTTAAATTCTGGCTTTTATTTACCAGTCTAATGTGGAAAAAGTACTGGGGAAATGTTACTGATTATTATGGGTAACCAGTTCTCTTTTATCTGAAGGTAATTCATTTTCTTCAGTTGTTAATGTTATGATGGGTTTTTCAATCACCCTTTGGGTCTAATCACTTGAGTGGAATTGTGCTGATGCACAGCTCCTGTGCTGTTCCTCCGCTGCCACTTATATGAGCTACAGCGAGGATTCTAGTGGATAAGTCATTCTACTAAACCTTAAGCAATTGATCTTTGTTTGGATCACATTGTTATACAAGAGATACTCATTAGCGCAATGGATCAATCGATCTATCGCAAATGCACAATGCTGCTATTTAAAGTGGAACTTTACTCTCTCAATCAACATTGACTATTTTTAATCCTTCTACTGCTAGCATTAGTAATAAGATAGGGAAGTATATCATATTTACTTGTTTTAAACTTTTTTTGACATTTCTTCAGTTACTTTCTGGTTTTCATGCCTAGGCAAATGATGTCATACATCCCAGCAGTCTTCAGGAGGGGAGGAGGGGTTTTCCCAGCAAAGCACACTCTCCTGCCTGCATGATTAAGCTTAGAGCAGATGGATTCCAGGCAGTAAATTCTAAATGAATCATTCCCCCTTACTCAAGATTGCCACAGCTAGGAATGGTAGTAGGTTTGCAGTGATTTCTCAGCAAAATAAAGCATGGAGACATGGAAGAAATGGAATAGCATTTTTTGGTTTTTGGTGCTCAAATGCAGTGTAGTTCTGCTCTAATCACGTAACAGACATTACTACTGACTGATCTCTCTTCTTTAGACTTCAATAAGAGTAGAAGATACATTGATCAACGCATCCTCATATAGGAGATTCATGAATTAATTTTCCCATTAAAATACCCTATGAGAGTAACCTTGTGATCCTATTCTTTTGAAGCCCCATTCCAGGCACAGTTATTTTTATTTACTTATGTTTTATTCTTAATTTTTCACATTACAACTCTTATTTTGTTATTACCCCATCCTCTGGGATAGTGTCTGTAATTAGGCTTTAACATTTGCCTAACAATTTTCCATAGTAGTGCCAAATAAGACTATTGTGCAATGATAGATGTTTTTTCAGTCTCTGGAAATCTCTCCCATAAGCCTAGTCTTAGGAGGAGGATCCAGACAGATGTTTGATTTCTGATATTGTTTGGTACACCATACTAGATTACAAATGGGTTACCTATAAAAACACACCTATTTACCCTTGCTGAGATTAAGTCATGTTTTCCAAAAATAATGGCCATTTGATCTGAAGAAAGGAACGGGGCATTTTTTTAGGTTGTGGAATAAGAATCAATGGCCTTGTGATCTGAAGAAGGGAGCGGGGCATAATCTTAGGTTGTGAGATATGAATCAGTGGCCTTGTTATCTGAAGAAGGGAGCGGGCATAGTTTTAGGTTGTGGGATAAGAATCAATGACCTTTTCATCTGAAGAAATAAACAGGGCATCATTTTAGGTTGTGGAATAAGAATCAATGGCCTTGTGATCTCAAGAAGGGACCGGGGCATCATTTTAGGTTGTGGAATAAGAATCAATGGCCTTGTGATCTGAAGAAGGGAGTGGGGTATCGTTTTAGGCTGTGGGATAAGAATCCATGGCCTTGTGATCTGAAGAAGGAAGCGGGGCATTGTTTCAAGTTGTGGGATAAGAATCAATTGCCTTGTGATCTGAAGAAGGGTGCGGGGGTTGTTTTAGGTTTCGGGATAAGAATCCATGGCCTTGTGGCCATAAACTTTAGAGGATGCTTATCGATGCAGACACAGTTTAGTTGCTCTCAGGCTGTCTTGTTTAGGTTATGGAGATGAGAGTTGGTACCAACCAGACACCAAGAACAATGGTTGTTTTACCCAGATCATTTGATATTTGTAGGTACCTCAAAGAACTGCTGGTATTGTCCATGTCAACCAATCAAAATTGCCTAACTTTCTAATCCATAGTGGATGAACAATAACTAACCGTTTGAATGGGAAACATGGTTCCATTTTTACATACTCAAATACAAACCTACAAGTACTTGTAACATGCCAAAGCTATCTTGTACACTTGGGAGAGCTTAATTATATACAGAATTAACGTTTTCTACATTTACATAATCCCCTATGTCCTGCTATATTTTACCCTTGTCAAACACTTGGAGGATATAAGAACATCACAAGCACTGGGCCATGCTTGACAATTTACCTTCTCCTCAGGCAGTACAATATCATTTACACACTTGAATAACCAAAGCAGTCTCTCTTTTCCTCGTTATTAATTTTTGTCTTTTTTTAAAAGAATCCATACAGCATATATCTCAAGACTTGCCGTTCCACCAATTAGTGTTCTCAATTACAGTGTTCTCATTCCCCTTTGAAGGATAGTGGGTAGACTTTTCTACCACTGAATTTCTACATTTATAAAGCTGTGTAATGTCTACAGTGATTGTCTTAGATATACAGAATAATATATAGCATTGAACTGGGGAGATATAAAACAGCATGCAGTTTCTAATTTTAATTGCTTTGTCTGACTTTAAATACTTTGAAGATTTCCATTATGTATTTGCAATGTTTAAATATGTTTTCGAGGAGTAATAAACCTTCTGAATCATAAATCCGCATACGTTGCACACACCCAGCATGACAAAATCACCAGTTATGACCATAGGGCTGTTGTGATGTATTTTAATTACACTTACCATGGAGCTTTTGGAGATTAAAAATATACTGCGAATCACGCTTAGAATTTAGAATAAGAAAACTGCTGTTTGCTCATTTGAGCAACATTAAAGAAGGACATTTGGCAGAACACTTTAATGTCAAGACAAGTTATCTCAACCCATTTCTAAAGCAGGTATTTAAAAAATGTGTGGGATATAGTAGCCAATCAGAAAATTGGTGTGCATTTTTGCAGTGGTTTTGAAAATGTAAATAAATAAATAGCTCGGAAATCCAACTTGTGCAAAGTTCCTGGCATTATATCTCATAAATATTTAGCAAATTAACACGACAATTAAAAAATGAAATATGATTGTTTAAAAAATATATGTATATTTATGAACAATTTTGATATGTGCCTGCATTAAGAAACACAAACAAATTTTATTTATGCTACTAGTAGTCTACAATTGAGAACTACTGTTTTCAAATTGATATAAATTCCTGTGCCCCCCCACCACCATGCATTAACCATTTGAGCTCCAGAAGATTTTACCCACTTCGGGACCAGGCCATATTTTGCTATTTATCACTGCGGTATATTAACTGGTAATTGCGTGGTAATTCAACACTGTACGCAAATTAAATCTAGATCATTTTTTTAACACAAATAGTCTTGGTGGTATTTGATCACCACTGGGTTTTTAATTTATTATATAAACAAAAAAAGGCCGAAAACTTTAACAAAAAAAAATGTTTACTTTCTGCTATAAAACATATCCAATATAAAAAAAATCGAATTTCTTCATAAATTGAGGCCAAAATGTATTCTGCTACATGTCTTTGGTATATATATTCTTTTTTGCACCACTAAGAAGATGAAAACTGTCAGATTCATCACGGATAATTATTTTTTTATAGAAGATACCCCTATAGGAATGTTTCTTTTCTACAGTGTGGATTTATAATTGTGCCTTGTAAGACACCCACTATGGTAAAAAATTGACTCCCACTCCTTCTCACTCCTTGACAGCTCTGTCAGCTTTCCAAACCTGACTGGGCCTCTTGTAGAGTAGGACCTTCATTGTAGAGTCAGAGCAATGTCAGCTACATGATTAACATACCAGTCATGATGATTACACTGCTCTACTCTCTCACAGGTGAACAGTAAAGGGATAAATAATTTTTCTTTTAGAAAAAGGTTTCCTTTATTTCTTGCTTAATTAAAATCCACAACATTTTCTGGTGACAGGTGCTCATTGGCAGTCATCACTTTTTAATAAATGTGGGATCCCTCAACTCAAGAGTTTCCAAGTCCTGATATTGAAGACTATGTTTAAAAAAAAACACTGTGCTGTTGTTTTGGAAGTTGGAGAGAAGATGTTGTGATGGGCCTGGTACAAAAAGTGTGATGTTCATTCCTGTGTGGATTTGTAGGCATGAAAATTGTCTTAATAGATCAGGACCTTTCTTTACTAATCATGAAAATTAAAAAACACTCAAAATGGTGCTAATTAGTACAAACTGAGCACTATATGTTTACATAAATTTGCTATTCTGCAATGGGAATGCAAATATTAGGCAGGTACAATCTACTGAGGATATCTATACCAGCCTCATGAAGGTCAAGAGTGGGTTGATACATTTTTAATTGCAAAAAGCCTGGAGCTGAAGGATAGATATTCTGCTTATCTATTCACGACAGTAGTGTAAGGCCCCTTTCACATGGTCGGACCGTTCAGATCCGCCTGTCAGTTTTGACGGCGGATCTGAACGGGCGCTCCATGTTAGCCTATGGAGCGTCGGATGTCAGCGGAGACATCTCCGCTGACATCCGACCCGGTCCGATCCGCCAAAAGCAGACGTATGGGCTATACGTCCAGATCCGTAGCTGGCGGATCGGATCGGGTGAGATCTGATGAAAACGGACACACTGTCCGTTTTCATCCGATCTCTCCATAGAGATCAGCGGCGCTCGCAAGCCCCTCCCCGCTCAGTGAGCGGAGAGAGGCTTGTCATCCGCCGGTTCAGCGGAGATCAACGGACAGATCTCCCGCTGAGCCGGCGGACAGAGGCGGGCTCCGTGCAAGCGGAGCCCGCCTCGTGTGAAAGGGGCCTAAGGCGATTGAAAAACAGATGTAGTCATTAAAAACTATTTAGTAAAAATGAACTCATTTATCTCCAATTTTTTCCATGTCTATATCAAAAATGTCCACACTTTTATTGTAATTTACTTTCACTAAAGACTTGTATAATGGTTTTGTATATATTGTCTTAACATATTATGGTCAAAACATATTTTCACAAAAGACTTGTATAGTGGTTTTGTATATATTGTCTTAACTTATTATGGTCAAAACAAAACATAACCTCTTTGTTGAAATATTAAAAATTGTATATTAATAATATTGTTCATTCTAATTGTCCGGCAGCAGTTGAAACTTTAGGCCCATTTTCCCTTTTTTTGTTTTTCCTTACCTGCAAAAATAGCCGGTTGTTTATAGTGTTCAATAGCTGAAGTTGAAATTTACCATCCCATGACTGAGCCAACAGTTACATAAAGCGTGTTTCCAATTTTTGCAGCCAAATTTGAATAACACCTACTTTATATTTGTTACATGTCCCCGGTCAAATAAATTATAACTAAAGGTTTTATTAAATTTTTTTTTGTATAGAGAGATTAGAACACCTGGCAGTTTTCATTGCCATTTGTGTCCCTGTTAGGGAGGTTCACTCTTTCTATGTGTCCTGTTTACCATCATTGAAAGTGAAAGGAAACCCCAAATTTTGGATTGTCCCCAGAAAAGTAATAGAGGGGAAATGTTCCAAAGGAGACACTAGTTCTGGTGACCAGGAGGGGCCCAAGGAATTCCCTTAATTTGCAGGGATTTCCTCTCAACTCATGTTTTAACCATGGGACAAAAAGTGAAGGGAAATCTCCACACAGATGGAAAGAAAAACTGACCAGAGTTAAACCCCTCCCTTACTCAATCCAAATTGAAAAAAATAAAGTTTTGCTTACTTTAAAACAAAGGTTATCTTTTTTAGATGTTCAATTCTGGAACTTCCAACACTTTAAAATCCAACAAGTAGTGAGGAGTCTGGGCAGTTATGATTGCCATAATTAATCATTGTATGTACTATGCAGGCAGATCTTCCCTATCAGGTATAACTAGATTGGAACAATGTCTGTCCCAACAAAGGGTTGGAGGTTTAGAGGCAGGGCTTCTTGCATATGTTATTGAGGACAGACTTAGGACAGGCTCGTTCAATAATTCTTGCAGTCAGCCATGACACCTTCTCCTGAGAAACATCTAAAAAGTAAGAAATAAGCTTACATTTAATGAGATATGATGTGTGAATGAGAACCTATAACAAACATATAATGGTGTTTTCTCTAAATTTAATGCAAAATTGGAAATATATTTTAACTCTATACCGTTCCCTCATGCCCACCTCAGTGTGAAAAACACTACAGACTAATATCGGTATAAATCAAGGCCAATTGGTATAACACAATTGCTTACGTTTAAACTGTGAATAAAGGCACCTTTTTTTTTTTTTTTAAACCAACTTTTTTTGGTTCAGTTTGATAGTTTGCAGATGGAGCGGCTTATTAGGTTGATCCAGTGTTGGAGCATATTCTTTATGCAATACTGAGTGCCATCTGTCATAAGGTTGAGTAGGTGTCTATGAAAAAGCACCTCAGTGTACTGGGATCGTTTAAAGGATTAGCATTTTCTGTAAAGAAACCATGGCATACACAGTGTTAACTTGAGCAAAAACTCTGAAAGTAGAATCTTATTTCATGCAGCTTTTTTTCATTTGTACTGTAATAAAAATACGCTTTTTAACCACCATTTAAAATCAGCCATTTGCTACCCTTCGGAAGCTGCCTTCAAGGTCCCTTCCTTTTGAGCCTGATGTTGAGAAGTACAGTTCAGGCTCTGAGTTCCAATAATCCTTGAACATATAAATATACTTGCTTTGCATAATGACAAGCACTGGCCTGCTTTAAGGTGATTTAAGTGCTTATTTCACCTTGGGAATGACATAAAACGGAGCTTTCACAATGGTCATGTTCATTCTTAATGCTCCATGATTTACAAATAAATGGGTCTGCTCATGTTGTTTTAAATATGATGTGTGCCATAAAAAGCACAGATTCCTTGCTGCATTCATTTCACTAGATTGTCATAAATCTTTGCCATGGGACATTTTGCATATTCTCATGCCCTTTCCCAACTCAGTGGCAGCACTCTTTAACATGCTAATCGATTTCAAGACTTGGCGCCCTTCATATGACTTTTTCCTCTTTCTTTAGTTCACTTTTTCAGTTTTACTCTGCTACAGACTAAAATAATTTCTACGTAAGATATAAGATGCATAGAACTCATAGGCAGACCTTTAAAGGTTCTCTGAGGTTACATTAGTTATAGCTATGCTTTATTGGCTGAATAACTTTTACCAACTAGGGGAAACCAAAATAATAAAGTTTCCCTCCAGGTAAAAAAGATCTACAGTATACTAAAATGCTGAATGAAAGGTGTTTCAAAGCCAAAGTAAACTGCCAGATTTGGAGGAACTTCATTTTTTTTTTAAGTCAGCAGCTACAAATACTGTCATCGGGTACTTACCTGTTCCTGGATTCCAGCACTGTTTCTTCGCAGCTGATTCTTTTTACCTCTGCTCTGCAGGTCCCCAGAAGCCACAGCCAGCTCCCTACTGCTCTTAGGGACTCTGTGAAAGATCCACTTCCACAATCCTTATCTAGGCAAGGATGATGTCCCCAGGGGGTTACAGCGGTGGGGCAGATGTGCAGGGTAGTACAGTGGTGGGGAAGATGAGCAGGGGGTTACAGTGGTGGCGCAGATGAGCAGGGGGTACACTGGTGGGGCAGATGAGCAGGGGGTACAGTGGTGGGGCAGATGAGCAGGGTAGTACAGTGGTGGGGCAGATGAGCAGGGGGTTGCAGTGGTGGGGCAGATGTGCAGGGTAGTACAGTGGTGGGGAAGATGAGCAGGGGGTTACAGTGGTGGGGAAGATGAGCAGGGGGTTACAGGGGTGGCGCAGATGAGCAGGGGGTACACTGGTGGGCCAGATGAGCAGGGGGTACAGTGGTGGGGCAGATGAGCAGGGGGTTACAGTGGTGGGGCAGATGAGCAGGGGGGTACAGTGGTGGGGCAGATAATAAAGGGGGAACATTGGTGGAGTTCAGTGTTAGGACAGATGAGAAGATGGCTCACTGTTGAGGCAGAAGAGCATGGGGTACGATGGTGGAGCAGATGTGCAGGGAGGTACAGTGGTGGGGCAGATGATAAAGGGGGGACATTGGTGGGGCAGGTGAGCAGGGGGTTACAGTGGTGGGACAGATGTGCAGGGGGTTACAGTGGTGGGGCAGATGTGCAGGGGGTTACAGTGGTGGGGCAGATGATCAGGGGGTTACAGTGGTGGGGCAGATGTACAGGGGGTTACAGTGGTGGGGAAGATGAGCAGGGAGTTACAGTGGTGGGGCAGATGAGCAGGGGGGTACAGTGGTGGGGCAGATGAGCAGGGTAGTACAGTGGTGGGGCAGATGAGCAGGGGGTACAGTGGTGGGGCAGATGTGCAGGGGGTTACAGTGGTGGGGCAGATGTGCAGGGGCTACAGAGCTGGGGCAGATGTGCAGGGGGTATATAGATGGGGCAGATGTGCAGGGGGTACAGATATGGGGCAAATGTGCAGGGGGTTACAGTGGCGGGGCAGATAAGCAGAGAGGCAGCTGCCTGCTGATGCTGAGACTTAGTTGCTTGCTGCAGAGAGAAGAGAGTAGGAACACCAGTGGCCGGGCAGCCTTGGCAGCAGTGCATCCTAGGCGGCTGCCTAGTTTGTCCAGTGGTAGCACCGGCCCTGCGTCGATTCACCCCTATGGAGCGTGGGATGTCAGCGGAGACATGTCCATTGACACCCGCCGCTATCCAATCCGATCCTGTCCACCAAATCCAGACGAATGGTGGTCCTATTTTCCATCCGTGGTGGATCGGATGGGATCGGATGAAAACTGACAGGTTCTCTGTTTTCATCAGATTTCCCCATAGAGGAGAACAGGACTTCTCAGCTCTGCACAGTGAGCTAAGACGGACCCGTCATACGCCTGCTTAGCGGGGATCAGCAGAGCTATCCCCGCTGAGCAAGAGGAGTCTGTTTGCCCCGTGTGAAAGACCTGTCCTGCAGATCTAACAGTTATGGGGCGAGACAAGACATTTAACACTGACAGGGGTGCTTACAATAATCACATTTATTTTATTTATATAAAACCTTTGTCCCAAAATGAATAAAACTGTTACTGTGGGGTTGATTTACTAAAACTGGAGAGTGCAGAATCTGGTGCAGCTGTGCATAGTAACCAATCAGCTAACGCTTAATGAAACAAGCTGATTGGCTACCAGGCACAGATGCACCAGATTCTGAGTGCTCCAGTTTTAGTAAATCAACCCCGTAACTGCTTGAAAAGTGTGAGCAGGAGTTTGACTTCAATTTGCTAGTGTATCTAAATCTGTTAGTGCATCTAATACTACCTTCCCCCCCAGACTGGCAATGCTGCTGCCCTAAG
The DNA here is from genome assembly GCA_028564925.1 of Lithobates sylvaticus. Classification (NCBI taxonomy): domain Eukaryota; kingdom Metazoa; phylum Chordata; class Amphibia; order Anura; family Ranidae; genus Lithobates; species Lithobates sylvaticus. The sequence continues at coordinate 392,008,515 of CM053028.1, forward strand.
GCGTCTATGTTGCTCCTTCATCCAGAGTGTAGGTACTCTAATACAGGAGGTGTGTTATTGGCTAGATCATTAGGTGAAAACAAAAGGAAGAAAGCCTAAAAAAGCAAAACTAATGCAGCCACCATATCTACTTCTCTCTCTAAAAGATTACCATCCGCGTCTCCTTTTGCTAATTTTTAGTGTCTGTGTGTATATTCAGTGGGTACACACTGTATATTGTAATCATTTTTGTGAAAATGCAACATTTTCCTCTGTGGTCTATATAATATATGAACATGTTGTTTCATTCCTTATTTCCCTTCTCTTGGACAATATTGCTTGCCTGACATCTGTCCATAAGTCTACAGGTACTGTACATGTGATGGGGAATGAATTGGGGAACTTGAAGAGTTGGTTTTTACGTGATGAAAGTGATCCGTTTAACTTAATTACCTTATTTCTGTGTATAGTTTGTAATAATATATGTATTTGGGGGCAGCTGTGTTTAATTATTATTATACAGGATTTATATAGCACCAACAGTTTGCACAGTGCTTTACAACAAGAGGGCAGACAGTACAGTTATAATACAAGAGGGATCGGAGAGCCCTGCTCATTAATTACATATGCATTCTCTGCTTCCTTCTTAAAAAACATTTTAAACAGTCCTTTGTAATGTGTGCATACTTGTCAGTTTAAAATGCAGAAAACAAATAATGACAGAAATAAATGTCCTATTTACTTGGTTTATGAAAAAAAAAAAAAAAAATAGGGCAACATCGTTTGTTGTAAGTGCAGAATTTGCAGTTACTAGCAAAGGAAAAGTGAATGGCAGAACACATTACATTGCACTGAAATTTCAGTGTCTACAGTGCAATATAACCCATTTCTAATCCCTTCCATGTCAGCAAAAGGAATATTACAGCACAGGCATGATGTATCATTCAGCACCTTCAATATGTGTAACTGGTCCAGTGAAGCGTTGAAGAATGCTGATAGCTTCTGTAGCCCAGCCTTTGTAATATCAGGTCAGCGCGGTATCTCGAGCCAGTGACCCCTACAAAAGCTGTCTGTTGGAAAACAGATACACAGGGGAAAAATAAAAGCTCCATAGGACCATTCATTTAAATGGAACATTTCCAAATGTATTGAAAGTGGCCTAACTAGTTTGATGGTACATATACTGTAGGTTTACAAGGATGGTATTTTGCTTTACAGTTAGAGGCATAAGAAAAGATGTGCATTTGTACTGTTATTATCAAGGATATCCATTTTTGTTTCTGTATGCAAAACATATCCTAAACATTTTTTTCTTCTGCATACCTGGGTAGAATCACCATACTCGAATATTGACCCTGACACTTCTGATTGATCAGTATCTTAGTTAGCAATAAGAGTTTCAAAGTCCTGGTGCTTTTATTTGTGTTACATCAATGGAATATATCCAGGAGGGTGTCAAGCTTGCTGTCTCCTTTCATTCTTAGGACCCTGAATTTGTGAATAATGATACTATGAATTGCTCCACTTTAGTGGTTTGAGTGTACTTTTTTTAGTTCTAAGTTATGGTACAGTATTGTAATTGTCTATTTTTATGTTGCCCTTTGTATTATTTCGAACCTGGGTATGCCCAATAGATTCTGTTTTGTGTTTTACTCTTAAAACTTAATAATAAAAAGAATTAAAGAATGAAGGGGACTTAAAGTGAACATATACTTTAGGCCGGCTGTTAGAAGATTTTGAGTTAATTAATATTTTAAGTGATAAAAGTTTCTAAAAAATATATGAAACACATGAATGTTATATGTAATTCGTGTTAGTCTCTGAAGGTTACAGGACAGAGGGCAGAGAGAAGTCATTTTGCTGTATGGATACTTCTATTTTGAGTTACTATGTCAGGACAATGGGTGGAGCTATATAACTTAAAGCGGTTGTATACCCGCTGAAGTTTTTTTTTTTTTCAGACCTGCAAGGGAAAAGGCATAATGAGCTAGTATGCACCGCATACTAGCTCATTATGAAATACTTACCTTAGAACGAGGCCCGACATCTCGCCCGATCCACGCCGAGGGAGCTGACATGTTCCCTCGGCGTGTCTTCCGGGTATCATGGTTCCGGCGTTGTGAGTGGCCAGAGCCGCGATATCGTCACTCCTTAGCATGTGCGTGAGAGATTTCCTCCCTGCCGGCTCTTGCGGCTCCTGGGCTTTCAGCCGAGAATCCCCTGTGTGTATGCGCCGCTGCAGTCAGCGGCTCATTGCGAGGGGAATATCTCCTAAACCATACTTATTATAGGCTTACCTGTAGGTAAAAGTAAAAAAAAAACACTATACAACCGCTTTAACTATAGACTGAAACCATATAAGCAACAATGGGTGTTACTCTAGGATATGCTGACATTACATTATGAAACAGTATAAGAATGGATAAGGGTTGTATGATAGGGAGGAAGAGAGGTGGGAAGAGAAAAATCTCTACACTTTGGAGAATGTAACATCAGATATTTCTTCCTCCTTCTGAAGTCATCACCATACCATATGTTACCAGATGCCATTATTGTAAGTCTTTACTTATCTTTCTGAACAATAAACAACCTTTCTGGAAGTATCGTACGAACAAAGGATTCTTCAATTTCTACTAAGAAACAAATTCCTAAAAGTACGTTGGAAATGCGGCCTTGGATAAAGACAAATACATTTCTCCTTTACACGCCCTCTAGGAGAGAGAGGACACTGACATATTACACAAAGACTTTGCTATACATCCAGAAACGCCCCTGTGAGATTACTATAGATATTAGATATTTCTATATTTTTCACCGGCCATACATGGTTAAAATCGCAGCTGGTTCAGCAGGAACTGGCCGCAATTCAAACCATTAATGGGCAGGTTGATTGTACCAAGTTGATTGATCAATCAACTTGGGTACAACCCGGCTGCCGGATTTGCTTCTGATTATCGCAAGCGGCTGCTATAGCCGCTAGCGATAATCACTGTCTAATCCCGATGGGGACGGCAGCCCCCCCTCCCCTCGCCAGGAGAAAACAATTGCTTGGCAGGAGGGATTCCCCTGTCAGCACTGTTTGTGTTGATGGGGGAATCGTGCAAATTTCTTTCCTGCAACCCTCTTCTTTTAGGGTCCCCTTCTGGCGCTCCAGGCTCCTCCTCCTTGACCAGTACCCCCAATAGCAAGCTGCTAGCTATCTGGGTACTGGTCTGTGCTCGAACCTGAGTCCTGCTCCATGCGTCCATAAGACACATAGAGCCACAGCTCAGCCATGCCCTTGTGCTCTCAGCAGTGGGAGCCAAAGGCTCCCATTGCTATGTCTCAGCCAATGAGGAGAGGGAGTCCAGGGACAGCTGAGGCTCCCGTGCACATCACTGAATCGAAAGGAAGCTCAGGCAAGTATTAAGGGGCTGTGAGAGGAGCAGCACACAGAAACGTTTTAACCTTCATGCATAGAATGCATGATAGTACAAAACCTTCAGCCTTTAAAACCACTTTAAAGTGGTTAAAGAGAGATCTTTATCAAGGAAGTTACAGAATCAGGTCCTGATGTGCAAATTAGGACTAAGTCACGCCAGTAACTATGTAGCAAAGATTTGTAGCACCCATAAGTCCCCTTTCACAGGGGGTGAACTCCTTTTTGATCAGCAGGAGATCAGAGCAGGGCGGGCGGATGACAGATATGTTTCCTCTCAGTTTTTGCAGAGCGGACATGGATAAAGCCCTCTGTGCTCTATGGGTGGCCAGGAATAAATAAACTCCGCTGTCCGTTTACACCCAACTGTCCTCCGATCCGCCTAGACATAGGTGACCGGATCCCCTTCCGTTCTTTTTTTTTAGCATGCCAGATCAGATCGGAGGTAGGCGGGTCTGTTTTTACTTGCTGGTCCATAGGGTGAATGGACTGTCCAATCAGGTCTGCCTGAAAAACTGACAGGTGGACCTGATCGAATCCATAAATCTCTTTGTTTACTCTGGCGATTTGTAACACTCTAAAGAGTTGCTACTTTTGTTGTTACTTCTCAATGCAGTTATATATTGCCAGTGTGACATTATTAGCAGTTGCATTGGATAACATGAGTAGATATTTAAAGTGAACCTTTGCCCAGGCTAGTGGCCAGCAAGTCAGTGGGGGCTTATTAAAAAAAGCTCATTGACTTAAGAATGCTTATATAGCTTAAAGGAGAAGTCCAGCCTGAGCTTTTTAGGCTGGGCTTCTCCTATGGGTCACAGGAGTGCAATTCGTTTTGCACTCCTGTGACCCGTTTTTAGCGGAGAGCGGACTTCGGTCACCAGATCTGTATTCCTGCAATGACTCTGTTCCATTCTCCGCCAGGGATGGCGCTAGGCTGTGTGGGTTTTCCCTCTGACATCCCGATTTCTCTTTTAGTGCCCATAGCCAGGCCACAGGTTCACAATGCTGCGACTCTTTCTTTCTTTTATTTCTTTCTTTCTTCTTTCAAATGCTGGTTGCTGTGACACTGGCCTTTTTTTGACTACATTTCAAATTCTCCTAGCAACAAAAACACTAAGAGGAGCAAATTAGTATCTGCTATACTTTAAAATCACTTGCGTGCCACGGCCCTTAGGCTGCCTTTCTTTTATGAAAGAATGTATTGTAGTTTTTTTTTTGCATATATAAGGCCTTTGCATCTGCAAAACTTGGACAGCCAAGTGTGGCAATTATGTAGAGATCTGAGATTTTCCACACAAACCACACATACAAGTAAGGGGTGGCCTGAGATAAATGGTATGTTGGTGCAGTGCTACTTTTAAGCCGTGAAGGGGGAAATCTATTAATCCAGCTCTGATCTCACAGTAAATCTGTGTCATCCGTCCTGTTTAGCATGGCCTTGCCATGCAGAAAATTGACAATTCTGCCCCAGCGATTGTAGAAGCTGTGCACTGTTCTATGACTGTTTGCTAAGGATAGTGTTGTATGCTTTTCTGATACACATTTCTATTGCTTGGCTGTTATGTTAGAAAGGAGAAAAAAAGGGAAAGTAAGGATTCTTGTCAAAGTAACCACTTAGATATGTGTCAATCTGTTTTCAAATCCTTTAGTTTAAATATAAATTTCTAATTTCTTACTACATAGATCACTCCCTCCCAACGTGTTTGCACTTTACCAACAATGGAGGTAAACTGAGCTTTACTTCCAGCACAAGCAGGCATTGGCATCTAGCATTGCAGTAAAACTCTGCACACATATTTGTGCTTTAAAGTATATTATTATTATTATTATTATTTAAGGTACTTATAAAGCGCCGTCAATTTATGCAGTGCTTTAAATATACATTGTACATTTACATTGGTCCCTACCCTCAAGGAGCTTACAATCTAAGGTCCCTAACTCACATTCTTATACTATGGCCAATTTAGACAGAAGCCAATTAACCTACCAGCATGTCTTTGGAGTGTTGGAGGAAACCGGAGTACCCGGAGGAAACCCATGCAGGCACAGGGAGAACATGCAAACTCCAGGCAGGTAGCATCGTGGTTGGGATTTTAACCAGCGACCCTTTTTACTGCTAGGCGAGAGTACTACCCACTACACCAATGTGCCACCCTATATGCAAACCCAATCACTTTTGTGATTTCATTCATATAAATCCTGGAGATCCTGCCATTAAAGGACTTGTTTAGACAATTCCTGCTATTGGATGACAATATTCTTTTTCTGTGTCCAAATTGATCTCCTAAGACAAGTGTTCAACCTGTCACATGCTCTCCCAAGAGAGAATACAAACATTCTTGCAGACATACATTCCATTGTTGTCTCTATCAAGAAACTATCTACGAGTAGCATGTAGACAGGTAGTCCTAGCAAAACAGGCTATTCAGAGGGTCCTGGCACAGGTTGTATGTCAGTACGAATTAATAAAATAGATCCGGAATCAGCTGCACTTGCTCAAATCTTTTATTTGCAGTCCATAAAAACATCACAGACAGTGCAGGAACAATGGTACGCGTTTCACTAGTGCTTGTTCACAACCTCCCTCCGCATTTGCAGAATCTGGTGGTTCTTCTTCCCACTGGCTCCAGTCATTATTTCAATTTGGCAAGGCTGCGGGTGGCTTCACCCACACTGCTGCTTTAATCTTTCATAGCTATCTGTGAATAAAACAACTACAAGTCCCATATGTCACTATGGCAAAGAGATTGGTAGTCCTCAATGCAGCACAAGTGTGGTGACCTCACCTCCCTTGTAGTTCATTGATAATTCCTAAAGCCACATAACTGAAGGTCTGTTCCTTAGTATGGAGGAAGAGTCTGCAGGAGCCAGAGCATTGCACCTGCGATCCACTAATCACAGTTGCAATGCGATACAGGTTCCAATGCAAAAAAATTAAATAAATAACTGGACATTTTTTTAAATGTATTCAATGGGTGCATTAAGGCTCATTCACATCCACTGGGCTATGCTGACAGCTATTTCCATTGCAGCCCTAATTGCAGAGACAAGACAAAAAGCCTTATTTCCTATGTGGTCAGTTCACTTGTCACTTGTGGCAATTCAATAAAGTTCTTTGAAAAAAAAGGGGTGGGATGCATTGAGTTTATTGCCTCGGCACTGTGTCACCCAGTGCACACCAGCGACCATGCGTTAAGCGCGTCTTGCTGTTGTGAATGAGCCCTTTCTATTATTTTTGCAAAAAAGGTAGACTGTGCCTTTAATGAAAAAAAAAAAAAAAAAAGCTTTTCATTGTCAACGAGGTCCCCATGTTTCATTGCCCTGTTAATGGAAAATAAGTTTCACTTGTAAGTAGAATTGATTTTTCTTTTACTGCAGTGCTAGGACATTATTTAAAGCAACTGTACGATAAAGAAAGGCATTTATACCCTTTTACAATAACGTAACACAAAGGCGCTAAAATGAAAATCCGCATTTTCCACATAAAGAGCAAAAATGAAAGCTTTTTTTTTTTTTTTTCTTCAGTTGCTGCTCATTTTTTATTTTAACTAAGGGATCGGCCCAAACCTGTAATTATTGCAGTGTCTTTCAAATCACAGTCTTTTATTATTCGCCTGTGTGTCAGCATGTAGCACATTGCCTTCTGGCTAATGCATATAAAGAGGGACAATCTGTAATTGTTTTTCCTTTATATCTATAAAACAAATTTTTTGCTTCTCTGGCTACTGCGTGGAATGGCTCGTAGAAAGGAAATTATGATCAGAGCTTTGGAGTCACCAAGCACCGTGCTCTGTTATATCATTCATGAAAATTATTTTTATAAACGATTCTTCCAGATTTTTTTTTTCCTGCCAAGGTCAGGATATATTGCTTTCTGAGAAGAGCTGGCAAAGAAATAGAATTACAGTGCATTGGAAGTGGAGATGGTGATGCCTTGGTGCGCCTTTTTTATTGAAGCTGTGTTTAGGAATGAAGATGCTTTAATTTACAGTTCATGTGGAGAGCGTGCAGGTGTTACTATCTTACCTCTGTGATAAGGCCCTGGAGATATCATCTTATGCCGCGTACACACGATCGGAATTCTCGTCGGAAAAAGCTCTGATGGTTTTCCCAATGGAATTCCGCTCAAACGGTCTTGCCTACACACGGTCACACCAAATTCCGACCGTCAAGAATGCGGTGACGTACAACACTACGACTAGACGATAAAAAATGAAGTTTAATGCTTCAGAGTATGCGTCAAATTGTTTCCGAGCATGCGTAGGAATTTTGCGCGTCGGAATTGCTACAGACGATCGGAATTTCCCATAGAAACCTTTTCCGTCGGAAAAATTGAGAACATGCTCTCAAATTTTTGCTGGCGAGAATTCGGCCAGCAAAATTATGATGGAGCTTACACACGGTTGCATTTTCCGATGAAAAGCTCTCATCGGTCTTTTGCTGGCCGAAATTCCGATCGTGTGTACGCGGCATAAGGCTTTATGTACACTGCTGCTGGTAAACGGACGTTTAGGAGCAGTTGGGCATTTTTTTTCAACTGTCCCTGAACTTTCCTCTGTTATCTTATCAGTACATGTACACAAGTTTGTTTATAGTCGTTTCTAGGCAGTTGCGTTTTAGAGGCTTTTTTTGGAACCCAAAAAAAATGCATTCAGAAGCTGTGTTTAGAGGCATTTCAAACGCCAAACGCGGCTAAACACGGTAACTCACTTTAAGCCACGTTTTGTTTTCTTTTAAATTAATTTTTAATTTTTTTTCCAAATGCTTCAAAACGCAAAACGTGGCATGTAAACTTGGCAAAACTGACGTTTTAAATATGGATTACTATCTGTCAAGTTAAATAGTTTAGGAGAGGTTGTAAAAACTAGGGTTGCACTGATACTAGTATCGGTATTGATGCCGATACCGAGTAGTTGCACAAGTATCGGTACTCATGCAAATGCACCGATACCTGAAACCGATACATTCAGTCTTGGTTCTTTGAGCTGTCAGTGGGTCTCCCCTGTAGACAGCTGAAGTGTTAAAGAAGTCAGGTAATTGGAGCTGTCAAAAAAAAAGAAAAAAGGACAGGAGTGCACTTATTTCTGCACTCCTGTGATCCAGATTCAGTCGACAGCGGGCTAAAGCCCACTGTCAGCTGATGTCACAGAGCCAATCCCAGGCTCTGGAAGGATCCCCACTTTAAGGTCGGGATCCATCAAGCTGCCTGACCGACTGGTTCAGCTTTTCTGCATGCCGCTGAGAACCTGAGCCAGCTGCTCCCACACCCTCCACAGCCTGGCGCTCTAGTGAGCACTGGATGGGCAGAGCAGTAGTGACTGGCAATCACCGTCCTTTGCTCAGTGAAGACCATGAACTGAGTGATCAGCAGTCATATGATGTTGATGGTCATGTTCACGGTCTCGGTCTTAGAGCAGCAGGGGGGCAAGCTGCAGATTCGGTCTGATGCTGCAGCCATAAAGATGAGTATGTATGTTTACTTTTTTTTATTTCCCACACTTCTCCTTTTAAATGACCTTTAGAACTAAATACATACAATCCAATTAGAGCACCTAACAAACGTGCAAAAATCAAAGGTTTTTTTCATTGTAAAATAGATTTGTAGCATAAAAAAAAATTCAATGTGTTTCAGGTGCCAAACACTCTCCCTTTATCAGGGCTTATGAATTTTGACTGTGCTTAAAGGCACTCAAGTAAACAGATACCAGATAGACCTGCACTGTGACTTACTGCCTGGAACACGTGTTAAGCCACTGGTATTGAATGCAGCAAAGCACCTAAAGCAGCCCATAGATAATTTCATAGTTTGTAAGGTTGAATAAAGACACCAGTCCATCCAGTTCAACCTGAGTGTCTACAATTGTCCCTATCCCTGTACATTGTACACTCACATCGGTCCCTACCCTAGAGGAGCCCACGCAATCCAAGGTCCCCATTCATATACTAGGGCCAATTTTTTGGACAGAAGCCAATTAACCTACCTGCATGTCTTTGGATTGTGGGAGTAAACCAGAGTACCCAGAGGAAACCCACACAGGCACAGGGAGAACATGCAAACTCCAGGCAGGTAGTGTCGTGGTTGGGATTCGAACCAGCGACCCTTCTTACTGCTAGGTGAGAGTGCTAACCTCTACACCACTGTGCCTCACAAAGATGATTCCATTTTTTTTCCTTCTGCCCACAGGTGGAAGGAAGGAGATCCTTTCTGGCCAGCAGAACACAGTGATTACTTCTAGCGGCTAAAGCCTCTGGCAGTGATTGTTTGTACACAACCTGACAGGCTGGTTGTACCCAAGTCGATCAATGGATCAACTTGGGTACAATCAGCCTGACCCATAGATTGATTGAATTTCGGTCAGTCCCTGCTGAACCAGCTTAAGCCCAGATGAAAAAGGAATGTGTTAGTCCCTGAAACGCATTGGAATTTTTCTGCCTTTAATCAATTTTATCATTAAAAAACTGTGGCCAGTGACAATATCAGTGACCCCTTTAAGAAAAGCTGAAGCACCCCATTTGTTCTTGTGTTAGGTAAAACAAAAGTTGTCCCTACAAGCGAAGAGTATATACTTGCCTCTTATGCTGCTGAACTGCTGAACGCCACTCTGTTGAAGAGCAATCATCCTCTGAAATGAGAAATCTGGGAGGGTCCCCACAGTGCTCAATGGTTCCTCCTGCTGACCTCCCCCTTACTACTATGTCTGGAGCTGGGTTCCTATTGGCTTCTGACCAAACCAGCTCTGCAGGGGCAGGGACTGATGTGACTGATTCAGTATACTCTGTCATGCATAGCTTGCTTCTTGTGACAAACATGATAATAGATAAATAAAAATGTATTCATTGTTTATACTGCAAAGTCTGAAGATTGCCTGCAGTTTGTAAGAGCATGGCCAGGCCTGAAACCTGGAAAAGCTGTTTCTGAAATCTGCATGTAAGGGAAGCGCCGAATGAAAATTTTCAAAGAAGGGGGAAGGGTAAAATGCTACAATAAAACAAGCTGTAATTTCCATCACACTGACCTACGTGGAAAAACCAATGGCGTTTTCATTCCCGGCTGCATTAAAAATACATGTAAATATAATTTCCTAGTAATCCATATCGGAATATTATTTTCCCATATCACTTTAAAAAGTACAGTCATGTAGCGTCGGGCGTAGATGGCTGTGCGGATTGATTGAAGATAAATGAGACTCCTTGTGAATGTGCTACACCGTAATGGCACATTTCTCTGCTTAATGTGTGCTGTGCCTCCAGTTCAGCGGGGGGAACACTTCACTCCATCATTCAGGGACCAGTAACTGCATTATTTCTTTTTATCACCTGCATGGTTTGCTATGAGGTCACCCAAACATCAGAGCATTGGGATGTGATGGAGAGCCTGTAGCTGTCTAGTTAATTGAGTAAATATATCACTGTTTAATAAAATAAATAGAAAAAACACGTTCTAGCATAGAGCCAAACGATCCATACTTATAAAATAGAAATCGGGCCCATGGTTACAGGTTCAATTACCAAAACAGCTGCTCAACTGGCACAATCCTAGGAATGAGATCTGTTTTTCTTATATTCCAGAGGACGGGGTTTCAGCATGAATTGATTCTGAGGTCTGGGATATTTCCAGATTGGATTGTGAGTCAAGGCAGTGACCCTTGAAAAAAGATTATCAACAATCAGTTTTACTGACACAGTTTAGGGTACTGTGAAACATCTTTTACGAAGATTGCAGGTCTAGCATGACAGTAATCTGTTTGTCGGTCCTTGTCTGACTGCAATGTCCAGACAGATCTGAGCCTACAATGAAACAAGAGGGATGGGTGCGGATAATTTGCTGTGCTGGATACAGTAAAGCATCGTTCACACGATCGGATTTTCCGACAGGAAATGTGTGATGACAGGCTGTTGGCGGAAAATCCAACCATTTGTACGCTCCATCAGACAATTGTTGGCCAACTTTCCATGGATAAAATTTAGGATGGCAGGTTTATAAATTTTCCGCGGACAAATGTGTGTTGTTGCATTTTCCGATCGTGTGTACACAAGTCCGTCGGACAAAAGTCCAAAGTAAAAAAACACGCATGCTCGGAAGCAAGGATGAGCCGTAAGCAGTCGGTCTTGTAAACTAGCGTTTGTAATGGAGAATTAAAATTTGTGACGTGGCAAATTACGAAATCTCCAAATGCAGCGCACAATTCTCTTCTTCTTTAATGGGATAATAATGAAACTGCTTTGCTGGTGATACTGATGGAGTTATTTGCAAACAAATTTTCAAAGGCTTTTTTTTTCTAGTGATATCAAGAATAATATTATTATGCTTTTTTTTTTTTTTTATTTGGGCAAGTTACCACAACACCATTATCCCGTAATTTTTAAGATCAAATATACAACTATGTTGGTGTCCCTTGTTAATTTTACATTGTATTTTTTTAAATGTAACTGCCTACTCCCAAACTGTCATTTGAAGTAAAACGCATAGCCAAGTATTATTCTACACAAATTTTTTATTGTGCATTTTTTTTTGGCTCAAATTGGAACATATTTGTTTTACCTTGCTGAATGAGTTCTAGAGGTTTCTGTACTTTTCACACACCATCATTACACATTGTACTGGTTTAATGAAGGCCCCCTTACCCTTCCTTTAATGCAGCAGCAGTCAGGAGCCAGCAGAGGTTACTGTACTGTGCACACATTCTCTTTGTATGGATTTATTGAAGATTTATTGACCTTACCCTTCCTTCAATGTGGCATCAGGAGCTAGGAGAGGGCAGAGGCAGAGCAGGAGCCGGGAGGTGTAGAGCAGGTCTGGACAGTGGTCCTGACTTGAATGCGGGCTAGGGCAAGCATGTAATTGTTTGCCAGGATGAGGGCAGTCCTAGAAACTGAAGGATATCAGTGGCAGCACAGAGACCCGAGAGAGGGATTTGGCTGTGCTGGAGACTACTGGAGGGGGGGGGGGGGGACTTAGAAGCAAAGAGAGACACCCAGGCTGCTGAGTGGCATGGCTGCAGCACCCCCCTTCAAGTGGTGCCAAGGGCATGTGCCATAGCTGCCATACCATGGATATGCCACTGACTGCAGTCATCACTATAGTTTATACATGTAGACAGAAAGTGGTAGAAAAGAGACCGCAGGAGATCAGCAGGGCTAAGATACAACTGAGGGTGAAAAATTGGTATTTTATTTAAAAAAATAGATTTTGAGTATGATACACATGATCTACTTTAATAAGGTATAGACAGCAACTAGGGAAAATGTAGCTCTTTCACTGATGTGCCAGGAATATACTGAAATATTATTGATAAAACCTTTTTTTTTTCACACTTGTCAGTTTGCTTTAACTGACATCATATGCAGATCGAAGTTCATCCCTTTGATCTGCAGATGAAGGAAACAGTAGATACAAAAGTAACAATATTACTTTATATCGCTCTATCGCATGTCTGAACAATGTTTTTAAACACTGTGTCAGGTGGTCCTTTTTTGACAGCAGCAGCTTCTACAGCTGCTCTATTTTTTTGGGCCTGAATAGTGAGCCCAGTGTCCACAACTGATTAATTTTCTGAGCTGGACCAGAGGAAGCAGTCTAAAGATTTAACTAGTCTTAGGTGACATGACTTTTAAATTTGACTTAGTATATTGTTGCTAATACATTTAGGGATGGCTGGCGGTACTTTGTATTATTGGTAACATAACCTATTCGATACAAGGAGCACTGGAACGCCAGCTGTTGGTTGTCTGCAATCACTTGTCACCCTCTTTTAGATAATAGAAATGAATGGCTCATGTTCTCACCTGTGTTTTCCTATAGTGTGCCTTCGACTGGAGCATATTGTATAGCCGTTGCGTTTCATGCTTCTCTGGCATGGTGGAACACTGCAATTGTACATACACAGTCCCCAGCCTCTGCGTTGTGCACAGCTGGTGGACATGTGGCAAAGTCATACCTCATTAACAAAGACTTAAGTAGGTTCCATGAAGTATCATTAGCTTCCACAGTCTTTTGATATGTAAAAAATTTTTATACAGTGAAGCAGGTGTCTGTTCTCTATAGCACCATGCAGTGTGTAGCTCAGGGAACTTCTATTCACAAAGAAAAGTACAGAAATTGCAAAACAAAAACAGACAGGAAACACATTTTTCTCATCATCAACAGTAATTTAATAATATAACGGTAATACTAAAATGCATGGCTGTAGGATTCTATTTCTGGCGATTATGTCATATTAAAGATGAATTCCAGGTATGGATATTTCATACATAGCTTAATTGGCTCAGCTTGGATCAGTGTAACATTGAATATACCATACCTGGCCGAGACCCCTGGAAGATGGACTTGCTGAGTATTATGCCCTGTACACACGATAGGATTTTCCGATGGAAAATGTGTGATAGGACCTTGTTGTCAGGAACTACAATTCCCATCATGCCTAGTCATGTCTGTGAATGTCAGAGTTTTGCAATGCCTCATTGGATGTGTAGTTCTGCAACAGCTGGAGGCTCCATTACACATTTTCCATCGGAATTTCCGTCACACAAAATTTTAGATCTGGTTCTCAAATTTTACAAAAACATAATCCGTTGTCAGCAATTCCGATCGGGTGTACACAATTCCAATGCACAAAGTGCCACGCATGCTCGGAATCAAGCAGAAGAGCAGCACTGGCTATTGAACTTAATTTTTCCCGGCTTGTCGTACATGTTGTATGTCACCGCGTTCTTGACATTTGGAATTTCCGACCAACTTTGTGTGTATGCAAGACAAGTTTGAGCCAACATCCGTCTGAAAAAAATCCCATGGATTTTGTTGTCGGAAAATCCTATCGTGTGTACAGGGCATAACAGCAGTGGCATAGGCTTATATACTTTGTCCAGAAGTGTCATTCAGAAATCAAATTTAACACTATTGTTATATTGTATTTACCCTTCCATTCATCTGCAAATTCAGAGGCTAAATTGTAATCTGCATTGGATGTCCATTAAAGCGGTTCTAAAGGCCTAAGGTTTTTTACCTTAATGCATTCTCTGCACACAAGTGCCCCCTCAGCACCCAGCTTGCTGAGGGGGTACTCAGAGAAAAAGAGGAGCAGACAGTGCCAGTGGGGGACCCCTGAAAAGGATGTAAGCAGCCGCTCTGTACAATACCATTGCACAAAGCAGGCAAGTATATAACATGTTCAATATTTTAAGAAAAAAAATGTGTGCCTTTACAACCACTTTAAACAACCTTATAAGTAAAAAATTTAAATGTATTCCAAATTAACCTGTTCTTCCCCTTCCCCAATTAGTTATTGTTTATCTACGAGGTATGTCTAAAACTTTCGGTGAATTTTATCAGAAAACCAACAAAACAGAATACAAACAAATTACCTTTATTGGCCTTCAAAATAATCGCCATCCTTCAAAACACACTTTTGACAATGTTCATAAAGCTTCTGGAAACTGTCAGCCTCTTTAAGGCCTCTTTAAGTATCTATCACAGAACCGCTGTCACACGTTCTTGGATTGCCACCATATGTAAGAAGGCGATCAACATTGTCTTGACCTTGGACCTTGACCTTGGACTTTTGCAGGGGACTTTTTTTGGGTTGTGGGGAAGACGGTGAACGCCATTTCATTGTTGCCGCTTAGATTCCAGATTGAACTGGTAGCACCAGGTTTCATCCCCTGTGATAATGGTTTTCAGAAAGGATGGATCCTGGTCATACATGATAATGAAATCTCCAGAGTTTTCCATCCGTTTTTCTTTCTGTTCATCTGTCAGCTTGTGTGGCACAAACCGGAAACAGATCTTCTGCTTACCCAAATCTTAGTGGACGATGGTGCGCACCGTTTCCTTGCTAATGCCTAATTCCTCCCCCATCAATCGTGGAGTCAGTCGCTGATCTCGTGCCAGCATTTGTCACACATGCTCGATCATGTCTGGGGTCCTGCTTGTCGACGGGTGACCCGAAAGTGGATCATCCTCAGTTGTTTCCTTCCTGTCGTGAAAGAGTTTGAACCAGTCGTAAACACTGATGGGGACACAGATATGGGGGTGACTGATGGAGACGCAGAAGTGGGGGGGACTGATGGGGAAGCATATGTGGAAGTGACTGATGGGGACCCATGTGGGGGTGACACTGATGGGGACACAGATGTAGGTGCAACTGATTGGGACACAGATGTGGGGGAGACTGATGGGGATAAAGATGTGAGGGAGACTCTGATTGGGGACACAGATATGGGGGAGACTCTAAAAGGGACACAGATGTGGGGGAAACTCTAAAAGGGACACAGATGTGGGGGAGACTCTGATTGGGGACACAGATATGGGGGAGACTCTAAAAGGGACACAGATATGGGGGAGACTCTAAAAGGGACACAGATGTGGGGGAGACTCTGATGGAGACACAGATGTGGAGCAAACTCCGATGTGGACACAGATGTGGGGCAAACTCTGATGTGGACACAGATGTGGGGGAGACTCTGATGGAGACACAGATGTGGGGCAAACTCCGATGTGGACACAGATGTGGGGCAAACTCTGATGTGGACACAGATGTGGGGGAGACTCTGATGGAGACACAGATGTGGGAGAGACTGATGGGGACAGAGGTGTAGGGGAAACGCTAATGAAGACACAGCGGTGGTGGAGACTCTGGGGACACATATGTGAGAGAGACTCTAAAGTGGACAGAGATGTGGGGGAAACTCTGATGGGGACACAGATGTGGACAAAGATGTGAGGGAAACTGATAGGGACATAGATGTAGGGGAACCTCTAAAGGGGACACAGATGTGTGTGTGCGTGAGAGGGGCGGCTCTGATGGTAACACAGGTGTGGAAAAAAACTCTGATAGGACAAGATGTGGGGGAAACTCTGATGGATATACTGATGGGGACATAGATGTGAAGTAGACTGATGGGGACAAAGATTTAGGGATACTCTGATGTGAACACAGGTGTGGGGGAGACTCTGTTAGGGACACAGATGTAGAGGAGACTCTGATGGGGACACAAATGTGGGGGGAACTCTGATTGGAACACAGATGTCGGGTAGACTCTGATGTAAGCCCCCCCTTTTACATCTGAGTCCTCCTCAAACTCCTCCTTTACATCTGTGTCCTCCTCAGATTCTCTCTTACATCAGACATCTTACATAAATAACTGATTATGTGTAAAATATGCGATGTGGCCCTCGTACTGAAATGTTTGGAGACACCTGCTCCAGTCTATAAGGGGTATACGGGAGCTGAACTAGTTAAATATCCAGGCCCAAAAAGAGGGAACACTTGTAATCTGTCCAATAAAAATGAAGTTTGAAGGCAAGAAACGTCTGAGCGCATTTGCTTAGTGGGCAGTATTTCAAGTAATATTAGAATGTTTTTCTTCGCTGTTCAGTCCTTTCATAGCAAGAGGATAAGATCTAAAAGATATCTTCCCAAAACCCAATGTGATGAAAACTCATTCCGCTCAGGATTTTATCAGTTCCTTCACTAGTGGTCAGCAGTTGTTAGGTGAAGCGGATATTGGATCTTTCTTTGGGGTTGATAAAAGCCTAGACTGTGTGTAGCCAGCGTTGGATGCCTCTATACACAATATGGTTCCGCTGCCCTGGAAGAATTCACGTAAAATGCACATGAAAATTGATTACCAGGCAACTTTGAAACCGCACAGAATTTTACCCACAACATTGGCAGGATCCATAAATCATTATTCTCCACTCACAGACCACAACCTAGACATCATTGTTAATATTTTAGAATAATTGTCAGTGGTTCTATACTGCTAAGCAGGTGCGACAGCTCTCTAATAGCAATGTTAGTGAGTTTTGATGTGTCACTGGGTTTAGTTATAATATTTTGCTGCATGTAAAATATATTTTCTTTAATAAATTAAACTTAAAAGACCACAGTCTGAGAAAAATAGAAGAGCTTGTTAGAGAATCTCCGCAGTGCAGATTTCTAGTACTTAAAATGGATCTTTACCCTCTAAACCAGGGATCTTCAAACTATGGCCAAACTATGGCCCTCCAGCTGTTGCGGAACAACATGTCCCATGAGGCATTGTAAGACATTCACAGATATGACTAAGCATGATGGGAATTGTAGTTCCTGAACAACTGGAGGGCCATAGTTTGAAGACCCCCTGCTCTAAACAATGATCCTCCTCTCCACCTCTCCTCCGGTCCTCTGCATGGATTGCGTTCTTTTATTTTTTTTTCTCTATTTAGCTATTTTATTATTATTTTTTGCAAAATTGTCCGGCCCCACCCACCTTGCATGTCATTTGCCTAGCTGAATGATGTGTACTGTCCTCCCTTTGCCTTCTGGGATATGCATGTCACATATCCCAGGAGGCAAAGCCTTTCATTCAGTAAGGCTGGCCTAGCGGGGCATCATCGTGAGGTGCGCCGGGTGAACCATGAACAGCCGGCAGCCTCTCGATGACATCACACCACAACATGGCGATGCAAGACTGAGCACTGCCAGAAGAGAAGAGGATCTTGGCTGGACAATGCTGGATCTGTTGGTGGGTGAGTATCTGAAATGTGCAGATCTCAGCACCAGGTATGGGTTGGAAAAAAAATGGGGGGAGGGTTGAAATCCACCTTAATAAGGACATTTCTACAACAGAACTGACCATTAATGTAAAAAATATGTGACTTAATTTTTTCTACTGCAGTTACACAATACATTTCAACCCGGGCCCACTGATTGGACAGTAATGAAGCAGATGCACACTGAGGAGGTAGTCCCTCTGTTACCCTCCTGTGGCATGCTTAGGAATGAAGTCTGATAACATTGTATAAAGCAATAGACCAGTGATGGCGAACCTTGGCACCCCAGATGTTTTACATTTCCCATGATGCTCAACTACACTGCAGAATGCATGAGCATCATGGCAAATGTAGTTCCAAAACATCTGGGGTGCCAAGGTTCGCCATCACTGCAATAGAGTCTTGGAAGTGACCTTCCATCTCCAAGTCATGATGCTGCTAATTAGGTGATCCAATATGGCTACAATTAAGACACATTCGGGTATTTATGTTAGTTTAATGTAAAAATGAATCTGATAAATTCAGTTCCCACCTGAAACTTCTTTGTACACATTCTTCAGCATGATATGGTAATAAATGCCCCCCTTTAAGGGCCAGCAGCTGACAATTTGCATGGCTGCTTGCTCTTGATCCGGCCGTCATGAACACGACCACCATCTGGTTTCATTGGGATCTATTGTGCAATCTATTCAAAGCAAACATTTATTATTTTGCAGCTTACTAATTCTTAGATGTGATGGCTGCATTAGTTTTCTTTTCTTGTTTATGCCTTTCTTGCCTTTATTTTCACCTGTTAATCTAGTCAGTAAGTCTGTTGTTTTTCAACAGAACAAGCTGTCTTGCAGATGTAGCAGTTACAGGGTTGAGACACCATTTACTACTGACAGGGTTGCTTGTAGTTTTCAGATTTTATTTATTAATGTAAAACCTTTATCCCAAAAGTAACAACATTTCTACTTTAACTAATTATAAAGGTAATCGCAGGCTGTGTGCTGTAGATCCCTCCCCTGTCACCTTTTTTCTCTTGATGTCACGGAAACCTGTCAGAAGTGATTCTGGAGACAAGTACACACTAAAGAGGGAAATGCTTTCATATTCATATTTCATGTCTGAGGTTAATAACCACATTAAATTAACATAAAATAAAAGCTCCTCTGGCATGCATGGCATGATTAGAAAAGACAGGCACACACACATTGAAGGGGCTAGTACAATATTGAAGGATGACATAGAAGTAGGTGGGCAAGCTGGGAAAACAGCTCACCCTGGCAAGCCACCCTAACTAGAATCTTAGTTCCCTCTTCTCAGTTTGAACACAGAGGGAAAGGGGAGTTTGTCCTTGAAGTGTCACTAAACCCACATCATAAAAACCTATCAATAAATGTTGTATTACATGCTGTGCATACTTACTTAGTCACTATGGGATTCATTTTCTGTATTCTGCAAAAATCCTGGTTGATCGTGCTGTTCTCTATCTCCACCTTCTGTTCATGTCCCCAATTCAGCTAGGGATTTTGTAGCTGTGGTGGCAACTCTGCACGTGCTCAGTTGTCAGTGAGTTCCTCTGCTGAGCATTTCCTCCCCATTACATCTGAGCAGCCCATGTGACTATAGAGCAGGGATATGCAATTAGCGGACCTCCCGCTGTTGCAGAACTACAAGTCCCAAGAGGCATAGCAAGACTCTGACAGCCACAAACATGACACCCAGAGGCAGAGGCATGATGGGACTTGTAGTTATGCGACAGCTGGAGGTCTGCTAATTACATATGCCTGCTATAGAGTCACACATGTGGGTGTCTACACAGTCGTATGACAGCCCACTCCCTCCCTCCTCCTCCATGCCCACCAGCTAAACACAATGGGGGCAGGTTATTACATGTAGATTAATGTTGGCTTCACCTCCCTCTTATTCCAAGACACAGGCAGGAGGGGCATGTGACTGGAAGAAATCCACTCAAACTATGTTATTGCCAAAAAAAAATAATAAAGATTTGATTTCAAATATATATTTGTATGACATTTTAAAACAGTTTATTGATATTACTTTTTTCACTTTTACTTATTATGTATTCCAAAGGCTGTTTTTTTTTTGTTTGTTTTTTGAACGTTTGACCAGCAGCAAAAGACTAGAAGCTCCTCCTGCTTATGTTTCCCTGCAGACAGGCTGGGAAAGAGCTGGGTCATGTGTATATATATCGATTAGGAAAAGGGTATGGGTTTTTATTATTAAAATAATTACAGTGCCATCATCCACATACAGAAATAGAAGGGACAATGTACATTAACCACTTCCCGCCCGGCCTTTAGCAGAATGACGGCAGGGCGTTGGTTTCGTTATCCTGACTGGGCGTCATATGACGTCCTTCAGGATAACATGCCGCACGCTCGTGGGGGCGAGCATCGTGGCGATCGGTGGAGCGGTGTGTCAGTCTGACACACCGCTACACTGATCTCGGTAAAGAGCCTCTGGCGGAGGTTCTTTACCACGTGATCAGCTGTGTCCAATGATCACGATGTCAACAGGACGCGAGTAGAGGAGAGCCGATCGGCGGCTCTCCTGACAGGGGGGTCTGTGCTGATTGTTTATCAACGCAGCCCCCCCCTCAGATGCCCACACTGGACCACCAGGGACTCCACTAGGCCCACCAGGGAATTGGGCCACATGTGGATGGCCAGGTATGTACCCCCTGGCCATCCACATGTGCAAATGATGCCCAATCTGTGCCAGTCAGTGCCCACGAATGGGCACTGACTGGCACCATCATGTACTAATAAAAAACAGTGATGCCCAGCAATGCCACCCATCAGTGTCATCAATGCCACCCATCAGTGTCCAGCAGTGCCACCTATCAGTGCCCATCCGTGCCCACCTATCAGTGCCCATCAGTGCCCATCCATGCCACCTATCCGTGCCACCTATAAGTACCTATCAGTGCCACCCATAAGTGCCCATCAGTGCCGCCTATCAGTGCCCATCATCAGTGGACATCAGTGCCACCTCATCAGTACCACCTCATTGGTGCCACCTCATCGGTGCCCATCAGTGACGCCTTATCAGTGCCCCTCAGTGCAGCCATATCAGTGCCCGTCATTGAAGAAGAAAACATACTTATTTACAAATAATTTTAACAGAAACAAAGAAAAACGTGTTTTTTTTCAAAATTTTCGGTCTTTTTTAATTTGTTGCGCAAAAAATAAAAATCGCAGAGGTGATCAAATACCACCAAAATAAAGCTCTATTTGTGGGAACAAAATGATAAAAATTCTGTTTGGGCACAGTGTAGCATGACCGCGCAATTGTCATTCAAATATGCGACAGCGCGGAAAGCTGAAAATTGGTCTGGGCAGGAAGGTGTCTAAGTGCCTGGTATTGAAGTGGTTAAACAGTGTGTGTTTTGTATCACTAATGGATATACAGTATAACAATCATGAATGGGAGACTATTTGTATATATATATCTTCACCTTGCTGGCTGGAATATTAGATGCAAATAGTAAGTACATATTGAAAGAGCTTAGCTTGTCTTCCTTCTCATTGTATTCATCAGAAAGGACATGCACTTTGTATTTCCTGCTCTTGTATCAGGGACTATACTGTGTATACAGCGTACAACAATAGCGTACACCAGGAATAGCTGAAGTACCTATGTCTGGTGGCAATAGTAGACAGAAGCATTGGGTCGAGAGCTAGATGATATCCATCTCAGCTGAGTTAGGCCCCTTTCACACGGAAGGCCCGTTCAGATCCGCCTGTCAGTTTTGACGGCGGATCTGAACGGGCGCTCCATGTTACTCTATGGAGCGTCGGATGTCAGCGGAGACATGTCCGCTGACATCCGATCCGGTCCGATCCGCCAAAAGCAGACGTATGGACCACACGTCCAGATCCGTCGGATCGGGTGAGATCGGGTGAAAACGGACACACTGTCCGTTTTCATCCGATCTCTCCATAGAGATCAGCGGCGCTCGCAAGCCCCTCCCCGCTCAGTGAGCGGAGAGAGGCTTGTCATCCGCCGGCTCAGCGGAGATCAACGGACAGATCTCCCGCTGAGCCGGCGGACAGAGGCGGGCTCCGTGCAAGCGGAGTCCGCCTCGTCTGAAAGGGGCCTTAAAGAACAAGCCCAGACAGACGGATCTCCTTGACTTTGTTCTGCACATGCCTTTTATTTACCACTGTCATAAGCAATATACATCACTTGACAATATCTCTTGTGTGACAAATCCATTAGCTTTTAATTACCGAGGTAGGAAAAAATATCCTCTTCCAGCATCAAGCAACTTTCCCAGCTATGACAAGCATTCCCTTTAGTGCTCTAATGTCAGGCCTGACAGATGGCATGGAGTCTGATGCATCGGGACATGAGAGTGTCTTGGAGGTGGGCAAGGCTCGTGAAAGCTCTCTAACCATAAAAGCTGCTGCACAAGGGAGGATCAGGACATCGTATAGTCTGATGGCTTTTAAATGCCCTCATTATTTATCTGCATTTGGTAATGCTGCATGTAACCAATGTCTCTATGTCCCTGTGTTCTTTTCTAATCGGCTAGTCGCAGTAATTGGCTGTTCTGCTTTCCCCTAGAATCTGGACAGAATTATCATTGATGATTTTTTCTGACGGATTTTGTCCGAAACTTGCGTTGCACACACACGGTCGGACAAAGTTGTCGGAAAATCCGATCGTTCAGAACATGGTGACGTAGACCACGTAGAGGCCAGTAGCCAATAGCTTTCGTCTCCAAATTTATTCTGAGCATGCGTGGCACTTTGTGCGTCGGAATTCTCTTTAGATCCTGCTCTCAAGTTTTTTCCATCGGAAATTCAGACGGAAAAAAGCCCGCTAGAGCCCACACACGATCGGATTTTCCAACAACATAATCCAATCAGACTTTTTCCATCGGAATATCCGACCGTGTGTATGGGGCATTATTCATCCCAAAGGTGTTCTATCGAGTTGAGGTCAGGACTCTGTGCAGGCCAGTCAAGTTCCTCCACCCCAAACTCGCTCATCCATGTTTTTATGGACCTTGAGTTGTGCACTGGTGCGCAGTCATGTTGGAACAGGAAGGGGCCACTCCCAAACTGATCCCACAAAGTTGGGAGCATGAAATTGTCCAAAATGTCTTGGTATGCTGATGTCTTTAAGAGTTCCCTTCACTGGAACTAAGGGGCCAAGCCCAACCCCTGAAAAACAACCCCACACCATAATCCCTCCTCCACCAAATGATTTGGACCAGTGCACAAGCAAGGTTCATAAAGACATGGATGAGCAAGTTTGGGGTGGTGGAACTTGACTGGCCTGCACAGAATCCTGTTCACATTCTCCCTGTGCTTGCATGGGTTTCCGTCCACACTCCAAAGACATGCTGGTTAATTGTCTCATGTCCAAATTGGCCCAATATCTGTATGCGTGTGCGATAGGCACCTTAGATTGTAGTCTCTTTGAGTGCAGGGACTGGTGTGAATGTACTCTATCTTGCATTTAAAATGGAGCTTAAAATCCAACTTAAGGGAAATTTAAAAGTCTTCTGTGTAGGGGGACTGCACACACACTATGAGGGTTAAATGCTTTTTCAGATCTAGGGTGCATGTAAAATAAGATTTATATCTGATCCTCCACCCCACTGTGCTGCTAGATCAGTCCCCACAGCATCCTCTCCCACATGATCCAGTGGTTTAAGCTCTTGTTGTCATGATGTGAAGACCAATACTTGGTCCATAGGACGTGATGACACAGAGCGACAGTCGACTGTTGGAGCAAGAGGATTAGGAATGTAAAAGTGTTTTTAAGCTGGCCATAGACGGTTTGAATCTTGGCCAGTTCAGCAGGAACCAGCCAAGATTCAAACCATGTATGGGCAGGCTGAATGCCGAAAATTGAGAAACTGTTAGCCACTTGTTGGCGGAAGTCTGACAACAACTGTCCGATGTGGCATACACACAGTCGGACTTAACGCCAACAAGCTCATATCCAACATTTCCCGTCGGAAAATCCGATCGTTTGTATGCGGCATAAGGGTTAGTCCACATTATCTGTGGTGACTTCTGGGTGTTTTCTGTCTTGCATAAGGTCAGATCACCGCTGGGGCAGATAGAAAACAATTGTGTGATGCTTTGTAGTGCACAAAAATGCAGCATGCCTGCACTGCATGTCACTATACACCATCCACCATACTGATGTGTAGTGACATGAATAAGGTGTCACTATGTAGCACTTCAAATCAAGTTGATAAAAGAAAAAAATATATATATTACACAACTCCCTACTGGAACCAATACTTTACTAGTCTGCGTGGTAAAAAGCTGTTGTTTAAAATGCAGGGACCTGTGAACCCAGCCATGGAAAAGTTATAAAATACATTATGAAAAATAGGATACAATATTTCACTGTAGGTTGTCACTCCTCATTGATCCTCCAATCCAGGGAGTGGATTCTCATCACTGTCCACTCATAAACTCTGCACACAAACTCTCAAAGAGAAGAAGGGAGAACTGCTCACCATTTAAATTAAAGGGTTTGAAAGGCTGAAGGTTTTTCACCTTCATGCATTCTATGCAAGGTAAAAAACCTTCTGTGTGCTGCTGCCCTCAGCCCCCCTTAATACTCACCTGAGCCCTCTCTCAATCCAGCCATGTGCACGGGAGCCTCAGCTGTCCCCGGACTCCCGTTGGCTCCCGTTGGCTCCCATTGCTGTCAATCACAGCCAGTGAGCCAATGAGGAGAGAGTGGAGGGCGGGGCTGAGCCGTAGCTTCATGTGGATTATAGACGCATGGAGTGGGGCCCGGAGTGAGCACACACCAGTGCCCCCATAGCAAGCGGCTTGCTATTGGGGGCACTGGTCAAGGGGGAGGAGCCAGGAGTGCCAGTGGGGGGGACTAGAGAAGAATAAGGTCGGGGCTGCTCTGTGCCAAACCATTGCACAGAGCAGATGAGCATGACATGTTTGTTATTTTTAAAAACCAACAAACCTTTAATAGCACTTTAAGCCTTACCCTATGAGTAAACTTCCACTAGAGTTAACTCAACCCAGGCGGACCAGTCTGTCCAATATAAAAATAGATTGATGTTAGTATTTAATCCCTTCCAGAGCTCTATCATAATGGATGACATAAAAATGCATGTCAACACAGATAAAGGTGCAGCGTAACACTACGCAATGTGCATTATAATGCATCTTAAATGTGCATCAACGCAGCCGTGTTTTTTGTGCATTGCATTGACATTTATGTGCATTATGGTAAGAAAAGAACCTTATAGAATCGTACAGCTTACAAAATAACTCTACAAAGCTTCTTAGACTTGAAATAATTTCAGAATCAAATTTGTGCACTAGCTAAAATCACAAAGGGCCTAGTATATTCTAATATCAATAGTAGGGGCTAAACTCCCACCCCTAGTGACTAGTCAGATTTATAGCTTCCCTAACAATTTGGGTCTGTACAGCATTAATGCCAACAGTGTGTGTCCGATATTATTGATGCCTCTTTCATTATAGCTTATGTTGTACGCTATTCTTGTGTAACCAGTATACGGTATGTACACTATATCCACTTGTATTACCGACCTAAAGTAAAATAAAAAATCTTTCTTATTCATTCAGATGGGAAGATGTGGAATACATAGATTTATTACAGCTGTCCATGTTTCTGTCTTTAGCATCACATTTAGATCCATCCCATGATGCTAACGCAGTGAGCTCATCCACAGCTCGTGATCTTCTAGTAATGTCAGCAATGGAGATGTCAGCAGGTCACCTGAAGCAATGTCAGGCTCATGTTTATCATGTTTATGGGCTTCCAGCTGGATGATGGACAATTTTATGGCTCTTATCTGACATTGTCCTTTGTTTTCTTTTTCGTTTTATTGGATTTGCTATTGCTATCTGAGATACTTTAGAAATCATAGATGGTAGTTACCAGCATTAAAGAAAATTGCTGGCCTATCCTAATGGAAATTGAAAGCCAAAACATGGGCAGTTTTCTATCTTTATTGCTTTAAAGGAAAAGTGCAGGATTTAAATAAACAAAAACAAACATTCATACTCACCTATGTGGCTGTAGCATCGGTGTGATGTTGCAGCTGTCCCCTGCTGCTAAGACCAAGAACTGAGTGATCACATGACCTCTGGTCGCTCAGTTCTAGGTCTTCACTGAGCATAGAACAGGGACTCAGTCACAGGCTCCCTGCCCCTCCAGTGCTCAGTGGAGTGCCAGACTGTGGAGGAGGCAGGAGCTGCTGGCTCAGGCTCTCAGGGGCACGCCGGTCAGGCATCTGGGTGTATCCTAACATTAAAGTCGGGATCCTTGCAGAGCCTATACCGGCTTTGTAAGGTCAGCCAACAGCAGGCTTTAACCAGCTGTCAGCTGAATTTGGGTCACAGGACTGTAGAAATAAGTGAACTACTGTGACTCAAAAGAAAAGTATGATTAAAAAAAAGCTTTGAACATACTTCTCTTTTAATTGTTGCCAGTGGACTGAAATTGAGCTTGCAGCAGTATTGTACCAGGCTAAAGGTCTCCAGAGCTACATGATCCTTCATAGTCTGGCAAATTTTATCTGGATCAGGCCATGTTCCTTATGTGTGTGGGTAAGGAAAGACACACTTGGTTGATTTGTTTATGAGGGAACTACTGATATGTAATGGGTTGAGCTTTTTACGCAACCACTGTTGGTTTCTTTTGGGATATAGATTTCCACACAATATTTAGTAATGCCTTTTCCTTCAAAGTCTTTAGAACTCATACGTAGGCAATCACTGGAGTAATCATTCAACGGTCATAAAATCTGATGGCCATTTGATATAAACCTGTTTTAATATAATGTGATCAAGAGTAAGCAGATGTTATGTTATACATTTGGACCTCAGACATGGACTGCTATAGACAAAATGGAGCACATGGCAAAACTGTAAGTAGTTGCTGAAGTGTATATTAGCATTGATACCGACATTGGGGTTTATTTACTAAAGCTAAAGAGGGCAAAATCAGGCTCACTTCTGCATAGAAACCAATGAGCTTCTAACCCCAGCTTGTTCAATCAAGCTTTGGCAATAGAACCTGGAAGCTGATTGGTTTCTATGTAGAAATGAGCCTGATTTTGCACTCTCCAGCTTTAATAAATGAACTCCACATTGTATCCCTATGCATTGCCTGACTTGAGGTTCCCACGTGGAAAATCACTATAGTGGACCAATGAAAACACAAGTGCTTTGTGCACCTAGTGCTTG
Source organism: Lithobates sylvaticus (assembly GCA_028564925.1). Lineage (NCBI taxonomy): Eukaryota > Metazoa > Chordata > Amphibia > Anura > Ranidae > Lithobates > Lithobates sylvaticus. Next base: position 392,035,669 of record CM053028.1, read on the forward strand.
AGTTTAGCTAATTTCTGATTGGCTGTTGCAAGTAACTGTGCATTAATGCTGGAGTCCCAAAGGTTTGTGAAACTGAGCAGGTTTGATGGGTAATAGTTAGGTACTGCATGCTTTTTATACACTTATATTTTTTTTGAAAACCGTTTGCATCTAAAAATACAAAGAATCAATTATTTGGATTCTGATATTGTTACACTAAAAGAACATTTAGATGAACGGTCGGGTGCACCGGGTGCTTCATTATGTTTTAATGTGAAAACAAAGATTGTCTTTTGAATGACAGATGACAAAACCTTCAGGTCTCCGGGGATAATGTGTCGGGAAAGTGCAGATTCTCAGAGCACTAAAATTGAATACATTTTCATACGTTATCATATCAAAATATTCTGTGTAGTTAAAATGTTAATGTATGAGGCCTTGACTGTGAGGATCTTGTAGGAAAGAGACCTAGTTACTGGCATTTGTGATTGTAAGTCCAAGTCCTTCAGGAGTTAGTGGATTTTAAATAGTTTGTTTCAATTTAAAAGTGGTATCAATGTACAAATACAATTGGATTTGGCCTTTTTTTTTTTTTTTAAATGAATAATCAGTTGAAACACAAATACTTCAGCCCCATACACACGCGCGGATTATCCGAGGACCAGGTCCGTCAGACCATGTCCGTCATACTTTGTCTGATGTTGGTTTTGCGTACACACGGTCGGACAAAGTTGTCGGAAAATACGATCATTCTGAACGTGGTGACGTTTGTTGCCTACGACGGGACTACGTAGAGGCTAGTAGCCAATAGCTTGGGTCTTGTAATGTGATCTGAGCATGCGTAGCACTTTGTCCGGTCGGAATTAGCTACACACGATCGGATTTGGTGTGATCGGACTTTGTTGTCAAAAAATATATCCAGCAGGAGATAGGACTTTGTCCGTCGGACAATCCGATGGAAACTGTCCGATGGTGCCTACACACGGTCTGATTTTCCGACAACATTGTCTGATAGGACAGAATCCATCGGAAAATCCTACCGTGTGTATGGGGCTTTCCAGTTTTGTCTACCAACATTTTTTTCTCAAGGAATGCACATAGTCTTCTGATCCACAATCCGTACTGGTCTGTATGTTTGTATAATATAACCCTAAGCACTCTCCCTTCTGTGAACTATTCCAAGTACACCCCTCCCATTAGCTTACAGTGCAGACACTCCTTCTTGAAGTCTTATATCAATTTTCAGCTAGTATGTTAAAAAAACAAAAGATAGACAATTGTTAAAGCAGAGTTCCACCCAGAAATGGAACTTCCGCTGATCTGGTTGCTCCCCCTGCGGTGTCACATTTGGCACCTTTCAGGGGGGAGCAGATACCTGTCTAATCCAGGTATTTGCTCCCACTTCCGGCAGTATCTGCAGCGATCTACGCCATGTTCGGCCCCTCCGGGTAAGGGTAACTTCAACAAAAGTGTAGTTACACTTTTAAAACTATTCCAAAGGTGCACAGTGACATGTGGTGTTCTCAGTGCTACCCTTTGGTGTAGTAATATTTTTAAAAATCACATATGCGGCAATATTTTTTTTTTCATTAGGACTGTTAATTGGGCTATTTTTTAAAACAAATAATTATAAAGTTACACTTACAAGGTCTGCACTGACCCCAGTTACAGACCAGCTATATCCAGAAACCCCCATGTTAAGATTGCTATAGGTACAGTGCATCCGGAAAGTATTCACAACGCTTCACTTTTCCCACATTTTGTTATGTTACAGTCTTATTTCAAAATGGGTTCAATTCATTATTTTCCTCAAATTTCTACAAACAATACCCCATAATGACAACGTGAAAGAAGTTTTTTTGAAATCTTTGCAAATGTATTAAAACTGAAAGACGAATGTACATAAGTATTCACAAACTTTGCTCACTACTTTGTTGAATCACCTTTGGCACCAATTACAGCCCCAAGTCTTTTTGAGTATGATGCTACAAGCTTGGCACACCTATTTTTGGGCAGTTTCTCTCATTCTTCTTTGCAGGACTTCTCAAGCTCCATCCGGTTGGATGGGGAGCCATTTTCAGATCTCCTCAGAGATGTTCAATCGGGTTCAAGTCTGGGATATGGCTGGACCACTCAAGGACATTCACAGAGTTGTCCCGTAGCCACTCCTTTGTTATCTTGGCTGTGTGCTTAGGTTCGTTGTCCTTTTGGATGATGAACCTTTACTCCAGTCTGAGGCTCAGAGCGTTCCGGAGCAGGTTTTCATCAAGGACGTCTCTGTAGATTACTGCATTCATCTTTCCCTCGATCCTGACTAGTCTCCCCAGGATCTACTGTGAAAAACATCCTCATAGTAGAGCTGCATGATTAATCGTTAGGAATTTAAGTTGCGATCTTTTTCCCTTCCCGATCTGCAAAACAGCATGTCACGATCTTTCTAACAAGTGCAGAGAGTTCTCACAGCTGGAAAAAAAATTCAAGTAGCCTGCCGAGTTTTATTACAACAAATAAGTAGAAACAATGTATCTTTTCATTCTTTTATCAAAGGAAAGAACTCCAGCGTGTAGATGAGGGAAGTTTAACCATTTAAAGACCAAACCTTTTCTGACATTTGTTGCTTACAAGTAAAAATCATTATTTTCAGCTAGAAAATTACTTCACCCTGCACCCAAACATGATATATGTAGAGACCCTAGAGAATAAAAAGGTGGTTGTTGCAATATTTTATGTCACACCGTATTTGCCCAGCGGTTTTTCAAACGCAATTTTTTTTTAAAAAAAAATACACTTTAATTAATTAAAAAATAAAAAATAAACAGTAAAGTTAGCCCAATATTTTTTTTTTGTGAGAGAATCGTGATCTTTATTCTAAGCAAAAAAATTGTGATTCTCATTTTAGCCAGAATCGTGCAGCTCTACCTCACAGTATAATGCTACCACCACCGTGCTTCACTGTAGGGAAGGTATTTGCCAGGTGATGAGCGGTGCCTGGTTTCCCCCAGACATGATGCTTGTCATTCAGGCCAAAGAGTTCAATGTTTGTTTCATCAGACCAGAGAATTTTGTTTCTCATGGTCTGAGAGTCCTTCAAGTGCCTTTTGGCAAACTCCAGGTGTGCTGTCATGTGCCTGTTACTGAGGAGTGGCATCCGTCTGGCCACTCTACCACACAGGCCTGATTGGTGGAGTGCTGCAGAGATGGTTGTTCTTCTGGAAGGTTCTCCTCTCTCTACAAAGATATGCTGGAGCTCTGTCAGATTGACTATCTGGTTCTTGGTCACCTCCTTGACTGAAGGCTCTTCTCCCCCAATCGCTCAATTTGGCCGGGCGGCCCACTCTAGGAAGATTCCCAGTGGTTCCAAACTTCTTCCATTTATGGATAATGGAGGCTACAAATTGGGACCTTCAATGTTGCAGAAATGTTTCTGTACCCTTCCACAGATCTGTGCCTCGATACAATCCTGTCTCGGAGGTCTACAGAAAATTTCTTGGACTTCATGGCTTGGTTTGTGTTCTCACATGCACTGTTAACTGCGGGACCTTATATAGACAAGCATGTGCCTTTCCAAATCATGTCCAATCAACTGAATTTACCACAGGTTGACACCAATCAAGTTGTAGAAACATCTCAAGAATGATCAGTGAAAACAGGATGTAACTGAGCTAAATTTTGAGTGTCATGGCAAAGACTGTGAATACCTATGTACATCTGATTTCTTTTGTTTTTTATTTATATTAAATTTGCAAATATTTCAAACAAACTTTTTTCACATTGTCATTATGGGGTATTGTTTGTAGAATTTTGAGCAAAATAATGAATTGAGTCCATTTTGGAATAAGGCTGTAACATAACAAAATGTGCCAAAAGTGAAGCGTTGTGAATAATTTCCGGATGCACTGTACATTGGCCATAGGAAGAACACCTTCACCTGCCTACTGTCTGTAGACTTTGGGCTCTTTCACGCAGGCGTTGAAAATAGGGAGTTGTGTCACATTTTTAATGTTCCCGAATGCTTATCAATGGCACTCAAAATTGTTATTGCTTTGCCTTGCTGTAAGGCAAAAATAACGTTGCCTATAGAATTTAGCAGGCGTTGATGCTTTGCAACTGCCTCCATTCACTTCTATTAAAATGCACCTCTAGCATGCTGTAAACGCACTGTAAACGCGCCCAATAAGGTGCAGTTGGAAACCGTCAAAAGTGATCATTTTACATTTTAGCCTTGTACAAAAAAAAAAAAACATCTCACAGGGCCTTTGAGGAGTGTTGACTGATGCAACATGAATACCTGTACAACACATCCAAAATGTTCTTGCACGTTATAGGTGCGTTAACATGCTTTAAGACTGCTTTAAAATTTAACATCTGTCTAAAAGAGCCCAAAGGGAAAGTAGAAAGTACAATGTATATCTTGATGAAAAGCTTTTTTAACCACTTAAAGCTAAAAGAACCTGAACTCAAAAATGTTATGTGGATATCATTGCCCTTCCAAGGTATAAAACTGGTTTGTTCTAGAGGGATAAAATAATCACTTACTCATTCATTTTAACAGATAAAAGCTTCACTAGGATTTTAGCATTTATATGTATTTGGAAGATGGGTCTGTTAGAGGCACAGTGAGCTGTACTATTACTTATATAAAGAACCATCACAGGAAAGCCATCATCTATAGAGAAAGGGAATTACGAAAAGACCTCTTTGACAACTATAACCCATCTAGGAGACATCTGATCATTAGCCAATTTATATAATTCAACTTAGTTCCCCTACAAATTGCCCATTTTATTTAGGACAGTTTGGATCCCTGGTGATTTTTTATAATCCAAAGATCTATTTTGAAAGAAGTTATTCTTTCAAGTTGCCTATGTTATCCTATGTTATGCTTAGATATTTTTGAGACTGATAGGAAACATTTTCGAGTCAAGGATACTGAGAGTAGTGACAGGGAACGTAGATCACACACCCAGCATGATTGTGATTCATCTGTTTTATGCAGAACAGTGCCATCTCTTTATCATGAATGATCTGAAAGTCTCATGAGATCTGCCCTGGGCTGAATATAGGAACCCAGTAGAACTTACAACATGCCATATCTAAAAGGGATCTCCTGCTTTGTTTCTACTGAGACCTCAGAATCAAAAAGGTGATAACCTGAGGGGACTGACTTAACAACACCTTTTTTAGAAGAACTTGGTCTGATATACCCCTAGGGAAAAATTAATCACACGTCCAAGAAGGAGGCAACATATCTCTCAACAGGATATGATAAGAAAAGGAATGTCAAGTGAAAGTTGTACCGGAGGGTTTTTTCCATGGCCACTAACATCAAATACAGTGAATAAGCCTAGAGTTAGCAAAGTTGTCTGTAGATAAAGAAAAGTATTTTTTTAGGAGTTTAAAGTCACCATTGTCTTCATAAATCTAACCATAGTATGTGCCATGCTGGGCTTATGTATGCATAAACCTATTTGATATGGGGGAATCTTCCTTAGTGGCAGGTATACCCCCTACTGTTAGTAAGTAATAGATCTTGTTTTACAGATAAGTGCTTAAACAAAAACCAGGTGAAGGTTTAGTAGCTGAATTAAGAGATTTATGAACTGTTACATAGAGTTTACTAGAATATGCCTCATATGTTTACTGATTGATAATAATTTTTGCTAAAATATTTTTTTTTATCTGAAAAGCTTGCATGATATACATTTTTTAATCATACTTTTTTAGTCTGACATAAAAAATAAAGTAAATTCAGGGCTTTTACGTTGCACAGATGCTGATGCTCCAGGAGATGATCTCGCTGGCCAGTGGGGAGAGGAGGAGTTCACTGTGTGGGAGGATAAGACCTGCCGCAGTAATTACTATAGAGGGAGGGGCAGTTGTTTTTGCAAAGGTAGTTAACCAAATGAGGGCAGTGGGGGGGTTGGGTGCAAAAGTGAGAGTGCTTTAAGGATGCAGAAGTGAGCTGCAGTCAGCTGTTGCAGAGGTAAGTTGTACAGGGTCCAGTGGTCAGGAGTATGTAATTCAGGAAAGAGCTTTGTACTGGGGGGGGGGGGGGGGGGGGATCTGGGGAGAAGCCACCCTATGATGTAGTGTGCATGATGCTCCACACTGCTAGTCTCCCCCGCAGGGGAGAGGGGAGGGAAGTTGGGGGGAGAGTTCCTGTACCTATTCTCTGAAAAAAAAAGCCCTGAGTAAATGTATACAAAATTACACACATATCCTTTAAAACACTCTTTAAAAATGCAGTGAAATACAAGAAAAAATTTGCATTTTTAGGACCAGAAGTACGAAAATACCTTCACTTAGTATACACCCAATGCAGCTATAGCATTTAAGACTGAACTCTGGCGAAAATGTGACCCTTCCAATGGGACTCCCCAAGCAATGCAAGGGTTAAATGCTCATTCTGTCTAGGTGGAGCATAAAAAGCAGCTATACAGGGGGTCCCCGGGTTACAAACAAAATCGGGTCTGTAGGTTTGTTCTTAAGTTGAATCTGTTTGTAAGTCGGAACAGGTACATTGCAGGTACATTGCAGGTGTAGCTCCAGCCCAAAAAATATTTTTAAGCTTTTTGGATAGCATAGGAAAGGGTTAACACCCCTGTAATGTTTGTTTTGTTGTCTGTCCTCATGTTCAGAAGATTTAACCTCGCTTTCTGTCACAATGACAATTGGATTTTGAAAAATGTGGGTTGTTGTGGAAACAAGACTTGGTGATAAAGCATCAGTGGAGGTACCTTTTCCCATAATAACTCTTACAGGAGTGAATTTCCCTTCCTAGGGGGAGATCACTTCCTGTTGTCTCCCTCCGTTTGTAAGTAGGAGTCATTTGTAAGTCGAATGTTTGTAACTAGGGGACCGCCTGTACTTATTATTTTTTCTTATAAATGTAATAAACCTGCGCTAATGGTGAGAGAATATATAGACAGCAGTTGTACACTATGGGGTTTATTTACTAAAAGCAACTCCACTTTACACTACAAGTGCACTTGGAAGTGCAGTCACTGTAGACCTGAGGGGAACATGCAAGCATTTCTGCTTGTACATGATTGGATGATAAAATCAGCAGAGCTTCCCCTCATTTCAGATCTTCCCCTCAGATCTAAAGCGACTGCACTTCAAAGTGCACTTGTAGTGCAAAGTGGATTTGCTTTAGTAAATTAACCCCTATGTCCAGATACCGGACACTCAACATAAATACAAATCCAAACCGTGCAGCGCTCAAATGAACAAATTATTACTAAAGTTAAATAGTAAATGTTACAAACAAGTGGTCAACATTACAGTGCATATAACTTATTAAAATAAATGTGTGACTAAAATAAAGAAAATAGCCAAAAGTCCAAAGAAGTGGTTTATAGTCCCACAAGCCGTGATGGAAATAGAAATCCTCAGGTAGCCAAGGTGACACCATCCACTCTCATGATATGCCTACCAGAATTTATGTGACCTCCTAATAAGAGTGGTCCATGTACGCTTTCTTAAAACAGTGAAACCAACATCACAAATTGCAAATGATCCTCCCAGGAGAACTCCAAAATATCACCGCCACAGGGATAATGATCACAGCCTCCTCTGCAGTTCACACCATCATGCTGCTAAAAAGAACCAGCACATAGATAGCCGCCCCTTAAAAACATGAAGACATTAAATAGCTGCTTGCTCGAACCTGAATAAGAGGGCTTTGCACGCAATTATTTTAATAATGTATATGCACTGTAATATTGACCACTTGTTTGTAACATTTACTATTTAATTTTAGTAATAATTTGTTTATTTGAGCTCTGCACTGTTTTTGTGTTTTTTGTGTTTGTGTTGTTGTGTTTTTACTTATTTTTTTTCTTGGTTCTGTAGGCTGAATGACCAGTCCACAAGGTGCTTCTCTTGCACAACAGCTGATCCCCCTGTGCCGCTTCTTTTCACTGCTCTGTTAGATCCAGGCACTCTGGCATCATCAAGTATGATGCAGGACCAGCAGTCCTGCATTGTAAGTCAGTGTGCTGAGGACCTGCCCACAACCTGGAGCATCAGAGAGCGAGGAAGGGCTCTGGCTGCCAGGAAAGCGGGGTATATAATAAGTATATTTGCCTTTTCTGTTCCCCCTGGCTGCCAGGAAAGCGGGGTATAAGGTAAGTTTCTGTTCCCTCTACACAAAGTGAACATTTAACTCTGGTCAGGTCAAATCGCATGTCAAATCGGAGCCTATTGCTGGCAATAGGAGCGTCCCAATTGGTGCAACGCCAACTTTGCGGCGCCGCACTGATTTCCAGAAGTAGTTCCTGCACTACTTTTGGCGACTTCGGGAGGCGATTTCAATATACATCTGGGCATGAACATGCACAGATGTTTCTCAAGTCGCCCCCGAAGGTGGACTGAAATGCTTCTTTGAAATCGCGTGAGTTCAGATGAACTTGCACAATTTCAAAGCCTTGTTCAGTGTGAACGAGGGCCTCGAGTTGAAAGTGTCTGTTGTCACAGGTGGAAAAATCACAAAGCTGTTTATAGCTGGTGATCCACTAGCTCTGACAAAGAGTTTTTCTTATTGTTGCTTTTGCATACTAGCCATTAAGGATGGGCTCAGACGTGTTCGCAACTCCACGTGCCCGCGCCCGCCAGGAAGCTGACACTCTGTGGCACTAATCACAGGAAGTGAGACATTTCCCGATCCGCAGCTGCACAGATCGGGAAATGTGTCACTACCTGTGATTAGCGCTGCGCAGTGCAAGCTTCCTGGCGGCCTCGGGCACGTGGAGTTGCGAATATACCTGAGCTTATCCTTACTAGCGTCATACTGCATGTGGGAATATAGTGGCTTAGTGTACTCAGTCTTAAATGTCTGTGCCTTGACAATTAATAAGGCAAAAAGCAGTGTGCAGAATGCAATGGCTCATAGCAATCAATTAATGCGGCTTTCATTTGCCTGGAATAATAAACTAAAATCTGATTGGGTTTTTATGAGTTATTGCTCTATGGATTTTATTATTGCACTTTCCACTGCTTAAATTTACTATAACTAAGTACCATGTTTATAAAGCATTCAATGTAACGTTCACCAAACATCACTGGTGGTGAATCAATCACTGTTATTTAAAACACATCTGGAATATTTACCTGCAGTGAAAGTCAGATGGATGTCAGATTCACTGCATTAAAAACCTACCTCTAAATCATGGGTCTCCAAACTATGACCCTCCAGTTGTTCAGGAACTACAATTCCCATCATGCCTAGTCATGTCTGTGCATGTCAATGCCTCATTGGACGTTCAGTTCCGCAAAAGCTGGCGGGCCGTAGTTTGGAGATCCCTGTTCTAAATGTTTCCAAGGTCATATAATTAGTTATTTGTGTAAGAAAATTGGTACTACATTCTTGCTGTAAAATATCAGCCGATAGTAATTATCAGTTCACCTACAAAGACAACCTAAAAGAACTGTATCTGTTCATGCTATCGCTATTCTATAAAGTATATGGAAACCTTCCAACAGCAATCACGTAAACTCTAAAAGGCAGCCTTATCCCGTCAGGTTATTATCTGTGAAATACATTGCATCCTGAGCCAGCTGCACAGACCAGTCACCATATATCAGATGTCTTTATTTCAATTGTTTTTTCACATTGTTAAGAGTTGGAGTTCTCGTTCATTTTTTATATAAATGTATTAGAGGTGATAAACACCCCGTAAAGAAATAACTTGGAGGCAAAAGTTTCACTTGTTATTTTGAGCTTGCTTAATCTAATTTTCCATTATGAAGGTTAGAATTGCTTTGTGGACGCCTCTGCTACATGTAGCTCAATATTTGACATGAGAAAACTTGAGTTGTGGTTTTTGCAATGGTCTTATGGATTTTGAAAAAAGAAAAATAATATAGGAAAATGCCATGATGCTGACATGACCCTGCAAGCTATACGTTTTAATCTCACTCACATCATTTTACCCTCCTTCACAAGAAAGTCTCAGATCAGGCCAATGTGTTCTGTAGGAATAAGCCTACAGCATGGCTTACTGCTTCCAAAATGGAAAGGAATTTTCAGACATTATTCTGGGTAGAAAGCATGTTGTACACATATTTACATTTCTTTATTGCCTTACAGTATATTTTGCATGGTAGAATAATGGCAGATTTCAGTATTTTTAAATTTTAATGAGTTCCATATTTTCCTGATTATTAACATTCCATTATTGAGTCATTGATTGCAAACAAGCATGCACCCAGAAAGCCTTAATAGTATCTTAAAGCGGGATTCCGCCGAAATAAGTTTTTTTTTTTCCCCCAATCAGTTTAAAATACACACATACATAACATGTCACTTACCTGCTGCAGTTCTTCTCGCCGCCGATCGCCGATTCTGTCCGTTTGGATAACTTAGAAAAGATCTTGCTGGACGATTCCATCTTGCTTGTGGGCATTCGAAACACTTCCGGGATGCGGTGAATGCTGCGCTCCCAGCATTCACCGCTCGATCCCGCGCATGCCGCATCCCGCGCATGCTCAGTTTCTGGTTGCCATCACAACGGCCGAAATCTCTCGAGATTTCGTGCTGACGGCGTCCCCCGTGGCTTCATGGGAGGATTACAGAACAGCTCCCAGAAGTCATTGCGGAGCCGGGGGACAGCCGAAAACACGCCTACTCCCACGGGAGGACAGACCGGAAGCCAGAGGAAAAAGCTGTCAGGTAAGTAAAATATTTTTTTTTTTGTTTTTTTAATAATCATTGGTGCATCAGCTTTACTAACTGATTGCAATAAGCAAAAGAAGATTTTTGGAGTACCAAACCGCTTTAATGCTGAATGCTTGACTTGGTATGTAATGAAGCAATAGAATGAGCCCCCCTCCATCCACAAATACACACATACTGTACCAAAAAAAGCATCATGATGACATCACTGATACTTCTCTAATAAAAGCTTTAGCTTAGCACCTTAACACAAAAAAGGAACCCCCCGCTTTTTGGAACCCTCCCCCCCTCCGGTGTCACATTTGGCACATTTCAGGGGGGTGGGGGATGCAGATACCTGTAATACAGGTATTTGCACCCACTTCCGGGCATACAGTGGTGTGAAAAAGTGTTTGCCCCCTTCCTCATTTCCTGTTCCTTTGCATGTTTGTCACACTTAAGTGTTTCGGAACATCAAACCAATTTAAACAATAGTCAAGGACAACACAAGTAAACACAAAATGCAATTTGTAAATGAAGGTGTTTATTATTAAAGGTGAAAAAAAATCCAAACCATCATGGCCCTGTGTGAAAAAGTGATTGCCCCCCTTGTTAAAACATACTATAACTGTGGTTGTCCACACCTGAGTTCAATTTCTCTAGCCACACCCAGGCCTGATTATTGCCACACCTGTTCACAATCAAGGCTTCACTTAAATAGGAGCTGCTTGACACAGTAAGGTCCACCAGAAGATCCTTAAAAGCTACACATCATGCCGAGACCCAAAGAAATTCAGGAACAATTGAGAAAGAAAGTAATTGAGATCTATCAGTCTGGAAAGGGTTATAAAGCCATTTCCAAAGCTTTGGGAATCCAGCGAACCACAGTGAGAGCCATTATCCACAAATGGCGAAGACATGGAACAGTGGTGAACCTTCCCAGGAGTGGCCGGCCGCCCAAAATTACCCCAAGAGCGCAGCGACGACTCATCCAAGAGGTCACAAAAGACCCCACAACAACGTCCAAGGAACTGCAGGCCTCACTTGCCTCAGTTAAGGTCAGCGTTCATGCCTCCACCATCAGGAAAAGACTGGGCAAAAATGGCCTGCATGGCAGAGTTCCAAGGAGAAAACCACTGCTGAGCAAAAAGAACATCAAAGCTCGTCTCAATTTCTCCACAACACATCTTGATGATCCCCAAGACTTTTGGGACAACATTCTGTGGACCGATGAGACAAAAGTGGAACTCTTTGGAAGGTGTGTGTCCAAGTATATCTGGCGTAGAAGGAACACTGCATTTCAGAAAAAGAACATTATACCAACAGTAAAATATGGTGGTGGTAGTGTGATGGTCTGGGGCTGTTTTGCTGCTTCAGGACCTGGAAGACTTGCCGTGATAAAAGGAACTATGAATTCTGCTGTCTACCAAGAGATCCTGAAGGAGAATGTCCGACCATCTGTTCGTGTACTCAAGCTGAAACGAACTTGGGTTCTGCAGCAGGACAATGATCCTAAACACACCAGCAAGTCCACCACCGAATGGCTGAAGAAAAACAAAATGAAGACTTTGGAGTGGCCTAGCCAAAGTCCTGACCTGAATCCTATTGAGATGTTGTGGTATGACCTTAAAAAGGCCGTTCATGCTCGAAAACCCTCTAATGTAACTGAATTAGGACAATTCTGCAAAGATGAGTGGGCCAAAATTCCTCCAGGACGCTGTAAAAGCCTCATTGCACGTTATCGCAAACGCTTGGTTGCAGTTGTTGCTGCTAAGGGTGGCCCAACCAGTTATTAGGTTTAGGGGGCAATCACTTTTTCACACAGGGCCATGATGGTTTGGATTTTTTTTCACCTTTAATAATAAATACCTTCATTTACAAATTGCATTTTGTGTTTACTTGTGTTGTCCTTGACTATTGTTTAAATTGGTTTGATGTTCCGAAACACTTAAGTGTGACAAACATGCAAAGGAACAGGAAATGAGGAAGGGGGCAAACACTTTTTCACACCACTGTAGATATCCGCAGAATCTACGTGTATCTACGCCACTTTCTGCCCCCCCTCGCTGTCTGCTGGGAAACACGGGTCCCAGAGACAGCAGGGACCATACGTATTGCGCAGCGCGACTCGCGCATGCGCAGTAGGGAACTGGGAAGTGAAGCCGCGGCAGCACCTGAGAGCCGAGCGACAGATTGGCTTTGGGTGCCGACATTGCAGGCGCGCTAGACAGGTAAGTGTCCATATCTTAAAAGTCAGCAGCTGCAGTATTTGTAGCTGCCGACTTTTAAAAAAAATTTTTGGGCAGAACTCCCGCTTTAATAACTAAGTGATTGGCATTCTTTAGTATTTTAAAGCAGACTAAAACTCAAAAAGGGTGGGGGGGGGGGGGTGGTGTGGAATGCAATAGGAAGCTTCTCGAAGTGTTAATTGTGCTTATGCAGTACCCTTAAAAAGTATCTTTGTCTGGAACTGTTACCGAAAAATAGCAGTGCACTTCCTGGTATGTGAAGGTGCCCAGGCACTGTGTCTACAGTCTAATAGCTGTATATCTGCTGTGTGAGATCTAAGGCACTGCTAGTCTTGGATGATTTAGAATGTGATTTGGTGGAGGCTCTAACACAAGGAAGCAAATTCCTGCAAGTGTCCACCTCCACGCAGAGACATAGCAGAGACATAGCAGAGACATAGCAGAGACATAGCAGAGACATGGTAAGTCAGTAATAGAAAAAAGACCTGAGCATGTCAACATGGCAGTTGTGACATCATCATGTTTTAGCCTTTTTATTACTGTGGCAACCCAAAATGTAAATCTGGAAGCCCATCCTAGAGGTACTGTAACAGCAATGTGCACCATTGTTCTCCTTCAAACCTAATATTTTGTAGCCTGCAATTTGCAGCTTACACCTATTTATCCTTGTCCTCTTCTTCTCATGTCATGGTAGCCATAGACTGATCGAAATTCGACTGGTTCAGCAGGGACTGCCTTCTATTGAAGAGACATGCTGGAAATTTTTTGATGATCAGCACCTACAGTCAATAGGCTGCAGCCATCGATCAGTGTATTCTTACTGCAGAGAGTCCTGTTGTCAGAATACAATGTCCCGACGCAGGGGGGGTTCCTCCATCCACCTCACTTGGCCAGCTTTGGTTTTAAGTTCTTAATATTGTTGTAACAAGGATTCTCTCCTGCCAGCTATTGTATCCAGCAGCAAGCGTGACTCACAGCTGCTGAATACCCAAAAAAGTACTGTATCTGATTGGATGCAGTCATTGTTCAACTGCCAATTTTCTACCTTGCTCCTTCCACAAAATTCTATTGAAAAATCAACTTTTGTTGAGCCAAGTGGTGCCAACAGGGACACCCGCAGCTCAAGTTATTGTCAATTCAGCCAAAATTCAAGCCATGTAGGGCCAGCTTAACCCTTGTCCCTTAACTGGAACCTGCAGGCTACATATTTTAATTACTATAATGCCCTTCTGCATTTTTAAGAAAGGCTTAGCCGAAACAAGTGGTACTAGTAGGAATTAGCCCTCAGCGGTGTTTACTTTCCACAATATATAAAGGAGCTTTTACAGGTCCAGATTATGGGTAGAAAACATGCTTTAAGTATTTGCATTTATGATTTTCTTTATTACCTTACAGCATCCTAAGGCTTAATGTGTTGTAGGATGCTAAGGGAAAATTAAATTAGTTTTCAAGGTTTAACTGGGCTGGTTGTTGTTCACGGTTTCGTACTCATTTTGCAGCTTGTTTTCTTCAAAGTGATAAACTCCATTTTTTTTCCTATTTAAGATGCTGATGTTATGGCTAACAATTTCTGCTGCTTCATCTGTTTTTTTTTTTGTTTTTTTTATCCTCTATTTTCACCTTTCCCTTGCTCACTGGCCTCAATTTCCTCAATAAGCCTGTGTGTGCACCATGTAGCAGACCTAGCTGCAACCCTATGCACTGCGATTAAAGAACCACACAGGTGTCAAAGGATATTCCTTCATAGTCTCATTTTTTTTTCAATCGAGGCCCAGCATCATGTGGGCATTACCTAAGGCGGTCTTCTGGTTTTAGCAAGATTTGTACAACCCTCTCCACCAACCATGATGTAAAACGAGTCTAAAATAAATGATGTAATGAAATAAGAAGGTTTTAAAATAAAAATGTAATTAATATGTTGATGAAGGGGATGGGATAGACCAGAGAAGACAAAATATAAGCAGATTAAAGTTCATCTTCAAAGTGGAACTTAAGTCTGCAAAAACTTCTATTCCAGCGATGCGACATCTGCGAGCTCCCTTTACCAGTGCCAACATCTCCCCAGGTTCTCCCAGGTGGGGGGTCGTCAGCAATCTTTTTTTATCAGCTTGGGAAATGATGTAACGCCCACACGTGAACACAGTAATGCCCAGTACACACCAGCGGATTTTGCGTCAGAAAAAACTTGGATGTTTTTTCCGACGGAATTCCGCTCAAGCTTGGCTTGCATACACACGGTCACACAAAAGTTCTATGAACTTTCGACTGCCAAGAACGAGGTGACGTACAACACTACGACGAGCCGAGAAAATTAAGTTAACTGCTTCCGAGCATGCGTCGAATTGTTTCCGAGCATGCGTCGGAATTTTTACAGACGATCGGAAATTTCGGATCGGAACTTTTTCCGACCGAAAAATAGAGAACATGCTCTCAATCTTTTGCTGGCGGGAATTCCGCCAGCAAAAGTCTGATGTAGCATACACACGGTCGGAATTTCCGACCAAAAGCTCTCATTGGACTTTTGTTGGTGGAATTTCCGATCGTGTGTACGGGGCATAAGTAATTTATCCCAACACCAAATTGTACAGAAAATGCATGCTGAGCAGTGCATGCACAGCTCACTGTACATTCTAAAGAAGACTGTGAACAGTCGGGTCAGCTTCTTTTATTGCAGAAGAGACATAGCATGCTCCGCCTGCAGTATAAAAGCCCACCTTCTTGCAATTTTTAGTTTATTTACTTCAGTTCTGCTTTAAGTGTAACCCAATTCATGTAATCCCCTTTTGTACTGCTTTTCTGTAGCAACAAAGGTTGTTACAAAGTAGGCACATTTATTGTGTCAGGTATAGCAGTCATACATTTGCCAAAGTCCCATTTAAAGTGGTTGTAAAGGTTGAAGGTTTTATATGTTCATATATTCTATGCATGAAGGTAAAAAACATTCTGTGTGCTTCTCCTTCCACAGCCCCCCCTAATACTCACCTGACCCCCCTCCAGCGATGTGCACAAGAGCATCGGCTGTCCCAGGACTTCTCATTGGCTGAGACCACGGCTCCCGCTGCCGTCAATCACAGCTGGTGAAGAGAGAGCGGGGGCAGGGCTGAGCCGTGGCTCCATTTGTCTTATGGAAGCATAAGTGGGGCTTGGGAGCAAGTGGGGCTTGGGAGCAAGCACGCACCAGTGCCCCCATAGCAAGTGGCTTGCTATGGGGGTACTGGTCAAGGGGGGAAGCCAGAAGCGCCGGCGGGGGACCTCAGAAGAAGAGGATTGGGGCTGTTCTGTGCAAAACCATTTCACAGAGCAGGTAATTATGACATATTTGTTATTTTTTTTTTAAAAAGCCGGACCTTTAATACCATTTTAAGCCTTTCCCTTTTTTTTTATTTTTACTAAGGTGTCACTACAGGTATGGAGGATATGTGAAGATGAATGCAGAAATTGGCATGGCTACCCCATATTTGTTATGAAAACTGATAAGCTGCGGGTGACAACTTTTTTCTAAGCATATTATGAAAAATAGGATGCTACCATGCTAGGTATTCCTGTAATACAAGATACTGGTTTTGTAATACATCACAATGCAATCCAAAAAAAAACATCAGAACAAGAGATCACAGGGTCTGCAGAGCTTCATTTTATAAAATGCACTTTCCACATTCCTCATACAGGCATTTTGGCATAATTAAACATAGAAATCCTTTTAAGGCTGTACTTGTTATACCTGTCCCAGGCCTTGAGCCAAAGTGACTTGAAAGAAGATTATTCCAGTCAGCTGTCATTTGGAAAGTAACAGTGTCCCATTTCTGATTTGGCATTCCCTGCAACTTCTATCACCTACTAAATAAACACATTTCCTCTGTGGCAACATCGTCCATGTTTCAAAAATACATTAGCTAGAACTAAGGGACATACCATGATGATGAACAGATCACAGACAATATTATGGCTAATATGACTCTGTAAACATATTCAAGCATGTTTGAGGTAGCTGGTTATTTTCAAGCGCTTAGTTTTCGGTTTACAATTTCTTTGGGGTAATGCAATCCGGTGTCCCAGATTTGCACAATAGTTGTCATAAAATGCTACATATTAGGAAAGGCAATTTTTAGGCCTGATAAGGTTCACTTTGATAGTGAAAGTTCTAAAATAATAACAGATGAAATACAGATACCTTAGAGCCGGTACACACCGGGGCGACTCGTCAGGGGACTTAGCCGCCTGACAAGTCGCGTCCCGTTCTGTAGTATGGAACCGTTCTAATAGGAGCGACACAAGTCGCTCCGACTTAGAAAAAGGTTCTTGTACTACTTTGGGGGCGACTTCAGGCGACTTGCATTGACTTCTATACAGAAGTCATTTTGCAAGCCGCCGCTGAAGGAGGATGCCGGTCGCCTGAGGCAGTCGCGCTCCAAGTCGCGCTGCCTCAGTGTGAACCGGCTCTTATAGTGCCTTCAGTTACAGTATCTCACAAAAGTAAAAAACACCCCTCACATTTTTGTAACTATTTTATTATAGCTTTTCATGTGACACTGAAGAAATTACACTTTGCTACAATGTAAATTAGTGAGTGTACAGCTTGTATAACAGTGTCAATTTGCTGTCCACTCAAAATAACTCAACATACAGCCATTAATGTCTAAACCGCTGGTAACAAAAGTGAGTACACCCCTAAGTGAAAATGTCCAATTGTGGTCTGAAGTCCGCTCTCCACTGACGTCACTGGAATCAGTCCAGGCAGCGCGTTAACTGGACTTAGGAATCTGGATCCGCCAGCTGCCTGGACTGATGGCAATAATCATGGCAATAATAATCATGGCTGCCTGGACTGATGGCAATAATCATGGCAATAATAATCATGGCTGCCTGGACTGATGGCAATAATCATGGCAATAATAATCATGGCTGCCTGGACTGATGGCAGTCTGGCTGAGTCAGCCCCTCCACAGCTCAGTGAGCGTGGAGGAGCAGAGCAGGAGAGATGCTGACTAACAGGCAGCAGCTCCCTACTCGGGGAGGTGAGAGACCTTAGCCATCAGCGGTATTTGGTGGCTTGGTTCTCAGTGAAAAGGCCCCCGGGGGACAGATGCAGCAACGGTCTGATGCTGCATCTACCTAGGTATGAATAGCCCATAAAAAAAAACATACTTCTCTTTTAAAGGGGTTGTAAAGTCTCTAGGTTTTTCACCTTAATGCATTCTATGCATTAAGGTGAAAAACCTTCTGTGTTGCAGCTCCCCCCAGAGGCCCCCTTTTTTTTTACCTGAACCAGTCTGTTCCAGCGACAAGCGCAATTGAAAGCAGCAGGAGTCATTGACTCCCACTGCTGCCAATCAAATCCAGTGACACGAGAGCAGGGGTGGGGCCGAGTCCTGCTGCCTGTGTCAATGGACGCAGCAGAGGGACTCGTGAGTGCACCGGCAAGGGTGCCCCCATGGAAAGCGGCTCTCCGTGGGGGGCACCTGATGAAGAAGAGGAGCCAGGAGTGACGTCAGGGCACCCCAGAAGAGGAGTATCGGGGGGCCACTCTGTACAAAACCCTTGCACAGAGCAGGTAAGTATAACATGTTTGTTATTTAAAAAAAAAAGAACCTTTACAATCACTTTAATACTACTTTAACCACTTAAGGACCGGAAGATTTTCCCCCTTAATGACCAGGCCATTTTTTGCGATACGGCACTGCGTTGCTTTAATTGACAATTGCGCGGTTGTGCGACGCTGTACCCAAACAAAATTGGCGTCCTTTTTTTCCTACAAATAGAGCTTTCTTTTGGGGGGTATTTGATCACCTCTGTGGTTTTTATTTTTTTCGCTATAAACGTATATTGATTGGTTTGCGCAAAAATTATACTGTCTAAAAATAGGGGATAGATTTATGGCATTTTTATTATTATTATTTTTTTACTAGTAATGGCGGTGATCAGCGATTTTTATGAAGACTGCGACATTGCACCAGACAGATCGGACACTTTTGAAACTTTTTTGGGACCAGTGACATTTATACCGCGATCAGTGCTATAAAAATGCACTGATTATTGTATAAATGACACTGGCAGGGAAGGGGTTAACACTACTGGTGATTAAGGGGTAAAATGTGTTCCCTGGGAGGGGTTTCTAACTGTGGGGGGAGGGAACTGACTGGAGGAGTAGAGAGATTGTTGTTCCTGATCACTCAGAACAGCAGATCTCTCTCTACTCCCTTGTCAGAACGGGGATCTGTTTGTTTACATTGACAGATCCCTGTTCTGGCTCTCTGTGGAGCGATCATGGGTGGCCAGCAGACATCGTGGCCACGTTCATCGGCTCCCCGCCGCACAGTGGCCGTGTGTCTCCGGCGGCACGCGCGCTCCTGCTATAGCTCTTAAAGGTGCCAACGTACACCTATGGCGATTTGCGGGAATGAGCCAACCTGCCGCAGTATAATGACGGCGGCTGGTCGGCAAATGGTTAAAGTAGAACTATAGGCAAAGATTTTTTTTTTCATTTTGGATAGAGTAAGGGAGTGTCATAACCCCTGTCAATTTATTTTTTGCCATCTGTCCCATTGGGGAGATTTCCCTTTACATCCTGTCCCTTAGTCAAGACAGGAAGTGAGAGGAAATCCCTGGAATTTAAATGAATCCCTTGGGCCCCCCCAAGTCACCAGAACTAGTGTCCCCATTAGAAGATTTCCCGTCTATTAGTCTTCTGGGCACTGGCGGCCAATCCATTATAGGCGCCCGGGCTCTGCCGCCTCTATCCACGCCACCCCTATATGTATGCATAGCAGGAATCTATCAACGGCTGCCGCGGCCACCCCCTATTCATGCGTCCGGCCCCTTTCAGGACGCTGGGCGCCTGAATAACTGTGGCGGGGGTGTTTTTTTGAAGCACCTGATTAGAGCCTTCTAAGTCTAATAGGCTTCAAAAAAGGGTGGGCTCGTGGAGCAGAGACTACCCAGGTGTTAGACAAGGAACGAATATTCGCTGTTGAAACACTGATCCTCAATCAGAAGCGGGTGTGAGACCCGTTTTGCCAATTGGCCAAAAAAAGACAGACTCCCGATTGGTCGCTGAGGGAGGAAACGGAAGCTGACATGACACTGCCGTGATGACCTATGGAGAGCAGGGGAATGGGAGGCCGCTGCTGAACAGGGGAAGCCGCTGGTGAGGGAATGGGGTAAGTGCTACTGACCGACCCGGGGGGGGGGGGGGTCGGTGGCATAGCGTTTGGCGCCCCCTCCCCCCAAAAAAAAGTTACCATCGGCCGCCACTGCTTCTGAGGACAAGCCAAAATTTGGGATTTTCTTTTACTTTCACTTTCAATGATAATGGTAAAAAGGAGAAATAAAAAGAGTGAGCACAGACAGCAATAAAAACTGTCAGGTGTTCTAATCCATCTCCACTCTGTCCAACTAAAAAAAGTATTGCCTTTAGTTGTACTTTAATAATGTGCTTCTCTGGTTAGCCTATTCAAATTTGGCAGTCATTTTCATATTAGTTTGACGTGTCTACATGAGGAAGATGGAAAAACAAAATCCCAGGAGGGCAGCTGCCAACTTAACCTCTCTCTGGATATATATAGACTGACCCATTTCCTGACCCAGTCAAACACAGTTGGATTAGTTTCCAGGGTTAATCATTGAGAAATGTGAAAAGTTATAGTTGGAAATCCTGTTTTGTTTTTAAGGAAAATAGGTTCCTGGGATCTGATCCAAATTGAATTTTCTACTCATGACTGTGGCAAAGAACTCCAAAGTCTGATAACCCTTGGGATAGGAATACAGGGGCAGGTCAATTTAATAGAATCAACTCACAGAGTAGGAAGAATTGCCCAGGAATCTTCCAAATGAAAGATTGTTGACTGATTAATCTTTCATTCTCATTGAAGTCTATGAAGGGCAGGAGAAAAAAAATAATTGGTGATACGTTTTTCTATGCAATTAAGTTGCAGCAGTGTGTGATTGTGGGATAACGATTACTCAGTCTTACTACCGAAAATACCATATGTAGCAGCACACGTTAAAGGTTAACGCCAACAAAAGATATCAATCTCACAAGATTTAGTAGCGTGATTGTGCTACCAAAAACCTCTCGTGTTGCCCCACGATTTTTTCAAAATGCTTTATTCTTGTAATTTATATGGATGTCCCCATGCAGATTGTACAGTCCTAGAGGTGAACGATTCATTAGAGTTGGAAGTCACGCATACTGCATGTCATTGCTTTTATAATAGCTACTTTTTAATAAATAGGGGCCGTTGATTTGACATGTTGTAGAAAAATGTATATTCTCTTATTATCTTTTAGCATATCCCAAGGGCAAACAAAAGATGAAATGATTACTAGTTGTACTCAATAAATAAGTATATCATTGGCATCCATTCCATCCCCTGATCACATGACCTTTCTTTTCTTGCTTCAAGTGAACAAAAGAAGGGAACAGATTAAATTCCCTCGCTGTTGTATCATGAATTGATGAGTGTAGCAGATATACTTGGAGTGACTGACATTATATCATGCAGATGATATCTGAACACCATAATTCTCTTGAAATTTCAGTCATTGTAAGTGAAATATAATTTGAAGCTTATTGAAAAATGTGACACAATAACCCACCGCAAACACTGGGTTTTAATCTTTAGAAGGAAGAAGGCTTCTATTGTGTTGCAGCTGCCACAGCTGTTTTGGGCAGATAACAACAGTTTAGCATTATTATCTTATATAATGTATCACTGTAGTGGCTTCTCGCTGAAGACAAAAATGAGATTGTTAAGAATGATACAACTGGCAAGCGCCAAATAAAAGAATGTCACAGTGGTTTATGTTCGATCTGAAAAAAAAAATCTATGTTTTGTTCTTTGAAGAAATTGGCAAAAAGATGGAATAAAGTATTTGTACATTACCAGTGCACCCCACTGCGAAAAAAACTAAAGAGCACCTGTTACCTTTTCCCCTCATGGGGTAAGCCTTTTGTTGGTTGAAATGACCAAGGCAAGTGGGAATTCCAAACCTCATGTAATGAAGTGGCAATATAAGTCCAGGTACCTCATCAGTGTACCCTATGTATAGAGATGCTAAAGTGTATCTAAAGCCAAAACTTTCCTTTTATGGGGCGTACACACGCTCGGACTTTCCTGCGGGATTGTCCGCCGGACCTAGTCCAGCGGACAAACCGCCGGACTTTCCATCGGAGGTCCGCCGGACTTTCCGAGCGCGTGGACTTGCCCACACACGCCCGGACCTTTCCGGCGGACAATCCGCCGGAGTTTTGGCCAAAGTCCGCAAGACTTTTGAAATGAATAGACTTGCCCACACACGGAGGAAAGTCTGTTCATTTAGAACGAAACTCCAGGTAGACGGGACTAGCGAAGGCAGTGAATGCCGCCGCGCTAGCCCCGTCACCTGGTGTGGATTTAAAGGGGAATCCCTACGCCGAAAAAACGGTGTGGGGGGTCCCCCCCAAATCCATCTTAGACCCTTATCAGAGCACGCAGCCCGGCCGGTCAGGAAAGGGGGTGGGGATGAGCGAGCACCCCCCCTCCTGAGCCATACCAGGCCGCGTGCCCTCAACATGAGGGGTGCCCTGGGGAATGCGGCCCCCCACCCCAAAGCACCTTGTCCCCATGTTGATGAGGACAAGGGCCTTTTCCTGACAACCCTGGCCGTTGGTTGTTGGGGTCTGCGGGCGGGGGGCTTATCGGAATCCGGGAGCCCCCTTTAATCCCTTTAAAGCCCCCTATCTGAATGAGTATGGGGTACGATGCCCCTACCCATTCACCTAAGGGAAAAACATTTTTTTTTAAATATTTTATTGCACAGCTCTTCTTCCGTCTTGGAGGGACTTTTCGCCGGACTCCTCCGCTATCTTCTGCTCTTTTACCTAGCTCTTTTACCTAGCGGAGGAGCCCGGCTTTCTTCTTCATCGCCGCCGTCGTCTGGGGGGTCTTGTTCCGACTTCGGGGGTCTCTTCTGTTCTTCTTACTGGGGGCCGGGGCTTCTGTTGCCGTTGCTGTCGCCGCTGTCCCCGCCACCTTCTACTTCTTCTTCTTCTGCTTCTTGTTCTTCCGATGTTGACTCATCGCTGTCTCTTCTTCTTATGGCTCCGACTTGTTGCGCTTCCAGTTATATAGGGACAAGGGGCGGGTCACCTGCTCATGTCACATGGTGACCCCGCCCCCATATGATGTCACAGTCCCAGAGGATGCTGGGACTGTGACATCATATGGGGGCGGGGTCACCATGTGACATGAGCAGGTGACCCGCCCCTTGTCCCTATATAACTGGAAGCGCAACACGTCAGAGCCATAAGAAGAAGAGACAGCGACGAGTCAACATCGTGTTCGTAGTGGAAGTAAAAGAGAAAAGGTGGGAACACCAATACCAACACATTAGCTTTGGTGTCATATAAGTTTAGTAAACTGATTTATGTCCGAAACAGGAACTAGTGTCCGTAAAAGTAAGTCAGTATGCACAATCAGTAGTCAGCAGCCAATGTGCAGTTGAACCTAACATCACATATATAGGGCTGCCCAGCATGAGCAGGAGGGAGAGACATATGAGGCAACTGCAGCTGCTTTGCTTCCCGCTGCCTCTTCATCCAGTTAGTGCTGTAACCCGCCCCCTTCCCCAGCCAATGGGTGCTGTAACCCACCCCGTTCCCCAGACAATGGGTGATGTAACCCGCCCCCTTTCCCAGCAAATGAGTGCTGTAACCTGCCCCTTCCCCAGCCCATCATATTTCACTGCAAAGATGGGATGGGAGTGGGAGAAGAAACAGCACAGGAGTGGTATGAACCTGGGAGAAGGAAAGTTGGGCACTATGCAGCCTTGAGAGCTCTAATATCAAAGCAGCACCTTAACCTTTCTGAATACTCCCCTGCAGCCTGGAGAC
The DNA here is from genome assembly GCA_028564925.1 of Lithobates sylvaticus. Lineage (NCBI taxonomy): Eukaryota > Metazoa > Chordata > Amphibia > Anura > Ranidae > Lithobates > Lithobates sylvaticus. The sequence continues at coordinate 392,059,421 of CM053028.1, forward strand.
AATTATAGGGAACAGAGGGAACAGCAGCCATCACAATGACAACTCCCCCTAATCTTTCTCATTCTCTCTCTGTGCCCTTCCTTCATTTTTTCTCTCTCCTCCTCATCTCTCTCTCATGCCCCCTCTCATTTTCTCTCCTCCCCCCTTCTCCTCTCTCTCCCCCTCTTTCTCTCTTTACCCCTCTCCCTCATTCCCTCCCCACTTTCCACATGCCCAATATTTCTCCTCTGCTCTCCCTCCCCCCCACTCTCCACCCCCCTCCTTTGCTCATTCTCCCCATGTACCACTCCCCATCTCTCTCTATTTTGGGGGTCATCTGATCCCTGCATCATGAGTGGAAGTAATGAGATATGCTGTAATGATAAATAATATCTGTCTTTAATTTTGTAAATGTATTGAATCGTAGAGAACAGAATGTTTGTATTGCTGCCTGTAGACAGCTTATCTGAAAGTTTTATAGTCACAGTGGGTGTTGTAAACAGCCAAACACCTTTCTAGTGATATTAAATCAAACACAACTGGACTCACCTTGGAATTGAAACCCTTATGGGGAATCCCTTCACTCTATTTCTATTACCTTAATGGAATACACATAAGGCAGGTGTTAGCTGGAGTACATAACCTAGCATATGACGGTTGTTAACCTTGCACATTACTTCAGGCAGGTGTTAACAGGAGTTACATAACTGGAGGTGTGAAAGCCAGGATACTTCAAGGAAAGACAAGCTCACCATTCCAAAATGTTCCAAACCCAGTAGGCTTTCTCTCAATAATGTTTTTTTAACATTTTATAGGAAGGAAGGAGAAGATGGGCCACAAGCTATCAGCACAAGTTTAGATTGTTTGCGTTTGATGTGAAATTAATAAAAAAAAAATTGGAACATTGTGAATTTTGCAGTGTTATAAAGACAAGGTTAGTATATTAGCTGTGGTTATATTATTTATGCCTTTATTAATGAAAGGTTAGTGATTAGATTGGGTATTTTTTTATTAAGTTAGTTTCGATTTAGAGTTTAAAATAACTGTGTGAGGCCTGGTTCTTTAAAAAGTCTGCAGTAGCAGCTTCCATTCCTATCTTGAAGAAAAATTCTTCATGGGCAAATTTCATGGGCAAATTTCCCTTCATGGGCAAAGCAACAGATTAATTTAATTTCGCCTCCTCTGCAGTATATACGGACTGTTCCTTTGCTCCCCCTCTGCTCTATTCAGCTGCCAGGAGCTGAGGACAGAGGGCTGAGGACTCTCTTCCTGCTTCACATGACAGCTCTAGGCCAATAAGGATAAACGGAGAGATTAAAGAAGACCTTCCCTCCCTCTTTAAAGATTATTGCTCCTCCCCCTTCCTTGCTTGAAATTGCAGATACCCATTTTTTTTTCATGAAAATATCTTTTTTTGTGGTAGCACGGCTCATGCATCTGCCTTTCTGACCTAGGGGAGGATGCCATCCTTCTTGCCAGAAGCCCCCTGGGATACTCCCATCAATCATTCCAGTAGGCTTTGAGGCAAAGTATACCTCACTGCATATGCACATTTGTGCACCATCAAGAGGCCAACTGTAAGAACCAGGAAGACAGCCGAGCCCCTGATGTAAGAAGAGAATGCGGGACCTCAAGTGCAGAAGCATAATGGTAGATTAAAAAATAAGAAATTACTGCGCTCTGGTTAAAATAGCAGGCGGACAGATGCTGACATATACAGTGCCTTGCAAAAGTATTCACCCCCCTTGGCATTTTTCGTGTTTTGTTGCCTCACAACCTGGAATTAACATGGATTGTTTGAGGATTTACATCATTTAATTTTCAGAACATGCCCACAACTTTGAAGATTTTTTTTTTTTTTTTTTATTGTGAAGCAAACAACAAATAGGACAAAATAACAGAAAAAGTAAATGTGCATAACTATTCACCCCCCTAAAATTAATACTTTGTAGAGCCACCTTTTACAGTTATCACAGCTCCAAGTCGCTTTGGATAAGTCTCTATGAGCTTGCCACATCTTACCACTGGTTTTTTTGCCCATTCCTCCTTGCAAAACTGCTCCAGCTTCTTCAGGTTGGATGGTTTGTGCTTGTGAACAGCAATCTTTAAGTCTGACCACATATTTTCTATTGGATTGAGGTCTGGGTTTTGACTAGGCCATTCCAACACATTTACACTTTCCCCTTAAACCACTCAAGTGTTGCTTTAGCAGTGTGTCTGGGGTCATTGTCCTGCTGGAAGGTGAATCTCCGTCCTAGCCTCAAATCACACACAGAGTTGTACAGGTTTTGCTCAAGAATATCCCTGTATTTAGCACCATTCATATTTCCCTCAACTCTAACCAGTTTCCCAGTCCTGACTGCTGAAAAACATCCCCACAGCATGATGCTGCCACCACCATGTTTCACTGTGGGTATGGGGTTCTTTGGGTGATGTGATGTGTTGGGTTTGCGCCAGACATAGCGTTTTCTTTGATGGCCAAAAAATGTAATTTTCGTCTCATCAGACCAGAGCACCTTCCTCCATACATTTTGGGAGTCTCATATATGCCTTTTCGCAAACTCAAAACGTGACATTTTGTTTTTTGCTGAAAGTAATGGCTTTCTTCTGGCCACTCTGCCATAAAGCCCAACTCTATTGAGCGTACGGCTTATTGTCGTCCTATGTACAGATACTCCAGTCTCTGCTGTGGAACTCTGCAGCTCCTCCAGGGTTACCTTAAGTCTCTGTGCTGCCTATCTGATTAATGTTCTCCTTGCTCAGTCCGTGAGTTTGGGTGTGCGGCCGTCTCTTGGCAGGTTTGCTGTTGTGCCATGTTCTTTCCATTTGGTTATGATAGATTTGATAGTGCTCCTAGGGATCATTCAAGATTTGGATATTTTTTTATAACCCAACCCTGACTTGTACTTCTCAACAACATTGTCCCTTACTTGTTTGGAGAGTTCCTTGGTCTTCATGGCAGTGTTTGGTTAGTGGTGCCTCTTGCTTAGGTTTTGCAGCCTTTCGGGACTTTCAAAAAGGTGTGTATATGTAATGACAGATCATGTGACACTTAGATTGCACACAGGTGGACATCATTTTACTAATTATGTGACTTATGAAAGTAATTGGTTGCACCAGAGCTTTTTATGGGCTTCTTAACAAAGGGGCGAATACTTACGCACATGTCAATTATCAGTTTTTTATTTCTGAAAATTTGTTTTATGTATATATTTTGCAAATTTTACTTCACCAATTTAGACTATTGTGCTCTGATCCATCACATATAATTCAGATTAAAAAAACATTGAACTAAAGGCTGTAATGTAACAAAATAGGTAAAAAGCCAAGGGGGGGGGTGAATACTTTTACAAGGCACTGTATTGTGGGCAACATTCTACAAGAATATAAAAGAAAAAACGCTGCACATAAATGTCCATTAAAAGAAAAGAAAAAGTCCATCAATCCCAGGAAACACCCGATATGTGAGCGATCCTTGACTTATAGGTGAGCAAAAGTCTTCCACCAACACAAAAGTAAGCCAGGCCTCTTACCCTCAGGAATGGACCGCTAGATTATAGGTGGCCATTAACATCCAAACACCTATCTCCTCTGAGTCTTATCCACCATGGACTGCTCCAGCATGAATCCAGGCATATTTTCTCATATTAAAAAGTTTAAAGAACAAATACCACTTCAATATGAAGTATGTCAAACCACTTAAAATTTATTGTCACCAAAAAAAAAAAGATTGGGAAGGAGGCCAACAAGCAGAACTTCCCCTTTTGGGTGAAGTTCAGCTTTAAGGAGACCCTGTCACCAAACAATTCATCTCAGCAACAGTTTTCTATAAGATTATATGTGCATTAAACCACTTGCATGCATGTTAATTACCTGAAAAATCGTCCCTTTTATAGACATCCAAAAGAGCGCCACCATCTTGGATGTGATGTCAACAGTGCCTACAGACTGCAAGCTGTCACTCGCATAACACTCTGTAGTATTCTTCTTTGCTCTTCCCTCAGCATCTACATAAATATGTATGTAAGGAAAGGGTGGAGGAGCTGGGCCAGTACAGAGAGTAATGAGGCAATCCCAGAAAAGGATGATGTGGCAGGAAGAAGGAGGAGCTGTGACTATGCCAGGGATTTGACTCTTCCTGGAGCAAGTTCAATCGTAGCAGACGGCTCAGTATTTTTGTCCACACATTGAAAATCGTTTGTAACAGTCACCCTATGATCATAAATAATAAAAAGGCAAGTAAAAGCAATAAAAAGCCAGAGCGGTGGACACAGGACTCTTTCAACACACTCTGTAGTTTGTCATTTTAGCATAAAATCATTTGCAAAAGTAGCAATTGGCTTAGTCACAGAGACATTAATTTCAGTGTGCAGGCTCATAGATCAGCAGGTTGCTTGCCCAGAGACCCACATAAATAAATAGTGAGTCTGAAGAAACAGTAATTTGCTGGGAAAATCTCAGATATTTCAAGCTCCTGGACAATGGGTTCGCCTGTGTAATGTCAAAATTGCATAAAATATTTACATCTGGAAGAACTGCACAGGAGTGGTAGTCAGTATTAAAAATAGCGGCATGTCAAGACAAAAAGAAGAACAAACTCTGGGACTGGCCTGAAATTCAGATAGCTGGCAGTTATACTTTCGCTTGAATATTTTTCCCAGATTTGCAGGAATTATTTAGCAGCGTTATTGTTCTTTATAATTTGGCATTGTTAGCGGCAGTGGAAACTCCCGTGGTTCTTGTCGATGGCAAGTTATGTGTTGTAGTTGTGTTGTATTTTTATTAAATCTTGGAGGATAAAGATAAAAACTTTTTGCCCTATACCATCCTGTCATTAGGTTTGTTAGCTTTACCACCAATCCACAAATGTGTTATACTTTACTTCATTACCAGCCAAAGATGATGATTGATGTGCTTGGAAACCTGGCAGAAACTGTGCCTGTGATGTCTGTTGTATGTGTCCAGGGACACCTCCAGGATTGTTGCACCTGCTACACAGACTGCGACATTCTCTGAAAATGTCACAAAGGAGCTGCGTGTAACTTTGTAGTGTTTTTGCAAATACTAAAAAACAATTGTTTAAATAGATACAAAATAATTTGAAAGTATTCCTTACAATCTAAGTTTCAGGTGATTTGAATTTGTGTTTGAAGGTTCCCATAGACATTAGATAGCAGTCTTCATCAGATTGGAAGACCGCTTGACATCTATAGGAAACTAGCAGATAGCGTTGGCTGGAACATTGTGTGGACAAAAGTGATCAGTAGCCTGGAACAGTATGTCCAACTTCTTTTGTTTTACCACCTCGTAAGATGGTCAGAGAAGTGTCTGCATGGTTCCTCCCCTGCGGCTCTCCACATATTTGCACAATACGACTGTTCATGTTGTGGGACCCAGTGGGTGGCCTAAATGCTTGACAGTAGCTGGATCATGTCCACACATCCAAGCAGCCTCTAAATTCTATGGTGGCCATAAAGCTTGCCATGGACATCAGACGTAGGTTGGAAGTCTATGATGCAAGCATCAGAAGATGCCTTTTAAGCCATTAGAATGCACAAGTTCATGGCATATCAGAACATTTATGTTTGTACCAAGGAAGAGAAGCACATCTCTTGTATAGGCTTAGCTTTTACCAACTCCTCCAATCAGTATTTAGGATTGTCACTCAGTCCAGGTGATTTTGATCATTTTGAGGACCTTAACTGATTAAATACTGGGTTTTACATTTGTGGTTAATGCATGTATTAGTTAAGGAAATAATATTTCAACAATAATGTGAACTACTAAGAATATTTCTAAACTATTTCTATAGCATGCGTGTTGAATTTAGCAAAATGGTAATTTTTAGACATGAATACCATGTTCTTAACCTAGGATGTCTATGTGTCAAATGATTGTACCCCAAGCACTGGATATGCCCCAACAGTAATCTTGATGCCCAGGAAGATAAACTTTAAAAGACTTCCAGATATCTATTAATTTTATTAATTACATCTATACATTTCCACTCCTCCTGAGTCCTAAAGACCCCATCAAAACAGTAATCCCCAGGTCCTTAACATTGTGGTGAAGTCTTCAGTATTGTTTTGCCATGGGAAGGTCCATACTGTTGTTATTAATTGGAAAAACAAAGTGTTCATTTGCTGACACAGTGAGGGTTATTTATTAAAACTGGCGAGAATCTGGTGCAACTCTGCATAGAAACCAATCAGCTTCCAGGTTTAATTGCAGAAGCTTAATTGAACAAGCTGAAGTTTGAAGCTGATTGGTTACCATGCACAGCTGCACCAGATTCTGAATGCACCAGTTTTGGTAAATCTCCCCCCGTGTTTCCCGTTTTTTAAACATAAAGACCTGTGAGGGGAAATTGCACACTTATGTGCGTTGCAGTGCTCTATAGCCTAGGTCAGCATTTCTCCAACTTTTTTCAGTCAATGCACCCTTTAAAATTAAGCATAATCTCATAATCTGCACAATCTCAAGGCGCTCCATTTCAAAACTGTAAAAAATGTAACTAATAGTTTAGGATACCCAACCTGATTTATTCTTCTACAGCAAATACACCTTTGCATACTGTTAATGACTAGCATTCCAGTGTTTCTCTTCTCCTTCAGTTTCTGTCCCTCACTTAGCTAAAGGGACCAAAGTCCTGGTAGAGCGAGGCGGGATAGGACAGGCACGGATGCTGTGCTAGACATCCTCCTTATCAATCGATGATGTCATTGGTTGTTAGGACACCAACGGCTACAAGGTTGTAATGATGCACAATGAAAATATGTAGCTTTGTGTAACTAAAAGGTAGGCTTGATCAACCCACTGGTTTGTATACAGTTATTGGGCAATTTTTAGTTTTTTTTTCAAGGCACCCCTGAAGGCACCCTAGTTGAAAAAGGCTGGCATAGGTGTATTTTGTTGTACTGTATTTGTGCTTTGGACTGGCATTTATTTTTAATTATTTACCAATATATCTATTTGTATTGCAGTTACAATACTAAAATTTGAGCTTTAACATGTTATAAATTCAAAACTTGTTTTCAATCTTTTTAAATTTGCCATTTTTAGTCATAAAAATACCTGGCAATCCTACCATTAAAGTTCAGCCACTTTCTGTTTTTGAGTGATACCATCTCCCATTTGTTCTCCTGAATTGTCACCTTGTCTCACACACACACACACACACACACACCTGATAGAGACTACAAATGTCCGAACCCAGATACTAAAAGCAGTCTCTAAATTAGAAAAAACTGTGTGAAGTTGAACTTTCCGCTAAGTGTAATTGCTGACATTTATTGACATTTCCCATCCTGCCGAGTGTATGTATTTTTACTTCCATCTTCTTTGCTTTCTCTTCTTCTCCAGTTTGTCTCGGCATCACCATGTTTTTTCTTTCATTTTGAGAAACATCTTTAGAAGAAATGGGGTGAAATACATTGCAGTATGACAAACAAAAAACATTTTTTTGCCAAAATGTGGACTACTTCCCAGATAGCAAGGATAACTTGCTACAAATTTGTGGCAGTCTTGAACTGTAAATCAGTTAACATGCTGCACATTTCCCTTGGCAAGTTGTACACTTGCAGAGCACTTGAAGCACAAGTTCTAGTTGACACTTTTCCAATTTGTAGCAAATTTGCATGGCAAGCCTCTAGCAAGAGCAAAGTTGCAGTGGTGAGTCTACAGTAGGAGCTCTACAAGTCACAGTGACCCCTGTGGTGGGATGACTATTGCACAACATAACTGAACCAGATCTTGCAGCACACTTGCAGAAGAAAGTTGATCTGGAGTCATGCAATGCAGACTTGCTGCAATTTTGCAACAAACCTATGAAGCCTGGCAAGTCTAGCAATGGCTTAGCAAGTCATTTTCAAACTTGCGGCACAATTGCTTGCTATCTGGGTTACTTCATGTCAGTCATTAGCCTTCATTCTTCAGTCCAGGAACAGATGACACATTCAGACTTTTACAATAAAATCGTAAAAGGCGGGGGAAAAAAAGTGTAGAGAGTAATCAGGATTAAAGTCACCTTACCTTACCTTATTGCGTCATAGGGAATTCTGATTTGTTGCTGTGGATTACCTTATTTTTTAGTTAGTAGAATGGTGCTCAGTGCACTATTTATTGAGTTGTCCGTTGGTGTGTGTGTACTAGTGATGAGGAAAGTAGGAAGGGGAATCAGGTGAAAGGAGTAAAGGTCTATCATAATCTCCTAGATTGTAAGCTCTAACGAGCAGGGCCCTCTGATTCTTCATGTTATGAATTGTATTGTAACTGTACTGTCTGCCCTACTGTTGTAAAGCGCTGCGCAAACTGCCAGCACTATAAAAATCCTGTATCATAATAACTCAAATGGATTGAATATTGCTTGCTGCCACGAGCAGCTGATCCCATTTCTGACTACAATATACAGATGTTTAAGCACTGAAAATAATAAAAAAATATATAAAATTACAGCATTATAGCTACCTATAACTTTTGCTTCACTGGCTGAGATTAGCATAGCAGAATACAATCGTGACTAGAACGTAACAATATCTTACTTTCCTGAATCCTCAACTGGCAAATGACTGAGAGGGAATGACGGTCTGCAGCCTTTCAGTAGCAGGTGCTCACAGTATACTTGACTTCTCTGAAGACCTGGTGCCATCTACCTGCAACCCGAAGAGACTTGCTCCAGCTTGTGACTGCATAGTGGAATACTGCTAGAGACGCTAATATTGCTTCTTTATTCTTTTGGGAGGTCGGAGGTGAACTCTTTTCATTTATGATTTTTTGGCAGCTGTAATCCTTCTGTAAACTTGCCACTATGTAACTGAGTTACTAGTTGGAAGTAGCATATTCCATTATTCAAATGTTATGTTTTTTGTTTTAGATATATTATACCCATTATTCGATCCAAAATACAGTTTAATTATAAAATGATCTGACACACATTTTCTTATATTTATTAGCACTTTTTTGCCCATTGTGTCAACTGGTAAGCTGATATTATTGTAATAAGCAAAAGTGTCCCTGAAACGTACTTGAAAGGTCCTCTTCCTTAGAAGAGACTTGCTGAGCAGTTCATAATAACTCCATAATAACTCCAATACTTCTTTACATACCAGATGTCCGATTCCTGACCTATGGAAGCATTTCTTAAAGTGTATTTAAACTCTAAATCTATTTTTAAGTCTGACATCATGCCTCCCTGTATTTAGTTTTCTTAAGTAAATCATTATTTGTGAATCTGTGGCAAAGTTTCTTACCTGGAGATCCTACCAATGGGTAATGACTAAGGCCTTATAGGCTGAAACACGTTAACTGACTTAATCTGCGTTTGTTCATTGTGGCTATTCAATAAAATGAAGACATTTTAAGATCAACAACTGGAGTGCGGATCATTTTTTCTACATTACTTTACTCAGCCAGCGACGGTGGATGAAGCACCTGGGAGCTCTGCTATCTATGTGGTGTATGGGTAGTAGCACTGACTTTTCTGTTTATACTTTAGATCCTACCAATAACAGTTGCAGGCTGACAATGCTAAGCAATTAGCAGAAGCTTCTTCAGTTGACCATAGGCTGCATATATAATTGACCAACTTTTTGTTTGTGTTTGTGGTAGGCGGACATGGTTCTGCTGATTTGTGAGGCAGTGGCTTAGTGTTGCCAGTCTGCAACCGAAAGTGCAATAACTGGTAGAATCTCTTGGAAATAAATTTTGCAAACTTGCAAGATTTTTTTTTTACAGTGAAGCAGGATCCGAAATGTAGTGAAACACTGATTTTGGGTTTATATACACTTTAGCTGTCCCCGGCCACTGCTATGATACCGTGAAGGGAACTGCCTACAGTCTTTTAAAATAGCTATATGATCCTTCAGTGAGATCCTGAGGAAATTCCTGATTCTGGTAAACTCATGTGTGCATCCAAACACAGGAAATAATGTCACAGGGAGCTTCATTGCCAAAGTATCTAGCGTGACCCATGGCGTGTCTGTTTGTTGTCTGGTCCAGGTATATCATCCTCGCCTAGATGAGGATTAAGGCCATGGCTATAAGAAATAAATAGAAGATGTTTATTTAAAAAATCAATTGTGTAAAAGGGAGGTTGAAAGAGGCAGTAGAGAGGACCATTAAAAAGGGGTGAAGGTCTGCTTTAAGCTTCTTGGAGCCATCATACTACATCTACACTCCATTAGGTGTCAGCACCATAGGAGTTTATTTGTGAATTTCAAGTACTTCGTAAGCTCGTTTTCACACTTCTTGAAAGGGCTCAATCAGAGGGAACTTTGGCAAAACAAGGTACAAAGAGAAGAGTAATTCTTCATTTTAAACCCCCAACCAACTGATTAGTTTATTAAGCCTTTAGGGAGTTTCTTTTCATTATACTGTATTAAGGATCTATCAATGGTCAACATGGGAAAACGCGACCAACATGAGAAAGCATGCAAGTTTTACAATTTATGGCTCAGTAATGCTATTATTTTCTTAGGTACACGTTAAACATTTTATGGAGTCATGTTTGTCTTTATTTATTGGTTTCCCTGTTTTTTGGAGGAATTTAGCAAATTTTGGGAAACATGATGGAAAATGAGGAACTTTAGCCTGTGCCTGCTAAATATATAAACACTGTCAGTTGACCAGCATAAAAGACTACATATCAAAGCTGGCCTGTTATCTCTTTTCAGCAGAAGCTTTTTCTGAGAGTTCTAAAGGAAAGGGAGAATAAATTGCAGTTGCTTCTTTGAAGTTTACTGTGCAATGTTATGGACATTTAATGCACAGAGCAACTGTTTAAAACAGTCCACATGCAAAAAAGCTTAGAGAAAACAAAAGAAAAAAACCCTCTTATTTGAACTTTAAATCAAACCACTTGTTGGTTTTCTTTTGATTAGCAGTACATTATAATTAATGTAGCTTTTTGGTTGTTTAATCCAATTTTGATTAAAAGTGTTTTCATAGCTGTTGTTCCATAGTACAATAATAGGTGTAAAGTTCATACAACCTGCAGTAGCAAAAAGCATAAATTATGACAAACATCTGTTTTATAAAAGGTACATGTGTTTGAGGGAACATGGTGCATGTTGTAATGTGGTCTGCATATGTTAGTTGTTAAATATCACAGACAATATTGGTTTTAGTGGGGGTTGTTGTAATTTTGTATGACAGTAGCAGCTAATCAGCTATTAAAGGAGCTATAATTTCATTAAGCTGCCCCACCTTCTCCATCAAAGGTAAATGCACCACAAAGACCTCAGAACAAGCAAACGTCTTATTGTAACAGCTGTGACCTAGCCATGCCAGCGTTTCATTTTTTTTCATAATGTTGGGTACTTTGAATGTACAGATTTTTTTTTTTTTTTTACAAGAAGAGGCCTTTCTATTATAATCTATGAAGTGAAAACCAAGCATGCGCAGGGGTGGCCAAGCAGGACCAAAAAAATAAAGTGCTAACAGTAACCAAGTTAGGCCACATTATGTGATCCAAAGTCTATGTGAGGCATATAATTTGTGATAGGAATATAGGGATATATTGTATCGCAAGATTGTCCTCAGTTGGCATCTGCATTCTTGTGTTTTTACATGTGGCACATGACTTGTGTAAAGTAGCATAGCATGTAGAACATTATATGAGAAAGAATAAGAAGAAATACATTTTATAATAAACTGGTTTTGGAACATGAAGGATTGGCATTTTGGGAAAAAAAGGTTAAAAGTCGAGTTTTCCCATTAAATACCTGTAAACCAGATGCAATGCTACTATAAATGTAAAACAGCTGAGTTAATGCAATCTCTGACATACAGTGCCTTGAAAAAGTATTCATACCCCTTGAAATTTTCCACATTTTGTCATGTTACAACCAAAAACGTAAATGTATTTTATTGGTATTTTATGTGATAGACCAACACAAAGTGGCACACGATTGTGAAGTGGAAGGAAAATAATAAATGGTTTTCCAATTTTTTTACAAATAAATATCTAGTGCCAGCTCAAACCAGCGCATGTGATTCGCACCACATGTGATTCACACCAAATGTGATTCACACCGCACTGCTGTGCAGATCACATGCAATGTCTGTGCGATGCGAATTCAGCCATACAAATTGTATGGCTAAATTTGCATTAAATTCGGACAAAAATTGCGCTGGTCCCTTTTTTTTGTCCACACCAGAATCGGATCGCAAAGGTGTTCACACAAATGTGATTTGATTCCTGTCCAAATTTACTGTTCTTACTGCGATATGCGAACCGATCTGGGGCTGTCATCGACTTTCTATTGACACCCGTAGTTCACATAGGGCAGTGTGAACTGCGTGCGAGTTCTGTGCTATGCGGGAACCGGTATTGGAATCGCGCTGGTTCTCCGCATCACGCTGATGTCAAAAGGCACTTGCTCTGATACCCCTAACTAAAATCTAGTGGAAACAATTGCTTTCCAAAGTCACCTAATTAGTAAATAGAGTCCACCTGTGTATAATTGTTAGAGAGGTTTGTTAGAGAGCCTTAGTGAACAAACAGCATCATGAAGGCCAAGGAACACACCAGACAGGTCAAGGATACAGTTGTGGAGACGTTTAAAGCAGGGTTAAGTTCTAACAAAAATATCCCAAACTTTGAACATCTCACAGAGCACTGTTCAATCCATCATCTGAAAATGGAAAGAGTATGGCACAACTGCAAACCTACCAAAACGTGGCCGTCTACCTAAACTGACAGGCTGGGCAAGGAGAGCATTAATCGGAGAAGCAGCCAAAAGGCCCATGGTATAGCTGGAGGAGCAGCAGAGATCAACAGCTCAGGTGAAAGAATGTGTTCACAGGACAACTATTAGTCATGCTTTCCACAAATCTGGCTTAATTGAAGAGTGGCAAGAAGAAAGCCATTGTTGAAAGAAAGTCATAAGAAGTCCCATTTGCAGTTTGCGAGAAGCCATATGGGGACACAGCAAACATGTGGAAGAAGGGGAGACCAAAATTTTACTTTTTGGCCTCAAAGCAAAATGTTATGTGTGGTGAAAAACATCACCCTGAATACACCATCCCTACCATGAAACATGGTGGTGGCCGCATCATGTTGTGGGGATGCTTTTCTTCAGCAGGGACAGGGAAACTGGTCAGAGTTGATGGGAAGATGGATGGAGCCAAATACAGGGCAATGTTAGAAGAAAACCTGTTAGAGTCTGCAAAAGACTTGAGAATGGGGCAGGGGTTCACCTTCTAGCAGGACAACAGCCCTAAACATACAGCCAGAGCTACAATGGAATGCTTAAATCAAAGCATATTCATGTGTTAAAATGGCCCAGTCAAAGTCTAGACCTAAATCCAATTGAGAATCTGTGGCAAGGCTTGAAAATTGTTGTTTACAGAAGCTCTCCATCCAGTCTGACAGAGCTTGAGCTATTTTGCAAAGAAGAATGGGAAACAATGTCACACTCTAGGTGTGCAAAGCCGGTAGAGACATCCCCAAAAAGACTTGCAACTGTAATTGCAGTGAAAGGTGGTTCTACAAAGTATTGACTCAGGGGGGCTGAATACAAATGCACGCCACACTTTTCACATATTTATTTGTTGAAAATTTGGAAAACCATTTATCATTTTCCTTCCACTTCACAATTATGTGTCACTTTGTGTTGATCTATCACATAAAATCCCAATAAAATACATTTACATTTTTGGTTGTAACTTGACAAAATGTGGAAAATTTCAAGGGGTATGAATACTTTTTAAAGGCACTGTATATGTGTATGTAGCCTCCTGCAGATGTTACTTATGGCACTTTATGCTCTTCTAGAGCAGCATTGTTAAGTTGTTTCATTTTTCACACCACAATCAAACAGCAAGAGGACTGAAAGGGCGGGGTTGTAAAGGTTAAGTTCAAATGCAGAGTTTTGCCCATTGGGACTTTAGATTGTTTCCTAAAGGTCAAGTTCAGCCCATAATTTAGGTCAGGAGGAAATCCCTAGCCAGGCTGAAGAAAGGGAAATCCTCCAAGAAAGGTGTTCCTGCTAATGGCTACTGTGTCCAGACCAATGTCATCCAGGTGGGCGGTTTCTCATCTGACAGCAGCTGCATTCTCACCTTGCCTTCTCATGCTTGCAGCGTCCAGGATTCTTCCATACTTTGACCACCACAGTGATCCCTGCTTGTATCCTGGCCAGGAATAACATCCACTGTGGATCTGACTGTCTTTGCTTACATATTGAGTTTCCACTGGGCCAATGGCTCACCTACGAGGTATGTCCAAAAAGGTCAGTGAATGGTATCAGAAAACAAACAAAACAGAATGTTCATTAAGCTTATGGAAACTGTCAGCAAAGGCCTCTTTAGAAATCGATCACAGAACCACTGTCATACGTTCTTGGATTGCCACCACGTCTGCAAAATGTGTGCCCTTCAGGACGCTTTTCAGGCTATAGTTCGCAGAAAGGATGGATCCTGGTCACATATGGTAATGAAATCTCCAGAAGTTTCCATCAGTTTTGCTTACTGTTCATCTGTCAGCTTGTGCAGCACAAACCAGGAACAGATCTTCCGCTTACCCAAATCTTTGCAGACGATGGTGTGCACCGTGTCCTTGCTAATGACAAATTCCTCCACCATCAATCGTAGAGTCAGTCGTGCCAGCATTTGTCGCACTCACTTAATTATGTCTGTGGTTCTGCGTGTCGATGGCCGAACCGGACGTGGCTCAATCTCAGTTTTTTCGTCCCGACCCGAAAGTGTTTGAACCATCAAACACATTTTCTGCTCACGGCCTCTGTCTTGTACAATTTCTTGTGTCTCTGTCACTGTTCTCCCCAATTTGTTGCAGAACACTGTTCACTCGTTGCTCCATTGCACTGTGACCCTACCTCTTACACTCACTATGTTCAACTGCCCACATCGGGTTTACACTGATGGTCACGTGTACTCCATGCTAGGTGGCGCTTCTTGATATGTCTCTGGATAGCTATGTGCATGCGCGCACCTAACCTGTTGAGATATTGGACCACCCACCAAACTTTTTAGACACACCTTGTATTATTATTTTGTATATTTATATGAACACTCTAAATTAGTGTTATATATCATTTATATATTATTTCACATAACTTTGCACGTTTTGATTGTTTGTTTATTAGCCATATATTTCGTTTTCACTAGTGCTGCTATTTGCTTCATTAATTGGTGACCTAGCACCGATTTATTTGTATTGTAGTTCTGCTAAAAAAAAAAATAAGTCAGCAGCTACAAATACTGCAGCTGCTGACTTTTAATAATCGGACACTTACCTGTCCCAGGGTCCAGCAATGCGGGGGAACGAAGCCCCACTCGTCTCCCCTTCCTCTCTGCAACGCCGGCATTGTAAGTGGGAAGCCACAGCTGGGCACCCACTGCGCATGTGCGATCCATGCCGCGCACTGTGACTGGCCGGGCAATCATTTGGGACCTGTGACGTGTCCCAGATGATTGCTGAGGGGGAGGGGGGAGAAGTGATCTCCCTTCCTGTGCCACGGTGCGCCGGGAGGAAGATGGAGCTGGAACCCTCTGAAAAGAGGATACCGGCTCCCCCACATAAAAAATGACATGCCAAATGTGGCATATCAGGGGGTCACCTCCCTTATCAATAATACTAATCAGAAGCTCATTTTATGTGTTAGATCAGCAATTTTAACAGCTTTCACTGCATTGAAACAAGAATAGAGTTGCTCAGCTTCAAAGAGCCTGAGGTACATTTATTGGTATCACCCGATAGAGACAATCCACCTGCTCTTCTTGCACCTTATACTCGAATGGGTGCTTAGTCATAGAGTTACTGTATAGAGTACTCAATGACTATGCTCCTGTTGGATTGAAACACATGATAGGAGCAGGTTGATTTTCTCTGGATTGGGTAATACCAATAGGTGTACCTTCGACTCTTTGAAGTTGAGCGGCTTCTTTCTTGTTTCTCTGCTTTTGAAGTTAACAGATCACAGGCCATCATGGAGCCAGCACCTTTTGATCGGTTGAGTGGTGAGGGGAGCCTTGTAGCTTGTAGTGGAGTTGCTGAGATTCATTGCAAATAACATCTTTCACATGACACCAGTGTAAGGCATGATTCATCATTCTCAATGCACTATAATGCTGTTTTGCCAGTACCCAGTCTCTGGCATTGACTGGCAACTCTGACATTTAATAGAAAAGCTAGCCAGTTTCTTTAAGAATTTATTGGCTAGTATGAGGTACTGTGGGATGCTAGTCTTCATTCATAGGGGTTGATTTACTAAAACCGGAGAGTGCAAAATCAGGTGCAGCTGTGCATGGTAGCCAATCAGCTTCTAATTTCAATTAAGCTTTGACAATAAAACCTTGGAGCTGATTGGTTTCTCTGCAGAGCTGCACCAGATTTTGCCCTCTCCAGTTTTGGTAAATCAGCCCTACAGCCATTCAGTACTTGGCTCCCAGGTAATACAACCAGACACAGTGGTTCTGATACATATCATTATGTTTACAGAAGAAGGACTGGTGTTTGGGATGTGCCAGGGTCCGGGTTAAGGGTAGGAAAGGCTTTGTATTACTTGTGCTATTGATAGAAGGACACAAATAACTGCACTATAACCATTTGCAGAAGATAAATGCCACGCTGCTTATAAATAAATAACCTTCCGCACATCCAGCAGGCAGAGGACACTCAGTACTTAGTAATTTTCTTTCTTTGTAGTATAAATTGTTGCATTGCTTTGTGTTTTTATTTCTTCCAGCTACTTCTAAAATGCAGTAAAGAATGGCCATCATTGAAAATGCTGTAGATGCTCAGTGAATAAGGATAGCCATTAAGTTCACAGTGTTTAATTATATTCCAGCAAGGTAAAATGCCAGGGATCCAATATCTGCTAGAGGAAAAAAAGTTGTGCCTTTTTAATTAGAAGAGCTCGAAGTATTTCTTCCAAATACCAAGGAAATGATATAAGGATAGTGATTATTTTAGAGAGAAGTTACCTTTGCAAGTTTATGAAGTCACATTGAATTAACCTTAAAGAAAGTTATAATGGGTTTTGCTCAGTTTTGGTCTAAATATTTTTTTAAGTTTACCATTTTAGATTTATCAATTATTGTGTTATATCAATTTATATATATATATATTTTTTGTACAAAAAAGCATTTAATACAGACTGCATAAAGACGTTATGGGGTTGATTTACTAAAACTGGAGAGTGCAAAATCCAATGCAGCTCTGCTAGAAACCAATCAGGTTTCAGTTTTTTTGTCAAAGCTTAAAGAGTTTGTTAACACATATGACTTAAACTCTGCCAGACTCTCTATTAGAGCCTGGCAGAGCAAACTGTACCTGTCTTATAGAAAAACGAGTGTTGTAAATACCTATTTAGAGCTGTCTTCAGGCCAGTCACATGACTCGCTGCCGCTGTGCATGTGATGAATGGATACTGCAGGAGGGGCCGTGATCTCCCTCTGATGTCAGCTGGGGAGGTCACATGGCCACTTAGCTTGTCCTGGAGTAGCCATGGAAACCAGCCGAGAGTCACGTGACCGGCCTGAAGACATCGCTAAAACGATATTTACAGCGCTAGTTTTTCTAAAAGAATAATGCAGTGTGCTCTGCCAGGGTATCATAGATGGACTGGCAGTGAGCAAAAAACATTTTACATTTTACTAGAAGCAGCGGAGATGGAGACGGAGACACAGACACGAGCTGACATGCAGGAAGGAGGGGGGAGAGAGGAGAGCAGAGGGGACAGCGTATGACGGAGGGCTGCAATCAGACCACTGTGATCAGGGCGGAGCTGCCCTGATTCTCGTGGTCTGTTTAGAGAAGGGATACAGGAAGTGCCAGATTCATTTTTTTTTTTTTTTTAAAGTTTAGAGGGGGGCAGATTACACAGCACAAACACTGTGCTGTTTAATCTGTTTTAAGGTACCAGAAAATCTAAAAAATATTTTTTTTGGGTTAACAAACACTTTAATTGAACAAGATGAAGTTAGAAGTTGATTGGCTACCATGTACTGCACCAGATTTTGCACTCTCCAGTTTTAGTAAATTAACGCCTATATCTGCAAAGCAAATTGGGCTTTCTAATGAGAGGAAGAACGTTTTTAACATATGCTCATTGCTTCTGCCCCAAGTCAGACAAGACATATTGGTAGGTGCCAGAACTATGGAAATTAGCCTAAGGAATATTTAGGCCTCATGCACACAGGACATTTCGCAGACTCTCCTAGAAGCCCTTCTTCCT
Source organism: Lithobates sylvaticus (assembly GCA_028564925.1). Lineage (NCBI taxonomy): Eukaryota > Metazoa > Chordata > Amphibia > Anura > Ranidae > Lithobates > Lithobates sylvaticus. Next base: position 392,077,597 of record CM053028.1, read on the forward strand.
GGCACAAGCGTTTGCTCCTGGCATAAAAAACGATAGGGATGCACCGAAACTTCAGGCACCGAAAATTTTACAGCCGAAAATAGGGCTATCAACGTTTTGCAGATAGAAAAAAGTGCAGATAATGCCCACTGAAAATGCGTGTTTTTGCTGTGATTTTTACCACAATTTGCAGCAATTTAACTGCAATTTGCTGATTTTACCAAGTCATTTTACTGGCGCACCTTTCATAGGTCATGTGACTCAAAAACTGCATCAAAAATATAACACATTTTTGATGCGTTCTTGCTTCATTTTCAATGCATTTCAATGGGGAGGTGTGTGTTTTTTTTAACTGACCAAATATACACCATAAATGCAGCAAGCAGGATTTTTAACACTGCAACAGAAGAGCAACGGACCAGTGTGAAGATATACATAAAAGTTAAAGGGATGCATTTTTCTTGAGCTATTCTTGCGCTTTTTTTAACGCAAAAGTGCTTAAAAAAACTCCTCAGTGTGAAAGCAGTTAATTGGTCAAAACGGTGCTGATAATAAATTCATATTCATTTAAATTCATGATAATTAAAAAGTCGAATATAATACAATTGTATATAAAAAAATATATATATATTTTTAAAAACCATCAATTTAAATTTTGATTTCAGCCAAGTGCATCCTGAATTTTCAGTTTTGGTTTGGGCACTGGAATTTTTATTTCAGTGACGTACATGTACATGATTGTCCTTGCACGTGCTGCCCTGCCGCAGTATGTGCACTGTAGGTCAGCAAGTGAAGGAAAAAACACAATCTACTAAGTAAGTTTTAAATATTGTCTTCTCTCTGCCTTCATTAATGCTAAACATCATTTCTAGTAAGAAGCGTGTAAATACCTACTTTTTCACCTGTTTCCTAGCAGTCACATGACTGTACAAGTCCAAGTTCTAGGCAACTATGGCTAATGGGAGCAGACCTTGACCTCGCCCAGAGCACTGGCACCAGTAGGGTGACATCGCTGTTCTGGGAGTTCCTCACTGTTGTCGGCTCTTGCAGCCCCCCAAGACCCAGAGCTGTGCAGTCATGTAACTGCCAGTGCTTCTTGCTCTGCAGCACTACACAATGGTTGTGCTTTGCTGCTTATTCTCTGTAACAGCAAATTAGCTTGAAGCTATGGTTGTAAACCCGATTCATGGAATTTGAGCTGGGCACATCTATCTGTATTGTTTTCTTACCTCTCTTCAAAGCACCTGTTTGTTTCCTCTTTTATGTAGCCCTGTTATCAGCCTGATAACTTCTGACAGGTTCTCCGACACAGAAGATAAAAGCATCTGGAAATTTGTGTCGTGGGCGATTGCTATAAATAGTTTAGCAGACAGCTTGCCTTCTCACAGCAGAGCTCTGCACATTCCTTCCTTCCTTTGCCAATGTGGAGTGGGATTATGTGCCTTTCCCCCAATCAACTGTCTTGACTGTGTGCCCAGACTTCATACTCTGTTTTTGAACAGTAAGAGAAAATCTGTAACAAGATGTGCACTTTCTAAAGTATATATAAAGCTGAAGACAGCAGATATGCATGTAAAATGTATGCAGGGAGATTTGTTTCATCTCTGTGTATCATCTGAGGCTGTTCACTTCACTGAGTTTATGCAAGGGTTTACATTCACTTTATTTTTAAGCTAATATAAAAGATGCACATTAAAGGGGTTGTTAACCTTCCGTTTTTTTCACCTTAATGCATCCTATGCATAAAAAACACTTGATGGTTACAGGCCCCCCGGCCCCCCAGCCCCCCAGTTTACTTACCTGAGACCTTGAAAGGCCCGCGTCGAGAACGCAATGGCTTCTTGGCTCTTCTCGGCCCGGTCTTCTCGGCTCTTCATTGGATAGTTTGATAGCAGCGCAGCCATTGGCTTGCGCTGCTGTCAATCAAATCCAAATGAAGCGGCCGCCAGGGGTGGGACCGAGACATACACTCTGTGTCTATGGACGTAGAGTGTATGAGATGGGAGCGCACCCGCAAGGTAACCCCCTCAGGAGAGAGCTTCCCGAGGGGGTTATCTATTGTGGGGAGGTGCCGAGACAGCCGCCATGGGACCCCAGAACAGCAGGATCGGGCCACTCTGTGCAAAACGATCTGCACAGTGGAGGTAAGTATAACATGTTTGTTATTTATAAAAAAAACAAAAACGAACCTATACAACCACTTTAATGCTGCTCTGTAACCAATAATACACCATTAAGTATATATTTTTTTTAATGTAAACTGTTTAACTACCTGAATACACTTAAAGTGGTTGTATACCCTAAAAATTAACTTGCACCTACAGGTAAGCCTAGATTAAGGCTTACCTGTAGGTACAAGAAATATCTCCTAAACCTGCATGGTTTAGGAGATATATGAAAAGAACGTTTTACAACGTTGTCTATGGCGCATGCGCGCCGTAGACAACGGTGCATTTACAGGGTTAATCCCCATCTTCAACTGTGGCTCACCGCAGTTGAAGTGTCCCGCGCGCATGCGCGGAGCGACGTCCTCGCCGCTCTGGCCAATCACAGCGCCGCAGCGGCGCTGTGATTGGCCGGAGCGGCGATACCCGGAAGGGTATCTGTTTTGAGATGGATGCGGCCGGAGGGGGAGAAGAACACGGCGTCGGGGGCCCCGATCTAAGGTAAGTGATGCATAATGAGCTAGTATGCTAGTCATACTAGCTCATTATGACTTTCTCTTGCAGGTAGTTACCAAAAAAAAAATGTTTAAGAGGGTATACAACCGCTTTAATGAATTATAAAATGTTATTGTATTATTTTTGGCTGAAGTTCTGCTAATTTGATGTGATTTTTTTACCTGTTGTTTTTAAAAAAAATATTTATACAATCTTTTATTAAATATTTAATACTTGGAAAAGTACAGAGTTTTATGGGTTTGCTAATAAGGCAGAAAAATAGATTTTATTTAAGTCTGTATGTTGAGTACACTGTTAAGGAATGAGTGGCTGTAATGAATGATTGGTGTAACTACAGTTCTATGTGTGATTAGCAGATTGAGCTACCAAGCCTGTAAACCGCCTGTAAAAAGTTGAAGAAAAGGTGCCTAGAGTTCCACCTGCTGGCTTGAAAAAAGAATACAAAATATTCATACACAATATATCATATTTATGTGCCCCAAATTATAGAAAGTATATATTTAAATAATATCAAAGTGAGCATGTATAATTTCCTCCGTGTAAATAAAATTATACAATGAGAAATTATACAGAAAAACAAGGATTGGATTTGATTGACAGCAGTGGGAGCCAATGGCTGCGCTGCTGTCAATCTATCCAATCAGGCCCCCAAGACACCGCCTGGAGCTGGTGTGCTCGTCCCCGTTGCTGGAAAGACCGGGTTCAGGTAAGTAAAACCTTGAGGGTTTACAACCCCTTTAAATCTGTTCAAAAGCAACATTTTCACTTTAAGAAGAAATTCTTTTTTTATTTGCGTTTTTGATTATTTGTATTTGATGTGGATTAAAGTCTTACTTGGAAAACTCTACAACAAGATTTTACAGTTTAATAAGGATGCAGTTGTTTCATCTAAGACCAAAAGACAGCATTGCACGCTGTGACAGAAAAGTATGTAGCACAGCTATATTTTTCAATCTAAGCTGGAATTTTGTCCAGAAGAACTGTAGCCAGCAGCATGAATTGAGGAGTCACAGAGATCCAGACTACCAGCTGTTTTAGAGACAGGCAAACTATAATGATTACTGCCACGAATCCACACCAGGTCTAGAACATTACAATATACAAAAAATATATCCAAAAAAGGTGTGTAACACCTACATAAAAACAGAATGCAATGATTTACAAATCTCATAAACCCATATTTTATTCACTATCGAAAATGGAAAACATAACAAAGGTTTAAACTGAGAAAATTTACCATTTTAAGGAAAAAATACAGTCATTTTGAAGTTGATGGCAGCAACACATCTCAAAAAGTTGGCCTTCCATTTTTTTTTTCTCATGCATCCTTTAGGAAGTCTTTTTTTTATCTATGACTAGGACACAAGGTTATATCTGACACTGCTCTATTAGCAGAGTTAATGGTAGCCAACACTTTTACCAGTTTGTATCAGAAGAAAAATCAAGTATACATTTAATGTTTGCAAAGCATTGTAAGGAATCAATAACCAGTAAGAGATGTGAAAACACCCAAAGGCCATGAACATTCAACTTGGAAAATTGTCTGAAAATGTGAATCTGGTAATAGTATTGGTACGGAGAATGAATTGTGCTATGGAGGGGATAAAATCAGGCCCCAATACATAACAGATGTCTTTTCCTTTCAATTTCATATAGACAGCAGATCTCACTCGGCAATTTATTATTTACCAGTGCCATTGCAGCTGTGGATTATTGTAATTATGGATTTAATATATCCTTGTCAGCTTTCTGTGCATACTGATGCGAACATTACACATTCTCTCTGGAGTATCTTTAATTTTTTATGATTGCTTGATTTCTTTTTACTAACTAATTCTAGAAGAGATTGCCAACGTGTGTCTGTGTGCTGGTAAGGTAATGAAGAATAGCCATTATTTTGCATTAGATTCTAAAGTAAAGGTGGATTTTCTTGGAACACAAACTGAGAGTAAATATGCTCTCATTAATTAAGACATCACAATAGGTCATCATTGTGCTAGAATATGTGGCTCTAATCAACAGCTAAGAACAACTTCAATTGTATCTCCAAGCAAAATTATTTGTTTTAGAGTGAGGAAGGATTAGGACGTCATATTTTTTTTGGCCTCTGTTCCCAGTGACAATATGTGAGCAGGGCCTGGAGTTAGGGAAATTCTACATGAAGGACACGTTTAGCAATAAAGATACTCCTAATAGACTTGAAGGCAAGGACCAACAATTGATTTTTATTGTCTGTGACCCCATTGAAGATTTTTCTTCACTTCCTGACTAAGCTGACAGAAATGCCCGTACACACGAGCGGATTTTCCTTCGGAAAAAATTTGGATGTTTTTTCCGACGGAATTCCGCATAAGCTTGCATACACACAGTCACACAAAAGTTCTATGAACTTTCGACCGCCAAGAACACGGTGACGTCCAACACTACGACGAGCCGAGAAAATGAAGTTCAATGCTTCCGAGCATGCGTCAAATTGTTTCCGAGCATGCATAGGAATTTTGCGTGTCGGAATTTGTACAGATGATCAGAATAGAGAACCTGCTCCGACGGAGCATACACACGGTCGGCAATTTCTGACCAAAAGCTCTCATCAGACTTTTGCTGGTGGAATTTCCGATCGTGTGTACGGGGCATAAGTGTGAGGAAATTAGCAAGACCTCAAACAACCTAAACCTGAAAGAGGTTTCTAACTCTTCCCCGCTCTGTCCAAAATCAAAGAAGAAATGGCTGCACTTTAAGTCCACTCCAAAACTAGACATTACCTGAAACTTGATTACCCTGCAAAGGAGATTTAATATCACATCACAGTCGCCTCCTCCCTTTAAATCATTGTCCCCAGGCCCTCTCTTAACATCACACACCCCCTTCACATTACAGACCACTTTTTACATCACAGCTTCCCTTCCTACTTTACAGTCCTTCCTGTACTTCACAGTCCCCCATTCACATCACAGCCACCCCCTTACATCATAGCCCCCCTCATTTCACAGCCCCCACCCTTACCTCACAACCCTCCTTGCAATCACAGTTCCCCCCCCCCCTTTTCATCACAGTTCCCCTTGCAATTACAGCTCCCCCCACCTTTCACAGTCCTACCTTAACACACATGGCAAAGGGTGGGAGGTGTGGCAGATCTGGACGGAGGGTGGGAGCTGCCCAACTTTTCATGTTAACAAGCGAGTGATTGAGTGATTAGTTGCTATAAGCACCATGCGGTGAGAACGTCCACCCTGGCTACTAAATGGGACTACTGCAGTCCGGATTAGACAATCACTTGGTCCAGGTCTGGACTGCGGTCTCCCATTTAGCGATGCCTGCATGATTAATTTGAGTGACAGTTCTAAGACTGCTGGAGTTGCTCTTTTGGATGTCTACACAAGGCAGGCTTTTACAAGTAAATAACATGCATAAAACATCTTCATGCTGTTGAAATTAAAGGTCTGGCGACAGAGTCTCTCTAACTACTTCCTTACTGCGCTATAGCCGAAAGACATCTACAGTGTGGCTCTGTTGTCCCAGGAGGCCATTGATGGATGTCCTCCTGGGACCATACCCCTGGCACACTTTGTGATCGTAGTAAAGGGCCAATCACAGTGGCCCTTTACCACATGATCAGCTTTGTCCATTCACAGCTGATCACAATGTAAACAGATTTGCTGGCTATTGGCGCTCCTTTCCTACTGCGCTGTCAGAGCGTGAGGAGAGGAGAGCCAGTAACCAGAAATCCTGACAGGGGACATGTACACAGATAATCAGTGCCCTGATCATCAGTGCAGCCCATCAGTGCCTATCTGTGCCCATAAGTAGTGCATATTAGTGCCCATCAGTGCTGCATATCAGTGCCGCCTATCATTGCCCATCAGTGCTGCCCATCAGTGCCACATATTTTTGCAGCCTCATCAGTGCCGCCTCATCAGTACCCATTAGTGCAGCCTATAAGTGACCATCAGTGCAGGGGAAAAATGACTTATTTGCAAAATTTTATAACAGAAACCATAAAAAAAAAAAAAAAATTCAAAATGTTTTATATTTTTTTGTTTGTTTAGCAATGGTGATTAGGTACAACCAAAAGATAGCTCTATCTGTTTCAACAAACATTTCATAAAAAGAGTACAGTGTTGAATGACTGCACAATTGTCATTCATAGTGCGATAGCTCTAAAGGCTGAAAATTGGCCTGGTCAGGAAGGGGGTATAAGTGCCCAGTAAGCAGTTGGTTAAACTTGGACCCACAGTAAATTTTGTAAGGTTATTGGATATGCTCGCGAGTTAAATCTCTAGTTAGGAAAAAAATCCAAACTGTATATAGGCCTGAATTTGTGAGCTGACTATGTAAACCCTAATATAGAGCAACAGAAGATTAGAAGGCCTCCATCCAGGAGTGCCAAGTGGCCCTTCAACCTCAAGAGTTTCCCTGCCCGATCAATGATAGGGGAAGCTATATATTTTAGCTATCATATCTGAGTGACATAGAAAGGTATAAAGAAAGCAGTCATTACAGTATACATTGCCACGGAGAGTAGCAGCTGTACCAGGTAGCTGGGTAGCAGGTGTTATAGAACCGGATTAAATGAACATGAGTTTAGAAAACTCAAGAATGAAATGTGCCTTTCAGAGCCCTTTCACAACAGGATACTGCTCTGTTGGCATCACAGAACTCACACTCTCTTTCTCAGCTCCCTGACCTTTATCAGAGACAGCCTGTTGAAAATCTAATGCCTAGAAATGTCACTTGGTACTTAGGAAATGGCTTTTATGCTCAAGGAAGAACTCTGTTTAGCGCTATTTGCATCTAAGCTGACTGTGTAATAACCCCTTTTTGTGATAAAAACACTTACCAGTTATGGTGGTCCAAAGCTTCTAACAATCACAAGCAATAGGCAAATTAAAAAAATGAGGAGCTACTACATCTTAGCTGTCAGTGTTGAGGGTAGCCTCCGAGACAGCATGCTTTCCTCTGACTTTCCAGGATATGAAATGATTTTCCTTATTTGGTTTATAAGATCAGCTGCAATCAGCAGAACTCAGTAGCATAAGCAAAGTTCACAAAATATATTTATTTTAAGTTAGGAGCTTACATTTTAAACACTTTTTTTGTTTAGACTACATTTTTTTTACTGTCAAGATTCAGAAGTCATCTTACATAAGGTCTCTTGATCAAGCCATCCAAATTGCCAATCCTTTAACAATTGCAACATATTTCTGAAATTATGATGATCAAACAAGTCTAGCCCCCTAATTAACCTTGTTTCTGTAGCCTCATGGAAACTAGGACAAGTAATTCTCCTTTAAAGGAAATTGCAGTAAAAAAAGGATATAAAAAATAGGCTTGAATATTTAAAAACTTTTAAAATCACAATGTAAAACGTAGATACAGTATAGATACCCATAAAATACCCTAATTTATTCCAGTTATGCAGTGGAGCGCTTTGATCGGAGGAGAGAGAGCACTGTGATGACTCAATGATCCGCTTCTTCTTCCAATCACAGCTTTTCTGTATGGATTTGGCTGACTTATGTTATTATGACTTTAAGGGAGAAAGGGGCAACTCACTGGGTTAACAGATAAAAGGTATATCTCCACAAGAACACTGATGTCAGCCCAACTGATGTCTTGTCCTGCTTGGGCAGCCACCAGGTTCTGTGTAGAAGGCTCAGGACTGCTGGAAATCAGAACAGGAAGTGCCAGTAACCATCCTGGAGTACAGCTGCGGAAGTAACGTTAGGTGGCTTGTCCTGTGGGCATTGCTACATGTTTCAGAGACTCCTGCTCTTTCCTCAGGCCAAAGGAAAGAGCAGGAAGCTCAGTAACATATAGCCACCCCCACAGGACAATCTACATGATGTCACTTCCGCACCTTCTCCTCTGTGCACTCCAGTATGGTTAGCAGCACTTCCTGCTTCGGTTTCCAGAAGTCCTAAGCCTTCTATCCTTTTTGTTTCATTGATGAGGCTGCTTTCTACTCTGGGGTGGCTGCTCTAAGTGAGCAGTATGGGTAGCATTACAGGGCTATTTGTTCAAGTTGGACTTTTATGGACTTGTACTGCTTGCCCAATTAGTGCTATTTATCTCTTGTTTTTTTATGACTTTATTATTGACTTGGCCTCCAAATTCTTCAGATCCCAGTCCAATCAAGCATCTATGGGATGTTCTGGAAAAACAAGTCGAATCCATGGAGGTCTCACATCTCAATTCACAGGACCTGAAGAATCTGTTATTGATGGCTTGGTGCCAGATTCCACAGCATACCTTCAGAGGTCTAGTAGAGTCAATGCCTTCAACAGGGACTGTTTTAGCAGCAAAATGGGGACCAACTCAGTATTAGGTGGGTGGTCATAAAGTAGGCAACCAGAGTGTCCCAGAGGCGCCACATCAAAACAGACCCATGATCAAGTTCCAGGGGATGGAGTGAAATGTGTTGGGCGCGTGGCCTGGAGGGGTCCAGGCTGAGACTGCCATTCACTTTACCATAGCATGTCTGTTTTGATGTGCAGCTTCCAGGACACTCTGGTTGCCTACACTAAGTTTGGAGCATAGACAAGCTCCTTCCCCAGGTCAGCGTTCCTTCATAGCCTAAGCTGCACACATGCTCATTTCTTGGTCAGCAGTGGGTGGTCATAAAGTTATGTCTGATTTGTGTATATTATAAATTACGACTTTGTGAATTCCAACATGGAATATATACTGTACTATCTCTCTGTGTAGAGCAAGATGACCAGTAAATGTGCCAGAGTTCCAGACTGCTTATTAGCCAAATCAAACCAATGATGTCTGGCTTTGGGCTTTCAGTAGCACAAACCAAAGTGAGCAGACTATAATACTCTTATAGTTCTAGTTCAGTTTAAAAAAGTAAATGTCATACGTAGGTTCCATAAACACCCACTAATGAGAAAACTATTTTGTAGAAAAATATTTACAAAATGGGCATGTCAATTTGTTGAGTTGGTTTATTACCAGAAAACATTCCGGAATCTGGTTTTATGTGAAACTGTGCAGCTTTGTGCAATAATTACAATTAATAAATATGCTGAATGATCAAATTCAGCCTAAGAACAATTTGGTTATATATAGTAGCAATCCTGCAACACTAATGCCCCGTACACACGGTCGGAAATTCCGACCACAAAATCCGTCAGATTTTTTCCGACGGATTTTGTCCTACACTGGTGTTGCATACACACGGTCGGACAAAGTTGTCGGAAAATCCGATCATTCTGAACGTGGTGACGTTCGTTGCGTACGACGGAACTACGTAGAGGCTAGTAGCCAATAGCTTTGGTCTTCTAATGTGATCTGAGCATGCGTGGCACTTTGTCCGTCGGAATTCGCTACACACGATCGGAAAAAGTCAGATCGGACTTTGTTGTCGGAAAATTTGAGAGCAGGAGATAAAACTTTGTCCGTCGGAAAATCCAACGGAAAAAGTCCGATGGAGCCTACACACGGTCGGAATTTCCGACAACATTGTCCGATAGGACATTTTCCGTCGGAAAATCCGACCGTGTGTATGGGGCATTAGAAGTATTTTATGGTTTTTGTATGAAACAGCAAAGGGAAAATTGAGGTATACAGTATTCTGTATGTAAATACAGTGTTACTAAACGCACAACAGTAAAATCAGTCTGTATATTCAGTAAAACATGCTTGTTATACTCACTATGGTACCTAAGGGGTTAATCCTCTGCATTGTGTTAAAAGGCAGCTTGATCTTGTATGCACAGATTCTCCCCTCCCTGCACTGTCCCCCTGGAAAAGACAGAGCCTTTGGAGTCAAGCTGCACATGCTCAGTTTGATGTGTATTGCTAGAGAGGTTTTTTTTTTCTTGGGAGGGTGCATGTGATCAGCCCAGGGCCAATCAGCACTGTCTAGACATATCCAGACAGAGGGTCAGGAGCCCTGCAGTCTCATAGGACAGCTCAGTGCAGTATGAAAACTCCTCCTACAAGCTTCACCAGGAACTTATAGAAATCACAAGACTGCTATATACTGCTGATGAGAAAAGGTATTTAGCAGTTTATATTTACTAAAATAATTGCATTTCCATGTTCTGTGTACTGTGGGAGACCAGATATAGTGAATGCACGGTCCTTCAACTGCTTGTCGACCAGCCACTGACGTTATACGGCGGCAGGTTGGCACTGCTGCTTGAATTGCTGTAGCTGTACGTCGACCGATTTAAGAGCTGTAGCCGGTGCGCGTCTGCCGTAGGAGGTACGCGCCTGCGACCTCGGAGCCGATGCACGTGGCTGGCAGCCGCGATGTTCGCTGGTGACCCACGATCGCTCCTCAGAGAGGCAGAACGGGGATCTGTCAATGTAAACAGACAGATCCCCATTCTTTCAGGGAAGTAGAGAGAGATCTGCTGTTCCTAATGATCAGGAACAGCGGTCTCTCTCTACTCCCAGTCAGTATACTCCCCCCACAGTTAGAAACCTACCTAGGACACACTTAACCCCTTAATCGCCCCCTAGTGTTAACCCCTTCCCTGCCAGTGACATTTATACAGTAATTAGTGGATATGTTTAGCTCTGATCGCTGTATAAATGACAATGGTCCCAAAAAAGTGTCAAAAGTGTCCGATCTGTCCACCACAATGTCGCAGTCCCGCTAAAAATCACTGAGCATCGCCATTACTAGTAAAAAAAAATATTTAAAATGATAATAAAAATGCCATAATTATATCCCCTATTTTGTAAACGCTATAACTTTTGGGCAAACCAATCAATATATGCTTATTGCAAATTTTTTTTTACCAGAAATATGTAGCAGAATACATATTGGCCTAAACTGATGAAGACATTTTTTTTTTTTTTTTTGGAATAATATAGCAAAACGTAAAAAATATTGTGTTTTTTTTTTTCAAAATTTACGTTTTTTTTTGTTTATAGCGCAAAATAAAAAAAATGCATAGTTGATCAAATACCACCAAAAGAAAGCTCTATTTGTCGGAAAAGAAGGATGTCAATTTTTTTGGGGTACAGCGTCGCATGACCGCGCAATTGTCAGTTAAAACAATGCAGTGCTGTATCGCAAAAAATGGCCTGGTCAGGAAGTGGGTAAATCCTTCTTGGACTGAATTGGTTAAAACGGACCTTCAGTCATTTTTTCATCTTTTTTTCATCTTTTTAAATCTTTTTAAATCTTCTGCCCTTGTTGTTTTAACTTTGGATTGTAAAACATTTTTTTTCTGTCAGTAAATACCTTATACAGCCCACTTCCTTTTTCTTGTCTGGTCATTAGCCTAGGCTTATGACATCATGCACAACTCTCTCTCTCACTCTTGTGAGAGTTTGCCAGGAAGGGGGGGGGGGGGAATGAAACATAGCAGGGCCAAAGAAAAATACAGAGCTGGAGGTGTGCCTCTGTGTAAATCCAGGAAGTGAACAGGCAGCAGCTTCAGCTGCCCACAGTTAAAATGAATGCAGCCAGACTTGCTGGTGGGAGATTTCTGCAGCATATTTGGCAAGTACAGAATCACAGTTTATACAAAATAATATGCAAAGTGGCTGGAGGGAAGCTTCAGAATGGCAAAGATGTTTTTATTACAAATTATGTGAGCAGACTGCAGTTCCTCTTTAAGTAACAGCTGTAATTCTTACATCTATCCCTGAAATGTGGCAGTTGGAATGTACTGGGTACTATGTATCTGTTGAAGGCTGTTTTTATCCTTTACTTCGTTATGTTGCAATACCATTTTCTGGTTGCCAATGTGTTCAGTACTTAGTTGCAATTTAAATCACATTTTCAAGTGTTACATTTTCAAAAGGGCGATTCCAAATCTGCTCTTTACAAAAATGATTACACTATAAGTGCGTAGATATTTTAGAGAATCTGAGCAGAGTCTATAAAGCATTATAGCATATATTATTAGTGTGAAAGTCACTTTTCTATGGAAAAGTGTTTGAGTTTTGCAAAAAATTACTGCAGTGTACTGGTACTTAGAAAAATGTAACTCTTTTAAGCAGGATGCCAGATAGATAGCACCCCCACAACCCCCCCCCCCCCCCCCATGCCTAAACGTTGAATTGTTATTTGAGTAGATTAAGAAAAAAAAATATTTTTCAAGCACTGGATTTTCTTCATTTAATCCCCTTTTAATTGTATGCATAGCCAAACATTGTCTCTAGTTTTGGATAGGGCAGGATATTGTTATTAAAAAATGGGTCTTGTTTCCCTCCACTTTCTGTCCCAAACATACAACAGAAAGTAAGTAGAAATCTGTCCAAACTGAGGAGAATTGCCCTCTTGGTTATTGTTCACATGTGCAGGGCATTTGGCCAGCGGCGAAGAGGCATTATGTTGCATCCTCATCGCCCAATTTGAATCTGCATTGCACGCGGTGGGGATGCGGCCCCATAGACTTGGAATGGTCAGGTGACATGCTGTTTCAATTTTGCTGATGTGGCATGTGTACAGCTCTGAGTGGCTGCATGCCCACTTTTTGGGTGAACGTTTGAGGAATGGTAAAACCGCAGCTCAACTTGGTTTTGCCACCCCCTTGCTGCACATGGGAACAAAGCCTTAGGCAGTTGATTCAGGAATGTGTCACATACCTTGGTTGGAGACCAAGCTGCGGCTCTGGTGTGAGGACCCCTGAATGTGGTGATAGAGGTACAAGGCTCAAAAAAGCAAGGGTGGCAGTAACTTGGTAGAATATCATGGCTAGGTTCAGCAACGTAGTGAAGGGGAACCGGGGTCATATACGGTAAGGCAGAAGAAGACATAGTCAGGTAACAGGCTGGGGTCAGTACCAGGGAAGTAAACAGAGTGTAGTCCAGAAGCAGGCTGAGGTCAGTACCAGGGAAGCAGGTAGAGAGTAGTCAGAGGCAAGTTGAGGTCAGTATGCAGAATCAGCAGAGCAAGGTCAGGAGCAAGCTAGGTCAGCAAGGATAGATCAGTCAGCAAGAGCAGGAGCAAAGGTACAAAGGTCATGGGAAAGCCAAATAACATCTTGGGATCAGTACACAGCAAGGCCTCCTTTAAATAGATGGCTTGGCACCATTCCCAGGATTGGGCATATGCGGGTGTGCGTCAATTCACTTGGATGTTCGCCAATGCGCGCTAGTGCACAGAGATGCACAGACTTGTCAGTGCACACTGGTTACTGGCTTGACCTTGTCTAAGCATGAGCTGCACAAGAATGAGCATTAGCTGTATTAGTTTACTGACAGAATGGTTTTCAACACTGGACACAAGTCTAAAAGTTTGGATTTAACCTTTTGGCACTGGCGCCTCCCAGGCCCTTTAAGGGGTCTTAAATGCCAGGAGGCAGGGCATGTGACCGCTGTGATTGCCTGTCACTGCGGTCACATGATCGGAAAGCTCCCGATCGCAAGCAGCAATCGGGAGCTTTACATTAGCCGCTGGTAACTGTGCCATGAGCGTGCAGGGTGCGTGCTCTTGGCAAAGCTGTTTTTGCAATATTGCGCACAAATATGCGGACTATCTGCACCAAGGCCGACCCGCCAAGAGGCCCCATATTTCAGTTTTACTCATAAGAGAGGTTAAATCTCGCCATTGGAGTCACAGAAAAAAAAGACCTGATAGGTGTACTAACCCTTTTCTACTCTAGCCATGTCTAGGGAAAAAAAAAAGTAGTACATTTTAACCAAAGAGAAAATCCAGACGTTTTTCTTGTGCAGGCTTTAGAACTTCTGTCAGATTTAAATGCTTGTGGTTTTCGAGGAGATGCAACCTCAGATGTCTGTGACATTAGTCACCAGAAAATCCCGAATATGACATTCACCACCACAGGAGGTACCAGGAACACTACAATGAGACAACTCTTCTGTTCAAGTTCCTATTATGATTTAAATAAAGTGAGGGGAATGATACAGACAGTAATATCAAACAATAGACAGAAGTTCTGGCCCTTCCCCATACTGTCCAACAAGACGTTTTGGCTGGAGTTCCAGTTTAACACCAAATTTCATGGTAAACGCAATCCACCTTTTCTTCTTTTCTGTCCCTTTCATTGTTTAGATGGTCTAGCTTGCGGGACGTTAGAAAAAGTCCTTCAAGCAGCATCTTCGGGGCGGTTTTGGAGCACTGTAAAAAGCGCTCCAAAATCACCCCTGCCCATTGAAATGAATTGGCAGCGCTTTGAAAGAGTCGGATGTTTTTCGGATTTTTAAAAGGTCACGTGACCTTTAAAAAAAACGCCTCGCTTCACTCCATCTATGGCCAACCTTAGTGATCACAAAGGAAAGCGTCTTCTTGCCTTCAGCAGTCCAATGACATCATTCTCCCAGATTACATTGCTCAGGTCTAGGCACTTGACTGGAGCTCAAGGAGTTCTTTTTAATTGTAATAACTGTTTTAAATGATACTGTTACTGTATTGTGACAGGTTAGGATTTTAATAATATAGACTTCTTAAAGCTACTAACCATTCCACTTCAAACGGCGCTCTCTTTTTCTATTATATTAATATTGTATGCGCGCAAAAAATGTTTCTATTTGACACTTTGCGGGGTCAGTTTTCACAGAAGAGTAAAATATCTCACACCTCCGATGTGCTAAGTGAGTCATTTTTAATTACCAGTCAGATGGCCTGCTCTAGTTATAATCTAATTTTTTAATGCAAATCAAGAGCGATTTATAACTAATCTGTTATTTTAGCTGATTACACAGGATATGATTAAAATGTGTAGGCTGTTCTAGAGCTAAAAGAGCTATGCATAACAAAACCTGCAACAAGCAAGGAATACATAATTATATACAGTATATATATATATATATATATATATTAGAGCTGCACGATTCTGGCTAAAATGAGAATCCCAACTTTTTTGCTTAGAATAAAGATCACGATTCTTGCGGTGTAACATCTTCTTTCACATTATACAAAAAAATTGGGCTATCTTTACTGTTTAGTTTTATTTTTAAATTAAAGTGTTAAAATCGCGTTTTAAAAACCGCTGCGCAAATACGATGTGACATAAAATATTGCAACAACCACCATTTTATTCTCTAGGGTCTCTGCTAAAAATATATATATATATATATATATATATATATATATATATATATATATATATATATATATATATATCATGTTTGGGTGATCCAAGTAATTTTCTAGCAGAAAATAATGATTTTTACGTGTAAGCAACACGTCAGAAAAGGTTTGGTCTTTAAATGGTTAAACTTTCCTCATCTACATGCCGAAGTTCTTTCCTTTGATAAAAGGGAAGGATACTTTGTTTCTACTTATTCTGTGTTGTAATAAAACTTGGCAGGCTGCCTGGATTTTTTTTTTTTCCAGCTGTGAGAACTCTCTGCACTTGTTAGAAAGATCGTGACATGCTGTTTTGAAGATCGGGAAAGGAAAAAGATTGCGATTTCGATTCTTAACGATTAATCATTCAGCTCTAATATATATATATATTGTGCTTCTTCACCCTTATGTTTTGGGTTAATGTAATATTCCTTTGGGTTGGTAGTCAATAGGAAAGCCCCCCTTACATTGGGGATCAGTGGAAAGAAGGCATCTTACAGTACATTGGTGGTCAGTGCAGAAGTTTCAGTGTAGTTTTCCCTTATATTGGTAGTCAGTGGAAAGGGACACCTTGCATTGGTGGTTAGTGGAAAGAATGCCTGTTACTATTCATCGGTGATCAGTGGAGTGAACGTTCCCCTTACAGATAACTAGCTATACTGTAGCTCACACTGGGAGGATTGAAGCAACAAAGGTGGTGCTGTCAATTCAGAAAGCTGTTCTCAAGTCTAGGTGTGGCCAGGTGACAAGTTACAGACCTGTCAATAAATGCTGATAGCCACCCCTTGCAACACTTTTTCACCTCTGCAGTGCAAGCAGACACAGCTTACATGAGAGCGACAACTCTGCAGTGAATTTACGAGCAGTGCAGCATTGTTACCACACCATCACAGGAAGCTGGAATATGTAGACTTCACTGACACGCTCAACAGGTACATTTGTGAGACTTGCAGAGAGACTCAGAGAAAACTCTATGTGCGGATGTACTTATAATTACCTGATGTAGAACATATTTTTTAATGGGATGCCATAGTTTCACTGTAAATCTGATGCTTTGTACTTGCATTGTAAGCAGCCTAAAAGAGAAGCAAGTTGATCTGTTTTTTTTTTCTTTTTTTGTTTTATACTTGGATGTGATTACATCCTACAACAATGGAAAGTTCAGAATAGATTTGTCATTGGTAAATGCAAATCCTTGTTTGGTCGGGCAAAGCTTAAAGTGTCTTGCCTGATTACCTCGCAGACAGCTGGCAGTCCGTTCTTTGTACCTCGGATATGAAAGGTACCGAGGTTTACTCTGTCACGCTCTATAAGGTTTAAGCTGTTGATAGTTCTGCTCCAAATACTTAATTTTTACATGTGCACACATTTATTGAATATTTTTTTGTTATAGAATTTTTTTTACATTGTGAAGCAATGACACTTACTATGACTACTTTAAGGATAGGTGGTGAAGTTGCTGGTGAAAAAAGTATATAACACACAAAATAATTATTAAAAAAACTTGTACAGTGTCTTGAAAAAGTATCCATATCCCTTGATATTTTCCACATATTGTCATCTTACAACCAAAAACGTGAAGGTATTTTATTGAAAATACTTTTTCAAGGCACTGTATGTAACAAACACACTTTATATTAAACTTGTGTTTAAAAAGCAGGCAGCATCTGGAGGAGCAAGAACTCCCAAATAGTTGTAAGTGGCTACTTGGTGATGCAGTATTCTACCGTATAATGCTGGTATTTCAGTTAGGCTACTTTCACACTGGAGCGGTGGGGGCGCTGGCGGTAAAGCGGCGCTATATTTAGCGCCGCTTTACTGGCGTTTTAGCGGCGCATTGCGGCCGCTCGCGGGGTGTTTTTACCCCCCGCGAGCGGCCGAAAAAGGGTCAATACCGCCCGCAAACCGCCGCTATTGCGGCGTTTTGCGGGCGGGTTCGGCGCGCTCCCCCATTGCTTTCAATGGGACCGGGCGCTATAGGAGCGGTAAATATACCGCTCCTATAGCGAGCCAAAGATGCGGCTTGCAGGACATTTTTGAGCGTCCTGCAAGCGCACCGCTTCAGTGTGAAAGCCCTCGGGCTTTCACACTGAAGGAACAGCAACAGCTGTTTCGGGTCGGTTTGCAGGCGCTATTCTTAGCGCAATAGCGCTTGCAAACCGCCCCAGTGTGAAAGGGGCCTTACAGATGGAAGCACATGTATTTTATCGATGGAACAAGCATGAAAAATGTTCTCGTACAATACCAGTTTGTACGATTTTCATTTAATCAGTATGGTTGTCGTTCGAAAATACAATACAAATACACTACAACACATTACATTAATTCCGAATTTTTATTTTGTCATACGAGAATTTTCATAACTTTAGTAAACTCTTCATGTTCAATGAGACTAGCATGCATAAAGAACTGAACGATAATTTTTAACCGATCATCTCATCGTGTGTACTAGGCATTGGACAGAGCTTCAAATCAGGTGTTCTGAATTTTTAATCTACATTATTCCAGGTCAATGACTCAACATATTGAAATCACAGACAGCCTGCAATCCTAAACAGAACTCAGCAATAGTGACCTTTATAGTCCCTCATTACAAATCACTTCAGCCCCGGACCAATTGGCAGCCAAAGGACCAGGCCCCTTTTTGCGATTCGGCACTGCGTCGCTTTAACTGACAATTGCGCGGTCGTGCGACGTGGCTTCAAAACAAAATTGGCGTCCTTTTTTTCCCACAAATAGAGCTTTCTTTTGGTGGTATTTGATCGCCCCTGTGGTTTTTATTTTTTGCGCTATAAAAACAAAAATAGAGCGACAATTTTGAAAAAAAATGCAATATTTTTTGCTTTTTGCTATAATAAATATCCCCAAAAAATATATAAAAAAACATTTTTTTTCCTCAGTTTAGGCCGATACGTATTCTTCTACATATTTTTGTTAAAAAAAAATCGCAATTAGCGATTATTGATTGGTTTGCGCAAAAGTTATAGCGTTTACAAAATAGGGGATAGTTTTATAGCATTTTTATTAATATTTTTTTTTTTTACTAGTAATGGCGGCGATCAGCGATTTCTTTTGTGACTGCGACATTATGGCGGACACATCGGACATTTTTGACACATTTTTGGGACCATTGTCATTTATACAGCAATCAATGCTATTTAAATGCATTGATTCCTGTATAAATGACAGTTGTAGTGAAGGGGTTAACCACTAGGGGAGGGGAGGGGTTATGGGCTGTGACGTGTGTGTTTTTTTACATTAGGGGGCGGGGCTGACGTCTGACGTCAGTGATCGGCTTTCCCGATGACCGGGAACAGCCAATCAATGACAGGCAGAGTAGGAGGCGCGGGGAGAGGTTTGTTTACACATACCTCTCCCCGTTCTTCAGCTCTGTAACCCGATCGCGGGACACCAGCGGCGATCGGGTCCGCTGGTCCCGCGGCCGGGGGTTGCCTGCCCGCGACCCACGGGCAGGCAATTACCTAATCACGTACAGGTAAGTGATTTTGCCTGCCCGTGCCATTCTGCCGCAATATATCTGTGTGAGGCGGTTGGGAAGCGGTTAACAGGAGGCACGCAATATACATTATAGCAGGGCTCAAAATTTCAAGTCCTGAGCAACTAGCCAAGCCTTAAGAATTACTCGTCACCAGTTGTCCCAATCAACAGCTACCCTGCCCTCCCTCTAATTCCGCCCCTAAACACGCCCTCAAAAATTGTTTCATGATATGATACAGTTAAATGTTTTATGCAGAATTAACAACTTTATCAGTGCCCATCAGTGCAGCCTCATCAGTGCCCATCAATGCAGCATATCAGTGACCATTAGTGCAGCATCATCAGTGCAGCTTATCAGTGCCCATCAGTGCGGCCTCATCAGTGCCAATCAGTGCAGCCTCATTAGTGCCCATTAATGCAGCCTCACCAGTGCCCATCAATGCAGCCTCACCGGTGGCCATCAATGCAGCCTCACCAGTGGCCATCAATGCAGCCTGATCAGTGCCCATCAACGCAGCCTGATCAGTGCCCATCAATGCAACCTCACTAGTGCCCATCAGCGCAGCCTCACCAGTGCACACCAGCGCAGTCTCACCAGTGCCCATCAATGCAGTCTCACCAGTGGCCATCAGTGCAGCCTCACCAGTGCTTATTAGTCCAGCCTCATCAGTGCCCATCAATGCAGTCTCACCAGTGGCCATCAGCGCACCCTCATCAGTGCCATCAATCCTGCCTCCTGGACCGGCCCCTACGATAGACATATCGCCCTATAGTTTTTCCTACTTTTGAGGGCTGCATTATAGTATATGTAATAATCTAACACGCCTGCCATCGTCAACATCTATAATTATATATGAAACATAAATGTTTACAAAGCTTACAAAATTATGATAGGATTATGAACATAAAGCCAGTCACATTCATAGGTATTAAAAATGAAGAATTCCCTTTAACTGTAATACTTCTTAAAACTCTAGCGTTTGAGGCTTTTCGGTGCTCCTGAAATAGCAGCTAGAATAAAAGATTTTACATTCTGTTTGCAACTATTTATAGCACCATCAATTTTTTTTTTATAAAAGAAGGTGCTGCTTTCTAGCATTTAGATGCACTTGATTGTACACGGTTACTAAGCACAATGAGTCATATTTCATTACAGTTAATTTTAATGGATTCATTAATACAGCGGGCGGCTTCCTGATCTCAGCAGAAAATGTCAAGCTACAACCTGGGGATACAATCTGATATCAGTTTCACCTGTCAGATGTGTGCAGCGCCGCTACCCTTTCTCATTCTGGTTATATAAAAGCTTCTGTAATGCTTTCTTGAAAATAATAGGAACTGGCACCAAACAACCAGGCCTGCTTTATGTTGATAATCATTTTGGACACTCCTTTCTTGGCTAATGTTTGGTAATGTTATGGGAAGTAAATATCATAGACTTATATCAAATCAAAAACTACTACGCTTGTCTTAAAATAAATAATAAATGCTGCTCCAAAAAAACAATATTATAGCCTTAAAAACGATACTTATCCAGATGGTAGCTCATTCTTTGAAAACCTTTCTCCTCTTCTCACCAATGGCATTCATTAGTCCTGTCCCTAAACCTAGAAAAGACCCCTGAAAACACTAAGGTTGGCTATACAATATGCAATTTTATTTCCTTCAACCATGGATTGAAGAAAAGAAAATTGCTTGACTCCCCCATTAACACACTAAGTGCCCCCCGCTGTGCTGTTGTTTTCTGAAAGCAGGAGGTTTCCCAGCTGTCAGAATAGGATGATCACTGCTGGTGGCTTTAGCTGCCAGCAGTGATCAAAGACAAAAAAACCTGACTGGCTGGTTATACTAAAGCTGATTGACAAATTAGCTTCTTTACAAGCAGCCTGCCCATAAATGGATTGAAATGTAACTGGTTTCTGCTGAACCAGCCAAATTTTGATCTGTCTATGGCTGTCTTAACACTGTCACACTTACTATGGATAAAATCAGACGGGCGATTCTGCTTCTGGCAATTTGTTAGAATCTCCAGTGGCTGGGTCGCTAGGAGGCTTGTCCCTGTGGAATCTTTTTCTCTGTAGCTGAAGCAGGGGGATGTGACTCCCATCACCAGCAAGTGCGGTTCAGCAGCATTTGGGCCAGGGACAGAGTGACATCTCGCTGGCTACAAAGGGAGCGATTCCGTAGAGACCGACCAACAGCGCCTTTAGAGATCCGTCCGCTGCTGATTTGTCTCTAGCAGCAAATTCCAATGTGGCCACATTGGATAATTTAACACCTAGAAGTGAAATGAAAACATGCTTGTTCTGGAGTCCACGTGCCTCTGTTATAAACGCATGCAAGGATTTTTACTCACTTGTGTTACTCTTCTTGTAGCATAGGCCCCTTCTTCTTGTAGCATAGGCCCCTTCTTCTTGTAGCATAGGCCCCTTCTTCTTGTAGCATAGTCCCCTTCTTCTTATTGCATAGGCCCCTTCTTCTTGTAGCATAGGCCCCTTCTTCTTGTAGCATAGGCCCCTTCTACTTATTGCATAGGCCCCTTCTTATTGTAGCATAGGCCCCTTCTTCTTGTAGCATAGGCCCCTTCTTCTTGTAGAATAGGCTCCATTGGAGTCCACCTGCTGAGTGGGGAATCTCCTCACTGATCGTTGTTGAGCAGGTGGATGGCTGGTCTGTGTCTGCTCCGCATATCCAGAGAGAACACAGACACAGCCCGCTCTCCTCTATGGGTGGTCAGATGAAACAGACTGTCAGTTTACACCCGACTGTCATCCAATCCGCCAGACGGGCATACAATACTTACTAAAAACACAGTCACTTCCAGCGCTAATAGGTCTTCCAAGGTGCTGAGTAACAGATGTCAGATAAAATGCTGGTGTGAAAGGTATATATGGTATCCCAAACTGGGTGGATGCTGCTTTCCTCAGATGGGGTAATCCAAAAGGAACTACAAGAAAAACAGAAATGGAAAGCGCGTCACACCTAGTGCATTACCAGAGATAATTTAATAATAAAAATGTTTTATATAAAAGTGGGTACTCACAAAATGCAACTGACAAAAGGCCATAAAAACAATGCATGAACATTACAGCTAACGAGTTTCGGGGGCACACCCCCTTCCTCAGAGCTAGGCTGAGTTTTTATGGCCTTTTGTCAGTTGCATTTTGTGAGTACCCACTTTTATATAAAACATTTTTATTATTAAATTATCTTTGGTAATGCACTAGGTGTGCGCGCCTTCCATTTCTGTTTTTCTTGTAATACAATACTTCCTCACTGCCTGTTAAATGCTTTCTGAAGAGAACATGGAGAACCTGCTCCCGCCTCACTGGCTGTGATTGATAGCAACGGGAACCAATGGCTCCTCCTGCTGCATCCCAACCAATCAGGTGGGAAAGACCCAGGAGAGACTTTGGGTCTTGTGCACATCTCTGGATAGGGATCGGGCTAAGGTAAGTATTGGGGGGGGGGGGGTGGAGCTGCACACTGAAGGCTTTTTATCAGAATCCATAAGGGTAAAAATCTTTCAGCCTTTACAACCACTTCTTTCAGAATGTCTTGTCCCATTGGGGAGATTTCCCTTTACTTCCTTGCCTGTAAACAGAACAGGAGGCTAGAGGAAATCTCTACAGAATGAGGAACATCCCCTCTTAATTGTCTATTCTGCCCTATTGGAAGATTCCCCTTTATTCCTGTTCTGGCGACAACTCAAAATGTTGAAAGTCTTCCCTACTTTCATGCCCAGTGACAGTAATAATAATAAAGAGGGTGCATCTAGCTAGCGGATATAAAGACAGCATTAAAAGCCTGGCAGGCATTCTTATGCCACGTACACGGTCGGAATTCTAGTCGGAATTGCATACACACGATCGGAAAATCCGATAGAAAGGTTTTCCTTCGGAAAAATTAAGAACAGGTTCTCAATCCAAAGTCCGTCGGAAATTCCGACAGAAAAAGACCGATGGGCATACACACGGTCGGAAAATCCGATATGAAGCTCCCATCGGACTGTTTCCATCGGAAATTCCAACCGTGTGTACGTGGCATTATACTTCTCTACTCTATCTAAACATAAAAAAAAAAAAACATTTTGGCTTTATATATACTTTAACAAGACTTTCTGCACCACAAAGGTACCTATTAACATTTTCATTTAACTGCAGAAGGTATAGAGGAGACAGTAGTGATTCCTTTCTCATACATTCACTCGTTGTGTATAATAAATTAAGGTTGTCCCTAAAATAGCCAACAGTTCAAGATTGTTGTTAAAGTATATGTGAACCCTTACCCTGTAAAACAAACCATTCAGTTTAAATTAGAAATGCAAGACAGTATTATAAAAGTGATCACATAACCTCTTTTCTCAGCTGGATAAGGGGCTGAGAGCTGAGGATGAAGACTGCGGGGGGGGGGGGGGCAGTAGGAGGTAGAGAAACAGCATTACACCAATCCTTTCAGTGAAGAGCAGCGCAGGGGTCATATCAGAACAAAACTGACCATTGTAGGACATTGCAGCACAGCCAGAAAACTGACCAGAGTAGGGTGGATGTGCTGCCATGAATAGCGTGGTCAGTTTGAAACAGGAAAGTAGGGGGATTGGCAGGATCACCAGGGATTTCACACAAAGGAATCAATACAGAGAGAATAGGATACCTTTTTAAACACAAGTACATGGCATAACAGACACATAACAGGAATATGAAATGTTGAGGTTACATACACTTTAAATAACGGAAAGACATTGATTTTGCACATTGATTTTTTTACACCCAAGCGTGATAGTGATAGTGTTTTTACTAGGACACAATTACTTGCGATCAGTGTTGGTCATCTTACTTTAAAAAAGTAATTAGTTAAGTTACAAATTACTTCTCCCAAAAAGTAATTGCGTTAGTAACTCAGTTACTACATTGGAAAAGTAATTAGTTACGCAGCAAAGTAACTGTGACTTTTTTTTTTAATATTCTATACGGGTAACTAAGGGGCGAGTCTAGTATTACTGTAATCAAGGGGCGCATTTATTATTATTGTTATATATCGTGTAACCAAGGGGCTGCTCTATTATTACTCTTACCAAGGGGCAGATCTGTTATAGCGTGTAAGCAAGGGGAGGGTCTATTATTATTATATCGTGTAAGGTGCGGATGGCTACAGAAGAGGGCGAATGTTAAATTAATGGGCAGAGCTCGATATATAACAATAATAATAAATGCGCCCCTTGGTTACAGTAATACTAGATCCACCCCTTAGTTACACGATAGACGCCCCTTGCAGAGTAGCACGAGCATCGGGAGCGTGCGGCATCGCCTCGTACAATTACATGTTAACTGCGCCTGCGCGGTGTAGAGTTCACTCAGAGCTGTTTAGGTTTGTCAATTTTCGTGAGCTCCATAGTCCTTTGTACTGCGCAAGCGCTGCACCTGCGCAGTACAGGGGGTCCTTATCAGGCGGGGGAACTTTTTTGGCAGGACACCTGAATTACACTACTGCCATCTAGTGGCAGTAGATGTAATTGAGGTAACTCAGCCCAAGTAATGGGAACTGAGTTACCATGAGGGGAAAATTAATCAGTTAGATTACTCATTACCCTCTAAAGTAACTGCGTTAAGTAACTCCGTTTATTTTAACTCAGTTACTTACATCACTGCTTGCGATAAGGACCCAGCTTTATTTATTGACTACCTGGATGTACACAACTGAAATGTTTCTTAAATCCATTATGAACAATTGTCTCCAGATTTCTGCATAAATGGTAGGAGTTCATTTTGTACCCTGTACACATTCTGTCATTCAGAATTGAAGAACAAAGTTGCGGTGATATTTAAATATTTTAATTTAATCAGTCACTGACCTAATAAATCTAAATATAAACCCCTAGCATGGTTTTAAAGAATGTATGGGAACATGCTGTCATTTCTATTTGTCTAGAGGAAATCTTTTATTGCGATTAGGAAGTAATCTGGGTGTATTAAAACCTTTCTTCAGTCAGCAAACACACAAAGGGATTATTCTGCATCTTATCCCACATATTTTTTATTTCCAAATGAATTAGAGCCATCAAGTCAAACATTTCTGAAGCTTACTGCCTGAAAATTGTATTTAAAAGTAACAAAGTTCCCCCACTGTGAAATGAAATGTACTTTTTGAAATAGGATTTGCGCCCCCCTCTAATATTTTGCAGACGCTAATAAAAATGAATAATTTTGATTAAATACATTGATTAAAAAAGCCAAATGCCTATGAATTCTAAATATAATTATCAACACTAATATATATTGCATTTTAAGTGGGCATATATTTGAAATAATACTAGTGTTTATCGATGTAATTTTTGATGGGACTGTTATTTTTTTACTAGTTTGGTAATCCATATGGGCCATTTTAGTTCAGTTCATTAAGAACTGGGCAAAATCTGAACAGTGTATGGCCAGCATTAGACTCGGGTTGATTTACTAAAACTGGAGAGTGCAAAATCTGGTGCAAATCAGCATAGAAACCAATCAGCTTCCATTTTTTTTTTTTATTTATTAAAGCTGCATTTAGAAGCTGATTGGCTACCATGCAGAGCTGCATCAGATTTTGCACTCTCCAGTTTTAGTAAAGCAACCCCTTCATGGCACCCCATTACCTGCACTGCATCATTACACAGCATGAGGCTTCAAGGTCAAACACTTTCAGACATGAATCACCACCAAAGTAAAGGAGGATTGATTTAACCAATTACAGACCGCCGCCGCCGTTTTACATCGCTAAGCGAAGAGGAATGCCGTTGTTATGGCAGTAGCTAGCTGCCATAACCCCAATATCTTCTTCTTCAGCGGGCGGTCCGCTTTCAGATAAAAGTGGCCTCTGTGGCAGATTTGCCGCAAGATCACTTTTATCGTGGCAAAATCTGCTCAGCACAGGACCTGAAAGCTAGTGGCAAACACTGGAGTAGTGGTGCCTACCATAGTGATTTTATATTGTAAAGATCTGCGTAAACTGTTGGCGCTATATAAATCCTGTAAATTTCCAGCTTCTATGGGGATCCCACAGGTATGGCATGTAAATACTTACATTGATCCAAGGATCCATTCTTATTCCTTATACTGCTACGTCATTGTCATGGCAGTACAGTATATAACCATGATTTGTAGATTGAATGGATAAATCCTGTTTTTATATATTTTATCATGTTTCAGTTCTAATAAACATTGTACTTTTTTTTATTTTTTTACTAAACACTCTTTATTGTGTGTACTGTGCCTGTAAAGGCCATGGGAATTTCTCCTTATTTTTGGGATGTGACGGATCGGTTAAGGATGTGGCGTCTATAGTATTGCCCTAAAGGCAGAGGCGTCACTAAGGGGTGGCTATTGAGGCTATAGCCTCGAATCTGGGGCCCAAACCCCCGAGTCTCTAGGGCAGGAGTCAGCACTTGGCCCGCCACCGCTGAATGCGGGCACCCAGCCCGCGGGCATTATCACAGGGCTGGGTGGAGGTGGTGCAGTGGGGTGGGGTGCAGGGGACAGTGGACACTACAGTGGGGGCTGCGTTGCTGGGCACTGGTGAGACTGCATTGTTAGGCACTGGTGAGGCTGCATAGATGGGCACAACTGAGCTCTGCATTCTTTATGTAGCCAATTCCTGAGCCCTGGGGCTCTCTGGGGACCCTGATGTAAGAGGGGGGACCCTGATGTAAGGAGGGCTCTGAGGACCCTGATGCAAGTGGGGGGGGGGCTCTCTGGGGACCCTGATGTATGGGGGAAATCCACACTGTAACAATATTATATATATATATATATATACACACATATATACACACATACACATATATTCTATACATTTCATGCCCACCCAAGCATATGACTTTCTTTACTTCGCTGCTTTGGGCTCTAGCCCCGGATCTTTTCTAGACCTAGCAACGCCCCTGCCTACAGGTATGAAATATAAGGTTTTGAAAATGAAATAAACTAAAACAGTATTTTTAGCTTGCACCTGATTGAAGAATGAAAATCAGGTATAACTTCATTCACTAAGCTAAAGGAAAATTCCCTTTGCAAAGTGAACAACCTATTTGCTTTTAGTAAATCAATTCCGTTGACTGTAACACTTAATATATACATGCTTTTGGGCAACGAACTAAAAAGATGACAGCCCTAGAGCTCGCACCATCAAAAAGAAGCCAGCGATGGCTGCCCCCCTCCCGTATTTATATCCTGACAGTTTTTCGCTTTTAAGAGATTTTTATCTGCAGTATTTAACAGAAATATTTATGAGACTATTTCTGTAACATTTCTATATAAACCTGTCACTAAATATGTGATTATAGAGGTAAGAGCTTAATCAGTCCTTTAGTACCCAGTCGGTGGAAAAAGAGGATTTATCCTCATCCGGCATATTTCCTATTTTAATAAGACGCAGCGAAAATGTATCAGTTTGATGCACAGGCATTTATTTAAAAAAGGAACGATAGACAGCACATGTTTTCCCGTTGATTATTTGTTCCATAAGAAAATAAAACATGTTTGTTCAATGACATTCGTTCCATAATAGCGGCTCTGTATTTCATTCTTACGTGGTTTGGAGGCGAGGGATTTGACAGCAGTGTTTATTGAATACTTTTGTACGCTCTCATCCTTGCTTGGTTTGCACATACACAGATAATTAATGATATGACCCCGGCCAACACGAACATTGTGTATGCAGAAGGCATAGCCTGCTGTTTTCATCTCCTTCACCTGCCTGTGCCCTAGAAGAATTGCTGATCCCAGAGTCCTCAATTTCTGACCGACCCTTTTTCTGGATGCACACAGTGACCACGGGTAGGTCAAAAGCAGTTCACTGTGATTGGGGAGTAGATTTCATATGCTGATCAGGAAGAGTGCAGGTTAGCACATAACTGTGTATATAGTCATGTC
Source organism: Lithobates sylvaticus (assembly GCA_028564925.1). NCBI lineage: Eukaryota > Metazoa > Chordata > Amphibia > Anura > Ranidae > Lithobates > Lithobates sylvaticus. The sequence goes on from CM053028.1 coordinate 392,105,655, forward strand.
TATTCTAGATGGAAACTGAGTACTTTTGTAGTGCAGTAAGTAATGATTGGTTAGTATTCCTATCTAAAGCTGAGATCCTTTTTTTATGTTTGCCTCTCATCCAGAGGACTGACAAAACATGTTTTCCAATAACGGGCATGAAGAAAGAATTTTCTGGCTTGGTGAATAAGGTGCTGACTTCCATCACCTAGTCATGTGCAAATGAAATAAGAAAATGTTTCCCCTTGCACTTGATTGGGTACTCTTTGCAAATAAATTTTTATAGGAAAATCCCCTTGTAAAGTAAACAGCCTATTTGCTTTTAGTAAATCAAACCCAATACACGCCTGGTCATTGAATCGTTCCTAGTGGGCCTTAACTAGAGTTGCCACCTCATCACTTTAACCACTTAATCCCCAGACCAATTTGCAGCCAAAGGACCAGGCCCCTTTTTGTGATTCGGCACTGCGTCACTTTAACTGACAATTGCGCGGTCGTGCGACGTGGCTCCCAAACAAAATTGGCGTCCTTTTTTTCCCACAAATAGAGCTTTCTTTTGGTGGTATTTCATCACCTCTGCATTTTTTATTTTTTGCGCTATAAACAAAAATAGAGCGACAATTTTGAAAAAAATTCAATATTTTTTTACTTTTTGCTATAATAAATATCCCCCAAAAAATATATTAAAAAAATGTTTTCCTCAGTTTAGGCCAATACGTATTCTTCTACATATTTTTGGTAAAAATTTAGTTTTGGTTTGCGCAAAAGTTATAGCGTTTACAAAGTAGGGAATAGTTTTATAGCATTTTTATTATATTTTTTTTTTTTCTACTAGTAATGGCGGCAATCAGCAATTTTTATTGTGACTGCGACATTATGGCGGACACATCTGCCATTTTTGACACATTTTTGGGACCATTGTCATTTATACAGCAATCAGTGCTATTTAAATGCACTGATTCCTGTGTAAATGACACTGGCAGGGAAGGGGTTAACCACTAGGGGGCGGGAGGGGTTAAGTGTGACCTGTGTGTGTTTTTTTACTGTAGGGGGGTCGTGGCTTGGCGTGTGACATCACTGACATCACTGATTGTCTTTCCCTATGACAGGGAACAGACGATCAGTGACAGCCTCACTAGGAAGCACGGGGAGAGGTTTGTTTACACATACCTCTCTCTGTTCTTCAGCTCTGTGACCCGATCGCGGGACACCAGCAGCGATCGGGTCCGCGGTTCCCACAGCCATGGAGCTCAGGACCGGGTCGCGAGCGCGCCACCAGTGGGTTCTTAAAGAGCAACGTACCTGTACATTGATTTGCCCAGCCGTGCCATTCTGCCAACGTAAATGTGCAGGAGGCGGTCCTTAAGTGGTTAGCTTCCCTGGCGCTATGATTATGTAAGATTTTTTGATGCTCAAAGCGGTACATTGTTTCGCATGGATATTTGGTATTTTATATTGTAGGCCTGTAATTCTTAGGAATAACTCACTTAAATCTGTCCAAACAAGAGTCTAGTAGACATCCCGGGTATGATAAAGTTTGAAACACAAAATCATAAATTGTAATATAATAAATAACTATAAATAATTATCAAAAATAATAATATAATAATAAAATGTACTCAATAATGTAATCAAATTAAAAACACTGAAATTTGTTCATTTGCAGAATTGTCGCTGTCGTCACTCAGTTTTTGATGACGAATTTCCCCACAAATCACTATCGCTGATAAGTAATTCTTATTTACTATCGCTGTTTTCTAGCTGGTCTAAAACCGCTTTTGATGTAAAGGGATATTTTTTGGTTGCTATGGAGATTCTCAAGTTTCCAGGCAGAAAGAACAGTATTTATAACATAAAACTGCATGCAGGGCAATGGACAAAGCATTAGGGACAAAAGGGAGGTGAAATAATTTGATACAGTAATGTAATCTCTAAGATTACAGTGTACTGTATGTGTTATGTGTTTTTCACTATTATGAATTTGCCATCAGGCTCCGCCCCTGTGCGTCGCAACGCTCGCAGGGATCGGTGTCTGGCACAGTAATACATCGAGAGTAGGACACAGCCCGCGGACACAGTGGGGGAACATCACAGGATCCTGGGGACAAGGTAAGTAGCTTTCCCAGGATACTGCGATGCAATCCCGAGTGCGGCTCGTGGTTACCGCTTTTGGTAATGAGAGTTCACCCCGAGCATCACTCGGAATAACCGCCAGGGAGGTTAAACCCGAACACATATTAATTACACAGGTTCTGTGCTAATTAGGGTGGTAATTAAACTCACTTGGTGCCTTAGGCCCCTTTCACACATGCGGACCGTATGTCTGTTTTTCATCCCCCCTATGTTTGGATTAAAAACGGACATACATGCACCCCTATGGGATAGCGGGTGTCAGCGGATGAACATCCGCTGACACCCGCTATCGTCCGCCTCCGCTATTGTCCGATTCTGCAGACGGAGGATAACCCTATTTTTCCATCCGTCTGCAGAGCGCATCGGATGAACACGGACAGACGGTCCGTGTTCATCCGATCCCCCATGGGGTAGAGCGGAGATCTGACAGGGCGGTCCCTGCACAGTGTGCAGGGACCGTGCTGTCATCTGCCGGCTCAGCGGGGATCAGCTGAGCGATCCCCGCTGAGCAGCGGATCTTCACGGGGCGGAGGAATACGGATCCGTCCCGTGTGAACGGGGCCTTATCTGCATTAAATTAGCCTCAGCACCTGTATAATCCATATGTGTTCGAGTTTAAAGGGATGAGGGAGCAGCCCTAGCCTGAGGCTGGATTCACATATGAGTACGCAGCGGCTCCCAGCAGGGGTCTGGTGCGTCCTTGTTCACAGTTTCATGTCCAATTTAAGCCCGAATTTTGGGCTGAATTCGGACCTGAAATGGACCAAAAGACGCACAGGGCTCCTGTGCAAATCGCTCAGGAGCCGCTGTGGAGATATGTGAACCGGCTCCATAGAGAGCTGGTCACAATCCCCTGCTGTGCGAACTGAATGCAAGAAACCCGCATCTAATTCGCAGTAGTGTGAACCCAGCCTTAACTAGGACAGAAATGACACAGCGGGTGGATTTACTAAAACTGGAGAGTGCAAAATTTGGTGCAGCTCTGAATAGAGACCAATCAGCTTCCAGGTTTTTTTTTGTCCAAGCTTAAAGCGTTTATAAACCCAACATTTTACATTACTGATGTGGCTGCTGTACCATTAACTTGTATGAGAAAATATTCTGTTCTCTTTCTATTGCTTCCTTTGTGTGAAATCCCTGGTGTTCCTGCAAGTCCCTCTGCTTTCCAATTAATAACTGATCACACTAAGCAGCAGAACACATCGTGGCCAGTTCTCTAGCTCTGCTGGGAACTCAGCCTGCTCTCCTCCAATGATCAGACTTGTTCTGACCCCCCCCCCCCCCACACACACACACACACACACACAGCCATTTACTGGGAAGATCAGTGTGCTGTAGCTTCTCTTCCCCCAGCTCTTATGCAGCTGAGAACAGAGGGAATGTGATCACTTATAAAAAGGGAAAAGGGGTATTTATAATGTTTTTTTTTATATCTATACACAAATGTTTTGCCTTTCATTTTTATTTTAAACTGAAGGGGTTATTTTATAAGGTGAGGGTTTACAATTACTTTAATTGAACAAATAAGCCGATTGGCTACCATGCACTAGCATTTGTTATCATTCTGCCTTAGTTTATGAAGATGTCACAGTAATACAAAGTATGTTTGTTTTTTTTGTGTTCCCTTCAGTCTGTGCTAAGTAAACTCATTTATTTACTGTCTTTTTGTTTGTGCAATGAATCATTTATCCCACACATTCATATCAGGATGCTGATATTGTTTACTCACCTACTTACAATTTTATCTTGGGATTAGATTCACTTGTGTCGGCAAGCATGAATCAGACTATAATGCTTTGGACAAAAAGGGGATTTCAGTAAAGTCCCTTATTTTTAATGTTTTCAGAATGTTACCATTTGTATTAAGCTGTCACTAAAACATTATTGCAGTAGGTGTCCAGAAGCATTAGCTGGACAGCAGATTAACATCACAGAAATAGGTGTTTTTAGGCTCAGGAAACATTCCTGGTACCTCTTATAATGACAGATGCAAGCCTAGAAATGCTTTTTTACCAGGTTAAAAGTGAAGTATGGGAATTTTTTTTTCTTTTTTTTTTTATTCATACTTACCTAGGTGGATGCAGCATGGGTCCGATGCTGCATCTGTCCCCTGGCACCTCCAACACTGAGAACCGAGCGATCAAATACTCAAACGCTGTCAATCACTCAGTTCTCACAGCTCTGTGAGCAGAGAGCTGATGACTGTCAGTCACTCGCTCATCCCTCCTCGCTCATTAGAGCGCTGGGCTGTAGAGGGGGCGGCCGGCTCAGGCTCTTAGAGGCTCCATTGAGAGGCTGAGTAGGGTGTCGGTCCAGGGATCTGGCGGATCCCAACTCCGTGGTCGTGATGACGCGGAGCCCGGACCGATTTCTGTGACATCAGCAGAGAGCAGACTTCAGTCCGCTCTCTACTGGAAATGGGTCACAGGAGCGCAAAACGAACTGCACTCTTGTGATCCATAGAAGTACGGCCAAATGAGCTCAGGCTGGACTTCTACTTTAACCACTTCCCGACTGGCGCACACAGATATACGTCGACAGAATGGCATGTACAGGCAGGAGGGCGTATATATAAGTCCCTCCTTAATGCCTGTCCCGTGTGAGTCCGGTCGCGGCCCCCGCGGACTCGATCGCCGCGGGGACACCCGCGATCGTCTCGCGGGAAGGCTGAACGGGGAGATGCCGAGATAAACAGCATCTCCCCGTTCTGCCTAGCAACTAGTGACGCCGATCTCTGCTCCCTGTGATTGGAGCAGAGATCAGCATTCACTAGCTGACAGCCACCCCCACCCTACACTGCCCCCTTGTGGTTAACCCCTTCACTGCCAGTGTCATTTATACAGGAATCAATGCATTTAAATAGCATTGATTGCTGTATAAATGACAATGGTCCAAAAATGTGTCAAAAATGTCCGATGTGTCCGCCAAAATGTCGCAGTCACAATAAAAATCGCTGATCGCCGCCATTACTAATAAAAAAAAATCCCCTATCTTGTAAACGCTATAACTTCTGCGCAAACCAATCAATAATCGCTTATTGCGATTTTTTTTACCAAAAATATGTAGAAGAATACATATCGGCCTAAACTGAGGAAAATTTTTTTTTTATATATATTTTTGGGGGATATTTATTATAGCAAAAAAAATAAAAATAATGCGTTTTTTTTAAAAAATTGTCGCCCTTTTTTGTTTATAGCGCAAAAAATAAAAACCGCAGGGGCGATCAAATACCACCAAAAGAAAGTTCTATTTGTGGGAAAAAAAGGACGTCAATTTTGTTTGGGAGCCACGTCGCACGACCCGCGCAATTGTCAGTTAAAGCGACACCGTGCCGAATCGCAAAAAGGGGCCTGGTCCTTTGGCTGCAAATTGGTCCGGTCTGAAAGTGGTTAAAGCTAAACTCCCAGAAAATAGCTAAATACATAGTTGAAATAAATATGTATAGTATAAATGGTATACCTGCAAAAATATTTGCAGTTTTATCCATCCAGTCCTGAGGTTTAAACAGCTATGCCAAAACAATGTAACAGTGCCAATGACCTAACTTTTCTCTGTTGCGGTAAAACATAGAGCATGGTCATCTTCCTGCCCCCAACTAACTGGACAGTAAAGGAGCAGTAGCAGACTGACAGGCCCATCCCTCTGCTCTCTCTAACTATCAATAGATGTGCATACAGCACCTTAGGCATCTTGTTCATGGGGCTGCCCAGCTGCAGTGTGCCCAGGATGAACAGGAGCAGCATCCAGCCCTACTGTGGGCAGCCTGTCAAAGTCTATGAATGGGGTACTTCATCCCTGAACGCCAAAGGGCCCTGAACACCAGTACCACCCAGTATAGCATTCAGCCCCTTCATGGCGCAGCCTGCCATAGACTTTGACAGGCTGCCTGCAATGGGGTTAGACACTGCACCTGTCCCTCCCGGGCACACTAAACCACCAAGGGTGATGCTTTATAGCTAGACAGCCCTGTGTGTAATGGGCATGTTTGGTTCTCAGTGCTGCCTTTCTATTTTTATACAAACAAATGGCCACTGCCCACACCTATAACTGGCCTTTACAGCAAGGAGCTCTGGAAGGGCGACGCATGTCAAACAAAACCAAAGAAATTTCCAAGCACAACTTACCGACCAGCCTGCGACCAACCGAATTGTCCTGTCTAACAATATGGCCTCGTGCACACAGGGCGTTTTAAAAAATGAGCTGCAAAGCCAGTACCGACACCAGGAAAAAGAGTCTGTAAGAACGCTCTTTTAGAAGTGTTTTGCATTGGCATTAATGCATGTTTAGCTGCGTTAGCTTTTAGCAGCGTTTCTCTGCCCTCTTCTATTTTCCACTCCCAAATCCAATTACTACAGATTCAAAATGCTTGACACGGCTTAACGCTTTATATATCGTTAACACGCATTTAGCCGCGTCCGGCGTTTTTACAGCTGTAACGTTGCTGCTCCAGAGCGCACTGGTCCTGGGGTTTTCTTTTGCAGCTTGAAAAGCCCTATGCCACTTACAGCTTCTAAAAAAGCCTATGTGTGCATGGACACATGGAATAACATGGAGAGGGGTTTTTAAGCTGTAAAAAAAAAAAAAACGCCTGATGCACCTAGGAGCAGCTGTAAAAACGTCCAGTATGCATGAGGCCTATGCTACAGGGCCCGTTTTTATTTCTACATCTAAGCTATAATGTACAAATAATTACAAAAGGCAGCAACCAAATGTGCAAGTAGCTTTTAAAAATTCATTTAGTGAAGATAATGTTTTAGGGTGTAGAATAACCACCTCCTGCCCATAGGCTGTCATAGGACGTCCTGGACTTTGAGTGGGGATATCTGAATGATGCCTACAGCTACAGGCTTCATCCAGATATTATCTTTTTTGGCCGGCGATTCCCTGCACTAAGAACAATCATAGAGGCAGGTCAGCTGCTTGATCATTCTTACAGGCGGTGGGAGGGGACGTCCCCACCGCCTCCCGCCGCCCTCTGGTGCCTCTTCCAGCTCACCCCTGCGAGCCCGATAACGAATCGGTCGCCGCCGGAAGTTGAGCATAGAGATTTCTGGTGACCAGATGGTCCCCAGTCATCTCTATGACCCTCGTTATGACATCACGTCAGGGCTAGCGGAAGTAAACAATGCTGGGAACGCGGGTGGAAAGGCCGAGACAGTCTTTTTTTTTTTTATCTCGTCTTTCCAGCCTAAAGGAGAGATGTGGGGTCTTATTGACCCCACATCTCTCCATAAAGAGGACCTGTCACGCATGATTCCTATTACAAGGGATGTTTACATTCATTGTAATAGGAATAAAAGTGAACAAAAAATAATTTACAGAGAAAGTGTAAAAATAAAAATATAAACGTAAAATAAAGAATAAACATTTTTTTTAAAGCGCCCCTCGCACAGAAGCTAACGCATATGTAAGTCGCTCCCACATATGTAAATCGCGTTCAAATCACCAATGTGAGGTATTGCCACATGCGTTAAAGCAACAATTCTAGCCCAAGATCTCCTCTGTAACTCTAAACAGGTAACCTGTAAATAATTTTAACTTGTCACCTATGGAGATTTTTAAGTACTGAAGTTTTGTTTTTTTAATTCATGAAACAGTTTTTTTCCCCCAAAAAAACGTGTTTGAAAAATTGCTGCGCAAATACCATATGACATGAAAAGTTGCAACGACCACGATTTTATTCCCTAGGGTCTCTAGGCCATACACTGTTAGTTAAATAGGAACTGCAGTCTGCTCACATAATTTGTAATAAAAACATCTTTGCCATTCTAAAGTTTCCCTCCAACCACTTTGCATATTATTTTATATATACTGTGATTCTGTACTTGACAAATATTATTATTATTATTATACAAGATTATACAGTTTGCACAGCGCTTTACAACATGGGGGCAGACAGTACAGTTACAATGCAATTCAATACAGGAGGGATCAGAGGGCCCTGCTGTGCCGCAGAAATCTTCCTCCACTAAGTCTGGCTGCAACCATTTTAATGGTGGGCAGCTTAAGCTGCTGTCTGTTCACTTCCTGGATTTACACAGACACACAGAGGCACACCTCCAGCTTTGCAGCTCTCATTGGCCCTCTTATGACTCCCCCCCTCCCTTCCATGCAAACTCTCATGGGAGTGAGAGAGAGAGCTGTGCATGATGTCATAAGCCTAGGCTTTTTACCAGACAAGAAACAGGAAGTGGGCTGTCACAGGTATTTACTGGCAGAAAAAAATATTTTACTATCCAAAGTTAAAACAACAAGGGCAGGAGATTTGATAGATGGAAAGTTGAAAAAATGACTGAAGTTCCACTTTAAAGTGGTTCTAAAGGTAGAAGGTGTTTCTTAAGGTGTAAAAACCTTATGTGTGCAGCTCCAGCTTATACTTACCTGAGCCCGATCTCGATCCAGCACTGTGCCCAAGAGCAGCTGCTTTCTCGGCTCTCTGTCTCCTCACTGGAGATTGAGGCAGAAGTGGGAGCTGTTGGCTCCTGCTGCTGTCAATCACAGCCAGTGAGGAGAGAGCTGGGGCCGAGCCGTGGTATGTGTGTCAATGGAAACATACAGCGGGGCTCAGAAGCGAGCTTGCACACCATTGCGAATTGGATGCTGGTTCCCTCTCTCTATGGAGGCGGTTCACATATCTCCGCAGCGGGTCCGGTGCGATTAGCACAAAAACGCTGTGCGTCTTTTGGTCCATTTCAGGTCTGAATTCAGCCAAAAATTTAGGCTGAAATCGTACCTGAAATGGTGAACCAGGATGCACCGGGCCCCTGCTGTGAGCCACATGCGGCTCATATGCGAACCCGGCCTCAAGCTTGCTGCTTGCTATGGGGGCTCCCAAAGGGGGGTTGGAGCCAGGAACACCGGTGGGGGACTCCAGAAGTGGAGAATCTGGGCTGTTTTTTTCAAAACCATTGGACAGAGCAGGTAAGTATGACTTTTTTATTTAAAATAAAAATAAAAAATTCCTTTATAATCACTTTAAAATTAACAGATTCCTTCATCCACACAAATGACATGTATGGCGGAATCCCCCTCACCAGGACATTCTGACAGTTGCACCCACTATCATCAGTACACACTAATATGTGTCTACAGCCGCTGATCAAGAAAAATTTCCTTTTGACAGAAGTCAATCATACGATTGACTTTTGTCATGTGGGACCTGTCACATACTGATCAAAATTCGTCCAGTCCCTGCTGGACCAGCTAAATTCCAATCTGTGTATGGCTGTATATATTCCACTGTATATATTCTTCTGTAACATATATACCATGTCGCTGTATATTGTTCCCCCTCACATCTGCAAAGCATTAAATTACATTTATCCTCCGAGGACCCTCCTGGTTCTATGTGTGCACAGTTTACACTGGTCTTGTTAAAAAATAAATAAAAAACTTTTTGCCATTTACCTAAAAGCCAGCCAACATCTAATGTAGATCAGTATTCTTCTGTGCTGTGTATTGAGGAATGAGGAGTGGACGTTTAGAAAAGGAAAAAATGGCATGACCGTCTCAGTTAGTAATCCTAAGAAAAGCTTTGAACATGACACAGCATCCACGTTTTTTTCTTCTTCTTATGACAGACATAATATGGATCACGGTCTTTAGAACGATTGCCCTACCATAATATTATTCTGCAGACAAACACAAAATTCTGAATTCTTTGTCTCTTTTTATTGATCTCGGGAAGATCACACATTTGTACATCTCAAAAAAGCATAAGCAATATAGACAAGGTTATTGAAGTCAAGTCGGAATTGCAGAGCTTTCTGCAGAAAGGCACATAAAATATTCTCTTTATAAATAAGTTTTAACATTTTCACAATTTCTGCTTTATAGAAATTAACAGTTATTTTCGAGCTGCAGTTGATTGTCCATATTTCAAACCTGAGATATGGAATATGCAAAATAATGTAATATATATATATATATATATATATATATATATATTGTATCTATGTATATATAATATATATATATATATTGTCATCTTGTGAGCTTCAAAACAGTACTATGGTCATTATATATATATATATATATATATATATATACAGGGGGTCCCGGGTTACAAACAAGATAGGGACTGTAGGTTTGTTCTTAAAAAAAAAAAAAAATTAAATGAAAAGTCAGCAGCTGCTGCCTTTTAATAATTGGACACTTACCTGTCCCAGGGTCCAGCGATGCGAGGGAACGAGGCCCCCCCTCCTTCCCCGCTCCACTTGCGGCGCCGGCATTCTTAATGTGGGCACCCGGCTGTGGCTTCACAGCCGGGAACCCACTGTGCATGCGTGAGCGGCGCCGTGCGCCGTGATTCAGCGCTCACTCATCTGGGACACGTGACAGGTCCCAGGTGACTGTGCAGCGCCTAGGGGAAGTGACGTCAGTTGCTGGGCACTGAAGGTGGCAGGCTACGAGGGACACCCTAGCAACAGGCATTTTTTAAAAAAAAATATTTTTTTCCAATTATTTTTTTTTACATTTTTTTATGATTTTTAAGCCAATTTTTTTTTTTTTTTTGGTGGCAACACCACTTTAAGTTGAATCTGTTTGTAAGTCAGAACAGGTACATTTTTTAAGTGTAGTTCCAGCCAGAAAAACTATTTTTAAGCTTTTTGGATAGCATAGGGAAGGGTAAACACCCCTGTAATGTTTGTTTTGCTGTCTGTGCCCCTGTTCAGAAGATTTCACCTCACTTCCTGTCCCAATGACAATTGGATTTTGAAAATGTTGGGTTGTTGTGGAAACGAGCCTTGATAAAAAAAAGCATCAGTGGAGGTACCTTTTTCCCATAATAACTCTTACAGGAGTGAATTTCCCTTCCTAGGGGTAGATTTCCTCTCACTTCCTGTTGTCTCCCTCCGTTTGTAAGTAGGAGTCGTTTGTAAGTTGGATGTTTGTAACTAGGGGACCCCCTATATATATATATATATATATATATATATATATATATATATATATATATTAGGGATGTGGTAATTAAAGATTAATTCCTCGATTAATCATAAATATTTTTGATTGGTCAAAATTCTTTTTGGTACTCACCTCTCCACCAGCTTCCGGGTCTTCAGGGAGTTCCGTCGGAGATCCGGTGACGTCACGGACATCGACGTCACCGGACTCCTCCCCCCTTCCCCAAGTGCCTCCGTCTACTAACGAAGGGAAGGTGGAGGAGTCCGGTGACATTGAAGTTCTGATTGAATGTAACGCATACGGGGAGGAGCTACACATGACGTCACCCGCTGCTGCCCTACGGAACTAACACGATTGTCGGCTTTACATGCTGTGTTTTTATCCTCTTTATGTGAGTAGTTTGTGTTTGAACACAAAAATTTAATCTTATACTTAAGCGGTGAGCACTTAGATCTTTTCTTTCTACCCATGACCTGGCGTCCTTGCTGAGATCTAAGGAGACATGAGAGAAGTTTATGGTCCGTGTTAACCCTTTTGATACCCGCTTGCATTACCACCTGTTTGCACAGGGGTCCATGGCATAAGGTGAGAGTGATTAGTTAGACCGGAGGTGGAGGGATTTTCACGCTACTGTGGAAAAAAATAATTACTTACGTCACTGCTACTGTTTGAATTTAAAACGTATTTGTGTGAACTGCGAAGTTAAGTCATGGAGTGTGGAAACTAACTAGTGTCAGGTGATTGTATATAGTGTATACCACATTTACCACTGACTAATGCAAAGTTGCAGTGCAAGGAGATCAGCTTAAAGTAGTTGGATCTGTATGTGTGTTATAATTAATCGAAATTAGTTGATGAATCCATTTAAAAAAAATCGATTAATCGAACAAAATTTTTTTAATCAGTAACAGCCCTAATATATATAGATCATAATACTGTTTTGAAGCTCACAAGCTGACAATATATATATATATATATTTTTTTTTTTTTTTTACATTGAAAATGATGACCATAATACTGTTTTGAAGCTCACAAGCTGACAATTTTGTTTCATATTAAAAAACAAGGGGCTTTTGTATTACCTTTCTTTGAGAATATGTAGCCTATTTAAAGTAATTATAAATGTATGTCAATTAGATCACAAACATATTGATAATATCATTGTACACTTCATTCAGAACTGAGCGCTACACATTGATATGCATACAGGGAGTAGAGACTATAGGGAGTTATTTACAAAAGGCAAATCCACTTTGCACTGCAAGTGCACTTGAAAGTGCAGCCGCTCTAAATCTAAGGGGTAGATCTGAAATGAGTGGAAGCTCTTCTGATTTTATCATCCTATTATGTGCAAGCTAAAATGCTGTTGTTTATTTTCCTTGCATGTCCCCCTCGGATCTACAGCGACTTTACTTCCAAGTGCACTTTCAGTGCAAAGTGGATTTTCCTTTAGTAAATAACCCCCTATGTGCTGTTTTTCTCCCAGGTATTGCACTGTACTATTGTTCTGAACCAGTCTGCCTCAACCCTTATTGTCTTTGATCTGATGATCCTGGATATCACCTTTTGTTGATGCAGGAATACCCCCCTTACTGATGTAAAAACAAAATGTCAATAGTGATAATTTTCTGACAGCTACAATCAGAACCTGCCCTTAAAGTGTTACTAAACCCACAACAGTAAAATCAGTCTGTATATGCAGTAAAGCATGCTTGTTATACTCACTGTGTAACCTAATAGGTTAATCCTCTGCATTGTGTAAATAGGCTGTTTGATCCTGTCTTTTCTGATCCTCCCCTTCTTCCACTGTCCCCAATATATCTTACCCTTTGGGGTAAGCAGCACATGCTCAGTTTGGTATGTATTACTAGAGAGTTTTATTTTTCCTGGGAGGGTGCATGTGATCAGCACAGGGCCAATCAGCACTGTCCAGACAGAGGGTCAGGGGTCCTGCAGACTCATAGGACAATCAAGGGAGAATGAAAACTCCTCCTACAAGCTTTAACCAGACACTGATAGAAGTCACAAGACTGCTATATACCGCTGATAAGAAAAGGTATTTAGCAGTTTATATTTACTAAAATAGCACTTCCATGTTCTGTGTTCTGTGAGAGACAGTGAATGCAGGGTCCTGGGTTTAGTAACACTTTAAAGTTTGAATGCAAATGGAGATATAGCATAAAAGGAGAATGTTTCCAGAAAGGGTTTTAGGAACTATAATCCTTCTGCCCTCTAACTGACCTTGTATACAGTGGCGGCTGGTGGCTCCTTTTATTGGGGGGGGGCGGCAAACAATCCACCCAACAATGCCCCTGCCCCCCGGTCGGTCAGGTCACGGCAGCACCCCCCCCCCTGGTCAGTCGGGGGCCCCGCACTTACCCCATCCCCATCTTGCAGGCAGTGCTCAAGGCGGCGGCGGCTTTTCTCCGGTTCCCCTGCGTCTCCTCGCTCCTGGCGGCCAATCTGATCTCCTTTCGGCCAATCGAGTGAAGGGTCTCATGAACCACTTCCTGATTAGCCAGGAGGAGAATCGCTATTGTCACACAACTGGTTGGGCTTCAGGCGCATTGCTCTGCGCCCCGAGCCCACCCATTTTTGAAGCCTATTAGAGCCTCTAGCTCTAATCACGTGCTTCAAAAAAAAAAACTTGTTTGGATTCAATGCGTCCAGCGCCCTGCATGTAGATCAGGGGGCCAGAAGCATGGATAGGGGGGGTGGAGCCCATGCGCCCCTAATGGACAGGCCGCCACTGCTTGTATTTACGTTTTCTGATTCTCCGGGCAAAATGCTAAATATACAGTTGAAATACATAAATGGTTACTGTTTGATATGCCAAAGGATTTGTATTTGTGTATACATTTTCCAATGTACCACCATGCAGGTGATATTTCCTGAGTAAGCAATTAATCTTCCTAGTCCAGCAATTTCCTGAGTAAGCAATTAATCTTCCTAGTCCAGCACATACATCTCAAAGTATAATCACTTCACATTGATAAATATAGGCTGGGCTACATTTCCTGTCCGGCGGCCCAACAGAATCACCTCTCTTATGCACAAGTTTTGCACTTTGGGGGGGGGGGGCGTACCGTAATACAAAAGTCAACGAAAAGAGGCACCCAGTCAAATAGGGGCTCGTATACGGCACATCCTCCTCAATACCAGAGTGCCCCCCAAAAACAAAAAAAAAAAAAAACGTAAGCTTAGTAAAAACCCAAATCAAACACCAAAGAAAAGCGGAAGATAAGGGTCAGGAGTGGAACAAGGGCAAAAGAGGGCCCAGAATAATAACAAACTGGGTTGCGCTGTAACGAAGTTCAAAGAAGGGAGTCACAAAAGGGACAAAAGGAGAGACGAGCACGATTAAACACTACCTCAGACAAGGCGCTAGCCCAAAAACAGCAGGGCCCGAGCCCCACGCAGGGGCCAATATGGAGAGAAGTAGAGGGGCAGAAGGTGTAAGTGATCAATCAAGAGCAGACTGTACTGTGGACAGCGATGAGCCGGTCCGAGGAACTACAGGCTGGAGCACATATTCCTACCAAAACTGAAATGGAGGCAATGCTACTGCGACATGCCATGCGACTCGAAAATGCCAGATTTACTCTCACATCCTTTTTGTTATAACACAAAAAAAATCAGGAATATAAAAATCAAGATCAGTTCCCCGGAATTGAAAGGGCACACCGTGTGGGAAGACTTGAGAGGTCGGACTCCGACAGACCTTAAACCAGAGAGACACCTCCTCTGAGGTTTGAGGGTACCGAAATACAAGTTTACGCTGATTTATCTGCCCGCACCCTGGAAAGAAGAAGACTTCAAAGACCTCTACTAGAAATTCGGTGACCTTTTTTTTTTCCTTGGGTTTCTGTGCTAAATTGGAGATCCCAGTCCCGGATCTACCAGGCTGGAACGAAAAAGAGGGTTTAGGAGATCTCACTTAAAATGGAGGGGAAGAGAGGGTGGTGGGGGGGGGAAAGAAACATCTAACAGCCCAATAAAGTCGACCCACTCTCCTTTGCCCTCCGGAGTATTCCGGGCAGCAAGGGAGGGAAAAGGGGCGGGAACAAACTCCACCTCACCATCTACTTTAAAGAGACCCATGTAGGGGTCAGGGAAGGGAAGGAAAAAGGGAGGGGGGAGAGGGAAGGAGGGTGGGGGGGGGAGACAGGATAAAGAGGGTGGGAGCGGGAGGAGGAAGGGAGGGTGAGGGGGGGGTGAAGGGCTGGGGAGGAAGGGGAGATAGGGGAGAGCAAGGGAGGGGGGCCCCCTCCGATACTGGTATAGCACCCAATGAAAAAAAAAAAAAAAACCCAACAGTGGAATGAAGACTGAAATAAATTTTCTCACTTACAACGTAAAAGGACTGAATTCCCCCAGCAAGCGTCTCAGGGTTCTAGAGGAGATGAGGAGATACGGGGCCGGACTACGGAGACACCATTTCAAGCAGGGCAAGAGGGGTGGCTATTGGGATTGCCAAAGATATTCATTTTATACTGGAAGATAGAAAAACGGACCCTGAAGGAAGATTTCACTTTAGCTAATATATATGCCCCAAACAAAAGGCCCATTAAATATTTAGAATCGATCTTATTCAAACTAAGGAACGCACAGCTAAAACGGCTAAAAAAAAAAAAGGCTTAGCAATGATCAACTGTTGGACATCTGGAGGATCCAGCATCCACAGAAAAGAGACTTTACGTTTTTCTCCCCTGTACGCCAGACGTACTCCCGATTGGACCACATACTTGTTGAACACGGAATACTTGAGAGAGTCACCAAAACCGATATAGAAATAATGTCCCTCTCAGACCACGCACCGGTCTCCATGAGATTTAGCATCCCAGAACATAAACAACCCTCGAGCGGTTGGAAACTAAATACAGAATTATTGTACGATAAAGAGATACGGGAATATATTAGAAAAGAGCTTGAATGGTTCTTCCAAATCAACGACAACGGCGAAGTCTCAGAAGCGCACCTCTGGGACGCCCACAAGGCGTTCGTAAGGGGGATCTTTATAGCTAAGGCATCCTGGAAGAAAAGGGAGAGGATGAGAAAAACGCAGGAACTGACGGCCGAGATTAACATACTTGAGCAAAGACATAAGATAGGTGGGACCCACGCGCAGGGAACATATCGTGAACTGACGGAAAAGAGAGAGGAGCTAAAAGACTTGGCCGAACAAGAAGCAAGACAGGCATTAAATAAGATGGCTAAGGACCAGTACTTATGGGGCAATAAGCCAGGGAAATATCTAGCCAGAAAACTTCAAAAAAAGAAATCGAGAAATTATATCGAAAAAATTCAAACAGGTAATGGAGAGATGAAATATGTATCTAGAGAAATAGCAGCGACATTTAGAGAGTATTATGAAGATCTATACTCGGTAGAATCTAGGGCCAAGAGCAAAAAGGGTTAGAATAGTAAGAAAATATATGACCTCCTGGGCAGGGCAGGGCTAGCTACCTTGGGCTCTGAAGAAAGTGAAGCATTGGAAAGACCGATCTCAGAAGAAGAAATCCTCAGAGCACTAAACAATTCTCCATCTGGGAAGAGCCCGGGCCCCGACGGCTTTACGGTTTTGTATTATAAAACTTTCAAAGAGATTCTCATCCCTAGACTTCAGCGCTATATGAACGGCCTGGGGACAGACTACGATATGAGCGAGGAGTCGCTTATGGCGACAATAACTGTCCTGCTCAAGGAAGGGAAGGATGGATCGGTGTGCTCAAGTTACAGACCTATTTCATTATTAAACTTCGATACAAAACTGTATGCCAAGATTCTGGCAGAGCGGATAAAGGGACACTTGAGCACACTGATCCATCCGGACCAAGTAGGATTTATTCCGGGCAGAGAGGGGAGAGATAACGGGATTCGGACATTACTGGCCATACAGAGGATGAGAGATACACGAACCCCCAGTCTACTGCTCTCAATAGATGCTGAAAAAGCATTTGACAGGGTAGACTGGGGGTTCATGTTTAAAACCTTACAAGGGATGGGATTTGGTCCGAAGATTATTCAAAAAATTAAAGCCCTTTATGCACATCCGAAAGCAAACATCAGAATAAACGGAGTAGTTTCTTCTCTGTTTGAGATGCGCAACGGGACCAGGCAGGGGTGTCCGCTTTCCCCTCTCCTCTTTGTTTTGTCCCTGGAACCCTTGCTGTCCACAATCCGAGGTAGCGCAGGCGTAGAGGGATGTAGAGTTGGCAGCGAGGAACACAAACTTGCAGCCTTTGCAGACGACGTCCTTTTCTATGTCGGGTCCCCACAGAAGTCAATCCCCAATCTCCTAAAAATTCTAGCTGAGTACGGCGAATTAACAAATTTTTGAATTAATACCACAAAAACTTTTATCTTAAATATTAACCTCAATAACACAGAGAAGCAGAACCTACAGAAAAGTGTCAGCTTCGCCTGGAAAAATCAGATAAAATATCTGGGAATTGATCTGGCTAATAATCCTAGAAAAATGTATAAGATAAATTACATCCCACTTCTAGAGGAAATAAAAAAAAAATGCCAAGAGTACAAGGGAAAAGCCCTATCTTGGATAGGTAGAATTAATACGGTAAAAATGATGATACTCCCCATCATTACGTATAAATTCCAGATGCTCCCACTCCCACTCCCAAAACAATATCTAGGAAAATTAAGAGCCCTGGTCATGAACTTTGTTTGGAACTACAAAAAACACAGAATCTCCCTCCAAATTCTAAAGCAAGAAAAGAGCATAGGCGGCCTAGCAGTCCCGGATATCGAGAGTTATTATTACGCGATATCGTTACTCAGGATCCCAGAATGGGGTAAAATACACAATGTTAAAAGATGGGTAAGTTTGGAAGAGGCACTCAGCGAAGTTAAATTGGGGAGGATTGTTTGGAACCCCCCAAAATTTAGATCACTTGGAGAAAAAAACGCACATAATTACACGGAACACATTTAAAATTTGGGATAAGATTTATAAAACGTTTAACAAGACTTACAATTCACCATTAATTGCACTAAAGGAAAATCCCTTTTTCCCGCCCGGGAAAAAAGGGATAGGTGGAGACTGGATTATAAAGGACAGCACATGTTTAGGGGAAGTGATTAGCAAGGGGAAAGTTTTGGCACTGCAGGAGTTACAGAGCAAGGGTGAGATTTTTTCCTTAGATGGATGGCGGTACCTCCAGATAAGCCACTTTGTCGGTTCGCTCCCAAGGCCGTTAAGGGACGTAGACGACCTGACGAAGTTAGAGAGTATATTTACGGCAGAAAACTCTAAGAAGAGAATCTCGAAAATTTACAAATTACTACTGGAAAAGGACAGACTGGAGGTACCCCCATACTTCAGGAAATGGGAGAACGAATTAGGAACACAATTAGATGTAGGCACGGTTGAGAAAATTTTAAAATTAGCCCATGGATCAGCAGTTGACTCCAAGACTGCAGAAATGAACTTTAAGTGCATGGCCAGGTGGTACAGGACCCCAGACAAGTTAAGCAAATTTCAAGCAGACACCTCGGCCAACTGTTGGAGGGGTTGCGAGCAAAGAGGCACTATGGGCCACATATGGTGGGAATGTCACAAAATAAAAAAATACTGGGAGACTATATTAAAATATATCAAAGCAATAACAACTGTTGAGGTGAAAAATGACCCCTGGGTAGTTCTTATGCATGCAACTGCGAGTGGAACTAGGCAATATATTGGCTCCCTGATCCCTCATCTCCTCAACGCAGCTAAAAGGGTGATCCCGAGGAGGTGGATGGACCAAGAAAGCCCGCCCCTGTGGGAATGGGTAGACGAGGTAGAATCCACATATACAATGGAGTGCGTAATTAACTGCATAGAGGGGGAAAGGGAGGCAATGAAAGAAAAATGGGAGTGTTGGAGGAAATTTAAGAAAACATGGAGCTATACTGAGGTTCTAAGGATACAACCATAGACACCCAAGAAAGAGGAAGACAGAATAGCAAGTACCAGCATGGAGAAAATAAGGCTAGAGGGGATAGAACTGATAGGGTAAGGGAAAACAGGTAAAAAGGAGGAGGGGAAAAAAAAAAAAAAAAAGCCGTGTCTCAGTATCGAAGGGGGGGGGGGGGGGCAAGGGGTTAGGGGAATAGCAATTAAACTAATTATAAGAAAAGGAATGTGTGAAATGGGAAGGGGGGGAAAAAAAATAGGAGGGTAACTGCGAGAATGTTATACCCTGAATGGCGGAAGAATAAAGAGGGAAAAGAGCTTAAAGGCAGGAACTTGTTTTAGGGTGGATTGGCAATAGTCCAGTCCCCCCCCATCTCGTTTTTCGTCTTATACCCCCTGTTATGCAAAAAAAAAAAAAAAAAGAAATGAAGCATAAAAAAAAAAAAATAAATAAAAAAAAAAAAATACATAAATGGTTACTGTTTGATATGCCAAAGGATATGTATTTGTGTATACATTTTCCAATGTACCACCATGCAGGTGACATTTCCTGAGTAAGCAATTAATCTTCCTAGTCCAGCAATACATTTTCCTGTGTCACCTCTCTTTTTTTTGGGGGGGGGGGGGGGATATTTGCGCTGTTTATTCTTCTTTTTTTCATTTAGATACTAGCTTCCACTAGTGATTTACAGCTGCATTTACCTCACTTTGTATACCAATCAATTCTAGGTTGGGTACCGGCGCCGTTATTTTGTTTTTTTTTTTCCTTGTTTGAGATACACTTTAAAATGGCAAAGCCCCTGTAGAGTTTTTTTCAAAATATGCTGCAGGGCCCTGGGTTGAAGTAAGGAGAATGCCTCCTTCTGGTTTGAGGTCTGCTATGTTCTTTGACTTGTTCATCTGATGGGAAATGACAGGGCAGTGGGGGGAAATTGATATTGTTTTAGTTGCACATTAAGTATCTAGTGCTTTAAAACACTACACTGGAGCTCCTGTAGTGATCACTTTCATTGCCTACCTACTCTGAAGTGCGAACAACAGAGATCCTAATGAGAAATCTTCTGACACCTACTCTGCACAACTAGAACATGCAGATGCCAGGAGAGATCAGAGAAGAACATCCAGGCAGCACAAATGCTCAAAGAATATATATCAAACTATTTCAAATAACGCAAAATACAAAATGGATCAAAACCATTTCAAATAACAGCAGCACAGATGCCCACAGCAACTAATTGGATGCTCCCAGAATAGTTGAGAAACAGAAAACAAACACAGAACTACTTCTTTTGTGTAACCTAATGAGCAAAACTGTTTTACATTTAAAAAAATAAGATTTCTGTTGGCTACAATCAGGTTTTGAGACGTTCTGCTGAGAGAATTAGGGGAACAAAGAGAAAATTCAGCTTAAAAGCCTTAAGTATATTGTATGTGGTTTGGCAGTACAAATCAGCAACACAATCTAATATGCGTTTTTTTAGACCATGTTATAATTTCATTGGGCCTTTGGTGGCTCAAAGGCGGTCTAGTTTGGATAAAGAAAGGATCATCTGAGCTAAGACATTTGGAGTATCAATAGGTCCAACTACGCATAAACTACAGGAGCTTAGAAATATGTAGAAGGGTCCAAAGGGAAGAGTTCAGTGTGCACCCCTGATGTTCATCACGCACTCTTCAGACAGCAAAAACATTGTATTGGCCTCCAATGTTCCAGTACACGAGTAACTAGTTGCAACATTTATGGAACCTTGATTTCTGAAGATATGTTTTAGCCTTGAATGGAACCATACAACTCAGTAGTAAACATTCAGGGGTCTATTTGTCAATGTTTTAACTAAGATTCAGACAATTCATTGAGGCATGTTGAATCTTATGTAAAAAATATGTGAAAGTTGTGTCAACCTTGAGTGAAAAATTGATAAATAGACCCCCATCATTACGACACTTGTCCTATTTAATTGTTTACTTAAATATGAACTCTGAGTATGGACATTTTTACAATACATTTACATTACGTAGTTATAATTCCAATGTGGACTGGGCCAATGTAACTAGGCATATACCATGCTTATAGGATCCCTCTAGGAGCTGGAAATCACTGTCGCTACTACAGTGATCTGCACTAGCTTCCAACACCTGTGCTGCATTGTGAACACAAGAGGTTATCTGCTAGGGCACCATTCAGAGGATGCTCTGCATTTTCTGAATAAATGCACAGTGTTCTCTGATTGGATTAGGTGGAGAGACAGGGCAGTGGCATCATATTCTCCACTTCATCCAATCAGAGAATGCTTTTCATTTGTTGAGAAAATGCCAAGCATTCTCTGAATGGTGCTTGTCCCGAGAGGGTGACCTCCTGTTTTCACAAGGTAGCAGGACAGCCACTTGGCACAGGATCCAGAACACTGCAGTAGCAGAGTCTACTACAGTGATTTCCAGCTTCTAGTAGGGATCGCACAGGTTTGGTATATGCATAGTTACATTGGTCCAAGCAGGACCTAGGTTAAAATATTCATAGTAGGAATTCTATTGTAAGGCCATACTAGCAAAAAAAATTAAAATGTCTTTATCTGTAAGCAACTTTTATTAATGCCGGTGGAGAATGCGTACAGTCTCATCTTCTTAAGATGGCGCAGACTTCAACCAAGCGTTGCGATCCAATGCACAACCACAGAACTTGCATCATCACATGACAGCTAAAATGCAGGAGCAGCAATGGAGAGCATGGAACAGTCAAAGCTGGAGAAATATAATATTATTGGTAAATTTGCCATAATCTACCAGTACATTGTGCATACTTACTCCTTATAGTAGGTGCTCCTGGGACCCCTGGCCATCTCCCTTCCACTTTAAGATGTAATCATATTCTGTTGTAAAAAATGTAGCATCTTGCACACTATTCATCAAAGGATTCTACAAGATGTGTTTGTTTACAGCTCAATTAGACCTCTGTGACCTCTACAAGATAGTAATGTTCTGCAATAGATTTTTCCTTTCGCTAAATCTTACAAACATTTATCACAACCTGAAATAAACCGAGAATAATGTTTTCTTATCAAAGCCCTGCCCTGGTATGTTCTATTTTCTGAGGTTTACTTTATCACAATACTCTTCTAATAGCGATACTCACCTGAAAGTAATAGTTTTACATGCGCATTACTTTGATCCTTCATTATACTATGCAAAAATGAATGCCTCTGTTAATCCTTAACCTTATTATTACTGAAATCAAATGAAAAGGATGAAAGCTGGGTAATTAGGTAAGCCAAGTATCATGAAAAGCAGCTAGAGTTTGGGGAGACGATGTAATACCAGGAGACAAAAATGGCGGTAATATTCAAGGCCTCTTTTACATGGGTGGCGTTCTGTTCCGGTCAGCAGAGGATCCGTAGACAAAACCCCTGCTTAATTGAAGCAGAGCGGAACGGATGTCACTTAAGTTATGATAAGCCTATGGGCGGGCTGATGTACATGGACATGATCCATTTACATCCTTTTACCTCCAATTTATCACATTTGGGTCTGGGAAAGGAAGCAAACCTTTTCTGTTTTTTTTTTATTCAATGAGACCTACCTATAACCAACATTGAGCTTCCATTCAGGTCTGTCTGACAGGGGGATCTGATTGAACCGCTTGTGTGAAAGGTCCCTATCTCTTAGATTGTAAGCTCTAAGGAGCAGGGCCCTCTGATTCCTACTGTATAAAGTGTATTGTATTTGTACTGTCTACCCTCACGTTGTAAAGCGCTACGTAAACTGTTGGTGCTATATAAATCCGGCATAATAATAATAATATCTCGAAACATACATATATCCAAAAATAAGTTGTATTATTTAAGGTATGTTTATGTGCACTTAAAGCAGTAGTGAGTTTGGGCATTAAAAAAAAAAAAAACTTTCCCTCTGTCAGATAAGGGCATAATGTGCTAGTATGCATCTCATACAGTGGCAGCTCATCCATAGGGGGTGCATGGGCGCCGCCCCCCCCCCAAGCTATTCAGAAAAAAAAGAAAGAAAAAAGGTCACTTTAAGACCCCTTTCACACTTGTGCGACTTGTCCTGCGACTTGGGACTGCAAAGTCGCATTACAAGTCGTACTCCATGATTTCAAATGAGTACCATTAATATCTGTTCGACTTCAAGTCACACCGACTTCAAAGTAGTCCTTGCACTGTTTGGTCTGAGTGGTGGATTAGTAAGACCTGAGCTTAGCTGAGTGGCCAGTTGAGGTCCAAAGACCTCAAGTTTACACAGGCATTCCCTGAAATAAGCGTATATTGATTTGTTTGCGAAAAAGCAAAAAAAGGGGATAAATTTATGATTTTTTTTGTTTATTAGTAATGGCAGTGATCAGTGATGTTTATCGTGTCAAAATCCCGTTGGTAGGCTCGCCAATAGTAGGCTCTGAGGAAAGGGGTGCTCCCCTGAAACGCGTCAGCCATTCGCTAGAGGAAGCATCAGATCTTCACGGTATCTAAGAGCGGAGGTCGGAGGTTCTTAGCAGTGGACGTATCTATCTATCTATGCATTTGCCTTTATCGTGTACTCGCTTGTGAGTAGAAAATTTGCTGTTTTATCGATTTTAATAAAAGCCTTTTAGTGGTAATGCACAAAGGTCGGTGCGCCCTTCTGTTTTTTTTGTTTCCTCAGTGTTTATGAACACCCATTGTTCAGAGGAGGGCTGCAAGACTTTGGACATTTTCTTGAGGAACCATTTAGATCACGAATTAAGAGACTAGACACCCGAGCGCAGGAGAATTTGTTGTGTGTTTGCTGGGGCTGTACACTCTGTCCTGTGATGCTGAGCTGTATACTCTGTCCTGTGATGCTGAGCTGTACACTCTGTCCTGTGATGCTGAGCTGTACACTCTGTCCTGTGATGCTGAGCTGTATACTCTGTCCTGTGATTCTGGGGCTGTACACTCTGTCCTGTGATGCTGAGCTGTATACTCTGTCCTGTGATGCTGAGCTGTATACGCCTTACACTATGGATGCAAGCAAGTGGAATACAGGGGATGGAGTGAGTGTATTCTATAAGGGGTGGGGCTTATGAGAAGTGGGAGGGGTCAAAAAGGAAGGGCTGGGTCTGGCGCCCCCCCCCCCATCCTAAAACGTCACCAGCCGCCACTGATCTCATACTAGCACTTTATGAAATATTTACCTTAAAACAAAAGCCCTCCAGCGGCACTCTGTTACCGCTGACAAGGCTTCCATCTTCACCTGGTCTTCGTTCCTGGTTTGCAGACTCCTGCTGTTTGAATGACCAAGCCGCAATGACGTCACTCCCAGGCGTATACACATGAGAGGCTGCTGCACAGAGCTACGAAGGGACAGCATGAGTATGCCATCCCTTCAGAGTGCATGCGCTGGGCTGCAGAAACAGTGAATAAATGGTGCACATTTTGGAGATATTACTTGTACCTACAGGTAAACTTTATTGTAAGCTTACCTGTAGGTATAAGTGTCTTAGTGGTGTTGACTACCACTTTAAATCTAAAACATCTTCACTCAGCATAGTTTTCCTAATAAAGTATTTGTGCTGTTTTATTTTGTTTGTTTGCTTCAAATTTTGTTACTTTCCCAAAAGCACTAAAACATAAATGTTGTTCTTCACGATGCTAGAGGCTTGTTTTGAAATGTGTGAAATAGAAAAAGACATGAAAAAAAAATCTAAAAATGTTTAGGATTAAAGAAATGATTACTTGTTTTTTTTTTTTTTTTTATGCAGGCTGCAGCCGAGTACGTAAAGACCCATCTGCCCGAGGTTCTAAAACAACATCTTCAGGATTTTGAAAGAGATAAAGAGAACAGTGTGCTCTCCTACCAAACAATTCTGGAACAGCAGATCCTGGCAATAGACCGAGAGTTGCTTGAGAAACTTTCAGGGTCCTACGATGAAGCAGGTATGTGTGGTCATGTCCGTTAGCTTGTATTGGTCAAAGCCGAATTATCTTTTACAGGTGGTACTGCATGACAGTGATATATACCAAAGTGACGACATTGTTTTACTGTAAAGTGTTGCATATGAAGAAGATGTGATGTCAGTTCTAAACATGGTTTATCTGCCTTTAAGCATATGTTGGTGCACATATGGAAAGATTTATTTCTCTGAAGTGAATAAAAAGTTTCATCAATGTATATTGTAAGGGTCTCCAAACTCTCTAAGCAAAGGGCCAGTTTTTCTATCCTTCAGGTTTTTAGTGGGCAAGACTGTGGTCAGTGGAAGCAAGAAACGCCCCATCATTGGTTTTAATGGGAGGAATAGTGCCTTATTGATGCTGTTAGTGAGATGAATGGTGCCCGTCATTGGTGTCAGTTGGAGAAGTAGTGCCCCAAGGGCCAGATAAAGGCAAGCAAAGAGCCACATCTGGCCCCCGGGCCGCAGTTTGGAGACCCCTGATATATTGTATAATATGCCTAAAACATTTTTTTATGATAAATCATACCCTGATCAATATATGTGCATATACACAAATATAATATAAATAATATAATATATATCCAGTAATATCCAGTTAGCTGCTGGCTATATTACAACTGAGTAATCATCTAGTAAGCTTGTATTAATGCTGGATACATGCTACAGTACAACATTTTTGTTAGTTGAATGCAGCAAATACATAGAAAAATGCAGTAGTTATAATTATGAGTGCAATGTAAAAATTCTTCTTGTACTGAATTAACAACACTTGCAAAACACGTCTTAAAATAAAAAAACATTGTTTAGGATAGAGTGGGGAGAGATTAAAATGCCTGGTGGGTTTTTATTGCTGTCTGTGCCCCTTATATTCACTCTTTTTGTCCTGTTTCCTGTCATTTATAGTGAAAGTGAAAGAAAATCTCACATTTCGGATTCTCACCAGAACAGGAATAAAGGTTCTGTAGTTCTGATGACCCTGGTGCCAGGGATTTCCTCTTTGGAGGTGTTTCCTCTCACTTCCTGTTTTGGCTAAGGAACAGGATGTGAAGGGAAATCTCACCAATGGAACAGGTGGCAAAAAAAAGCTAACAGGGGTTAAATAACCCTCCCATACTGTATCCAGAGGGGAAAAAATTGATTTGTCTACCTTTGTCATTAAATGTTACTACTGAACCATAGATTAGTTAAGGAACATGTACAGTTTTACAGTTTCTTTTTATAAAAAACTTTACGATGTGTTTCTTAGTGAACACAATGTACAGGGATACTGAATACATTAGTCACACACACAGACACACATTATAAGGTTGAACTGGAGAGTCCGGTGTCTTTATTCAACCCTACCAACTATAGTATGTAACAATGTAATTATATGTAGAGATATTAACTTGAGATTTCAATGATTTATCAATGTGTGTTAACATGTTAGAAAGCAATAGCATGTGTATAGTGTGTCATTATTGACAGTATGTACAGGGAGGCAGCCATATTTGTTGATTGCACACACAAGGCTCTTCTTATTGCTTTTCAATATTACATCATGGTTTTACCTTACTGCCCTTACTCATAATGCAAGTCTTTGGGTTTGCTTAATTCTTCAAACAATGCACTCCTGGCTGATATGCATCCTAGTTTAGCTAATATGTTATATCAACAGTTAAACAGTAATAGAGAGATCCCATTGAGCCACTGAGAGCTCCCTCTAGTGGTCAATATATATATATATATATATATATACTGTACTTGTTCTTTAAGACTAAGTTTAGGATTAAATTATTTAAAACATGCCTAAACTCTCCAAATTATACAAAAACAGGGCTTTATGAGCATCTCCAAAATCGGACATATACTCAGGGTAGCTAAGTGAACAGTTGGCTTGCTTGCAGTCATGTCAAAATGGACATGCACTACAACATCCATTTACATGTACAAGTGCACTTATTCAAGAGGAGCTTCAGTCTCCTCTCAAACAATGTAAAGTCAGCAGTTGCAAATACTGTAGCTGCTGACTTTTAATATAAGGACACTTAACTGTCCATTGATTCAGCGATGTCCTCTTCAATCTTCAATCAGCTGCAGGTGCAGGCGTCAGCATCTTAAGTAAGAGAAACTGGCAGTGAAGCCTTGCAGCTTCACAGCTGGTTTCCTACTGCACATGCACGAGTGAATGATCCCGCAGTCTTTTGGGACCTGTGACATGTCCCAGAAAGCTGCGGGGGAGGGGGGGGCTAACTTCCGTCTCAAATCGCCATTTCAAAACCAGCTACCTGCTCAACACCTACCCCCCCCCCCCCCCCCCAAAAAAATAAGTGCCAAATGTGGCAGTGGAGGGGGAGGAGGATGCTAACAAGCGGAACTTCCCCTATATAGGTCAAGTTCTGCTTTCACCTTTCTCCAGGTAACATCAATACAGTAGAGTCACACCCAGGAGTGTACTGTATTAACTGCTACTAGGTCCGCTAGTGATGAAATACCCAGTGTACTCAATCAGGGCTGGATCTGGAACTTGTACGTGCAAAGCCAAAGAAATCCCCTGCAGATATCAAGAGATTTATAAACACGTGTCAACAAGTAACAGTTGGGTTTGTTTACTATTAATATAGCTGATGTGTTACACCATTCAAGAGGTTTATCAAAGTGTTTGGAAGTACGGTATTTTCAGATATAAATGTTTCATTATAGCAAGGTGGAGGTTGGAGAGGATTCATCTCTCTCAGGGGAGATGTATCTCCAAACTATAGTTAACAAAAAAAGAAAACAATTCCAACTGGAATGGTGCACAGAATACAATTTCCTTTTTCCATTCTCAGAAAGTTGCTTCTCATTAGCAGGAGAATTGTGTGGAACTCTTTGGCAGGCAGTAAAATTGGAGTGAGGATTTCTCTAGTTAAGTTCTATTCCACGGGGGCATTAGGACATATCAAAAGTCCATGTCTTCTTTAGAAGTTTCTTACGTATAAGAATATTGCATATTTAATGTTAGGCAAAAGATACAAAGACATCGCTCTGAGAATAACTTCATCATCCATGGTTATTTTATCTGACACTCAACAAATATACACAATCAGAACAGACAGATGAGATTAATACAAATCAAGAAGAACAAAACAGCATAAAACTAGTAATGTATGCACTAAAAGATGAGTATATAAGCTAGATGAATAGAGCAGTTTTACTCTGATGTCTGCTTTTCATTTCCTTTGGAGATCCCATGCTGACTGCTCTTTATACTGCGCAAAATAAAATTCTCACGCCTCTTATACATCGTCTTTAGTGTTCAGGTGACAATTTTATGATCACATTGAAGAGAAACACACTGAATACTTGAGTATAAGAAAGCCAAATAAGCCACTATATGCTTTAGGCTAGTAAAAGTTTGAGTATATGTTTCAGTTAAGTTTGAAAATTCCAACATTTTCAAATTGTTAAGTTCAAAAAAAGTTGTGAACCTCTGAGATACTGTACATAGGTTTCATGAGATAAGATCTGGCTCATCTAAGCTGATCATATGAAAAACTCCAGGCTAAGCAATAATGTGGAAGTTAGTGGACTGGAGCTAAACTTCATGCATCTATCCCATTTTTAAAATAAACCCTTTTTTTCATATTGGATAGATGTCACTGGTAGGGAAGGGGTTAACACTAGGGGGCGATCAAGGGGTTAAATGTGTTCCCTCATTTGTGTTTCTAACTGTTGGGGGATGGAACTGACAAGAGGAGGAGACATATCATTGTTTCTACTTACTAGGAACAAACTATATGTCTCCTCTACCTTGACAGAACAGGGATTTGTGTGTTTACACACACATGTCCCTCTTCTGGTTCTCGTGCCCGCAATCGCACCAATGAGCCAATGAGCGTGGCCGGCGGTTGCGATGACCAACGGCCACGCTCATTGGCTCCCCCGCTGTGCACGCCTGCTATAGGCATTTAAAGCCCCGACATACAGCTACAACAGTTTGTGGGATCGTGACGACCTGCCGCAGTATAATGACAGCGGCTGGTTGGCAAGCAGTTAACGGAGTGTTATAACCCCTGTCATTTTTGTGTCCCATTGGGGAGAATTCACTTCCTCTCCTATAGCCAAAACAGGAAGTGCGATAAAATCCCTCCAAATTACCACCAGAATAAGTGTCCCCATTAGAACATTTCCCCTCTATTCCTATTCCGGTGACAACTCAATATTTGGGATTTTCTTTCACTTTCTCTCTTGGTGATAATGGTAAACAGGGCAAATAGAGAGGGTACAAACAGTGAAAAGAGGTGGCGCGTGGATGAAACAGTGGTGGGAAATTGTAACTGTGCTTATTGGATGTAAATCCAAAAAACTCGAAGCAATGTGATAAAAATCATGTAAAACAACGCAAAGCATAAGTCCATATGGATGATCTGAACCGTCCATATCTAATTAAGTTCTAAGCACTACAATCAGGCTGCCAGCTGTGGAGAGTAAGAAGTGACTCTGTGAATAAACCAAGAGGAAAACAATAGCGTCATCTGAGTGCAGTATTAGTGATAAATGAACCTTTTATGATAAGTAATCACAAACAAAAGGTGAAATTACACATATCCAAATGTCAAGTAAGACTTACTTGCTGCACTGGTGTTGTCCTGAATAGCTGCAGGTGATATGACTTCAAGCCGTGGCTGCGCTGGTGGTTCCCAGGGTTTCATGGCCAGTAGACATGCACTGACAGCAGTAGTATCAACACCGGAGGTTGGGCAGGAGGCTTGGCTCAGGCCCTACTTCAATATAGAGAGCGAATCTAAGAAACAAAAAAAAGTTGACAAGTGTTCTAATCCATGCTAAAAAATGTTTGTCTTTGGATATACTTTAGTTCCTCTAATGGTTCTTGCTGAACCAGCTTCCTTCTCCAGGTCTTCTAGTAATCCAGGGGCTGCTATGTTACTGTTTTCTGTATATTTTTTTATAGCTACGGGTAGGGTACATCTGAGAAACATGCACAGTCTGCATCTGCTAAAGGGTCTTGAGTGGAACCTGCTCATCTTGTCCATCCTGACATAGCTGGGGTATGGTTGTGGTGGATTGAGACAGAGGCAAAAATTCCAAGAAATATACCTGCAAACAGTAGACAATTAAGTAAAATTAATCTGAAAGTCATGAAGTGGCAATAAATGTATGCTCCAAAGTCATGTTTATGGCGCTAAAACACCACTTTGTTATTAGTGAATGTAAAGAGAAGGTAGATCTTCTGAGTCTGTTAAGATATCTAATCTATGCAAAGTCTGTGATAAGAGTAACTGTGAGGGCTTACAGTGTTCTGGTACCACCAACACCTAAGGCGCAATTTTCTGGAGAGTATATAGGGCAGGCCGTATAGTATATATACTGCTATTAAGAGTATATTGTGCCTGGGGGACCCCCATGCCATTTATTTTTTAAATTTGGGTGCAGGGTTCCCCTTAATATCCATACCAGACCCAAAGGGCCAGGAACCCATGCTGTTTTTTTCAATGATTTTCATCTATATTGTCCAGGACCCGACAATACATTATATCTGCCAGTAGTTTTTAATGACATTTTTTCCTTTAGAAATGTAATTATGCTATGGTATAAACACGGGAAAAATGCGCTACTTTACAGGCATACTAACGACACCTCCCAGGCACATTATTTAAAGGAATATTTCATTTTTGCACTTTAAGCATTATTAAAATCACTGCTCCCGAAAAAAATTTAATTTTTAAAACTTTTTTTTGCATTGATACTTGTCTCCTGGGACAGTACCCGGGTCTCCAACACTTTTTATGGCAATAACTTTCATACAAGCCTTTAAAATTAGCACTTTTGATTTCTTCACGTTCGTGTCCCATAGACTTTAACGCTGTTCGCGTGTTCAAACAAATTTTTTGCCTGTTCGCATGTTCTGCTGCGAACCGAACCGGGGGTGTTTGGCTCATCCCTACTGTCCATGATACTTTATTTGCGCTAAAAGTCTAAATTTTAGGACAAGCTTCCAGGGTGTTTCCCTCTTCTCAGTCTAAGCTGTACTGATACACAAAGTGTTATCAAATTGTAGGAAAATCCCTGAGAAAAACACACACACTTATAAGTAATTAAACTGAGATAATGGTTAAGATAAGGAAAGAGATAGACTGGGGAAATGGGAAGGGGGGAGAGTAAGGCCCCTTTCACACAGGGCAGGTTCCGTTGGAGTCCACCTGCTCAGCAGGGAATCTGTCCGCTGATCCCCGCTGAGCAGGCAGATGGCTGGTCTGTGTCTGCTCCACTTATGCAGAGCTGATACAGACACGGGCTGTTTTTATGGGCAGTCGGATGTAAACAGACCACCTGTCCGTTTACACCCAACAGCCATCTGATCTGCCAGACAGATGGGGAATAGATCCGCATCCATCAGTTTTTAGAGGATAGGATTGGATCGAATGTCAACGGACACATGTCTGTTGACACCTGCTGCTCCATAGAGGAGACTGGAGGGTCTGATCGAGTCCATCTGAAAACTTACAGGCGGGGCCGATCGGTCTGCTAGTGTGAAAGGGGCCTTACTCACAGAGATTAAAATGGTCATAAAACTGTTGGATAGTGATTTAGAAGACTTGGGTCAACATTTATCTCTTCATAACATCATCTCTTGTGTCAAATAGAAGTAGCATTCGTAGTTCAAAAGTTTTCCTTACTTACTTACTAGTAGTTTTAAAGTTCTCTTCAAGAACCAAAACATTCATGTCTTCCATACAGTGTTCTGCTTGTGAGAAATGATGTCCCACAGGTGTACTGTAATCATCTTCCATATATTTTAATGTTTCAAACTGTTTATTCATTTTTGAGCATTACAAGAGAAAAAAAGTGTTCCATGGGGATAGTTTCCACAGAATAAGAACTGTCACATAGACAAACAGAAGTGGTCACTACAAAATGAACAAAACTAAAAAAATGTATGCATGCCTAACAGCAATAGCCCTTACTTACATAGAGCTCATAGCAAGAACAGCTTGGACATCAACATTTCAGATTAAGTTGTTTACAGTGCTATCTGAAAGCCAATGAGAGTATAACAAGGCCTATCAAAAGCTAAACTTGTCATTATTTAGCTTATATAGAGCACCAAACTAATGAAAACACCAATGTACATTAAGAGGGGGTTACGCAGAACATAAGTAGAGCAGACAAAGGTCAGAACTTATATTTTTTTATGGTATTTCTGTGTAAATTGATTACTGGAGGTACAGCCGTGCGGTCCTGTAATATTGAAGATCCTATTTGCGTGTATTGCATTTTTTAATAGATTGACAATTTGCAGCGCTTGCTATTCAAAGGTTTGGTTCCTTTGTGTCCCCGTAAACAGAATGATGTTTCCTGCTGATTAATTTATGCCTGAGGTTGGGTGGATGCCTGAAGGTGCATTGATGATTGTTGGAATCTTTCATGTGCTGTTATGATGGGTTGCAGGACTTTGATTATCATGCTTATCCCATCTAGTGCTTAATATTATGTGGTACACAATATTTTCTTTCTTTTCTGTTATAAGAGATTTACCCTTCAGTTTTCAAGGTAATGTTTATGCTAGTACTGATGGTTTTATTTTTGCAATCTTGCTTATGAAAGGTTTCTGCTAGTTATCTGAGATGTTTATTTCTGATCTTTGGGTCCGAGCATATGTGGTGGTATCTAGTGGCTTGGCTGTTTTTGATGGCTCATTTGGTGTGTTTAGGATGGAAGCTGGAACTGTGGAGATCAATGTATTGGTCAGTGGGTTTCCTGTATATTGAGGTGTGCAGTTTGTCATCCCTGATAAATACTGGCTAGTAAGTTCACATCTGTGCTTGAATCATCCATTTTTTTGATTGACTGGTGAAATATATTAGGTAGTTAGTGGAGTTTTTATATATTTTTTTTATCTCCCAATATAATGAAAATATCCTCAATATACTGATAGTATATATAAACCTTTTTTATGGGTGGTCATTTTTACATTGTTGCTACTACAGGGATCTCCACTAGCTTCTGGGACCTCTGCTGAGTGGCTGTCCTGCTGCATTAAAACCAGAGGAGGTCAACAGGGGTGCTATTCGGTGAACACTTTGCATTATAGCAAAGTTCTCTCTGACTGGACAAAGTGTAAAGATGGGGCAGAGACATTACGATCTCCACCTCTTCCAATCAAAGAATGCTTTGCATTCATTTAGAAAATGCAGTGTTCCCTGAATGGTGCCCGTGTTGACTGGGAAAACTTCAGCTTTAAGGAATTTGTCCTCCAGATCTACCTTAAAAAAAGTTGACATATTTGGCTGCCATTTTACTTCCCATAGCAGTACCTATACACTGAAGATAAATGTTGTTTTTCACAGTGAAATAGTTGTGTGTTACAATGAATTCAATGAGTTGTGTAACATCCTCTGAAATTTATTTTTGGTTTGGTTTAGATGATAAGAATCTGTGACCAGTGTTGGTCATGTTACTTTAAAAAGGTAATTAGTTAAGTTACAAATTACTTCTCCCAAAAAGTAATTGGTAACTCAGTTACTACATTGGAAAAGTAATTAGTTACGCAGCAAAGTAACTGTGACTTTTTTTTTATATTCTATAGGTGTAACTAAGGGGCGTGTCTAGTATTACTGTAAGCATGGAAGAAAGGGGCGCATTTATTATTTTTGTTATATATATCGTGTAACCAAGGGGCTGCTGTATTATTACTCTAACGAAGGGGCAGATCTGTTATAGCGTGTAAGCAAGGGGCTGTTTAGGTTCGGCAATTTTCGTAAGCTCCGTAGTCCTTTGTACTGCGCAAGCGGTGCGCCTGCGCAGTACAGAGGGTCCTTATCCGACGGGGGAACTTTTTTGGCAGGACACCGGAATTACACTACTGCCATCTAGTGGCGGTAGATGTAATTGCGGTAACGCCGCCCAAGTAATGGGAACTGTGTTACCATGAGGGGAAAAGTAATCAGTTAGATTACTCGTTACCCTCTAAAGTAACTGCGTTAAGTAACTCTGTTTATTTTAACTCAGTTACTTACATCACTGTCTGTGACATGCAGCAATCCCACCCTTGTGAGGGATGTGGCTGTAAAGTGATTCTACCTCAATAGTTACTAGAAGTGTATTTGGTGGTTATTGATTTATATTGTGAAGCTTGGTCAGAATATCACTTGTATCTTGCAGGAAACTAACCCTAACTAATGGTTTTAGAATTTTTTCTACAAGACATGAGATTTGTTCAGTGAGTGTATTCATACCTGTTACTGTATGATGGGTGTGGCTAGATTTCCATGGTTTGTGGCTTTTGGGCAGCATATAGAAGTTCCCAATTTCTGGATTTTGTGGAATAGCACATAATTAATCCTAATGGCACGCAGCATGCACAGGAAATCCCACCTACACTGTACTTGCAGTGCCCGTACAGGCTGCAATTTCTAAAATGCTGCAGGCACCTTTTCCCTATGTTTCAGCCCATTCAAATGAATGCCGTGCCTGCGCAAAACGTGGTTTGCAGAGCCATAATAGTGTGAACCTAGCCTTAAGCTGTTTTTGTTCCTTTTACAGAAACAAACAATCAACCCCCTGTCAAGCAAGGGCAGCCACGTACGGATTACAATTCTGCTAAACTGGACGAATTTCGAACCAGTGTATGGCGAACTTAAAGAGGAATTATACCCTCCCCCCCCCTATTTATGTTTTACTGCTCTCCTGCTTAAGCCTGGTACACATTACTAGTTTTTTTTTTTGTTCAACCCAGCAGGGCTGAACAAAAATAAACTGACAGCTCAGGAGGAGCCGCTGTACTAACTATGCAATGTCAGTACATCAATCTCCCTTGCTGAGCTATTGTGTTTTGACAGGGGATTTGCCCCCTGCCAGAACACTCCATTTAGCACTATCATTGGGAGCCGATCAGGAGATCTTTTTCAGCCATTCCCCTTTGAGAGAAGCTGGCCAGCCATTTGGCCAGCTTCTGTCATACCGCCTGCAGTACACAGGGGCTTAATGAACTGGGCTATTGAACTGGCCGATGCCGCCCAACATTTGGCCCGTGTGTACTAGGCTTTACCTGATTCTGAGCTGGCCACACTTTTGATATTCACCCACACAAAGGATCCAGCGTTATCCTGCTGATATCCTCTTCTCTGCAGCCGCCGACGGGTCCCGCGTCGCCATGTTCATCTGTGACGTCATTAGCAGGCTGCGTTGGCTCTTCTGGCACAACTTACCATTGACGCCCTTCTAGGCATGCCCCCCTCCTAGTGAATGGGGTGACATGTGTGGCTTCCGGTGCCTCCTGGGATTTGCACGTCACATATCGTCATAGGTGAATGATGGAGATTGGGGGATGGGCCAAAAAAGAAAAAACAGATAAATGTGCAGAAAAGGGTGGGCGGAATGCAGAGGAGACAAGTCATCGGAATGGGTGGAGATCTGCTTTAAAGTGGTTGTAAACCTTTACAGATCACTTTTCGCTACAGGTAAGCCTATAATAAGGCTTACCTGTAGCTACCCAGGATATCCCCTAAACCTGCACGGTTTAGGAGATATCCCCTGTATTTGCATGTGCCGTTACCGTGCGCTTGCGCGGGAGTGATGTACCCGTACCCAATACCCGGAAGTAACCCCCAGGAGTGATGTCACCAGCCAGTGCTGTGCACGGGCACCGCAGCGAGGGCTTCCATCTCAGGTGAGTATTGCTATGCATACTAGCTCATTATGCCTTTGCCTTGCAGGTGGTTTTTTTGGGGGGTTACAACCACTTTAAGTGTGCAGTTTAGGCTTACACCCTGCCGGAGGTGTGAAGTTGCTGCTCTTTTTCGTCTTGTCACATTCCATCATCATGGGTTTGCTTCATTCTGTGGAAATATTCAGTTTCTCCTGAAGAATTCCCCCACATCCGAGGATAATTAGATATGATCCAATAAGGTGGTTGAGTAGAATGTGAGAATGTGAGACCTTTGAAGAGGACTGTTATTTCTGGTTCTGAAACTTTGTGATCTGACAAGTTAATTTTAAGTTCCACTGTTATATCCACATTTTCAGTAAAGTCCACATGTTTACATGGGATACCTTGGGAATTTGGCTTGGCTTTCAGGTCACTGATAGAAGGAAGTGTAGATGTGTCGGTTTTATGTTGGGTTGTATTCAAAAAGTATTCTCTTGGTATCGTTTCTGCAGTTTTTTTTGCTTCTTATTCATAGCAAGTTTTTACAGTCACCTTTGTAAAGCTTCCATTTCTTTTTTTATTTGGTTTGTGTTGGTTGGATACATTGCTGTTAAGGTTTCAAAAACTGATTGGGAAATTTGAGGGCCCATTCACACTAGGAACTGCATGTTAATTGTATGGAATGGGCTGTGCATTGTAGTTCTGTGCAGTGCTATTTCAGCCCATTCATTTTGACTGGGCTGAAATCGTACTGCACCACACCAAATGTAGTGCACGCACTACTTTTGAAAACGCACTGTAACCAGATCGTATGTAACTGTAAAGGTAAACGCACTGCGTTTGTGATCTGCATTTGGAGTGTCGTTAACTTTGCACTTATGCCCCCTGCAGATCGCAAAGGCAGTGCGATTTGAATGCGGTACAGGAAACTGGCATGGAATGCATGAACGAGCCCTGAAACCAGTCAGGAAAGGAAAGCTTTTGAACTACAAAAGATAATTCTGTTTGATACAAAAGATAATGGACTAAATGTTTACCTTAGGCTGGCCATGCACAGATTGACTGGACTGGTTGTACTGAATTTGATCTACCGATTGACTTTAGTACAACCTGCTTGCTGGGTTTTTCTTGTGCGATTGTATTCTGGCGGTGGGGAAATAGCACAGTGGGAGGGATTTCGCCATCAACACTGAGTGTGTTAATGGGGGAATCAAGTGATTTTCTTTCCTTCAACCCATGGTTAAAGGAAAGAAAATTGCATAATCTATGGCTTGCTTAAGTTTTTGTTTCAATATTTTTATCCAAGTTTCACAAGAGTTTACAAAATGGTCATAAAGAATGCATACAGTAAAAGATATATACTAGATAGATAGCTATCCAAACTTTTTGTTAGACATGAAACTACACCTACAATATATATTCTTCCTAGTAGAGATTTCTACTGACGATACAGTTTATATCATCTGGGTCTCCATGAGGTAGTCCCAGTGCTCGTTTATTGGTGGACTGACAAAACATGGAAAATTTATTGGCGGAGCACTTTTTTTTTTTACTGACAACCTGAGAAACTAAAACAGTGAATATTTGAACAGTATAAACATGATATAGAAACACTGACAATACCTATAAAAAGTTAATTTGCTCAATTTACACTTAAAAAGTCAACACAGTATGAAATTATCAGCCCCTGATATTTACTGGCAGTTGTAATAAAATCACAGATTTTTACAAACTGTCAGTAAATTTACTGGTGGTTGGCAACCCTGCCTTGGTGCTTTAGAGGGATTCAGACTTTGTATAGCCCGTCCTATTTCTATTTCCGAAAATTCTGAGTGATCTTGCATCAATTTGGGCAAGGGAATATTACTAAAATATTCGTCCTTTTTACCCTGGTCGACTTTTGCTGGTTCGCTGTATAATTTAGAGTAAAATTTAGTAAATTCCTTTAAAATGAGTTCTGGACTTTGGGACGAGTGTCCATTGTTTAATCTGAGTTTAGGTAAGGCTGGGGTATAAGGATGGGGAACCAATTTCCTTGCTAGTAACGTGGTGAGTTTTTCCCCCATCGTATAGTATCTGTGTCGTGACCAATGTATGCGCTTTTCTGCCTGAGTGGTAAGACTCAAATTCAATGCCAATTTGACCATATCTATTTTGTGTCTGATGTCTATCTGCCGCGATGCTCATTGTTCAGATAGTAGATCATTCAAATCCTTCTCTTGTTGTGTAATCGTACTGTCGCGGGATCGTTTGATTCTGACCGCTATTTGTATCAACTTACCACGAATAGTGGCCTTATAGGCTGCCCAATTAATAATAGTTGAGGTGACTGATGGCTAATTCTCCCGAAAAAACATGCGTATCTCCGCCTCTATCTTGTTTAGTACTTCCGGGTCATTTAACAAAGTTACGTTAAGACATCATGGGGAGGAGTGTGTTTTTTTTTGCACAGGTCAGAAAGGGACAACAGGACCAGGGCGTGATCCGACCACGGGGGTGGCAAGGATTTTGACAGATGTTACATGTGGTACTAATGAAGAACCTATAAATATATGATCGATATATGATTAGGTACCATAGACGTGCGAGTAATACCGTATATACTCGAGTATAAGCTGAGTTTTTCAGCACATTTTTTTGTGCTGAAAATGCCTCCCTCTGCTTATATTCGTGTCAAGCATTTTTCTGCTGCAGAAAATTACATTTTCCAAACCGACTTTGGGGCTCCGTATCTCAGGGCCGCTTGGTGCTAGGAACCCCAAATTTTGTATACAAACCCAGTGGAACTAGCACTACAACATATCCAGCACCCCGAGATATGGGGCCCCAAAGTCGGTTTGGAAAATGTCTTCTCTGCTGCAGAAAAGTGCTTGACATTTTCCGAACTGATTTTGGGGCCCCGTCTCGGGGCCACTTAGTGCTAGGATACGTTGTAGTGCTAGTTGCACTGGGTTTGCACACCAAATTTGGGGTTCCTATCACTAAGTGGCCCAGAGATACTGGGCCCCAAATTCGGTCAACTGTGTCCATCTGCAGCAATGTCATTTCGGGACACTTTGGGTCCAGAAATCCCAAATTTTGGCTGCAGCTAGGAGGCATCTAGGAACCCTTAACTACCTAGTTTGAAGTTTGGGCACAGTAAGGCATGCAAATGGACACAGTGAGGCTGCAAATGGGCATTGTTGACCGTCTTTTTCACTTACAGTAGCTGCGCATCTCACCCTAGGCTTATACTCGAGTCAATAGTTTTTCCCAGTTTTTTTGTGGTAAAATTAGGTGCCTCGGCTTATATTCGGGTCGGCTTATAGTCGAGTATATACAGTAAGTATAATCCCTGGTAGAGGGATTATCCAACCGCCAAGCATCGATTAAATTATTACTATGTAGCAACCGTGCTAATTTACTACCATTTCTGTGTACGTGTTTGAATTTGTAATTTATTAGTAGACAATTTATTTAACATTTGATCTAAAGGTAAATTACTGTCGCCGCCCAGAATCACCTGTCCTTGCGCCTTCGGGAGAAGTACTGTTAGCACGTTATGAAAAAATTCCAGCTGACCTGAATTGGGAGCGTAGTACAATATAAAAGAGACTAATTGGTCATTAATACGACCCACCACCATTATGTACCCACCCATTTTATCCTTTACTATAGTCATAGGGGTAAAGGACACCTTTCGTGAGAAACGGACAGCAACTCCTCATTTTTTTCTCAGTACCGGAGGATAAGTAAAACTGCGGATAGCGGGCACTAAGATACCTCAGGGTCGAGGTTTTGGAGAAGTGAGTCTCTTGTAACATCAGTATATCTGCTTTTTGTTTATAATAATAGAGGAAAGCTTTCACTCTTGGGAGGGGAATTGAAACCTTGCACATTGTGTGTAATGAGAGAGTACTTAGTTAAATAGGCAGCTGACATCATGACTTGGCAGAGAACACTCACCAGGACACAGATGTAGAGCCTCCAGGCTCCAATGACTGGACAACAAGGGCAGCTCAGGAGTCCATAAGGGCCTGGCAGGACCGGAGCAGGAGGTAAAAAAAAAAACCAGAAAAGCAGAGAAATTAATAAGAGATTCAAGAAAATGGCAAGGCCTAGGTTAACAAGACGCACTATATGTAACATGTTAACTTTAAAATAGGAACAATGGGGGGACAAAGCCATTCCCAGGTCATTATCCTGGGGGATCTAACGTGAGGTTACCCCCATCCGAAGATTGGAGCCAGGTCACTAGAGTGGCTTATGAGTCCACCCTGGCTTAAAACTATATTCATTGTAAATGAACAGGAGGTTAAGTAATAAAAAACTAAAAGTATCAACTATTAGTGTGGTTAAATCCGCAAGGGGATGCCCAGTACACAACCTCCCCCCAGAGTGCTCTGGGGAAATAGTGGCAGGCCAGAAATCTGGTCACCCAGTGGTGCTGTCAACCAACTGAGCCGATCCAGGAACAGTAGGTCAGCAACTAATGAGCAGCAAGGCAGTCAACCGTAACTTTAATATTATGGCGGAACCTGAGAACTGAAAAGTCTGCCCAACAAGGAAGGCTGTCCCCTCTAATTGCTCGTCTAGTGCGTTGTGAAGAACATATTGGGGACAAGGGATGATTCATTTGGGTAGAAGAGGAGGGAGAGGGGGTCAGCTGATTTCTTGAAATAATGCCCTGCTCCAGCAGTAAATCTTCACCTTCATGGTAGGTTGAAAAGGAGTAGGATTTGCCCTGGTAGGTAAAGGAGAGCCGGAATGGGAAAGACCAGCGATATTTTATGCGACGGTTCAGCAGCTGTTGGAGAAGAGGTTTCAGATTTCTGCGCTTTTGCACCATGGAGGGGGTAAGATCAGCAAACAAC
Source organism: Lithobates sylvaticus (assembly GCA_028564925.1). NCBI lineage: Eukaryota > Metazoa > Chordata > Amphibia > Anura > Ranidae > Lithobates > Lithobates sylvaticus. The sequence continues at coordinate 392,145,992 of CM053028.1, forward strand.
TGAATGGGTGTTAGCCCCCGTACACACGGTCGGAAATTCCGACCACAAAATCCGTTTTTTTCCAATGGATTTTGTCCGATACTGGTATTGCATACACGCGGTGGGACAAAGTTGTCGGAGAATCCGATCGTTCAGAACGTGGTGACGTTTGTTGCATACTATGGAACTACATAGAGGCGAGTAGCCAATAGCTTTGGTCTCGTAATTTGATCTGAGCATGCGTGGCACTTTGTCCGTCGGAATTCCCTACACGCGATCGGAAAAAGTCTGATCGGATTTTGTTGTCGGAAAATTTGACAACATTCCGACAACATAATCCGATCTGACTTTTTCCATCGGAATATCCGACCGTGTGTACGGGGCATAACAAAAAGCATCGGGTCCTGGCGTTTTCTGGAGGCCGTTATAAATTTTTCCTTGATCCTGTAGTGCGGCTTCACGATCACATCCCATTGAAGTCCATCCGACCTGGGGGCTGTGAGGGCTCTGTGGATCCTATCCACCTCCAACTGATGACGTGAGATGTCAGGAGTATCAGTTCTTTCATAAGGGCATGGATGGCCCCTTCCAGATCTGTGTGGGTTTCTGGTAGGCCCCGGACCCGCACATTTTAGTGGCGAGACCTGTTTTCCAGGTCTTCTATTTTAGCGTAGGCCTCTTCTAATCGCTCCTGAAGCTCTGTAGCAATCCTGGTATCCTGGTTTATTCTGGTTACTGTGCCTTCCACCTTTGTTTCAATTGTGACCAATCTGAGTCCAAAACTCTGTATGTCTTGTTTAATATCATGGGTATTGATAGAGCAGGCTTTAGACAGTTCCTGCTGTAGCATAGTAGAAGAACGGGCCAGCAGCACTGTGTCCCATAGGGAACAGGGTGAAATGGTGTTTCCTCATGAGCAGGGCTAGATTGGCTAAAGATGGACTCTGCTAATTCAGCCACATTTCTGTCTATGGAGGAGCCTCGAGAGCCCACCTGCTCTGGTAGCTCCAGGGGCACCTTGGGGGACAGAGACAGAGAGAGGGATTCATCCCAAAGGTTCCCATCATGTTCCCCTGATGACTGGGAGGAAAAGGTCCCGCATATCTGCTCTGGGAGGGGGAGCTACAGTCTCCGGTGAGTGGGGCTGTGTATTGCTCTGGCTGCCGCATGTGTCTGTCTTACACGGCACCATCTTGGGAGAAGGAGTCTGCCCAGGGGGAGGGGACCGTGCCTGTCCCTGCCGATTATTATTTTTGTATTGCCTTTTTTTTGGTTGGCCCGAGGTCCGGCGCTGCATGGCAGTCTCCTTGTGACCTGCAGCCGTCGCAGGTGATCTCCCGATCCTCCTGTACTGTTTATTGCTGTGTTTTTAGAAACCGGTGTGCGGAGCTCAGTCACAGCATGACTGTTCCCGTGGCCGTGCGCATGCACACTCAGCTTGCTTAAGTTTTCAAAAGCAATATCCAACATTGTGCCCTCCCCCCTTCTAATTCCACTGCCTACTTCTTGACATGGTTTTGGCTATCAGATCAGTACTGCTTATTTCTTAACCAAGAAGGAAGCAACCTAAACCCTGAAAATTGAAATGTTAGTGCCAAAAAAATAGTATATTGGCCAGTTGTTTTTGTTAAAGTGCACTAATATGGCTCCAATCGCCTGAAATGTTTAGGAAATACGTTTTCAGATCCTTATTCCTCCATCAGCTGCTTTTACTGTTCAGTGCATTTCTGGAGATGTGAGCTTGTCCATTCCTGACAACATACCATTCAGATGTCTCCATTCATTCTTTCATCTGCAGGATACAAATAGTAGCTAAATTTGTATTGGTTGCAATGGGTAGCAGAGACATTTCCCTCTCCACACATTCTTATAAATCACCCCTAATGTTCCTAGGCACTTTCTTTATTCATTTTCACCTCACTCAGTATGAGTCAGAATTGTTTTATACATACACTAGAGAGGATCAGTGACTGTGGGATCTTTCATTTAGCAGAATTGCTTTGCTTAAGCTCAGTTTTATTAGTCTCTGTTCTACAAAGAGACATGTAAGTACTGAATTTGTTTTTCTCTGCATTAGAACGGATTGCAGATCAAAAAAAGCTCAATATAATTATGTGAATATTGATAGAACATAAAAAGCAGTTTATGTGCGATTGATTTTTTTCGAGGCTTAAGACAGCTTATAGCAGTTAGAGCAATAGAAATCCTTGGCAGACGGTCTGCAGTTCCTTCCTGCTCTCCTATATTAGCTAAAGTTCTCTCTGCATTTGGAAATGACATATGGAACATCTTAGAATGCTGTTGAATAGAGAAAATGAAATGTCACCTAGACACATTTTCCTGTCTCTCCTTCTTGCCTTTTTTTCATTTCAGAGAGCCACAGCCAAGACTGCAGACTATTTTCTAGGCTGCCAGAAAACTAAATAGATGACTTACAGTATACCTATACTCTTCACTACCCCTGTATTTTACCATGTTTGATGAATGAACTTCATTCATTTAGAGTCAGGTTTCACAATTTGCCATTTAATACTGAGACCGTCTTTATAGCTTCTGCTTCAAGCAGTAAAATTCAAGTTTTCAAACCTGTTTGTGCATTGTACAGTACTATTTGCACTGCATTACACATACCGTAGCTTCAAACACACCTGCACTATAGCGCACCACAATACATGTGCCATTGTGAAGTTCTGCTTTTCTTAAAATGCTGCAGGTGTAGAGACTTAATGCAATGCCCATCAACACACAAAAATGCATGTGTGAATGGGCCCTGAGAGGAAGCTGCTGCAGTATGGCTGTTTTATATATCAAAGTGGTTGTAATCCCTATTCATGAAATTTTACCTAGTGTCAGAAACCATGAATCAGACCAAGACAGGAGTACAGTTAAATCACACTTGTTTAATAATAAAATTAAAAAGAAAAAAAATGTAGTCAAAACATAGCCAAAGTTCAGGAACCGCAACGGATAGCCAGCCAAGCCAGAAGTCAGGGATCAATGTAGTGGAACAGCAAGCAGGATCTGGAGCCAGAAGGGATGTCAGCAAAGCAAGTCTTGAACAGGATCGCAGGAGATCGTTACTGTGATGTTGACCAAGGCGAAGGCAGAGACCCTCTGGACTGGACTGTTTAAGTAGGCAGGACTGACGAACAGGTTATCATCAACAGCTGAGAAACTGTGGAGCGAAAGGAGCTGGCAATTAGCTGACAGCTGAGCTGCCAGCTCACAGAAGCAAGGGCTGAGCCCAGCCCTGACACCTAGGCACATATATCTGTAGTGTTTACTTATATCTCTCCTAAGCTCTAAGTACCGTGTCTTTATGGCGCTCTGTTCTTCTGTTATCAGCAGTCACTTCTGACAAGTTCTCCGACACACAAGATAACAGCAGCTGAAAATTTGTGTTGGGGAGAGAGCTTAGAGGTAGATAAGCAGGGAACTTGTCTATTTAGATAACAGCTCTGTGTGGGTTCTTCGCTACAACCACAGCTGCAAGTCTTTTTGGGTATGTCTCTACCAGCTTTGCACATCTAGAGTGTCAAATTTTGACCCATTCATCTTCCCATCAACTCTGACCAGCTCCCCTGTCCCTGCTGAAAAAAGCATTCTCACAACATGAGCTGCCACCACCATGTTTTATGGTGGGGATGGTGTGTTCAGGGTGTTGTGCAGTATTAGTTTTCATGCCGCACATAGTGTTTTGCTTTTAGGCCAAAAAGTTCAATTTTGGTCTCATCTGACCAGAGCACCTTCTTCCATATGTTTGCTGTGTCCCCCACATGGCTTCTCACAAACTGCAAACGGGACTTCTTATGGCTTGCTTTCAACAATGGCTTTCTTCTTGCCACTATTCCACAAAGGCCATATTTGGTAGGTTTGCAGTTGTGCCATACGCTTTCCATTTTTGGATGATGGATTGAACAGTGCTCTGTGAGATGTTCAAAGCTTGGGATATTTCTTATAACCTAACCCTGCTTTAAACTTCTCCACAACTTTATCCCTGACCTGTCTGGTGTGTTCCTTGGCCTTCATGTTCACTAAGGTTCTCTAACAAACATGTGAAGGCTTCACAGAACAGCTGTATTTATTGAGATTAAATTACACACACGTGGACACTATTTAGGTGACTTCTGAAGGCAATTGGTTCCACTAGATTTTAGTTAGGGGTATCAGAGTAAAGGGGGCTTATGATTTTCCTTCCACTTCACAATTAGGTGCACTTTGTGTTGGTCTATCACATAAAATCCCAATAAAATACATTTATGTTTTTAGTTGTAACATGACCAAATGTGAAAAATTTCAAGGGGTATGAATCCTTTCTCAAGGCACTGTACTTGCCCCTGAATGTCTGCTCTATTGTATACACAATAGATGTATCCTGGGGCAGCCATATTAGGGCCAAAGTTGGCATGGATGATTTTAATCTCTTGCTGCTGAGCTATTTAACCTTTTGTTGCCAATCACCTCATTTGAAACACTTTGAAATCATATGAACAGATTGCCCAGCATGAGATTAAACTCACCTGTGTAGTATAGCTGGACAAATTAGTGATTCAGCCTTACGGCATCCAAAAGGTTTGTTATAATAATGTATTTTATTTTGTTAGAACAACTTTTTTTTTAAATATACTAGTAGTTTTCGCAATGAATTTGTACCAGCAATAATTTACCATTTCAATATTTTTATTGGGTTTTTAGTAAATGGGAAAACAAACCTACATAAGATACCTACATGGGGGCCATAACATAAATACAAAAGTGCACAATTCACAATATGCATGAGGTAGGACAGATTTGTACATCAACCATTTCAAGCTAGGTTGCACTGGGTGGCTGCGCTGACAGGACTAGATAACTAAACCAGGCATGGGGGGGGGGGGACATTAAGGTTGAAGGGAACGAGGGGCTAGTGAGGAAAGGTGTTGCATCCCACACAGACTCCAAAGAAAAAGAGAAGAAAGGGCCACAAGGCTCACAAATTAGAGGAATGTAAAGTTGCCAATGCATACTTTATCCAAGGGAAGTTTTATGAAATTTGGATTGGATGTCATTGAGGATACTGACATTTTTTCATTAGCCAACATCATATTCATGCGGTCCCTTACCGCCTGAATGGGAACTAAAATATGTTTAGAAAAGGACCTTGTAGGCAGTCTTTAAGATAGATGTGTTGAAGGAACATTTGCCTATTCTTACCCAGGCCTTGTTCCAGTCTTCTGAATCCATAGGGGTGATTAAGTCCTGGTTCCATTGGACAACATAAGATAATTAGGTGGGTGAGCCCCTCATGTTGAAACAGAAATACAAAAGAGATGTAGGTTTTGGGGCCTGGGTAGTGGAGACAAGTGTGCTGAAAGGGAGCTGTGTATGGGAAGGAGTCCAGTTTCCGTAGTGACCCAATTACCCAATAGCGTAAATGCAAGTAGAGGATAAATTCCAAGTTGGGTACTTGGTAGTGTTCCTGGAAGGAGAACCAGGTGGCGAAGAAGTGATGGACTTGGGTGAAGCCATGTTATGTCCACCATCTAAAGGATCCTGCAAGATCTTCTCCTGGGGGAAAGAGAAGGGTATGGAGGATGGGTAGCAAAGGTAGGAACAGGGACATAGATTTGCTTGAGCAGTCCCACAGCTTCAAACTAGGAGCCATTAGGGGACTCTAGGAGTGGGAGCCACAGCAAATCCGTCATAGGAAAGGAGCGACAATTAAGTATTTTCTTAGGAACACCCACAATGGGCTATCCACCATACCATGAAGGAGAGACAATTGGGATATTTGTGCTGCCTTATATTATTGGTCAAGTTTGGGGACCCTAACCCATCCTTTTTCCTATGAGCATATAGGGTACCATGGTCTACTCTTGAATGGTTTTCTAACAAGCGGAGGCAAATTGCAGGGATTTTGACTTGCAGGGTCCTCATATAGTACTGAACTTTCAGAAGAATAATAATTTTTATAGCGTTAACACATCCTGTCTATAACAGTTGGGAATTTCCAACTTCGTTAGAGGGAGGGGAGAGAGAGTGTGCAAAAGTGCATAATAGTTTACAGAAAACAAAGCAGCATAGCCAGAAGTAACTTTGATCCCCAGATAGCCCCCCCCTCCCCCCATGGTAAAAGCCGACCTTTGGATTTCGTGGGATTTGCTTTTAAGCCAGAAATGTCTGCAAAGTGGGAGAAAAGCTGTTGGAGGCTTGGGAGTGTCATATGGGTGGTTGGTAAGAACCAGGTGAGCATTGAGCAAAGAGGTTGAGTTTAAAATGCAGCTCTGCATACGAGACTCCTGTAATTTTAGGGTTAGCTTTGATTGCCATGGTTAGCAGTTCAATGGCCAGAATCATGTGTGTACCAGCAATAGTTTTCAAGAAGAAATCTTTACTTCTCCTCCATTGGAAATGGAAAATTATTTTAATGAGAAAGACATGAAAAACATACAAACCCCTCCATGCTGCAGCAAAAGACCCCAATGTCTAATGCTGAACGTAGGTAAAATTAGTTGGTTGGTGCTTAATTTATAGTCCGGCTATTCCTAAATTGTAGACTCATTAAAGAATGCCGTAACTCACAAACCTGAGCCTTTCAATTTGGATTCGTAGGTTTTCCTAATACCGTATACCTATGTAGGCAAGTGTTAAAAGCCTTGTCAGATTTCTATTGCTGTTTGTGTACCCACTGGCCAGAATAACACTTTCTATTTGCCCTGATTCCCTTTTTCATTAGTTTGAAAAATGATGGGCAATACATAATTTTAAAGTTGTTACCAAGCAAGGATAAAGGCTAAATCTTCCAATGGGGACACCGGTTCCAGTCAAAACTGTCTAAAAAGGTTTTTCCACATGGTTTAAAAATGAACCAGAGGCTTATCAGGAAAAGGTACTTTGTAAGGCCTCATGCAATAACGTAATCTATTTTGAAAGTTGGTAAAAAATGCTCCCTGCGTTATGTTTCTGGTGTAGAATGTGTCAATTGCTTTGGCATAACAAGCTAATAAAATGGACCTAAGGTCTGGGTGGACCTAAACTAATTTCCACCCTCATCATACTGCTCTGTCCAATCATTCTCCCCAGCTCTGGACGGCAATGGTTTCTCCATGTCTAATTGCTCATGAGAAGCTGTGATATAATTCTACATAGAAAAAAACAGGAATATCAAAAGAAGTGTATATAAATTATGCTAAGTGGTTATATTAGACTAAAATGTATTTTATTTATTATTTACAAATAGACTTCTTTGTGTAATCCTTTATCAAGGTTTACTTTTACATAGTTGGTGTGATTTGGCTGATTTGCATTGGAAAAACTCGGAGGAGTGTTAGAAGTTGCTCTGTCTGCTACCCACATGTATTATTGCTTATGCAGGGCCAATGGAAAGTTATAAGTATAGCCAGCAAACTGCTGAAATACCAGAGTGAGAGGAGCACATTATCTTGTAATTCTTTCAGTGAACGCAAATCAGGATGGGACTGTGCTGCCAATACATTCATGCTGCTTACTTGTTTAATTGAAGGTCAGTCTCTGGTGAAGAAACAGCAGACTGTCTAGGAGTGGTCTTTTATGAAAAGGCTAAGTAAATACACGTGCTTGCGAGAACATATTGAATATTGATAAAACAGCAAAACAAAAGCTTTTAATAGCTTTAAAATTACTGGCAATTCCAGAAAGGCCCAGCGAAAAAATGTGTCTTCAAAAGATTAACAACATAGGCATAATCTACTCACAGAAGACCACTGCAATATGCAAACGTGGTAGTGTCAACTATGTCTAAATATTAGGAGAGGGTAGCATTTAAAGAGAAAGAACTCTGGAAGTTGTGCTGACAAAAGGCAGGCAGAGGGCAAAGAATTAATCGCCAGTATTGTGGTCTCCTGCAGCTGATCTTTTACACATTTTGCTTGTTGACTTACCATGCAGTATTCTGTTTTGTGTCTCTGTGTGGAAGCGGCCATCTTGATAGAAACTGGACTTTGCTTTCCCACATGAGAGCCTCCAGCAAGGAGAACAGTAAGCAGCACAGTAGTGATATCATCAAATTTTACTCCAAGTCTACTGAAACTAGCAGTCAGAGGCAGCAGTACCTTATGTGATCTCACACTGCAGATTAACAGCTTTGAGACTGTAGGCACAGGAGTGGCTAGGTACACTCACATAACTCACATGTTTTTCAGAAGGGATTCAAGACAAAAGGTAAAAGTTGGCAGAGTACTGCCTAGGCAATAACAATATAACAATATTTCTATATTTTTCCTATAGCAGCAAATCTTTACTTTTTGAGTTCAGATCCACTATAAGTAATCTTTCTTTTGCTTAAAGTGGTTCTAAAGGCAGAAGATTTTTTTTATCTTAACGCATTCTATGCATTAAGATAAATACCTTCTGTGTGTAGCAATACTTACCTGAGCCCAATTTCTATCCAGCAATGTGCACGAGTGCCTTGGCCATCCGGGACTATCCCTCCTGATTCACTGAGACACAGTAGCGGTACCATTGGCTCCTGCTGCTGTCAATCAAAGTCAGTTAGCCAATCAGGAGAGAGAGGAAGCAGGGCAGAACCGTGGGTCGGTGTCTCAATGGACACACAGAGCTGTGGCTCAGCACGAGAGCCCCCTTAGCAAGCTGCTTGCTGTGGGGCACTCGACAGGAGGGAGGGGCCTGGAGCACCGAAGAGGGACCCGAGAAGAGTAGGATAGAGGCTGCTCTATTTCACAAAACATGTAAGTATAACATGTTTGTTATTTTCCAAGAAAGAAAAAAAGAGACTTTAGTATCACTTTAACTGTCTGTTATTTCATAATTCTTTTTATTTTAGGATAGGCAGCTCGGGGCAGTTGGTGGGGTGGGGTTGGGGTCTACATCATAGCACTGTAATGTAGTATTCTATTTACTGCCCCCTCCTGGAAGGAGAAGGGTAATTTGAAGGGCACATACATTACTTTTCTATATATTTTCGTTGTTAGGTTCAGGTTTAAAAAATACATGTAAAGATATTTGAATATATTATTTTATATGGATATATATTATTTACAGCCAGCAAAAAGCACTAGACTCTTTTCATATGCTGACAATGCAAATGATTGTAAGTGATCACCTTGTAAAACAACCCATTCAATTTCAAAATAGAAATTAAAGGCAAAACATACTTTTATAGATATAAAAAAAAAAATACCCTTTTCCCTTTTTTATGAGTGATCACATTCCCTCTGTTCTCAGCTGCATAATAGTTGGGGGGAGAAGCAACAGCACACTAAGTTTTCCAGTGAATGGCTGTGAGGGGGGGGGGTGTCAGGACATGTCTGATCATTGGAGAGTACACTGAGTTCCCAGCATAGCTAGAGAACTGACCACGGTGAGCTCTCCTGCTGTCCGAAACCATGAATCAGACCGAGACAGAAGTACAGTTAAATCACACTTGTTTAATAACAAAAGTAAATAGAACAAACTTAGTCAAAACATAGCCAAAGTTCGGTAACTGGAACGGATAGTCAGACAAGCCAGAAAGTCAGGAAGCCAGGGAACAGCATAGTGGAACAGCAAGCAGGATCTGGGGCCAGAAGGATTGTCAGCCACTAGGGACTAGCAGGAACACTTTAAATGTTTTTTGAAAATAAACTTCTTTTGAGAACTCAATAGTTTAAAGTGTGTCAATGCTCAAAAAGTAAAATCATATAGTCTTTTCCACATTGTATTACAATTATTTCTAGCCTAGTCCTATTTATCTGAATAAACTTGAAGTTCATAAACTTACTTTTGTGAAGATCCCCACACATATTCACTATGCCCTGTGAGTAGGCACTGCTGTGTCACACATTTCACAGATCCTGCCTTCTGAACTACAGAGGTGATGATGGGAGGAGTTTTAGGAAGCAGAGTTAGTATAAAAATCACTGATTGCAGGTGGCAAGGTACCATGGGATATGGTACCTAGATTGTAAGCTTGCATAACCTTGTTGTATTGAATTGTACTGTTGCTGTATTGTCTCCCTGCGCAAACTCTATATAAATCCTATATAACAGGATATATAGCAACCTGTGGGCCTTCAGATGTTGCAAAACTACATTTCCCATGAGGCATTGCAAGGCTGGCATTTACAAGTACTCCCAGAGGCATGATGTGGCTTGTAGGTCTGCAACAGCTGGAGGGCCCAGGTTGCCTGCCCCTGCTGTATAATAATAATATAATAATAAAGTAAACAGCAGAGTAGAAGCTGCAAAGCATGCAGGAATACAGAAAGTTGTGGAAAGAGATGGCAGCAGACAGGCAGAACTCACAACATGAAATATTTTTGAAGCAAGCTTATATTGGATTGTCAAAAATAACTATTGTTTGTATTACTATTACAATGCTGATGTTTTAAAATAAAATGTATATTGTGACCATCAAACTCATTTAACCACCGGGCGGTGGTTTAGTTATCCTGACTGGACGTCATATGATGTCCGGTCAGGATGCGCTGATCGCGGGGCCATGCAGCGCCACGATCTGTCCACAGGACATAGCTGATGACCAATCCAAGTACTGGCTCACTGCCGGTACCATGTGACCGCCGTCACAAATCACAGCAGGCCACATGCCTTTACTTTCAAGCCATCCATTGTGTACCAATGTGCTGCTAGCTGTGATTGGTCAATTCGATCACATTGTAAATAAAAACAAATTTCGGGAGTCACTAATTAAATTTATTTTTCGGGCGAAAGGAAATTCCGAAACAAAATATTTTGTGTCTAATTTTCACCAAAGAAATGTAGCAGAATATTTTGGGCTAAATTTATAAAGAACAATTATTTATTTGCAAAATTTTATAACAGAAACGAAGAAAAACACGTTTTTTTTTTCCAAAAATGTCAGTCTTTTTTAGTTTATTTAGCAAAAAATAAAAACCCAGTGGGGATTAAATACCACCAAAAGAAGGCTCTATTTGTGTGAACAAAATAATACAAATTTAGTTTGGGTACTGTGTTGCATGACCGCACAATTGTCATTCAAATTGCGACAGCGCTGAAAGCTAAAAATTGGCCTGGGAAAGAAAGGGGGTAAAAGTGGCCAGTATTTTATAACTGATCAGAGCAAGAGGTTATTCCTCTTCTAGTCCCTTCATGCACTCTCTGTTCTGATATTGGTACTGTATACAATATTTGATAGGTCTAACCACTTCCTTTTACTTTTAGCTAGCTTTCAGTAATATCCCCCCTATGTCATCCTTGCTGTCTCTGACAGCAGATCGTTGTGGTTGTAAAGTTCTATAAACCTTGTATAAAATAAATGATAAAATATACATTTTCTAAAGCATTCTCATTTTATACATGGCACAGAAGTTAAACATAAGCATCTGCTTGCTGCCAGCCATCATTTTCTGGCCTCCTACACTCTCTTTCCTAACATTGAACAATTTGGTGTGCCTTCAGGATACATTTTTACAACATTTTTCAAAACTGATACAATAAGAGTTGGGGAGCAAGGCTTTAAATCTCCAGGTTCGTCCTCCCAATGCAATGACAAAGATATCACTGTGATGGTTGTGTGACTTTAAAATAAACTTCACCCGTACCTTAAAAATTTTAACATTTTCATGGACCTTCATGTTTATACTGATGTTTACCTAATGTTTACCTAAACAGTTTTTGCGTTAAATAAAGCATTAAAAAAAAAATTACAACAAAAGGCACCTTAAAATCGTTTAGTAAAGGCAATCTACGAATATATACTTATAGATAATTCTAGGCTTTTTTTCCTTCACTCGTGCGAGCCAGGCCTTCTCTTCCACATCAGTGCCTGACCTCACAAATGCGCTTCTGGAAGAATGGTCAAACATAGACACACTCCTAAACCTTGTGGACAGCCTTCCCAGAATAGTTGAAGCTGTTATAGCTGCAAAGGGGGGGCCAACTCAATATTGATAACTACAGACTAAGACTGGGATACCATTAAAGTGGAAGTAAACTTCCCTGGTTTGTTTGTACCTATAGATAAGTCTATAATAAGGCTTACCTATAGGTACTGTAAGTATCTCCTAAACTTGCACCATTTAGGAGATATTTACTGTATACGCCGTCGATGGCGCCATCGCGCCATGTGCTCTGAACGAACGGCCATCCGTTCCGTTTCTTCAGAGCCCTGTGCCGTGACCGGCAGCTCCCACACTCATGTGCGGGAGTGACATCATTGCAGCTCTGGCCACTCACATCACTGGAGCCCACGAACCCAGAAGAAACATCGGCGGAGATGTCAGCCATCTCAGCGGTGTGCAGGCGCAGCTCAAGGGCTTCATTCTAAGGTAAGTATTTCATAATGAGCTAGTATGTGATGCATACTAGCTCATTATGCCTTTGTCTTACAGGGTTTTTTTATTTTTTGTTCCCCCAGGGTTTACAACCTCTTTAAAATCATCTGCATGTGAAAGCAGGCGTCCCAATATTTCTCTTAATATAATGTATGTGTTAATGTAGCCTTCCCAGGATGCATCTGTGAGGCCCTGATTATCTCACCAGGGCCTCACCCAACATGGAAGTTGAAAAACAGTAACTGTAACTAAAAGCGAAAAAATGTTTACCACATTTGAATAATGCCGTTAAATGCTTGATACCAATACAGTGGAAGAAAGCACATGTTTCTAGCTGCGAGGAGTAGGTCAGGAAGGTCACCGAGATTATGGAGGTGGAGGAGTAGGTGGCGACCTGTAGGGGTATGAGTAATAAAATCTGGGCTGTTTGGTGGAACTGTACTTTTGGCTCCACTATAAATCGACTTCAATATGTTCCAAATTCTGCAGCCAGAATCCTGACTAGGTCTGGTACAAGTGATAATATTACACCTATCCTGGAGTCCTTGCACTGGCTACCCGTCAGGTTTTGCGTAGACTTTAAGATCCAAGGCTCTTCATGGCTTGGCACCCTATCATCTCTCTGAAATTTTTTAAAAAACGTCCCCCCTCTTAACCTCCGCTTCTCAAATCCTGGTTTACTGTGTGTCCCCTCTACTCAGCTACACTCAATGGAGGACAGAGCCTTTTTCTGCTATGCTCCAACACTCTGGAACTCACTTCCTAAGAACGTCAGAGAGTCATCTTCTCTAAACTCATTCAAATCAAATCTAAAAAAAAAATCTTTAGACAAGCTTTCACTTAATTGTCCCTTTTTCTTTTATGTTATGTTATCCTGTGCATTTCTTGTGTTTTCCTTGTAAAGCACTTTGAGAAGCCACCTTTAGGCTGCGATTTTGCCGCGATTTTACACATTTGTTTTTATGCATTTTTTCCCATACCTAGCAGGACACACTGGTGCAAGTGACTTTTACTGTGGTCCTGGTAAGTTTCCAGAAATGTTTGTTTTATACGATTTGCATACTTGCTCTTTTTATACTATCCATCTTTTCTTAGGCCGGAGATCAGAGCTTTTTGAAGGTCTTTATGACTCAGGAAAATGTTTCTGCAGATAGAATTACCATCATATGTTTTTTTCGGTGTTGGCTGTGCTGCAATGCGGGCAAGGGGGCTTGTATTTTCCTCTCTACAGCTTTGTATGTACAACAAGCCTTTTAGCTTGGCCTAAACTTTCTAGTCATTCCACATTATGACTCCTGCCTTACCGTTTACACTGTAATGACACATGAGCGGATCTTCCGTCGGAAAAATCTTGGATGGTTTTCCCGATGGAATTCCGCTCAAGCTTGGCTTGCATACACACGGTCACACAAAATGCTTCCGAGCAGGTGTCGAATTGTTTCCGAGCATGCGTAGGAATTTTGCGCGTCAGAATTGGTAGAGACGATCGGAATTTCAAATCAAAACTTTTTCCGACCGAAAAAATGGAGAACCTGCTCTCAATCTTTTGCTGGCTGGAATTCCGCCAGCAAAAGTCCGATGGAGCATACATACGGTCGCATTTTCTGACCAAAAGCTCTCATTAGACTTTTGATGGCGGAATTTCCGATTAGACACACTCTCAGTGTTTGACTGTTATTTCATTCTTTGTATTTTCTGTGGTGTTTCAAGATGCAAATGTTTTTGATGCCTTGATATTTCCATATAATGGCACTTTATATGTCTTTGAATGCCTTGTTTTTTGGATAAATAAAGATTACATTATAAAACATTTTTGTTTAATGAAAGCAAGATGATTTTTTATCAGCATGCAGAGATGCATGTTAATGTGATGTTTATTGAAAAAGGGGAAGGTCTGCATTAACTTGTTTATTTTCAACCACTGAAATGCAGTTCTGGAATAGCTGAAAAGCAGATACTTGCCTGACCAGATCTCTTCAGGCCATGTTTTATCACCACCAATGATAATTTGTTTTATGCATTTTAATGCTTCCTATGATTCATTTTGAGTCTTAAAACAATTTGTCTGTCAGAGAAGAATTCGTATTTCAGTAATGAATTGTCTCTAGCCATCTGATAGCATACAAGCTTTTATCCAATATTGGGAAGATTGGGAGCCAAGCTGATAAATGTCCATGCACATTAAATTTGAGAGCATAACATAATGCCACCAGTAGGTTGTTGAATTTATATTAAACCAAGAGAGCAAAATGAGAAAATTGACAGTTTACAGGAAGCAAAAATAATAGGGTTCATGATCTTTTGTAATTAACTTCGCTCTCTGGAAGAAAAGAAAAAAGACAATTTTGAAAAAGCAAAACACTCCACGATCCACACGGCCCCAGAAAATGAGCCAGCTATGCAAAAGTTTCCTTGGAAGGTAAGGTTGGAAATAGGAAAGTAATGAACATGTGGAGCTCTGCATTCATTCAAATGTCATAAAGATGAGATGTCAGAACAAGTGTCTGCTTATAGAGAAGTTTGGATTATTACATTTGTGCAGAGAGAGAATTAGAGTAGTGCAAATTAGAAGTATGTCATTTACCAACAAACTGTCAGTGTGAAATAGATGGGACAGAGGGAGATGTAGATTCCCTTTTCTGTAGATTCCAGCATCTTCCTGTCTTTACAGGGTACCATGTCTAGGTGATTTATTTACAGCCAGGCACAGGGATGCAAGGGTGGTTCTTTTATATAAGAAAACTGCCAACTTTGCTTATGTACTGTTTCTGACCCAGATAATACAATGACCCAAAGTAGATAACACACACATTAAATTATTCCTACCGATTCAGCAAATCCATCTGTCTTTGACAGTAATTTATTTTATATTTCATGACTGTGGCCTAGAAATACATAAGGCACAGGACCAAAAAATGTAAGTGTAACTTTTCAAAGATGTGGCATATGCAGGGCCGAGCAGCAGGGTAGGCATAAGAGGCATCCACCTAGGGCATTTTAAAAGAAGAGAGACACAAAAAAGAAAGGACTTGCAAGTTATGCTGTAGAAGTAGTTTACAGCTCATGGGGTGGAAGCATTTTGTCCTTTTTCGCTATGGGTACTAAAGGACCTTGTCCCAGCACTGGGTATATGTACAGAAAAGAATAATATTATTTTCTAAAGCTGTATCTTCAAATATGTACTTTTTAGAGGAGTGTTCTTTCTAGAAGTACAGCCAGAGACAGAATATTAATAGCTTTACTTTCTTCTGCAAATGCCAAGCCTCACTACAGTGTTAAAGTCTAGATGAATTTTCATTTTAAATCAGCTAAATATATTCCAGATGCATCAAAACAGGGCAACAGTTTATTTTCCTTAGAAATAAGCCACAGCGTGAGTAGAAGACCTGATCCCTGCCAGTATGCTGTAGAAAGAACCCTTACTTTGCACAGGGACCTTTGCAGCAGTCCCTGTGCAAAGGTCCAACACCCCTCCTAGAGCTCTCCAGTTAGCAGGGAGCTTGAGATTTGATGCCTGTAGTTCTTTTGGTCACAAGGACAAACACAACAATAAAAACTTTTTTTGTTGTGCTGGAGTCCCTGTTTAAATCTAATTATGCTTTGACAAAGGCAAAAAAAAAGTCACAAACCACCATTTGTGGTGGACCTTCCACTCCTTGCTATGGCCTTTGGCAGTCTTCCTTGTAGTGTAACACTTTTATTTGTGCACTTAAAGCTTTGTGATCAAAGCATATTATCAGCATCATATTATTAGCAAATAGAGGCATGGTTGGAGATCAATTAATCCTTATTATATTTTATATTATGGTACCATCATCCCTTGAGTGGTAAATATGAAGGAAGAAGATATGGGATTTTATGGGTACTCAGTGATGCATTCTTTAGCTAAGTTAGAAACTCAGATACATGAATTGATATATAAAGACATAATTTTTATTTCACAACAAAAAATAATAAAAAATGAACAAACAAGCAAATATCTATAGTGCAGGACAAATACACCTATTCCTGGAATACTCGTAGATACTGCAGTGTTCATTGGTATGTGGTCATGTGTTCAATAGACTTCTACATGTTTCGCCTGTAAAGGCTTCATCAGGAAGGTTGACATAATCACAAGGGGTTAAAATTCAAGAAATGGTTTCATTCAAATATTGAACCTTGGGTGTATAATAATAAGAAAAATGAGAAAAGGCAAAAATGAATTACACAAAAATAAAGAGGCAATTTACAATGTTTGTATAAAGACTATGAGACATGACATGTACAGCTAAATCGAAATGTTATTACCCACCCCCACCTTCATTCGTAACCATTACTAAACCACCCACAGGCAGTCCCCAGGCAATCCCCCAAAAATTGAGGGTGAAAAATCCTCAAGAGATAAGTGAAGAAGACCCTACCTCTTATATCGGGTCCAATGCCAGATAATCTCCGAAGAGTGTCCTGGGGTACTGACCCAACTAATATAACACACGGAAAATCCCCGTGAGATGATGGATAACTCGTAGGGAGGAGAGTATGGAGCTCGGTATGATAAAGAGATCAAGATTTGATAAGGACAATGTGTCTAAAAATAAAACATGAAAAATGTATATATATATATATAAGTAAATACTTAATGGAATATTCCGATGAAACAGAAAAGGGAGGAAAGGTTTTAATGGCTAAAAGGGTGTCTTCTCAACTTTGCCGCTTACCACATTAATGTATCCTTAATATTAAAGTTGTGTTGTTGACTGGGAGCCCGGAGGGGGCAGTTGGTGTAGACCTGCCCAATATCTATTCATATTCAGAAGAAAGGGAGAGGGGGGAGGGGTTTCAGTCATATATGGTCTCAATAATTTAGCAATGTTAATATATGTATACATAGAGTAATACTGTGCAGGAGGCTTCTATACTAAAATAAAATGTGATATGGTAGAAACCACAGCTTACCTCTACTTTTGCATCATGTCAAATGAGCAGAAGGGAGGATCAAATAACACCTTGGTGTACAGGTTAAACCTGTATCCACTAAACTTGATGGTAAATGGGGCCAAGGAGTCAAGGGGAGGGCAAAGAATAAAGAGAGGAGGGAGACCCGCCAGGTATCCACCTTAAAAATGAGAAGATAAAGGTTCAATGACACATTTGAATATTGGTCAAATGCCCAAGTTGAAAAAATGTGTATGTTGCCGATATAAGAGGATAAAAAGAAATACCATCTATTACCTTATTGTTGTAATGGAAAAATGTCTCCGGGCTCCTGCGCACCTACCAATGTGTGTGGGCTTTATATACCCTCCTCCCCATGGCACCAAAACAGTGGGCGTCTGATGTCACGCCCACGTTTTGGCGCCAAGCGGACAAAGGAGAGAGGTACCCGCGCCGCAGAGAGCCGCCGCCGGAAATGACATACCGGAAATGCGGCCAGCGAGAGACGTGCTGTGCGGACACCTTCCCAGCATAAGCTGAGACATGCCCTCACCATCTCAAGACCAAGATCCTGCATTGAGCGGCCAAGTGCGGCTATGGGGGACCTCAAGGGCGGACGTGCAGTTGAAGTGTTTCAGAGAGACCTCCGTGTCAGGGGAAGAAACTCTCTAAAATTCCACTGGACATCCTTGGGTGTCCATACGAGTACCCTATTGTTATCACCTCACGGGGGGCTCACAAACAAAATAAATTAAATCACATAATCTAACCCAACTATCAAAATTAAATTAAATAAAAAAAAAAAAAAAAAAAAAAAATTTTTATAAAGATAAAAATAAAAAAAACACCCGGAAATACGTCGGGCCAATCACTATCTCACATATTCGCCAATGTGTCCCCTGATGTCTCAAGTCATGTCCCACATGTCTTCAAATTCAAGACAAATGCAATTTATTCATACAAAAATTTGCAAATATATAGACAAAAAGATGCCAAGGATATTTTATTCTTAAACAAAAACAATAATAAGGAATACTATATACACGCATAAGCATGTATAAATGTGCACAGATCGAACTACCCATCCCCTCCCAATATGGGGTGCCTACAACTCGGCGGGGCTCCGGACTAAAGGGAAGGGCGATGAGTGTATAAATGAAAGTGAAAAAAGGGGGGTATGGGATAAAAAAAAAAAAAGCATTCATGAAATTGTTGGTAGGTTCTGGGTTAGGCAAATAAATGCTCTGAGTAGGTACCTAATGAGCATGAAAATTAGCCCCCTTATATAGATTTGTAGCGGACAAATGCTTTTTTTTAATTTTGTGCTGAGCCCATTAACAGTTCTGATTCTGAGCAGCCTATCTTAATGCTTGCTCTAGTGAACAGTTGCATACTTAAGGGTCAACTAATTTGCTCCAGGCTTCGGGTGCTGTCATCACTGCTCATAGCCATTACTTGACACACACTCCTTCTAAATGGTACCATGCAGATCATACCCAGTTTTCAGGTGGTTCCACTCCTATTTATGCAGTAACTGTCCACTTCTGTCTGCAATTCCCTCCGTTTATACAATTTTTTTGAGTTTGTGCATGCTCAGTAACTCAAAAAAGGGTGCTGCTGTGGTCTTGGGATGCAGCTGGGGACACATCATCCTATCAGGATAGAGCGCCTAGATGTGGGGCTGCCCTGTCAGAACAGTTGGCATCTATGGGGTTGCATTTCTCTAGCAGGTAATTATATTTTATTTAAAGCCAACACTTTGTTTTTGTTTTGAAAAGAGCAGAGGATGACTACATTCTTCTGTCAGCATTTTGTTTGCTGCCTATGTCCCATTAGGTAAAATACCCTTTGTTTGCTTTTCTGGAAACACAAAGGGAGGGCCAGAAAATATCTTCAATGTGAGGGCAAATCCCTTGCCTCCTGTTCAATGATAAATGTAACATTTTGGATTACCCATCACTTGTATGGCTATGACAATGGTCACCAGGACAAATGGAGATTGTAAATATCCCCAATGGGGAAACATACAGAAATAAAAACTTGACTGGGTTTTTAACCCCCTCATTCGCTTTTAAAAATTATATAATGTTTTGCCTTTAGATATGCTATAGGAATGGGCTGAGTTCTGCTTTGTTAAGGTTTTCAACTATTTTGACTTGGTGAAAGTTTTATTAGGGCTTTTAAAATAATTATTGTCCTTTTCCTGTTTTAAAGTGATCAACAAGCATTTTCAAGGCAAGTTGTCACATTAAATATCTTAAAATTTTATTTGTAACGGCAAATGGAGCAAGGAAGCCCAATTTGTCATGCTAGACAGTGATGGAGAGGTGGAAGTGATTAAACAGGGTTTTCCCTATATTCCAGCAGATACAGCAATGTGCTGTCATTCTAAATGGCTTTGGGTGGGGAGCCAGGTGTGGCTGTTCACTGATAGGGCTATTTATAATGCCAGCATATGTTGATCAAACTGCAGTGGTTTCATTTCAGAACTAAGAGCTATATTACCACATCAAAGGAAGTGCCTATCCCAGACTAGCTTCACATGTATGCACAGCACACATCACATATGTAAGTTTATAGTTTGACCATAATTCCACTTTAGCTGGGCTTGTCGGTTTCCTAACACTAGCCAGGTTGGTGGGTTAATAGCCAACGTCAAGACAATAATACTTTCCCATTCTTTTGTGTTTTAGCAATGTTATTTACATGTTTCCATATTTTTCACTCAACGTGTGTTTGCTAGAATTGATTCCTTCTATACTGAATGTCATTAATAAGCTCTGCATGCTCCCCTTTTTGTATAGAAAAGTGTCTGTAGGTGTTTAGAGTGGATAGAACAATGTTAACCTTTTTAAAAACTATATGAAACGCAGTGATGATAAAGTACAAAAGGTGTTAGCCCTGTTATTAGGTTTTGTTCGTACAAACGTTATTTTTAAATTACCTTTACTTGTAACATTAGCAATGGGAGGCACAGCACGAACCTGTTGTACAATTTTCCATGTAGTATGATTTATTAGCAAAGAACAATATACAATTCTGTATTTTCTTTTCATTTATTTTTTTATGCCATAAAATCGTATCATTACTCAAACACTTGTGCTTATTTTTAGCATCCCCCGTGATGCCAATGGCACTTTATGCTTTTAAATGCTTATTTCAAAATTTAACAGCTGCAACAAGCTGTATGTAACTGACTATAATACTGAAGGAAAAGTGACAAAAATGCAGCTTGACATTATTTTTTTATGGTGTCTACATTTGGCTTTTGAAGATCTAAAAGAATTGTACGGTTCCAAATGACCTTTGGGTGTCATTAAAATGGAAATGACAGTAAAGTAGGTCTGCCTTGACTTCTACTCTTCACTGAATAATATACCAACCATGTTAGCCACACTCATCATTGGACATAAGCACTGACAGCTCTTTTGTGCCTGTTAAGAAGAAAAATCCATTCACATTGTGCTGTAAATTCTTTTAGATTGCAATAAGAAAGCAAGAAACCTGCTGAGCTTCAGATAAAATAATCAAAATTATGTTACTTTGTTCCTGGGCCTTACTTACTGAAATTTTTAATTAGTTGTTTTGCTGGCATTAGTCATTGAGTTTAGTTAATTGCATTGCAAGGATTTGAAGCCGTATACCCAATTATAGAATGTGCCAAGTTCTGCAGGAGAAAATTTCCAGGGGACATACTCATTTTTCATTTAGAAGGCCCTCAGGCAACTTTGTTTATAAACTCTCTTTTTCAGTACCGCTAATACAGCTAATTATTTATGTTAAGAGCAGGCGGTACTGCTCTCTTGATGTAAGCTAAGACTATTCATTTTCAGGTCTATTGATCACAACAGCTAAAGAACCCCAAGTAGACTCTAAAATAACCTTGATTTATTGGCCTCAGAGGAGGGATTATTGGATGGTAATCAAGTGGCATTATTCTGAGAACAATGTCCAAAACATTATGAAATATTCTCTTGTGAATCACGTTAGTAAAACCAGTGACATTTATATACAAGGACAAATATAGGAGTTATATGGGAGAGAGTTTGATTGTCATTCTAATGCAAATAATACCAAGAGGTCTGGTCTCTACTGCATACAACTTTCTAGGCATAATAATAAATATTAATTTTAGTGCTTAGAACAATTTAGACTATAATGTATAATTATCTACTTGACGGTCTTCTTTATTTTGCTTTAAAGGATTTCTTCACTTTGCAGAAAAAAAGTGGACTTGGTTCTATCTTAGTACTTCCACGACCAAGTAGACATTAACAGGCTGCTTATCACCCACTTGTTTGCCTTAATGACAGAAGCTGGCCATAGACAGGTATCCTTGGGAATACAAGATCTACTTGTCCTTGTACATAGAACGGCTTTTCGTCCAACTTGACAATTTATTGTTTCTCTAATGTGATTATTTTGGTTTAAACCTAGAAAACACAGGCTCTATTTTACATTCTGCAATTCACCATGTTTTTTCTGTCTAATTAAATACCAATGGCTTTTGGTCTATGTACTGTATATGCATATGCAATCTGCCTTTTATAGTTCCCAGATAGGCATATCTTTCAACTTTCTGAGATAACAAAGAGGGACACGTTTCAGCACAATCTATGCAGGAAAAGGACACACCTTAGCCCAGTGTTTCTCACCTCCAGTTCTCAAGGTGCCCCAACAGGTCATGTTTGTGAAATTTATCAAATCACCTGTGCAAAATAATGGAAATCCTGAAAACTTGACCTGTTGGGGGTACCTTGACGACTGGAGTTGAGAAACACTGCCTTAGCCAATCACACAGTTACACAGACCACATAGAATTTATGGACGAAAAATGGAATGGCTAAACCCAAAGTGCTTTTTTACCTAAAGGCTTTAGTCCACAGTAAACTACAATTCTGTGAAGAAGTAATGCAACAAAACTGCTTAACCTGGCTACTGGGATTATATAGAGCTCAGATGAAAACAGAGTCCACGTTCTGATTTCACCACAGGTAACCATATGGATTGATTTTTGAACGATGAACACTCTGTTGCAGAGATTTTCTGTAGTTTTTATTATCTCCTAAGTATTTGTTGCTGTCCTTGGCCTTACCTAGTTATTCCTAATGTTGTTTGGATCTATTTTATTTGTATTGCAAAATGAATGTGATAAAGCCAGCTTTCAAAAATAACTGTAGCTTTTTAATAAAAAAGATACATTATGTTCCAGATATCTAGAATACATATGCTGTATATACAGTAGCCTTGGCTTAAAACCAGCAAAACAATCCCTGAAGCCGCAGAAAGAATGAATTCCCTCCACATGTCTATCTAGGTTCAGACACTTTACTTATCTCATGTGATCCCAGCCAGCCAATTGTAATATAGCATAGCACTTCTTATTGGATGAGACATGCCTTCCTTCTTCTAACTACATTCTCCACCCTGCATACACAGGAGGAAAAAAAAACAGGTATAAGAAAACAGAAAGTAATAAAAGATATGCAAAAGAAAACATAAAAGGAGCAAATTATATGTAAAAAAAATAGGAGGTTTGAAGTGGCTGGAATCATAAAGGAAAATGTTTTTTTTTTTTTTTTATCACATCTAATAGATACAGAAGGATGGTGTCGTTTGTTAGGGACGTTTTTGGGAAAACTACATGGGCAACTGTAGAACACTGAGAGTAGATTGGGGAAACAGAACAGAGACAGGGAATACTTGCCATAATGCTACAAGCAAGTGCTCATTTTCTGTGTTTTTTTCCAATCCAGTTTACAGTAAACACAATATTAACTTAAACATGTTCTCACTAGAAATAGCTATACTTCCCTTTTTAATAGGAACATACAGTAGATAAGACAGGATAAAGATAATGTTTACCAAGTTCAACATTTGCCTGAATATTTCAAACATATGCATGCATCTAAGCTATCTTCTCAGTTATCTGACCTTATGGACTATCACTAATTTGAACCTGCAGTTAACAACACTAGTAGAGAGAACAATTATAGAAGCAATAAAATTGATTTTTAAGGTGCCAAAAACCACTGGTTCACACACAGAGTAAAATTCAACAAAACATAGACTTTATTTCATAACAGGTTAAAAGATAATAAAAATTAATCACACAACATGCGATTTTTACAGCAGTGCAGCAGCTTCTGCGCTACATGTTTTACCTTGGAGGGCATCCTCGGGAGTCTTATGAATGCTGCATATTGCTGATACTATAGATAAAGAGAGCAAAAATACAGATATTGCATATCACATATGTACATTGCAAAATACATGTTATTTAGTCAACCATCATTTAATATATTGATCATTGAGTTAAGGAGACAGGCCTATCAGATGCTCAAGAACAAGAGAAGTGCTGATTTGATTGAATACAAGATTCCCAATGAAGACTAGGATTGCAGGGTATTGTGTGACCACAGGAGGAACACAAGAAAAAATAGCCTATAACGCAAGAATAAAAAAGCTAAACAACCAGAAAAAGCATTACCATGCTTCTAAAGTGAATCTATCAAGCAATGATCATCAGTGATGGAGAGTTTTATCATAATAATTACCTTGGTTAAATTGTACCAGTTAATAACCGATTGGTTCCCAGATGGAGCCTATCCCACTCCAAAAACACTAGGCTGCTGGAACAGAGGGGTACAATCACTTTAGAAAGAAGGAGAAAATTCCCTAGGTAATTCCGACCCGAATCAATGTTAGTCTTCTCCAAACACTTAAGGCTTTCAAGGACAAACCTAGAACCCTACAACTAGTAGAGAGGGTCTGATTGAAATGCACATAATTACTGGCTCATCTTTGAAAAGTAATTTTTTTAAATTTACTTTAAAGCTGCCATCTGTCCAGGGACTAATTGTGCTGACTTTAGTAGAAGCATTGGCTCCATCTTCACACAGATCTGCTACTGGTCAGTGGGAAGGACCTTTCATGACAGTGATATTAGCACCTATAGCATTGGTGCTGATCCTATTCAAATGTTATGCTACAAACAATGTGAACATAACATTTGAAGAAGGTTAACAAATTGTTTCCACATTCATGGGGCATGCAAGGCAGACAATGTTCTCCATTGCAATTTGTGCTATCACCATGTAGGCTCTGATTGAAGTCTGTCACTCTGCAAAATCAATGAATGAAGGTAGTGAAATAAATCGATAGTTTTGTTGTTGCATTTACATTAACGTTTAAAAGAAAATTACATTTTTGTGACATGTCCTTTCAATAAAACTCCAGCCACTGCAGACAGTACACCTTGCACCTTCCTTGCAACTTGGGGATTCCTTGTTGCACAAGCTTTCTCATTTACCATAGCCAGAAAAGTGACACAACTTTAGCTCATATAATTAAATAATGTAGCAGTGTCACCACCTTGCCCACAGCCTGCCAATAGGACAATGAAGGAGCAGAAACACACAAGTCATCAACTCCGCTCACTCTGTGCTCCCTGCCCACACAGGTGCATGCAGCAGTGCTGCTCCCCCGCACCACCACCACTACCAACACTCATTCTGAATATCCTTGTGCAAGTGATCATAAAAGGCTAAAAAATAGATCCAGGTACTTATGCTAGCTATATGAAAAAATAAACGTAATTATTTTTAAAGGAGTACACAACTGCAATAAATGTTTTTTTACATGCCTTGAGTTAAACTTTAATGTAGAGTTTCACCCTATAAATACTCAATGAACATTAACCACTTGCTGAACGCTCTATAGTAAGGATGAGCCCGATGTTCGAGTCAAACGTAAGTTTGACTCGAACATTGGGTGTTCGCCTGTTCGCCTGTTCGCCGAATAGAAAACAATTTGGGGTGTTCGCGGCAAATTCGAAAAGCCACAGAACACCCTTTAAAAGTATGGAAGAAATCAAAAGTGCTAATTTTAAAAACTTATATGCTTGGTATTGTCATAAAAAGTGTTTGGGGACCTGGGTCCCCAATATCAATGCAGAAAAAAGTTTTTAAAACAGGCGTTTTTTCAGGAGCAGTGATTTTAATAATGCGTAATAATAAGTGAAACAGTAAAAGTGAAAAAAAATCTTTTAAATTTCGTACCTAGGGGGTGTCTATAGTATGCCTGTAAAGTGGCACATTTTTTCCCATGTTTAGAACAGTCCCTGCACAAAATGACATTTCTAAAGGAAAAAAAGTAATTTAAAACTAATTTGCGGCTATAATGAATTGTCGAGTCTCGGCAATACAGATATAAGTCATTGAAAAAAACGGCATGGGGGTCCCCCCAAAAATCCATCCGTATAAATATTAATGGAAACCCCCGAACCAAAATTTAAAAAATAATTGCGTGGGGGTCCCCCCAAATTCCATACCAGGCCCTTCAGGTCTGGTATTGATATTAAGGGGAACCCTGCGCTAATTCTTTTTTTTCAAAATGGCGTAGGGGCCCCCTCAAAATCCATACCAGACCCTTATCCGAGCACAAGAGGGGGGACGAGAGAGCGCCCCCCCTCCTGAACCGTACCAGGCCACATGCCCTCAACATGGGGAGGGTGCTTTGGGGTAGCCCCCCAAAGCACCTTGTCCCCATGTTGATGGGGACAAGGGCCTCATCCCCACAACCCTTGCCCGGTGGTTGTGGGGGTCTGCGAGCAGGGGGCTTATTGGAATCTGGAAGCCCACTTTAACAAGGAGACCCCCAGATCCCGCCCCCCCCCTGTTTGAAATGGTAACGGGTACATTTTACCCCTACCGTTTCACAAAAAATGTGTCAAAATTAAAAAGAAAACACAAGACACATCTTGGGACAAGTCCTTTATTAAAAAATAAAAAAAAAAATGTCCCACGAAGTCCATTCATCTTCTTCTCTCACTCCGCCGACAGACGGAGTTCCGTTCTGACTGGGGGAAAGGGATGGATGTTGTGTTCCTGCAGAGCAGGGACTAAAATCCAACTTTTCCCCTAGTAAAAGCAGCACACATAGAAAACACAAACACTGGCTAGGCACACAGTTTGATCACCTTAAATGTTTAACCCCTTCCCAGCCAGTGTATGTTTAACCCCTTCCCAGCAATTAGTACAGGGACAGTGCATTTTTTCAAAATTGTCGGTCAAATTATTTATAGTGCAAAAAATAAACACCACCAAAAGAAAGCTCTATTTGTAGGAAAAAAATAACTTACATCTTATTTGGGTAAAACATTGTATGACCGCGCAATTGTCAGGTAAAATAACGCAATGAAGGAGGGGTAAATCTGTTGGAAGTCAAGTGTTTAAACAGCCATATAGCACACGTACCTGGATACATTTTTCACTCCTGTCCACACTCAGGTTGTTCAGCAATCAGCATTAGAAACTACTGGCCATTTACCAGCGACACCATGCAACTCATGGTGGTTAATTTTTCTAAAATTGGAGAGAGCAAAATCTGGCAAAATGTGGTATATGGTTTTTAATGTTCATAGAGTAATTGTAGGGTGGAATTCCACTTTAAAATACCTAGCATTGTTTCCTGTTTGGGTGTTGACTTGCAAGAATATCAGTAATTATTACGGGAAATAGCCATTAGATGAAGGCGTAGGTGAATAGATTGGTGTGAAGATACATTGAGCAGCACTGATGCTCCTTTGCATTTATTAGTACAAGGGTTCCTGTCAGCCAGAGAGAATGATCTTTTTACAGTTAGGCTTTCCATCTCCACTATCACTTTGTTCCCTCTGAGAAACATTATCCATTTCCTTTTTGTCCTGCAGCACCTACAACTACTTTTTATTTATGGCAGTGATTTGTTTTCAACAATCTGGTTATCAGGCTGCGGAGGCTCCTCTATTTCCTGATGAACTCCTTTCAGCAGTTCTTGGCACTCTCACTGAGCCAGCTGAGTCTAGAGACCAATAAAGCATTTGTGCTCAATTTAGTTCTTTTTATAATGTACATTTTCCACTGTGTAATTACTGGCAACTGCCAACAGGCAAATGTTTCCTAAACTCTTCGCAAGGTAATACTAATAAAATATAAACTGTTGGGCTAAACCAAGTCACAATAATTATAATTTCACATAATCTGTTATGGTGAAGTCATGGCTTAAAACCTGGCACTGAAAGGATGACCTCAAAAATGTGTATGTATATAATAAAATAAAGGTAATCAGCCAAACGGCATTGCTGAGGTTTACCAAATTAAAGTAGAGATGGATTAGGCACAAAATTGTCAAAAACAACCTGATTCACATTTCCTATGCTCCTTCACAACGAATTAGGACTTACCTGGAAAATGTTTCCTGCTTTATAAGGACCTAACCTTAACCCAAACCTTATTCCCTCTATATTCCTCCACCCATTTTCACATACTCCCCAGCGACACAACCCCCTTCATACCCACCACTGTGCCCTAAACTAACCACAAAACGAAAAACCTTTTTTTGAACTTTCTTGCACAGACACCTCTTTTTAAGTCAATTAAAAAGATGGCAGCTGAAATATACAGAACTAAACACTTTTAATTATCAGGTCTATCTTTATCAAAGTGCAGTGTTACAATGTAAATACTGTATTGGTTGTCATGTTGCTGTTTTGATTTGACTTGTAAACTCCGGAAACGCAATAAATAACGTGTACAAAGGCTGTTGTGCAGTGGCTCACAGGACACACAACTCAAAGTACGGTAATCAAGAAAGAGTGTCTGTAATGAATTAAAGTGATTTAAAAAAGGTGTTATACTGACCTGCTCTAGAATGGCCCCTTACCTCCTCTTCTGGTGTCCCCTACTGGCTTTTCCTCCTCTGAGTGCCCCCTCAACAAGCCATACATTGAGTCTACAGCTCCCCTTGCTGCATGTTTCTCATGTAAAACCAGGAAAAGAGGAGAATGGGCTCCAGACAGAACTGCGCTATATTGGTGAAGGAGTCAGAAAAGTGAACATGTAGTAGGGTGTTTTTTTTTTACTTTATTGCATAGCTTTGCACCTATAGCTCAATTCAGCAGGAATCTTCTGAAATTTGAACCACGTATGGCAGCTTTTGGTTGTCAGCACTACTGCTTGTTCAAAGATGCTTTTCACTAGGGGATTGTAGCATTTGTGAAAAGGAAGTATCGTTTTGGTGATCATTTAATTTTAAGGGTTCATTGAACCATAGTAAATGAAGTTTTCAATAGTCTTGGGATCGGGTGTTGTGGGGATACATTACCAGTTAAAATTTGGAGAAGAGGAAGGGTTGTGTTAGAAATAGGTGTACGGTTAAGAGCTAATTCGTGTTGGACTGTTCATTTTGGTATTGTTAGGGGTAGGTTTAGTATTAATTCCTGCTAAAGTTGAGGGAGAGGGGATGAAGATGAAGTGTTGAAGTTACAAAAAACAATAGGGATTGGGGATGACAACAAAAAGTCACTGACTCTAGCATGCTGTATTTAAAATGGAAGTCATTAGTGCAGCTGTTAAAGTGGTTCTAAAGCCTTAAGGTTTTTTACCTTAAAGCGGTTGTAAACCCCTCTCTCTGTTATTTTTACCTACAGGTATGCCTATAATAAGGCTTATCTGTAGGTAAAATAAATATCTACTAAAATATCTACACCATTTATGAGATATTCATCCTGCATGCAGCCTTGCCAGACCTTCAGAGCTTCTTGCTGGAACCGAGGGCTCCCGTGAGCATGCGCGGCAGTGAGGTCATCGTGGTTCTGGCCACTAACAGTGCCGGAGCCTGCGAACCTGGAAGAAAGGGAGGACGTGTCGGCCCTCTCAGCAGTGACCAGGCGCCGCTGAAAGGGCTTCGTTCTAAGGTAAGATTTCAAAATGTGCTTGTATGCAATGCATACTAGCACATTATGCCATTGTCTTGCAGGGTTTTTTGTTTGGGGGGGGGGGGTCAGTGGTTTACTACTGCTTTAAAGCATTCTTTGCATTAAGATAAAAAATAACTTTTGTGCTGCAGGATTACCCCATCCTCCCTATACTTACTGGAGCCTGGTCTCAGTCCAGCGATGTGCACAAGAGCATTGGCTCTTTCTGCTATCTTCCTCTCAAGAGGGCAGATAGCAGCAAGAGCCATTGGCTCCTGCTACTGTCAATAAAATCCTGTGTCAATGGACGCAGACAGCTGAGCATGGGAGTGGCTTGCTAAAGGGAATACTCGGAAGGGGGGAGGGGCTAGGAGCTCCGGCAAAGGACCCCAGACAACGATGGGGGAGAATAGGGGCTGCTCTGTGCAAAACAAAGCATAACATGTTATTAAAACAATAAAGGTTTAATATCACTTTAAGTGGTCCTGCTTTCAGGTGTAAAAAATCGTTAACAGTAAAGAAAAATGAAATATATCTGTAATATCTATATATGGTTGCTAAGTTACCGCACACAGCACCTCCTAAAGAAAAGCCAATGGACCTAATTTATTGAAACTTCTAAAATAACTACCTGTGTAGCAACCAATTTGTTTAGAATGTTCAGGTTCCATCTTTAATGTTTAGTTCAAGTTTCAGTGTGACTGGCACACACTATTCCTTCTTTCCGAAACATTGCTATATCAGTTTAAATGCATTGGTGCACTTTTTTACCATCTAGATATTAAAGGAGCTGGACCAGGGAAGGGGAGACCAGATACTGTTTATTTTGTAGAATGCTAAGCAGAAGTGTATCTAAAAACTTTTTTTTAGCTTTAGATTAGAACCCTTGTCAGGTTTTATTGATGTCCTGGAGATATAAAGTGAAGGAAACTCTTCACAAGCAGCACAAATGGGAATGCAAAGGGGAATGCTAAAACTCCTGTCTGCGTTTATTGTTGTCGGTTTTCCTGTTGCAGATTTTACTTCACTTCCTGTCTAGTAAAAAGTTGTCATCCGATGTTATTCGATCGGGCATGCACGGAAATGTTCCCCTAATTTTCAGTTAGTCAGTATAGTTGTCCGAAATTTCAATACAAATACATTACAACACATGACATCACTTCCAATTTATTTTTCTGTCGTACGAGAATTTTCGTGACTTTATTTAGCTATTCAATTTCTACTTGCGACTATTATGGCCCATACACACAATCCAAGTATCGTACGACAGATCGTACGTCCGTTTCCGCTTAATAGTCACAAGTAGAAATACGGTCGAACAATCTGTCGTACGATATTCGGATAGTGTGTACGGGCCATTAGATAGATGGTAATATTAGATAGATGGTTAGATAGTAATATTGAACAATATATTACACCAGGGCTGGGCACATTTTGCATAATCAGTGCACCCCAAAAAAATTTGCAACAGCCACGTAAAGTTTTTAAGCGTTGTCACTTAATTAAAATACATGTCCCCAAAGCCCTTGGAGATGCTAGACTGAACTGACTGGCACCTGTATTGTACATTGATTTTCTCACTGCGTG
Source organism: Lithobates sylvaticus (assembly GCA_028564925.1). NCBI lineage: Eukaryota > Metazoa > Chordata > Amphibia > Anura > Ranidae > Lithobates > Lithobates sylvaticus. The sequence continues at coordinate 392,176,481 of CM053028.1, forward strand.
GTTATACCCAACAAAAATGTAAGTCATTTTAAATTCTGTAAAAATACCAGAACATATATATATATATATTACATTTCTGCTTATGTGAGACATCAAAGGCCATCTTTATTACTCACCTGCCTTCTGTGAGCATTGTAGCTGTTTTATGATGTTTTAAGACATAAGGAATCTGATTCCTTTCTTCTGGAAGATAAATGATTCAGACTTTTGGTGGTGCAGAAACAGAAGTTTCAGCAGGAAAATTTCTCTTTCGCCAACAACAGCACTTCCCACCCATTGATTAGAGATCTCTGAGTGGTCTCTGTTATTCCATAGAGAAAGAGCTATTTAATAAGAGCACTTGCTCAGCAGTTTTCACTACAGAACTCCTTGTGCCGTGTTTTATCGAACTACACAAAAAGAATGTAATGGCTTCAATTCACAGTACCTCTTACAATGATCTTTCTAACAAATGATCTTTCTAGCTATAAAAGTTGTATTACCACAGTCATGCAAATGAATGTTAAACTAAGAAATTTAGCTTTTCCATAATGCAGGGCCATTAGTACAGGTAACATTCACCTATCTATAATTTAAGTCTCCCTCAGGTTTTTTTCATTGCACATAGAGCAAATTGAAACCTGCATAAAGGATAATTTGATCAAAGAAATTGTGGATAATTGCTATGATCATATGAACAAAGAATACATTTTTACTAATGTGTATATGTGTATAAATATTAGGGATGCACCGATACCATTTTTTTTTTACAACGAATACGAGTACCGATACTTTTTTTTTTTTGTACCCGCCAATACCAATTACCAATACCTACCGCAACTGTTTTGTTTTCACTTCAGCTGTCAGCAATGGTACAAAGCATTGAAAAGTTATTTACAAACGAAAGAATAATGTACTTTTTTTTAATTGTGAGCTTTTTCAATGTGAAATGTGTAAATATATGTTAATTTATACGTGTAAAAATATTCACTAACAAATCAAACAAAAAAGTTTTAATTGTTTATCGTTTTTAAAATATAGACGTGAACAAAAAAAGCAGGAAAATAATAATTAAATGGAGGAGAATGGGGAGTTAATTAAAGCGGAGTTCCCATTATAAAAAAAAAATAAAGGTCAGCAGCTACAAATACTGCAGCTGCTGACTTTTAATAATAGGACACTTACCTGTCCCAGGGTCCAGCGATTCGGGGAAACAAAGCCATGCTCGTCTCCCCCTCCGCTCGACGGCGCCAGCATTTTAACTGTGAGTGCCCGGCTGTGGCTTCATTCTGCGAATGCGCGAGCCGTGTGACTGGCCGCGCAATCATCTGGGACCTGTCACGTGTCCCAGATGATTGCCTAGAGGGAGGGGGGAAAAGTGATCTCCCTTCCTGCACCGAGGGAAGTGACGTCAGGAGCCCAGGCGCTGAAGGAGGCAGACTACGAGGGACCCCCTAGCAACAGGCATTTAGAGGTGAGTAAAAAAAATTCTCTCCAAATGTTTTTTTTTTTTTTTAAGCACATTATTTTTTTTTTTTTGGGGGGTGGAACTCCACTTTAAGGCTGATTAGAGTAAATTAAGGGTCAATAAGGGGTTAAACAGAGGAACATTTGTTCATCCCTTTGATCTGCAGATGAATAAACAGAAAGAAACAAAAAGAAACAATGTTTCTTTTTATTTTAGTGTTGTTAATAAACATTGCTGGCTGCTTTTTTTTTTTGACAGCTCCAATTACCGAACTTCAGCTGTCAACAGGGGAGACCCACTGACAGCTCAAAGAACCGAGCCTGAAAGTATCGGTTTCAGGTATCGGTGAATTTGCACGAGTACCGATACTTGTGCAAATACTCGGTATAAGCACCGATACTAGTATCGGTGCAACCCTAATAAATATATATGTGTGTATATATATATATATATATATATATATATATATATATATATACACACACAATCATAAAGTAGCATAAACCAGCACAAAATTTGCTTTATGGTAGTTATAGCTGTGAACTCCGGTCATCATGTTAAAAAGCCCTATCGGGTATATTCCCCCTTTCATAGTGCGGTTCTAATGCTTGTTAAATCTAGGGGGCTATAACAGAGAAACATGCGTACCTTATTCCTTACTCCCTCAGAAGCTGCCACTCCCTTGCGCTCCCTCAATGTGGGCAGGCCTTTGAGGTCCTCACATGCTTTGTACATGATGATGTTGGCAGGCGAGCTGCTACAAGATTGGCAGATAAAAGAGGCTTCACAGGACCAGTCTTCTGGTGGGGTGGAACCTAGCAGGAGCAAGGAATAAAGCATTTTTTCTTTTATAGTCCCCTGGACATAAGATTATTAAAGCAGTAAATTTACTATAGAATAAGAAGCTACCAAACAGGCATTTTACAAGTTGACTGGAGTTGAGCTTTAACAGTGGTACAAAGATTTGATTTCATTTATACAGTATAAGCAAAATGTTTACAGACTTGTGATACATTTTGCCACATCCACACACAATTTCCAGAGTTACACAGACCAGGTCAAGTGGGTTATCTGATCGAAATGACAGTTTAATCCAGTGGGTCAGTGGTCCCCAACCTTTTTGGCACCGGGGACCGGCTTCGTGGAAGAAAATTGTACCAAGGATCGTGGGGGCACGATTTTTTGCGGGCAATGGCTGGTGTTAGCGCTTCAATCATCCCGGCACCATGTTTGATATGGTGTCAGGGTGATTGAAGCGCATTATTTCTATTATTACATTGTAGTAATAAATTAAATAGTTCAACTCACCATAATGTAGAATCAGTGGGAGCCCTGAGTGTCACCTGCCACCGTCTCCTGCTAACAGATGTGGATTGTCACTTGCCACGCTGCCTGTCACCAGATGCGGAATGTCACTTGCCACATCGCCTGCCATGCTTACTGCCGCAAGATGTGGATTGTCACTTGCCACGTTGCCTGTCACCAGATGTGGAATGTAACTTGCCACGCCACCTGCCACATTGCCTGTCACCAGATGCGGAGTGAGTGGAGCGCCCCTTGTGGTTTGTCAGGCAGACAGCTGAGGGGGTGAACTACAAGTCCCGGCACACCTCACCTGTACTCCCACACACAGCTCACCTGTCACTGATGACATCACATCTCTGTGGGATCGCCCCTCTGAATGTAGCAGGGTGTCTCTCTCCTCATGCTGCAGCCGGTCTCACCTGGCAGAGGGAGGGTCTGGGACTCCTCCGGCTGTCACTCTCTGGCTCCACCCTTTTGGCATTCCTGATGCGCTGTCCGGGGGGGCAGTCAATCTGCACCGCTGAACCACCACACAGCGAGGAGCCTCACGAGAGCGGTGATGTGGGGCGGGCAGTATGAGATGATGTCATCTCTCTGCTCCCCGCCTCCGACACTGAGACAGAGCACTGGCTTTGAGGGCAGAAGAGCGGTGATGCGGGGGGCGGAGAGAGAGAGATGATATCATCTCTGCTCGCCCGCCCGCTCGCTTATCCCATCCACCCAGCACTCTCACGCCGCAGCCTAGCATGTCTCTAGCCAGCCGTCCGCACCCGCGGCCCGGCTGCAGAAGGGCCACGGCACCGGTAGTGGGCCGGGGACCGGGGGTTGACGACCCCTGCAGTGGGTGACTAAGTTGATAGATATGTATTTCACTCAACTTTCCCAACTATATTTGTGGGACATGTAAGATTATAACTATAATTCAAAAAACACAATAAAAATAGATTGCCCATTAAAAAAGAAAAAAAAAATAGATTGCCCTTTAAATACTTTCCCTTCATTTTCTTCTCCAACTTTACAGAAACTAATGGTGGGTGAGGAAAAGAAAGCAAACATAATATTGGGGCATTAAGACAAGGAAAACAACACCCACGAACAGTAAGCAAGTTTAGAAAAACTTGGGAAACATTTTAAAAAGCAATTGCTTCTTACACAAGAAATGAGTAGTATGGGTTTTAGACATCAGCTGTCATGCTAGAAATGTTCTGTCACTCAAGCTTGATGCCACTGAAATATAGTTTATATAATTTTCATAGCTAGCTAAAACAAAGAAGAGAAAATGCCAAGAGTTCAACCACAATAAATATGGTAATGCCCTTCCTGGCTGAGATGTGGCATCTTCTTTACCTTGTATTATGTGAACCTTCAATTCCCTAGATGCTAGTATAGCTTCATCCCCTAGTTCGCAAATGTGGTGACATACAGAATTTATTCTCTATTGCCGAAACAGTGCTTTTACTGACCCGAACACTTACAATGTAGGTAGGGTTTAAAATCTGTTTGCTAAATCGTGGCATGAAAAATCATTGTTGGAACTCATTCAGTGTGTTGATTTACACACCCTAGAAATACTGAGATGTCAAACTCCATTTATCCCAAATCCAATTTAAAATAAACTTGGTAAGTATGCATTTTTGTCAATGTCTGATGTTTGGGGATTCAGTGGAGAAGACTCAGTCGTAACTTACCCTATATTGTCAAAAGTGTGCCTCTACACACACATGCACTTTAATGGCATTCCAGTCTCAGTCCGCATATTGCGTTGGCCAACCCTTTGCAGCTATAACAGCTTCAACTCTTCTGGGAAGGCTGTCCACAAGGTTTAGGAGTGTGTCTATGGGAATGTTTGACTATTCTTCCAGAAGCGCATTTGTGAGGTCAGGCACTGATGTTGGACAAGAAAGCCTGGCTCGCAGTCTCCACTCTAATTCATTTCAATGGTTTTCTATTGGGTTTGAGGTCAGGACTCTGTGCAGGCCAGTTAAATTCCTACACCCCAAACTTGCTCATCCATGTCTTTATGGACCTTGCTTTGTGCACTGGTGCGCAGTCATGTTGGAACAGGAAGGGACCATCCCCAAACTGTTCCCACAAAGTTGGGAGCATGAAATTGTCCAAAATATCTTGGTATGCTGATGCCTTAAGAGTTCCCGTCACTGAAACTAAGGGGCCAAGTCCAACCCATGAAAAACAACCCCACACCATAATCCTCCCTCCACCAAATAATTTGGCTCAGGGCACAAAGCAAGGTCCATAAAGACATTGATGAGCTTGTTTGGGATGGAGGAACTTGACTGGCCTGCACAGATTCCTGATCTCAACCCAATAGAACACCATTGGGATGAATTAGAGCAGAGACTGCAAGCCAGGCCTTCTCATCCAACATCAGTGCCTGACCTCACAAATGCGCTTCTGGAAGATTGGTCAAACATCCCCATAGACACACTCCTAAACCTTGCGGACAGCCTTCCCAGAAGAGTTGAAGCTTTTATAGCTGCAAAGGGTGGGCCAACTCAAAATTGAACATTATGGACTAAGACTGGGATGTCATTAAAGTGTATGTGCATGTAAAGGTAGGTGTCCCCATACTTTTGGTAATACAGTGTATATTGTAACAATAAATGTGGCATCAGTGTTTTCTCCAAAGAGTATACATTTTTATACAGCTATTATATTATATTTGTTTATGCAGCACTGATATATTCTGGTGTTCATTACTAAATGCAAATAGACTGTTCACTTTGCAAGAGAATATGCCACAAAGCTTAGTAAACAAGGTGAAGCTCTGCTGACTTCCATCATTTAATCACATGCAGAATGTTTTTTTTTAATTTTTCCTTATACATTGGGTATTTTTGCAAAGTGAAATGTCACTGCATTTACTAAGCCCTGGGGAAATTCTCTTGCTAAGTAAAAAGCCTATTTACCTTTAGTGAATTAACCCCTAGGATTATATAGAACCATTCATTCACTTTCTGCCCCGAAGAGTATGTGGTTTATTACCATTTCTGTAGCAGTTTCTACACTCTCTAGGATAACTTTGGGTGGATGCTAATAAAATGCTTGGGGTGAATCGGTGCACCTGAAAACACACACAGGAAGAACATACTTGCCTCCTTGGCTGGAATGGAACTAAATAACTCAGCACTGAAAGGCCACAATGCCAGTCACTACGGTACCTTGCCTTCTGGTCCATTTCCTCTCCAACGCACAACGAGGCTAGCTAACTTGTGGGTCACTGTGTAATGACAGCTGATGTAAATACATTAAATCTGCCATTAAAGTGTATCTAAATCTCAAAAAGGAAAGTTAATAATTTGCAGCTTACAAGTCCTTAGATATGGTGGCTTTTTTACACACTTCATCCCTTTATTTTCACCTGGTGATTCTTGGGTGAAAACCCTCGCGTACTGGCTATCTGTGCAGGAGCAACATTATCATGATAGGTTGCTCATTCACATTATAGGGGCAGCAGGCTGACATCTATAGACTATACCCAAAGAGGAACTGCCCCATCCCATCATTAGAGAAAGGGTGCATGGAAAGGATGAGTCTATATTCGTCTATATTTGTTTATTGATCCGTGATCTCCTCTCATAGCACATGTGGATATGAATGTCCACATCTAGTCAATATGGGGATAACATTTTCCCCTTACTGGGTAAAGTCAGGTTAAATTAAGGTTTTGTGTCTTTGGCCTTTTTTTGTGTTTTGTATTCGCCAGGTCATAGCCATTATCCTCTTTGGATTGTGACTATATGGTACACGGTGGTATTTTAAATTACCGGTAAATTAGAATACTACCAGCAGGATGAATAAATATGAGGGGATTAAAGAACGAATGACATCTAGTGGTGAGAAGTTAACATTACATTGTTCAATGATATTTAAGCTGGAGTCAGCAGGCCCCTCCTCGCTCTGAGGAAGTTAGCGTCGATTGGCTAATGAAACGCGCCAGGTGGTGTCATCACGCACCTAACGTCTCTGACGGGATCGCAGGTAGCGGGCCAGCACGGACAGTGAGGTGGTGCTGATATACAGCCTGGACTGGGTGATTAGCCTTTGTCTGCAGTTGGTGGATCGGAGCAGAACTACAGGATGGGATGCATCAATGTTGATTGAGAACTTGACGTATGTCTTAGGTGGTGAGACCTTTTTGAACTGTCCATAGATTCTCCCCTTTACACTCATCCTTCACTGGGAATCAGTCCTTAGCCTTAAGGGCCACTAGACACCAGCCCATCCACCTCACCCAAGGAGCGATAGTCTGCCCACACCCTCCATTTTGGAAGAGGAATTAACTTTGTCTTTGGACTGTCCATATGCCCTTATACAATCCAGGGAGGATTACAGACAACTCCTTTTACCGGCTGACCCTTACCAACACACAGCCATAGTATATGCACTGTGCTGCTTGTGAAGAACTGAGTTTGGCAGTTTATGAAGTGTTGTCTATATTAGACTATCTGGCTACACACAGATACATCGGCCGAGGTTCTATGCTACTTCTATCTGCTTTATTTGTGTTTACATGAAGTTCTACATGAGTGAATGGTTGAGTGTATGGGTGATTGCGCAGCTGCGTCTCTTGCTATTAGACAACGTTGTCTTTATTTTACATTTTGGTTTGTAAAGGTATCAATGGTTGCTATTTTTGTATTGATATATATTTTTTTCAAATTAAAGCTGTAATGTTTTATTCAACGAGAGTGTGCCACTTAGTGACTACTTTGGGAGACATATTATTCCTCTTTGCGCCAGGTGGAAAAGAGCCAGACAGCTTTCAAAGAAGCAAAGGTAAGTATACCAATTGTTTAAAAGGTATAGTAAATAATAAGGTTTTTATTCCATTAGTGTTAAACCCTAGGTAAAGAGTTTTTGCCTAGAGTTTAGTTATACTTTAAATAGTAGCAGGTGGATTGCACACTCCACATACACAATTCCTAGTTTGTGTATTTAACCTTCTGCTGAAAAAGAACCGAGGCTTTAAATGAAGCATGTTTTTTGTCTTCTTGCTCCTGATTAGAGAGATATTGTTAGCCACTTGTCTTCAGAGGTTTCTTAAAATAGGCTGAAAATCTAACTGTTCATCATTGCCTATTAGATGAAACAAATTCCTGCCCTCTTTGCAATTAGCAGACACTTACAGCACTGCTCTTCGTGATCTATGGCACAAATTATAAGAGATTTTTTTTTTAAAGCCCATCTCCTTCATAAATAATTGTCTGGAAATTCTGCATGCATACTATTTTTTTAGCTTGATCTTTTATTCCTTCAGTTTTGTAAATATGCTGGAGCAGAGTTTCAATTATCAGGTCAATTCTTTTCACAGGATCACAGGTGAATCATTTACTGCATGTCAGACAGGCACATTTTGCAATATATCTGTCTTAAAGTATATTTAAAACCAACATTTTTTTGCTATCTGTGTCTCCCATTGGGAAAATATCCATTCAAATCCTATTCCAGGGATGAAGCTGAGGAAATCCCCCATCTTAGACAGTCATCAGTGGACAAAAAATCTGTCATCAATGGAAGATTTCCCCTCAGTTTCAGTGATAGGTCCTTTTCCATCCCAGATTCCCCCAGAGGTTCTCCCCCCATAGATTGTATAGATTGCATTCATATTTTTGCCACCCAAATGCATTATTTTAAATTTGTCTACATTAAACCTAATTTGCCATGTAGTTGCCCCATTAATTTGTTCAGATCTTTTTGCAAGGTTTCCACATCCTGCGGAGAAGTTATTGCCCTGCTTAGCTTAGAATCGTCCGCAAATACAGAGATTAAGCTGTTTACCCCATCCTTCAGGTCATTTATGAACAGAATAAATAGGATTGGTCCCAGGACAGAACCCTGGGGGACCCCACTACCCACCTCTGACCATTCCGAGTACTCCCCATTTATCACCACCCTCTGAACTCGCCCTTGTAGACAGTTTTCAATCCATGTACTCACCCTATGGTCCATGCCAACGGACCTTATTTTGTACAGTAAACGTTTAATGGGGAACTATGCCAAATGCTTTTGCAAAATCCAGATACACCACGTCTACGGGCCTTCCTTTATCTAGATGGCAACAGTTACAGTGTCCCTGGTCACCGTCACACCAGTTAGTGTCCATGATCATCGCCACACAGCCATATTGCCCCTAATTACTGCCACTCCAGTCATATTGTCCCTAATCACCACCACACAAGTCATAGTGTCCCTGATCACCACCATACCAGTTACACAGTCACTGATCATGGCCACACCAGTTACAGTGTCCCTGATCACCGCTACATCAGTGTAGTGTTGCCTCTGCCTGCTGGCTGTACTAACCCTGGTCTGTTTATTGACCACATTTCTGCCTGCTGCCTGGACCAATCCTTTGTTTGCTGAATAACTTGTTTCCCACTGCCTGCCATGTCCTTCATACTGCTGCCAATTTCATTTGTATCACCATCTCTTCTGGGAGTGGAGCTCTTCGCTTAGAATACAAGACAGAGATAAGTATAAAGACCTCTCGGACATTTTAAATGTTTACATGGTAAAGCCCTGCCTACGAGCAGACACAAGACACCTGCTATGACCTCTGGTAGGCACTGGTAGCATCTTTTGTGTTCCTGTTCTAAATTTTTTTACTAGAGACCTTACCCCTCTGATTTCAGGACTAGGCTCTGCCAAATTCCAACCTCCTATCTGATGAGAGACTCTCATTGGACACAGGGGTGACAAGAAGTGCTTAGCCCGAGAATCAAGGACATCAGACTTATAGTAACAAAGTAAAACTAGTTTCAGAAAAGAGTCTACAGAGAGAGATTTTCTAGCTAAGAAAAATAATAGGCGGCATCCTGTGGTGACTTTTACTTTTAACTGTGTAAAATAGCTGGTAGGGCTCATGTATTTTGAGAAAATAATTTCTCCTAACATGCATTGATCTGTAAAATAATAACAAGAACGGGACTGTATATATATTTTTTTGTGTATCCACTCTCAGCCTGTCCACGGCTATCACTGACCAGCACAGTGGGGGTTAAAGGTTCACTTGGCGGTCATCAGGAACATTAAAGGACTGAAAAACTGGTCTAAAAGGCCACAGCTGCTCCTATGAAGACATTTACCCAGCAGCTTTGATGTGCAGTCATTACTGTACTTGGAATAATCCGCATAAACCTGAAGCCCCTCACCAGACTCTGTGTAACACTGTTTTGTTGCAGCACATTGCAATGCAGTAACTTTAAATGGCTGTCTGAATACACTGCCTAATCTGGTACAAAGTGCTCAATACAACGTTTGGATCTTAGAAAAGATAAATGTTGCTCACCGTTTCTATTAGGCATTGTGGTGAACCAGTGTTTAACTTTAATTGAGATAAATGAGAATGGCAATTAAAAGCAAGAAGTGGTATTAAGGAGAGCATTAATTATTCTAGCTTGTGGTTTTGGTGAAGGAATGGTATACGTGTATCAAACTATTACCTCAGCTGTTATGGGAGCCTAGTGTTCAGCTACTGTTAGGAAGCAGAAATTGATGACACAATGATCATTTTTTGGTGGTTTACCTCTGATATATATATATATATATATATATATATATATATACAGTATCAATAAAATGGCAGGTATAGATCATGCAAACTATGTGTATTTTAGATCACTTTCTGTTGAACTAAATCTGCGCCTACACTTTACGAGTGATTCATAAAATGTGGGCTGTGGTGTGAAACCTGCAGAGAACACTGTGTTTTCTCTGGAGGAGAGGCCAGTCAAAGACCCGTCAAAGTCAACGGTCTATCTTCCCTCTGACAAATGTTATTTTTGTTTCATGAATAGTGTTTTAGAGTTCAAAAGAAAGAACATTTGTAATGCACAGCACTGTGCTTTATAAAAGTGCCATGTTTTATTTTACCAAAAGCATAGTTAATACCTGGAGCAGACATCCAGCAGAGGCAATGGGTCAGTCAACAGTAAGATAATTTAAACATGCTTAGGATAAACATACAGTGCATCCGGAAAGTATTCACAGCGCTTCACTTTTTTCACATTTTGTTATTGTGACGGACCTGGCCGAGACACAGGCTGTTGGAGGGGACTGAGTGCGAGCCTGTTGCCTTGGGATTATGGGCCCTGGCATTTGGGGGAACAGTGCTCTTTGAGCTGCAGGCCTGGGACCCCTGAGCTGGTGGTACTTGGATTCAGGTCCATGCTGGCCCCCCAATACACATAGAATCTGTATGTGTATTTGGCATATTAGCAAGAGACGCTAATGTCATGACTCATGAACTCCAGCCACCTGTGTTATGTAATTGAGTATAGTCTGGCTTGTAGAAGTGTTTCACCTATTGTTGTGTGTGCTATTAACCCTGCAATTGAATGAAGGAGCCCAGTGTTGATTAAGATAATTAGCTCATGCTAATTAGGTTAGGCTTGAGTCATCTGTCAACTGTATATAAGTGTGACATGTCAAATAAAGATTAATTCCTGATGTACCCTACACTGGTGTTGTCTGGTGACTGGGTAAGCTAAGGGGGTCTTGGATTGTGTGGTACCGGACAGAGGAAGCAGTTACGGCGGACATCTTGGGTACGAGGTCCGTCACAATTGGCTGGCAGCGGTGGGATCGTGCTTCCTTGTCGTGAACACATCCAAACCATCACCTGGATCCAAGACCCGCATAGCAGAGGTACAGATACGTCATCATGGAAGAGGAATTCAGAAGGAGGTTGCGAGAGATGCGGATACAGCACAGAGGACCAGTATCGGTGCAGGTCCTGCTGGGATGGTATGATTCTGTTCGCCTACAACTCTGGAAAGAAGTGCTAGCCTGTGAGCAGCGACACCAGGGAAAAGTTCTCCCCTCCATCCATGTAAGGTACTGGTCGCAGTATGAAGTACGAATGTTGTTATTGGGGGAACAACCGAAGCAGGAGTGGACAGCTGAGTTAAGCCGGCTGATCCGGGCAGAAATGCGTTTGGACGAGAGCTACAGAGCCCTCCGGTGGTATGTAGCCCAAGTGTGCCTGTGGACAGCGGATGACAGGCCCACGGAAGGCTTTGATTATAATGGCCTGGGATTGTTGTACTGGAGGCTGTCCGAGGACCCCGACTTTGGGAGTGATCTGGAGTGGCGTTTGGAGGAAATAATGGAGCACAGAGAGCAAAGATTGAACGTCTCGGAAGTGCTCTGGGTACAGGAAGATTTGGAGTTCCTGGCCGCTCAGGAATGGGAGCTGGAGATTGCCTACATACAGCTGCTAGACACTGCTCAGCAGCAGGGTGGGGCTCCCTTTGCCTGGGACTATCAGGAAATACCAGCAGACAGCTCTGAAATCCTGGCTGAAGAGTCAGCAATCTGGCATAGTAACAGAGTGCTTTGCCCACCTGCCCCCGCAGCTATGGATGCAGAGGTCTTATGGCGGATGCAGCAAGTGCTGACGGACCTTGACAAACCTGTTACTGCACAAAACGAGGTTGGATGGAGGAATATGCCTGTCCAGCAGCATGCAAGAGAATCGGCAGTGGAAACTCTGGAGATTGCCGCCCCCAAACCTGAAGTGCTGACAACAGGGCAGAGCTCTGCTAACTTCTGCCCAGCATCAACAGCAGTATCTGGGGAGTTACAAGGAACTTCCCCAGCTGAAGCGCTGGTCACCGGACAGAGGGTCCAAGACCTCTGCCCCACACCTGTGTCAGTTTTGGAGGCTCAGGGTGAGAAGGTGGCGATCACTTCCCAGCAGCAGATACAGGGGGGAGAAGGGAGAGGAGGTGTTTGTCGTCCCTCCCCAACAGTTGGCCAGGGTGGAGAAAGCGATCTTTCCTCCCCCAGCAAAGATTTGTGCACCTGGGAGACAGTACCAGAGACATGTTGTCCCAGCAGCCAGATGTGGGAGTGGAGGAAGCCAGCCTCCTGCCCCAACGGTTAACCAGAGCGGAGGATGTGGAGTCCCCAGCAGAAGTGCTGGCAACAGGGCAGAGTGCTACCCACCTCTGTCCAGCAACAGCTGCGGAGTTCCAGGGAGCTGGGGCAGTCGGCCTCTCTCCCCAACAGTTAGCTGGAGGAGATGATGTAGGGAAGCTCCTACACCCAGCTGAACTGCTGGCAACGGAACAATGTGCTGCTGGCCTCTGCCCACAACTAACAGAGGGCAGATTTCCTGTAAAGGGGGATGGGACTGCAGTCCCCACCTGTATACCCCTGGGATGCTGGGCTGTCGGCCCAGATCCCCAACAGCATGATGGAGTGAGCCCAGTCACCCTGTCTTCTCTCCAGCGGCTGAAAAGACTCCAGGGAGAAGGGCCAGTCCAGGCCTCTCCCCAGCGGCGGATATGTTCTATGAGAGAGGCAGAAGTTGGCTGGGTGAGTCGTGCTCTGTTTGGAACAATTTGTTTGGGGTACTGTGTGGGTACAGGCATTAGAGGACTGGAACCACTGACTAACTTCGGAGTCAACCCGTCTGGGGTCTCCTCCTGTGTTAGTCTCCTGCCGAAAGGGGAGAAATGTGACGGACCTGGCCGAGACACAGGCTGTTGGAGGGGACTGAGTGCGAGCCTGTTGCCTTGGGATTATGGGCCCTGGCATTTGGGGGGAACAGTGCTCTTTGAGCTGCAGGCCTGGGACCCCTGAGCTGGTGGTACTTGGATTCAGGTCCATGCTGGCCCCCCAATACACATAGAATCTGTATGTGTATTTGGCATATTAGCAAGAGACGCTAATGTCATGACTCATGAACTCCAGCCACCTGTGTTATGTAATTGAGTATAGTCTGGCTTGTAGAAGTGTTTCACCTATTGTTGTGTGTGCTAATTAGGTTAGGCTTGAGTCATCTGTCAACTGTATATAAGTGTGACATGTCAAATAAAGATTAATTCCTGATGTACCCTACACTGGTGTTGTCTGGTGACTGGGTAAGCTAAGGGGGTCTTGGATTGTGTGGTACCGGACAGAGGAAGCAGTTACGGCGGACATCTTGGGACGAGGTCCGTCACAGTTATGTTATAGCCTTATTTCAAAATGGATTCAATTCATTATTTTCCTCAAAATTCTACAAACCATACCCCATAATGACAATGCAAAAGAGGTTTGTTTGAAATCTTTGCAAATTTCCCTTTAAAAAATGAAAAAATCACATGTACATAAGTATTCACAGCCTTTGCCATGACACACAAAATTGAGCTCAGGTGCATCCTGTTTCCTATGATCCTTGAGATGTTTCTACAACTTGATTGGAGTCCACCTGTGGTAAACTCAGTTGATTGGACAAGATTTGGAAAGGTACACTCCTGTCTATATAAGGTCCCAGAGTTAACAGTGCATGTCAGAGCACGAACCAAGTCATGAAGTCCAAGAAATTCTCTGTAGACCTCCAAGACATGATTGTATCGAGGCACAGATCTGGGGAAGGGTACAGAATACATTGTGCAGCTTTAAAGGGCTCAGTGAGCACAGTGGCCTCTGTCATCCATAAATGGAAGAAGTTTTGAACCACCAGGACTCTTCCTACAGTTGGCCGCCCAGCCAAACTGAACGATCAGGGGAGAAGGGCCTTTGTCAGGTAGGTGGCCAAGAACCCGAAGGTCACTCTGACGGAGCTCCAGCATTTCTCTGTGGAGAGAAGAGAACCTTCCAGAAGAACAACCATCTCTGCAGCAGTCACTCAGCACAGCAAGCCACTCCTCAGTAAAAGACACATGACAGCCTGCCTGAAGTTTTCCAAAAGGCACCTGAAGGACTCTCAGATCATGAGAAACAAAATTCTCTGGTCTGATGAAACCAAGATTGAACTCTTTGGCCTGAAGGGCAAGCGTCATGTCTGGAGGAAACCAGGCACCGCTCATCACCTGGCCAATACTATCCCTACAGTGAAGCATGGTGGTGGCAGCATCATGCTGTGGGGATGTTTTTTAGTGGCAGGAACTGGGAGGCTAGTCAGGATTGAGGGTAAGATGAATGCAGCAATGTACAGACACATCCTTGATGAAAACCTGCTCCAGAGCGCTGCTGACCTCAGACTGGGGCGAATGTTCATCTTCCAACAGGACAACAACCATAAGCACACAGCCAAGATAACAAAAGAGTGGCTACGGGATAACTCTGTGAATGTCCTTGAGTGGCCCAGCCAGGGCCCAGACTTAAACCCGATTGAACATCTCTGGAGAGATCTGAAAATGGCTGTGCACCGACGCTCCCCATCCAACCTGATGAAAGAAAAAAGGGAATATTTGGGACTTTAAATGAGACGAAACAGGGAATAATACGCCTCTGTCCCTGGTTGCTTTTGCAAAAAAGGGGGGGGGGGAGGGGGGACTTTAGATGAGGTGTGTGAGGGAGAGCCAGACACAACCATATACATATGTAAAAAATTATATTCTTTATTAGACCAAAGATAGGGCATGGATCAACCCATATAAACGCATAATAGCACATTGGCTACAAAGTATCAACATATATATTGAGGATAGTCATCAACATGACACAGAAAGTAAATATTGCACATCACAGTCCCCCAAATGGAGTAGGCATAACATTATATCAGGGTGGTAGAGCAATAAAAACCATCAAGAATCATACATATGAGATGGATGCATCAAAATAAGCTCGACGACGTTTCATGGACTTCTATCCACTCATCAGGAGCAAGTGCATCCATATACCCCTCCAGTCTGTGGCTATATCAAACTATAATTGTGATTTTTTTTTTTTTATCCCCTTTTTAGTATATGGATGCACTTGCTCCTGATGAGTGGATAGAAGTCCACGAAACGTACATGGCTGATTTACAAAAGGCAAATAGACTGCTCACTTTGCAAGGGAAGTTTCACTTTGCAAGGGATTTTATTGAATGTTGGGAAATTTCACTTTGGAAATAATCCCCAATCAGGTGCAAGGAAAAATGTTAAAAGAGCTGTATTTTTGCTTGCATATGATCAGATGATGGAAGTCAACAGAGTGTTGCCTCATTCACTAAGCTCAGGAAAAAGTAATTGTGACAACATTGGATAAAAATAAGTGCCTAATCAATAGGTCTATTGCTTGTAAGCTTTCAACAAGTTTTACAGATTTCAAGATTCCTTCTCTATCAGACTTTAAAGTCCTTTACCAACTTTGTGTGAATTCCTCTGCTAGAACTGCATCAACCCCCGACAGGGTTTTACATTTTTTGGATACTCTACCCAAAACTAAAAATAAGTTTTGGCTTTAGATATATTTCATGTATTAATTTGAAATGTAAATCATAATTTATTATTTTGAATATTTTGTATTAAATGTTATGATAATTTACCTTTTATAAGCATTTGAATTCAATTAGCATGGATAACTTGTTACTAAAAACATATAATTGTGGTTTTCCAATGCAGCACAGTCTAGACAGAGAGTTTCCCATTATTTTCTACAAGGCATGGCTCATTGGACTTTGTCTTTGTATAGTTATATATTATATTTGATAGATCATAGCTCACATGACAAGCAGGAAGCTAACATGACAGGAACAGATGGCAGCCATACATTGCTGGGTATAAAGCCTACTATAGTACACTGATCTCAGAAATCACTGTCCATCATGGCCACTGAAAAGTGTAATTTCCAGTAGACAATCACATACATGCAGGTACCATTACACAATATATGATTGTCTAACACAATGTACTATTTGGTGAAATTACATACTTTATCTGAAATAGGATGTTATAGCACCAGCAACCCTTATTTTTATTGTAGTACACATTGACATTACAGAATATACTTTCCGCTCTTAAGCAGAAAAAGCCTCTAACATGATTTTATTAATTCTGTGAAGGTTTCAAAAATAAAAGTATGGAATTCTTAAAACAGATGGCAATAAGAGCAATGTACATGGATACAATCAAACTGTAGTATTACAGAAAATAAGGTGATAGCACAATTAGAACTCATAAATTACCATCAAAATGATAGACGGCCTTCCTGACATACTACTAAAAAATGTTAGCTCACAGTCTGCCTTTCCTAGAACAGGAACAAGTTAAGAAAAAAGAATGCTGGGGCATGCCCTAGAGAGGGAGAGGAAGGTTTGGTGGTAAACATGGGTCTATGTGTTTCCTGTAGCTGTGCTGTGATGTCTCTTCAAATGTAAGACTGATGCTTCTGTACGCAGATTTTGAAGGAGGGCTACAATACTCAAAACTTGCACCTATCCATTTTGCCATCAGAGACACACCCTACCCCTCCAAAGGCATTGGGTACCTTGGCCTATAGCAGTGATCTGCAAACTGTGGTCTGTGGGTCAAATGAGGCCCTTTGCTTGCCTTTATCTGGCCCTTGAAGCACTGTTCCTACAACTGATATGAGGCACTAATACTTGGATGGTGAGGCACTATTCCTGCCACCAACAATGAGGCACCATTCCTTCCACTGACACCATCAATGGGGCATAATTTCTCTCACTGATATAAACATTTAGGGGCTATTCTTCCCACTGACACCAAAAATGGGGCACTATTCCTCCAACTAATACAAATGATGGGACACTATTCCTCGTACTACTGACCACAGGCACTGTGTCATTTTTTTTACTCCCACTGACCACCAAGTCTGAGACATTGTCTATTTACACTAATGTTGGGGCATTTTCTACACTCCGGCTTGCCCAAAGTCTGATGGACAGTAAACTGGCCCTTTTTTAGAAGGTTTGTAGACCCCCTGGCCTATAGGGAAAGAAATATGAAAAGAGACAGATGAAAAATCCAGGTGAGTTAATTCGTCTGTATTCATTAATGCAACAACTTTAATTAACTTCAGTAATGTGCTCTAATACAGACATTCGGATTTTCAGACGGAAAGTATTGGATGTGAGCTTGTTGGCAATAAGTCCGACCGTGCGTATGCTCCATCGGACATTTGTTGTCGGACTTTCCGCCAACAAATGTTGGCTAGCATGTTCTCAAATTTTCCCCCAACAAATGTGTGTTGTCGGACTTTCCAATCGTCCGTCGGACAAAAGTCCAAAGTACAAACATGTATGCTCGGAAGAAGAATTGGTCGGTCTTGTAAACTAGCGTTCGTAATGGAGAATTAACATTCGTGACGTGGCAAATTATGAAATCTCCAAATGCAAAGCACAATTCTCTTCTTCTTTAATGGGGTAATAATGAAGCTGCTTTGCTGGTGATACTGATGGAGTTTTTGCAAACAAATTTTCAAAGGCTTTTTTTTTCTAGTGATATCAAGAATAATATTGTTTTTTTTTTTTTTATTATTTGTGCAAGTTACCACAACACCATTATCCCGTAGTTTTTAAGAACAAAGATACAACTATGTTGGTGTCCCTTGTCAATTTTACATTGTATTTTGTAAAATTTAACTGCCTACTCCCAAACTGTCATTTGAAGTAAAACACATAGCCAAGTATTATTCTACACTATTTTTTTTATTGTGCATTAAAAAAAGAAAACAAAATTAGACATGCTATCTGCCAATAGAACTTATGGTAACCAAAAAAGGGCATTCTATGCATCCAAAAATATAGAAAATATACCAAATCAAATCATTATTCAACCAAAAAAATAATGTCAAAGCAATAACTCCAAAGCCAATAATAAATAACACATTATCTCCTCTGATTCTGCAACATGGCTGGTTGACGAACAGACGTTCAGAAACGAACTGAAAAGTGCGAAATGAAAAGTGTGAAATGAAAAGTGCAAATCAACACTCACCAAACTTCTACTAACACAAAATTAGCAGAAGGAGCCCAAAGGGTGGCGCTAAAGTGCTGAAAAAACACGTAGTACCTCAAGTACGTCACTACGTTCGTAATCGTTGGCCGAAATTTGTGTGACCGTGTGTATGCAAAACAAGTTTGAGCCAACACCCTTCGGACAAAATTCCGCGGTTTTGTTGTCGGAAAGTCCGATCGTGTGTACAAGGCTTAACTTTAACCAAAATCCGAGGGTTATGGGCAATTGTAGTTTAAAAACTAAAATAAACATCAGCAGCCACATGAGAAAACCCAAATCGAAGGTCAGCAGTTAAGCTGGTTATACATAGACAGAAATTTAACCAGTTCAGCAGGGACCGGCTGAATTTAAATGCATGTATGGGTAGGCTGGTTGTACACAAGGCATTCTATTGGTCGACTTGTGTAAAATGAGCCTGTTGGAAAAATTTCTGGCTATAGGCGACGGAGCTGACAAGTGTATTCTGACAGTGGGACAGTTTTGACAGTGGGTGAGATAAAGCCACAGATAATGCCTTTCATCACTGGATTAAAGTGACAGATAGCACTTTCAATCACAGGGATAAAGCCTGTGAGAACACCATGCGATCCGATTCTGCTGCGGAGCGAAAAAAAGGGTCCTGTCCGATTTTGGGCCGAATGCGATGCGAATTCAGCCAAGGTAGACCTGTATTGACTAACTTTATTGGTTTATAAATCATTTACATTCTCAAGCATATGAATGATCTGAAATACATATTAATAAAAACTAAAGAAATGAAATGACACTGCTTACTATAGTAACAGATCTGTTTGTATAATTTTGAAGGTAAAATACTGCTACTGCATATACTGTATAGATTATATTGAATCATCCTATTAACATACAGTCTCTTAAAACCACATTCTTATTCTTTAAAAATAATCCATACATATCCTCTACTTAAAGCGGAATTCCAGGCTAATCCTAAGCTAAGCTTAAACCTGCTACCACTTCCTACCTTCTAAATCCTATTCAAACTACCCCAATAAAGGATGATGCTTATACTTACCTAGTCTGAGGGCAGTCACATGATCATCCCCCAGTGGTGGCTTCAGGGGAGAGGAGGGACAGCCGACAACAAAATAAATATTAATGAAAAATATTCACTAGGTGGAAAACAGCTGGGAGAATCAAGGATGGAGAAGGATCTAGGGGTACTAATAGATGACAGATTGAGCAACAGCATGCAGTGCCAAGCTGCAGCTACCAAAGCAGGCAGAATATTGGCATGCATAAACAAGGGGATATACTCCATGGACAAAATAAGTGGCATAATTCTGCCACTCTATAAGGCCCCTTTCACACTGGGGCGGTTTTCAGGCGGTACAGCGCTGTACACCGCCTGAAAAAAAACGGCCCCATTCACACCAGTGTGAAAGCCGGCGGGCTTTCACACTGGAGCGGTGCGCTAGCAGGACGGTAAAAAAAGTCCTGCTAGCAGCATCTGTGGATGTATTCACCGCTCCTATACCGCTCCTACCCATTGATTTCAATGGGACACCGCGGTAATACCGCGGCAATACTGCCACTGGGGATTTTAACCCTTTTTCGGGCGCTCGCGGGGGGTAAAACCGCATCGCGAGCAGCCGAATACCACGGCTAAAATGACGGTAAAGCACTGCGCTGCTTTACCGTCACCGCGGCTCCCGCCCCAGTGTGAAAGGGGCCTAAAGCTCTGGTCAGACCTCATCTGGAGTTTTGCATTCAGTTCTGGTCACCAGTCCCCCGTAGGGATGTGCTGGAGCTAAAGAGAGTCCAAAGAAGGGCAAAAAACGTATAAGGGGACTGGAGAAATTTATTCTCTGGAGAAAAGAGTCTTGAGAGGGGACATGATAGCGATCTACAAATATCTCAATGGGGATTCCAGCATAGGAAATAAACAATTTAGTCCTAGGAAGTGTAAAAGGACACGGGCCACACAATGAGACTGGAGGAGAAGCGGTTTAACCTTAAAATGCGTAGGGAGTTCTTCACTGTTAGGGCAATAAGGATGTGGAACTCTCTCCCACAATTGGTGGTGGATGCAGGGAGTATGGATATCTTTAAAAGACTCTTATGCGACGTACACACGATCAGACTTTTCGGTCGGACTATCAGGCGGACAATCCGCCGGACTTTCCGAACGTGCGGACTTGCCCACACACGCCTGGACTTTTCCGGTGGACAATCCGGAGTTTTGGAAGCAGTCTCGGCAACATTGACTTCCTTCGCTAGTCCCGTCTACCTGGAGTCACGTTATAAATGAACGTGTGTTGGCAAGTCCGCCGGAGCCCACACACGGGACTCGAGTCCGGCGGATAATTTTGAGTCAAAACTTCTTTCTAAGTCCGCCGGACTTTTGGGAAGAAAAAGTCGTGGATGGCTGAATTTGCATCGCACAGAGATCGCATATGATTTGAACTGCAGTGCGGTGCGAATCATATGCGATCTCCCACACCGCAGCAGTCTGAACCCAGCCTAAGGCTGCATTCACACCTGAGCGTAGCTTTTCAGGCAGAAAATCGCGCGAATTGCGGCGTTTTTTTGCGGTGTTTTTTTACCGCGATTTGCGGCGTTTTTACCGCGATTCGCGCCATTTTTTACCGCGATTTGCCGCAAATTTTGTGCAGAGCAAAAGGTCACCAATGTAAAAAGGATAAAAACGCCCAAATCTGCCCGATTCGCGCGACAAAAAAGGGTCCGGAGCTTCAGGCGTAGGGCTTCAGGCGTTTTGGAGTGGAGATGTGAACCATCTCCATAGAGAATAATGTATTTTTTCCCCTCTAGCGTTTTGTAGCTTCAGGCTTCAAGCTACAAAACGCTCAGGTGTGAATGCAGCCTAAAGCTACAAAACGCTCAGGTGTGAATGCAGCCTAATACCCCTGTAATCTATTTATCATTAAATTGTTTTTTCTGCCACCTCATAACTTTCTATGTGAGTTCCCAAAACCTCTCCTTTTCTACTTTCCCCGAGCAGTGCATGTTAGCTGCAGTCAAGTGCACTGCTCTATGTACACTGCATATCGCATAGTCCATAGTCCATCTGGGGAGAAAGCAAGAGACTGTGGCTACGTTCCTACATACAGTGAGACCATGGAGAATGAATCTAGCCATCCTCTAAAAAGAAGGCACATCCCAGCAGTAAAAAAGAGGAATTTAGAGTGTTGAAAGAGGCTGAAAGCAATAGTTACTTTTGTAAGAATACATACTTCAATATAATGTATTTAGACCTTACATGGTAGTCAAACAGCCACATTGTGCCAGTCACAGTGTAAAGTTGCTACACTTCTGAATATTTTCTCTGATTTAAAAAACGTAACAATTTTTTTTTTTTTTTTTCGTTACAGGTACCACCTGCCTAATTGCCTTGCTGTCAGACAAGGAGCTCACAGTTGCAAATGTTGGAGATTCACGTGGAGTCTTGTGTGACAAGGACGGAAATGCCATTCCCTTATCACATGATCACAAACCATATCAACTAAAAGAAAGAAAGCGGATTAAGAGAGCTGGTAAGATGCCGTCTGTCTGGATAGATTATATATGCTTAAACTTTCACTATCCAAGAAGAAATACCCTTTACACATACAGAATCTAAATATGTGTTCTAGGATGTTCTAGGATGTCATAAAATGTTGGATAAATGAAGTATGTAGCTCCTTAAGCTTTTGTATTCTAAACTGGCATTGGTCAAGTTAACACGAAATCTGATTGGTGGCTGTTTTAAACTGTTCAACTTCTTTTTACAGAAGAAAATGTATACCTTTACAGAATGCTCTATAATATAACCTTGGAAATGAATATACTCACACATTGATGGGATCTCATGATTAGTAAAGGCCCTATCAGAGGGACTAGATTAAGACTAATTGGCCATTAACATGTTCGGGCACTGGGCAAATTTTAAAACTTTAAAGTGGTGACCAGTTTAAAAGGGATGTATAAGGTTGTTTTCTCCTCTCCCCCTATTAGAACAATGTTTCAGTTCTGTGTTATAAACAGCAAAGTCAACAGTAAGATTCTGAAAACTAGAACAGCTGACACCACTATTGTTCATGTCTGCTTTATAAAAAAATACAGCTGGCAGCCAAGAAGAGGGACGAGCCTTTTTTATTATTACAAATCAAAAGGAAAACCATTATCTATTCTCCAATCTGATTATTTGATTGTCTTTTCATCTACAGTATATCTAACCGAAAGCAATTATTGCTATGTAAATGACTTGATTCTGCAGTTCAGTTAATGAAAGCAGTGACAGAGCTGCTAACACATAGCAAAGTGCAGCTTTATGTACTTGTGCAGACAACCATTTGAGCTGTAAGCCAAAATTCAGTATACTGCTCTAATTGGAATTAGAGACGTCAAATATTAAAATATACACTCATGATCACCCCTTACCACCAACCTGACAGATCATAATAGCTAACCATCCTCCTTCCTGTCCTGGGCTGAGACACTATTTCTTACACATTTCTTCTAAATTTAGAGAAATTTCAAGCAGTATTTAAAGAAAATAATTTAAAGAATAGTTTAAATTATAATTACAGTAAGGGAAAAAAGTATTTGATCCCCTGCTGATTTTGTACGTTTGCCCACTGACAATGAAATGATCAGTCTATAATTTAATAGACGGTTTATTTTAACAGTGAGAGACAGAATAACAACAAAAATATCCAGAAAAATGCATTTAATAAATTGATTTGCATCATTTCTCTGAGGCAATGAGGAGGCAGAGAGCCAGGAGAGCAGCTGCTCTCGTGCACATTGCTGAATCGAGATTGGGCTCAGGTAAGTATTAGGGCTTTAGAATCACTTTAAGATATTGAGCAAATGAAACTGTAAATATTTAAACCACTTTTTTTTACATGTGGAAAAGTCAAATATTTACCCTACCTGGTATCCTTTCTCTTTCTGCAGAGTGTTAGGATCCCAGGTAGGGTACATTTTTTACTTTTCCACATGAGCTAAAGATGTTTAAACTGAATATGGTGCTCAGCGATTGTTCCATATCAGGGCAGGGCAAGCTATACACTCACTACAAGCTATACACTCACTACAAGCTATACACTCACTACTTATACCCTCACTACATTGTAGCAAAGTGTAATTTCTTCATCGTTGTCACATGAAAAGATATAATAAAATATTAACAAAAATGTGAGGGGTGTACTCACTTTTGTGAGATACTGTGTGTATTTATATATTTTTTTTTTTTATATATATATATATATATATATATAGATATATAGATATAGATATAGATATATAAATACGCATATGTAAATTAGTCATAGGATTATTGTCAAGTTAATGCTTGTTAATGTATTTCAAAAGGTAATCTCAATATTTAAAAATCTACAGTTTTCAGCAAAATGATAACTGGTGATCCTGCCATGATACCTTGTGTGGGGAATTCCTGTTAAAGGGGGATAACACTCAGGGCTGATGCCAAATGTGTGGGAATGCGTGCACAGTATGGCAGGCACAAAAAGTAAAGCATGGTACTGCGATACCATGCATTTTGGTGGACGCAAACGCATGCGCATTTGCTAGATGCGTTTGTGGTGCCATTAAAAATGAATGGCACCCGCATGCATCTAAAGAGGACATTGTGTTGCTGTGTGGTACGTCACGCGAAATGCACAGAATTGCATGCTTCGGCACTGCAAGTGGTATGAACGGGCCTACATTCTTTGTCTCCCAGTAGTGACTCTACATTTTCACCAGGTCATGTGGGGTTACAATGGAGACTACAGTAGTCAAGTAGGCCGGCATGAATAGTCAACTGTTGTCACCATCAGGAAATCTACCCTGAGAAGTACCCTGCAGCCATTGCTGGAATAAAGAAAGTACATAAATTTAAGTACCTTTGTCCTAATAGATAAGGACCAACTGAATGAATAAATCTTATTTGCTAGACTTTCTTCTGCTTTGGCCTCCCTTCTACAGCAGTTCCTGCAAGGGGACAAAACATCCCCTTACAGCTATATAGAAATATCATAAAAACAATAAGCAAGTTGTGTTGTATTAATAAGAGTATTTCAACAGAATGTGATATTGCCCTAACGACAGGATTATAACCAAACTCTCATGTGTATGCTGCAAATAAAAGGAAAAAAATAAAACGTTTCGGACAAGTTATGCATTCACTTGAATTGAAAGCTCACATGGAATGTTAGTAAACACATAAAACTTACTTATTGCACAAAACCTAATAACTGAGCAAACAAACTGGAAATCTATTAAATTCTGAAAGCGTTATGTGCAGTTAGGTATGACCTAAAAACCTAAACTCTTTGAAAACCAGCATTCACACAGTGATGTTTAGTGTACGTGATGTTCCCATTTATTCCCTGTGATTAGTCCCCTTAGGTTTAGGAAGCATCCCAAAGATCTGTGTAAACTGCTGCAATGTGCTGTGATCAGCATAACACTTGGATATGGATCAGGCTAATACTGAATCTTTTGTTTGTTGGATTCCTGTATGGAGGGAAAAAGCACAAGCCAAAAGCAGGTTCAGCAGAAAATAACATATACAGTGGTGTGAAAAAGTGTTTGCCCCCTTCCTCATTTCCTGTTCCTTTGCATGTTTGTCACACTTAAGTGTTTCGGAACATCAAACCAATTTAAACAATAGTCAAGGACAACACAAGTAAACACAAAATGCAATTTGTAAATGAAGGTGTTTATTATTAAAGGTGAAAAAAAATCCAAACCATCATGGCCCTGTGTGAAAAAGTGATTGCCCCCTAAACCTAATAACTGGTTGGGCCACCCTTAGCAGCAACAACTGCAACCAAGCGTTTGCGATAACGTGCAATGAGGCTTTTACAGCGTCCTGGAGGAATTTTGTCCCACTCATCTTTGCAGAATTGTCCTAATTCAGTTACATTAGAGGGTTTTCGAGCATGAACGGCCTTTTTAAGGTCATACCACAACATCTCAATAGGATTCAGGTCAGGACTTTGGCTAGGCCACTCCAAAGTCTTCATTTTGTTTTTCTTCAGCCATTCGGTGGTGGACTTGCTGGTGTGTTTAGGATCATTGTCCTGCTGCAGAACCCAAGTTCGTTTCAGCTTGAGTACACGAACAGATGGTCGGACATTCTCCTTCAGGATCTCTTGGTAGACAGCGGAATTCATAGTTCCTTTTATCACGGCAAGTCTTCCAGGTCCTGAAGCAGCAAAACAGCCCCAGACCATCACACTACCACCACCATATTTTACTGTTGGTATAATGTTCTTTTTCTGAAATGCAGTGTTCCTTCTACGCCAGTTATACTTGGACACACACCTTCCAAAGAGTTCCACTTTTGTCTCATCGGTCCACAGAATGTTGTCCCAAAAGTCTTGGGGATCATCAAGATGTGTTGTGGAGAAATTGAGACGAGCTTTGATGTTCTTTTTGCTCAGCAGTGGTTTTCTCCTTGGAACTCTGCCATGCAGGCCATTTTTGCCCAGTCTTTTCCTGATGGTGGAGGCATGAACGCTGACCTTAACTGAGGCAAGTGAGGCCTGCAGTTCCTTGGACGTTGTTGTGGGGTCTTTTGTGACCTCTTGGATGAGTCGTCGCTGCGCTCTTGGGGTAATTTTGGGCGGCCGGCCACTCCTGGGAAGGTTCACCACTGTTCCATGTCTTCGCCATTTGTGGATAATGGCTCTCACTGTGGTTCGCTGGATTCCCAAAGCTTTGGAAATGGCTTTATAACCCTTTCCAGGCTGATAGATCTCAATTACTTTCTTTCTCAATTGTTCCTGAATTTCTTTGGGTCTCGGCATGATGTGTAGCTTTTAAGGATCTTCTGGTGGACCTTACTGTGTCAAGCAGCTCCTATTTAAGTGATGCCTTGATTGTGAACAGGTGTGGCAATAATCAGGCCTGGGTGTGGCTAGAGAAATTGAACTCAGGTGTGGACAACCACAGTTATAGTATGTTTTAACAAGGGGGGCAGTCACTTTTTCACACAGGGCCATGATGGTTTGGATTTTTTTTCACCTTTAATAATAAACACCTTCATTTACAAATTGCATTTTGTGTTTACTTGTGTTGTCCTTGACTATTGTTTAAATTGGTTTGATGTCCCGAAACACTTAAGTGTGACAAACATGCAAAGGAACAGGAAATGAGGAAGGGGGCAAACACTTTTTCACACCACTGTAGTAGTACTGTTTTGAATATGTACATACTGGTATCTTCACTTCCCTTGATGGTGCCCTGTAGTGTGTTCACTATATACAAGAAGCATCTTAAAGCGTAGTAAACCGCCATAAAAAAAAAAAAATGACTACCACATTATGACACATTTATCTGCACATGAGCCCTCCAGCGCAGCTCTGTCCATATTCACAGAGTCTTTCTTCGAGGTTCGCAGGCTCCAACTGTTTGGTCTAGGCTGTAATGATGTCACTCCCGCGCATCCGTGCAGGAGCCCTGGCTGCGGCATGGTGCTCAGCATTCAACAGCATACCATGTGCCCTGAATGTAGAGCGTCACTGCGCATCCACGGCTGTTGTCAATGGCTATTGTCAATGTGAATATCTGCTAAATGGTGCACTTTTAGGGGATAATTATTGTACCTACTCCTCCTCATCCTTGAGTTCTGGGCCATTGGCTTTGCCTAGGCTGAGATGATGGCATCAGCCTTCTGCAGGCAGAGGGAAGCATTTTCTCCAGTGATCAGACTGTAACATTGTCAAAAAATAGACGTCCAATAGCCACATCCGAAGTACTATAGAAGAAAAATTTGGGAAGGGAATACACCCCACCCCAAACAAAAGGAAAGGACTTTATTGGCTCAACATCAGAGACACCACATGCAGACCTCAAAAAATCCACTCGCCTGCTCGCATTATGCGAGTGGATTTTGAGGTCTCGCGAGTGTAGGATCGGAGGGGAGGAGAGCCGCCGCCACTGCCTGTCTGATTAGAGCGGCAGAGGAACATAACAGCTTTCGTTTCAATAGCTGTTTGTTCCCCGCCGCGTGCTGTCATATACAGCCCCTCCCCCTTGTCCGGGGAACTTTGATAGACAGATAGACAGATCACCTGACCCAGGATTGGACGGGTGATCTGTCTGTCTATCAAAGTGACTCGGACGAGGGGGAGGGGCTGTATATGACGGCGCGCGGCGGGGAACAAACAGCTATTGCATTGAAAGCTGTTATGTTCCCCTGGCGCTCTAATCAGACAGGCGGCGGCTCTTCTCCCCTGCACAGGTAGGCTGCATAGGGGACACAGCCTGCACTGGGGGGGGGGGACACAGCCTGCACTGGGGGGGACAACACAGCCTGCACTGGGGGGGACACAGGCTTCACTGGGGGGGACACAGGCTTCACTGGGGGGGGACACAGGCTTCACCTGGGGGGGGGACACAGGCTTCACCTGGGGGGGGGGACACAGGCTGCACTGGGGGGGACACAGGCTGCACTGGGAGGGACACATGTGGCACTGGGGGGGCACATGTGGCACTGGGGGGGGGGTCACATGCTGCACCGGGGTGACACTGAGGACACAGGCTGCACTGGGGGACACAGGCTGCACTGGGGGACACAGGCTGCACCGGGGGACACACAGGCTGCACTGGGGGGACACAGGCTTCACTGGGGGGGACACAGGCTTCACTGGGGGGGACACAGGCTTCACTGGGGGGGGACACAGGCTGCACTGGGGGGGGACACAGGCTGCACTGGGGGGGGGACACAGGCTGCACTGGGGGGGACACAGGCTGCATTGGGGGGGGGGCACAGGCTGCACTGGGGGGGGGGGGCACAGGCTGCACTGGGGGGGAACACCGGCTTCACCTGGGGGCACACAGGCTGCACTGGGGGCATACAGGCTGCACTGGGGGGGACACAGGTGGCACTGGGGGGCACATGCTGCACTGGGGGGGACACAGGTGGCACTGGGGGGCACATGCTGCACTGGGGGGACACTGAGGACACAGGCTGCACAGGGACACATGCTGCACTGGGGGGACACGGGGGACACAGGCTGCACTGGGGGGGACACAGGCTGCACTGGGGGGGACACAGGCTGCACTGGGGGGGACACAGGCTGCACTGGGGGGACACAGGCTGCACTGGGGGGGACACAGGCTTCACTGGGGGGGGACACAGGCTTCACTGGGGGGGGGCACAGGCTGCACTGGGGGTCACAGGCTGCACTGGGGGTCACATGCTGCACTGGGGGGACACAGGCTGCACTGGGGGGACACAGGCTGCACTGGGGGGACACAGGCTGCACTGGGGGGACACTGGGGACACAGGCTGCACTGGGGGGGACACTGGGGACACATGCGGCACTGGGGGACACATGCGGCACAGGGGGGTCACAGGCTGCACTGGGGGGTCACAGGCTGCACTGGGGGGAGACTGGGGACACAGGCTGCACTGGGGGGAGACTGGGGACACAGGCTGCACTGGGGGGACACATGGGAGACACATGCGGCACAGGGGGTCGCATGCTGCACTGGGGACACATGCTGCACTGGGGGGGTGGGACACAGGCTGGCTGCATTGGTGGACAAAGTTGTTGTTAATATTTATTTTTATAACTTAATTCTGCATAAATCATTTAAGTATCATTTTATGAGATAATTTATGAGGGCGTGTTTAGAGGCGGGATTAGGGGCGGGGCAGGGTAGGTGTTGGGCGGGGCAACTGGTGGCGAGTAACCCTTGAGGCCTGGCTAGTAGCTCAGGACTTGAAATTTTGAGCCCTGACCACATGTATATAAAAGATCAATATCTTTATTACAAAAAAAGTTGAAAACACATGCACAAGTGAATAATGTTATAGAAACAAAAGAAACGCCTCTCAAAATAACCAAGGGACAAGAAAGCCCCAAGTCTTGTACATCCCTCAGTCGACTGGGAGTATAGGTAATAGACAATATTGTGTATCAAAATTGGTGAAATGTAGGTGTATAATAAACATGCATTTTATAGTAAACAAAATAATCCATCTATACAAAAAGTATGCTCACACTGGCATGGCAAACCTGTCATGGTTAAGCAATAGAGTTGTCTGCTTACCTGTTTCCATGTGTTCATCTCTAGAGACCAGCCGACCATCACCTGACTGCTTTTATATCCCTCCTCTGGCAGGGCTCCACCCTGCTGATCAACCTTTGTGTGTTTGACTTTCTGTTACCAGCCGTGTGCTATTCAGTGTCCTGTTACTGACTTTGGCGTGTCCCTGACTATCCCTGTTTGCCTGTGACCCTGACCCTCTGGCGTGTCCCTGACTATCCCTGTTTGCTTGTGACCCTGAACCTTGGTGTGTACCTTGTTGTCCGTTTCTGCTTGTGGCCCCGACCTTGGCTTATCCCTCACTATCCTTGTCCTCCTGTTGCCTACTATGGGTGTGAGCTGGGGGACCCTGGGGGTCGCGACCTGGAGCCAGTTGCAGCCCAGTCCATCCTCACCACTCGAGGCTCTGGTGAACACCAGCTGGCTCTTAGACTCCGCGCCCCAGGGAATCTTACGCTCTAACCCCGGTGGGATCCGTCTTGGTGTCCAGCGGCCCCGTGTTCCGGATCACCTGGACTCCCGTCCACTGCAGTCAGCCATAGGGTCCACTACCTTGCGGTGCACTCCCGATCCCAACGGTGTGCATCTGTCACCTAGCCTCAGGGTGACCTGACAGTTTGATCAGCCATGGACCCGGCTAACGTGCCGCTCCCGGCAGTCGATCCTTTGCAGGGCATAGTTCAGCGACTCGAGACCCAGGAATCCAATCAGACGCAGGTGATGCGTTTCCTTCAAGATCTGGCTTCCCGCTTCGAGCAGCTGCAGGCTTCCTTGGGAGCCCCGAACCAGTCGCATCCACGCATTCTTATCCACTGCCAGCTCCGTCCCGTTTCTCTGGGGAATCCAAGGCCTGCAGGGGCTTCCTCAGCCAATGCACCATTCATTTTGAGCTCCAGCCCCAAAACTTTCTGTCTGATCGGGCAAAGGTTGCCTATATCATTTCCCTCCTCTCCGGTGAAGCTTTAGCTTGGGCTGCTGCCCTGTGGGAGAAAAGTGATCCGGTGGTTTCCAGCCTGTCCGACTTCTTGAAGCTCTTTCGAAATATCTTCGAGGAGCCAGCTCGGGTTTCTTCGGCGGCTAGTGCCCTTTTACGCCTTCGCCAAGAATCTCGTTCAGTGGGACAATATGCACTTCAGTTCCGTATCCTCACGGCTGAGTTGAGCTGGAACAATGAGGCCTTGGTTGCAACCTTTTTACATGGCCTCTCTGACCGACTGAAGGACGAATTAGCAGGAAGAGCTATCCCTGCCGGTCTGGACGATGTCATTTCCTTATGCAATCAGATTGACATTCGTTTCCAGGAGCGGTCCTTTGAAAAAAGACGCCAGCACCCCCTAGGTCCTAGTCAGCCTGAACTCCTTCCCCGTCGCCCTGTGGAGCATCCCCTGCCTGCTGAGGAACCCATGCAGCTGGATCGGACCAGACTAACCCCCGAAGAACATGCTAGACACAGAACTTTGGGCTTGTGTCTTTATTGTGGGGGCAAGGGTCATTTTCGTGACTCCTGCTCGCTTCGTCCGGGAAACGCTCGGGTCTAATACATTTGGAAGGTGGAGTATTGGACCCAGAAACATCACCTTCTCGTCTTTTTCTTCTGGTGTTCCTCCACGTAGGCACTTCTCCCCAATCGGTCCTAGCATACCTGGACTCCGGGGCTGCCGCAATTTTATAGACTGGAGAACTGCTTCTTCTATAAAGCTTACCCTTTCTCCCCTCACTACACCACTGGTAGTCTCGGCTATTGATGGCACAGTGCTTCCAGGGGGCCCTATCCGTTTTCAGACGCTACCTATTAGGATGTCGGTAGGGATACTCCACCAGGAGTGGATTTCCTTCCATGTTCTACCCAAGGCCTCTACCCCCATTGTATTGGGCCTTCCTTGGCTACAGCTCCACTCTCCACATGTGGACTGGGTCTCTGGGCAGATCCTGGCTTGGGGTCCTTCGTGTTTCTCGTCCTGTCTTCTCAAGGTGGCCCCCAAGGGGAAACTTCCCATTGCTACCACATCCGTATCGTCTGATCTTCCCGCGGCTTACAGCGATTACCGGGATGTGTTTTGTAAGAAGTCTGCTGAGGTGCTTCCTCCCCACAGATCTTTTGACTGTGCTATTGATCTTGTCCCTGGAGCAACCCTTCCCAGGGGTCGTACCTACCCTCTGTCCATTCCAGAGACCCAGGCCATGTCTGAGTATGTCGCCGAGAATCCGGAGAGAGGTTTCATCCGGAAATCCTCTTCGCCTGCAGGAGCAGGGTTCTTTTTCGTTGCCAAAAAGGATGGGACCCTCAGACCCTGTATCGACTATAGAGGTTTAAACGCAGTGACTATCAAAAACCGTTACCCCTTACCTCTAATATCTGAGCTATTTGACAGGTTGAAGGGGGCTTCCATCTTCACTAAGTTGGATCTCAGAGGTGCTTACAATCTCATTCGAATACGAGAAGATGACGAATGGAAGACGGCATTTAACACTAGGGACGGGCATTACGAATACCTGGTTATGCCTTTTGGGTTGTGTAATGCTCCTGCTGTGTTCCAGAATTTTGTCAATGAAATCTTCAGGGATCTACTGTACCAGTTTGTTGTCATTTATCTGGATGACATTCTCATATTTTCCGAAAATCTGCCTGCTCACAGAAACCATGTCCGCACCGTACTTCAGCGCCTTAGAGAGAATAATCTCTATGCCAAGTTGGAGAAATGTTCCTTTGAATGTTCTGAGGTCCTGTTTTTGGGATGTTTTGTTTCTAGTTTGGGTCTTCGCATGGATCCCGGAAAGGTCTCAGCCATTACCAACTGGCCCCTTCCCGCTAGCCTCAAGGCCACACAACGCTTTCTTGGCTTTACAAACTATTACGGGCAGTTCATAAAGAATTACTCTTCCATTGCTGCGCCTATTATTGCTTTGACCAAGAAGGGTGCGAATGCTAAAGACTGGCCTTCCGAGGCTGTCTCCGCGTTTCACGATCTGAAACAGGCCTTTGTCTCTGGAGCTCTCTTGAGGAGACCGAATCCTGGGGACCCATTTTTTCTCGAAGTAGACGCTTCTTCTATTGGGGTGGGAGCTGTGCTTCTTCAGTTCTTTGAGAAGAAACGCCAACCATGTGCGTTCTTCTCCAAAAAAAATTCTCAGGCAGAGAGAAATTATGCCATAGGTGATCGGGAACTTCTCGCAATTAAATTGGCGTTGGAGGAGTGGCGTCATCTCTTGGAAGGTTCTCCTCACTCCATAACGATCTTTACTGATCACAAGAACTTACAATACCTACAGAATGCTAAACGTCTGAACCCCAGACAGGCCAGGTGGAGTCTCTTCTTTTCCCGTTTTAAATTCACGATCACGTACAAACCTGGTTCCTGCAACGGTCGGGCTGATGCGCTCTCTAGGTCATTTGACACTTTGGATGAGGAGTCCACCCCTGATCCTGAGCCGATCATTCCTACCTCATGCATTGTTGCCCATTCTACCACCCTGGAATCAAAAATTCCTCCTGGCAAGACCTTTGTTCCCACAGAGTTAAGAGCCAAGATCCTTCGTTGGGGACATGATTCCAAGGTGGCAGGTCATGCTGGGTTCCTCCGATCCTTCCTGCTTATCAGTCGTCTCTACTGGTGGCCTAATCTCCGCTCGGATGTTAAAGACTACGTTAAGGCTTGTCACGTCTGTGCTCAGTCTAAATCTTCCACTCAATCCCCTGCTGGTCTTCTCATGCCCTTGCCCATTCCTAAGGAGCCCTGGTCTCATATCGCCATGGATTTTATCACTGATCTTCCACCGTCAGAGAATAATACGGCCATTTGGGTGGTGATCGATCGGTTCTCCAAGATGGCTCATTTTGTTCCTCTTCCTGGTCTCCCTTCTGCCCCTGCCTTGGTTCCCATTTTTGTACGAGAGATTTTCCGCCTTCATGGTGTTCCTTCCCATGTCGTTTCGGACAGGGGTGTGCAGTTTACTTCTCGTTTTTGGAGAGCCTTTTGCAGATCCCTTGACATAACCTTGGATTTTACCTCCTCTTACCATCCTCAATCCAATGGCCAGACCGAGAGGGTTAATCAGGAGTTGGAGGTCTTTCTCCGTACCTTGGTCTCGGCCCATCATGATGATTGGGTATCACTGTTACCGTGGGCTGAGTTCTCCCACAATAATCATGTCAATGTCAGTTCTCAGAAAACACCCTTTTTCACTGTTTACGGAAGACATCCTCAACTCCCTCTTCCTATGACTTGTTCTTCTGACATTCCAGCTTTGGCTACTGTTCAGAAATCTTTCAATTCCATGTGGGCTGACGTTCATGATTCTCTCCAGAAGGCTGCCAATAAATTCAAGAGTTTTGCTGACCGTCGCAGACGTAAGCCACCTTCTCTTCTGCCAGGAGACAAGGTCTGGCTCTCCACCAGGAACATCAAACTCCGGGTTCCTTCTCTCAAATTCGCCCCAAGATTCATTGGTCCGTACACCATAACTGCTAAACTGAACCCGGTTTGTTTCAAGCTCCAGATTCCCAAAAGCCTCAAAATCTCTAACTTCTTCCATGTTGCCCTTCTGAAGCCTTTAGTCCTCAATAAGTTCTCTCGTCCTTTCTCTACCGTAGCACCGGTCTCTGAGGATAATCAGGAGTATGAGGTTAGCCAGATTTTGGACTCCAGACTCTGTAGAGGCATTCTCCAGTACCTCGTGCACTGGAAAGGGTTTGGTCCTGAGGAGAGGTCGTGGATTTCGGCTTCCGAGGTCTTTGCACCTCGTCTGCTGAGGAGGTTTCATTTGAAGTTCCCCTCTAAACCTGGTTCCAGGCGGGGAAGGGGGAGGCCTCGTAAGAGGGGGGGTACTGTCATGGTTAAGCAATAGAGTTGTCTGCTTACCTGTTTCCATGTGTTCATCTCTAGAGACCAGCCGACCATCACCTGACTGCTTTTATATCCCTCCTCTGGCAGGGCTCCACCCTAGCTCCTATCACAGGACTCTATATTAACCTGTGCACTGCAGGCCAACCCTGCTGATCAACCTTTGTGTGTTTGGCTTTCTGTTACCAGCCGTGTGCTATTCAGTGTCCTGTTACCGACTTTGGCATGTCCCGGACTATCCCTGTTTGCCTGTGACCCTGACCCTCTGGCGTGTCCCTGACTATCCCTGTTTGCTTGTGACCCTGACCCTCTGGCGTGTCCCTGACTATCCCTGTTTGCTTGTGACCCTGAACCTTGGCGTGTACCTTGTTGTCCGTTTCTGCTTGTGGCCCCGACCTTGGCTTATCCCTCACTATCCTTGTCCTCCTGTTGCCTACTGTGGGTGTGAGCTGGGGGACCCTGGGGGTCGCGACCTGGAGCCAGTTGCAGCCCAGTCCATCCTCACCACTCGAGGCTCTGGTGAACACCAGCTGGCTCTTAGACTCCGCGCCCCAGGGAATCTTACGCTCTAACCCCGGTGGGATCCGTCTTGGTGTCCAGCGGCCCCGTGTTCCGGATCACCTGGACTCCCGTCCACTGCAGTCAGCCATAGGGTCCACTACCTTGCGGTGCACTCCCGATCCCAATGGTGTGCATCTGTCACCTAGCCTCAGGGTGACCTGACAAAACCACAGCGGCCCTGTGCGTGTTTATTTATTTATCATTAATACTGTACTATTATTTCTTATATGTAGTGAAGTCCTCTCAATACATTGGGTCCCAAAGGAGCTGAAAAAATTGGGGAAACACGTTGACCCAGGCAACTGGAAGAGTACAGTTATACACCTACATTTTACCAATTTTCCAACAAAAAAAAGTGCTTCACTATAATGGTTTTTAGACTTTAAAATTCTCTGCTAAAGAAGGTGATTAATCCAAGGATATAAAGTGGAATTTAACACTAGTACTAACTAAGCATAAAATTCCTCCCTCCCCTTCTAACACCTATAGTAACTACCCTGTAAAGATGCTTATACTAACCAAATCTTAGAGCACTCTGGTCTGGTTACATTATCTCCCCAGAGGCTGACATAAGGGGAAAGGAGAGAGCTCCGACAACAGATAAAATGCCTGGGTGGTGATGCCATGGTAAAACCATGGATCAGACTAGAAAAGTGTATTTTCGTGTCTCCAGTATCAGCTTTGCCATGGGCAGATATCAGTCTGTTTGGTCTCCCAAGTTCAGATTAGTACATGTTTCCTATAAGGTAGTCCAGTGACTAACGCTGAGCTCCTGACTGCTTATGTGCCCAACCTAGACTTCATGAGAGACATGCAATTGGGTTCTTACCTCAGATGCCTAACTGCCATATCTCAAGGGGTCTGTCCTAGCACTACATTCAAAAGATTATGCCTAGACCAAATTCATTTATGACATTCGCCTTTACTATATTCTACATTTATCGTGGGCAAGCATCCCAGGTTCCTAAGTTCTTATCAAAATTAAAAACCTAACTGCAGACCCTAAACCCAAAAAGACCAGATACTTCTCTTCGCTCATAAGGAGTCATTGGCTAACTCATACCAGGAGAAAGGATACACGATACTGACACATTGGTATAAAACCTCACAGCTATTACATCAAATATACCAACATGTAAGAGAAATATATTTCCAATATATTTAGAAAAAAAAAATTACATATGTGACAATATATTGTAAATACAGTAAAACCTTGGATTGAGAGTAACTCAATTTTTATTTATTTGTTTTTTCTAAATATATTGGAAATATATTTCTCTTTCATGTGGGATACCCTCAGGTAGCCCTTCACTGTTAGCAACTCTAATGCCCCATACACACGGTCGGATTTTCCGACGGAAAATGTCCTATCGGACAATGTTGTCGGAAATTCCGACCGTGTGTAGGCTCCATCTGACTTTTTCCGTCGGATTTTCCGACGGACAAAGTTTTATCTCCTGCTCTCAAATTTTCCGACAACAAAGTCCTATCGGACTTGTTCCGATCGTGTGTAGCGAACTCCGACGGACAAAGTGCCACGCATGCTCAGATCACATTACAAGACCAAAGCTATTGGCTACTAGCCTCTACGTAGTCCCGTCGTAGGCAACAAACGTCACCACATTCAGAATGATCGGATTTTCCGACAACTTTGTCCGACCGTGTGTATGCAACACCAGTGTCGGACAAAATCCGTCGGAAAAAATCTGATGGATTTTGTGGTCGGATTTTTCGACCGTGTGTACAGGGCATAAAAGACCAAGGGCAAATGCTTCTGTCCAAATGTGCGCAGAGTGGTGACTGTATAATACAGAAGGAATGTTACTGGCCAGATGACAAGGGAAAAACAGAGATAGAAAGCCTAAAAAAGAAAACTAATACATTTAAGGCTACTTTCACATATATGCGGTTGCCAGAGAGCATGTAAATCGCACGCATGCCCACACCCACATGCAACCACACACAAAATGTTGTGCTTCATAGGAAATGCACAGGGTGCCATTAACTCTTAATGGCACCCCCACGCAGCGAAAAACCCAGTGCAATTTCCCGCACACAAAATGCAATTTCCATGCTGCTGCTTTTTAAAAAGGTGCAGAAACCCTTTTCCTGTAGAAAATGCAGGCACAGCAGCCCGTTCTAATGGAAGGGCTACCATGCCCGTGCACCCACGGCACGCAGAGCATCATATTTAGGGCCAATGATTGGAATGTCTATTGCAGGTAAACCATCTACTTACTTATACACCACTATACACTAATACGAATTGAACGCTACAGGAAAACCCATTTTGAACAGAAAGTACAACTGATTTGCAAGAGGTGTGAAAGTCAAACTAGGTTAACCATCTTCGATAGGGATGGGGGCCTTTGACATTATCTGTCTCCTACAT
Source organism: Lithobates sylvaticus (assembly GCA_028564925.1). NCBI lineage: Eukaryota > Metazoa > Chordata > Amphibia > Anura > Ranidae > Lithobates > Lithobates sylvaticus. The sequence goes on from CM053028.1 coordinate 392,213,750, forward strand.
ATAATGCCATTTTAACATCTCTACCCCAGGGTTTTGGCAACATTTCTCCCCTTAAGCATTGTACATCAAAGTTTTACACCTATGCAGACTTCCTGATGCCAAGAATGGGATTATGTAACTAAATCAGGGTGGTTCCACAACTTTGAAACCTCCCATCCTGTTCTTGGACAAAAAAACATCTGCCTAGACACATTCCATGGGGATTGAATTAAAGGAGAGGTATAGCCTAAGCTTTTTTGTCTGTACTTCTTCTATGGATCGCAGGAGTGCAGTTTGTTCTGCGCTCCTGTGACCTGTTTTCAGCCACTGCGGGCTAAAGCCTGCTGTGGGCTGATGTCACAGAGCTCTGAAAAGATCCCACCATATGGTCGGGATCCACCCAGAAGCCTGGACCAGCAGCTGGCTCAGAATCTCAGTGAGCCACTAAGAGCCTGTGCCTGTGCCTGCTCCCTCCACAGCTCAGTGCTCCAGTGAGTGCTGGATGGGCAGAGCAGAGACCAATGACTGACATTCACCAGCTGTCTGCAGCCTGAAGATTGAGAGCTGAGGGATCAGTGGTGTTTGATCACTCAGTTCTCGGTCTGGAGCCAGCGAGGGACAGACGCAGCATAGATGTCAATGCAGCAAGGCATCAATATGGTGTCAATGCTACCTTTATGGATGTAAATGCTGGGTAGGTTTCCGGACAATCATAAGAATTGAAGAAGTGGCTTGGATAAGCTATGAAATGTCTTCAGTATTACAGAACGAGCCAAGTTAATTGTGACTAACTACTACTAGCTGCAGAATGCTATATACATTGAATACCTCCTGTGAATCTAGCTAAAGGAAATAATTTTTTGTAACCAATTCTGGTAAAACTGATAACTAATATGTATAATTGTTATTTTCTCCCTTTGTACATATCTTTTCTATTTTCTGTCCAAGATATTCTGTAACTGTAAAAAAAGATTTTATTTCTTTCTGCAACCATGGTAACTATCTTTAATTTATAGTCAGGATTTCCTGGAGTCCTAATCCCCTTGTTTTTGCAATTAGCTCACAGATTACCCTTCACAGATCTTGAGGTCAAATTACAGGCAGCCTAGTTCCACAATAGTGAGATACATGCATATACTGCATATCTAAAGTGATACTAATGCCGCGTACACACGTACGGACTTTTCCCGGCGGACCTAAGTCCAGCGGACAATCCGCTGGACTTTCCAGCTGGGTACGCTGGACTAAAAAGCGAACGGACTTGACCACACACGATCACGCAAAAAGTCCGACGGTTCACGCGATGACGTACAGCACGTACGACGGGACTAGAAAACGAAAAAATACTAGAAAAATACTTGCTACTGAGCATGCGTCCTTTTTGGTACGCCGGACCATACTACACACGACCGGATTATCCGCTGGACTGCCAAGTCCAGCGGATAATTTGAAAACAAAACCTGAAACTTTAGTCCGCCGTACTTTGGCCAAAAAAAGTCCGCCGGCGCCCACACACGAGGGGATTATCCGCTGGACTTCGGTCCAGCGGATAATCCCGCGGGATAGTCCCTTCGTGTGTACGCGGCATTATTCTTATTGCAGCACTGGCATAGCCTCCCATTCAGCAAAACTTTTTATTGAAAGTGCACACAAATTGCTTTCCTTTTTACCTATGGAAAAGAGGAAGGTAAGGATCCGCAATTAAGTTTGCTAAGATCCTTAAATGTTTTAGATTATTTTCTTCACTGAAAAAGTACTTCACATGGCAGGTATTTAATGCCCAAATCCAGCCAAACTTCTATTTTTGTTTTTGATAGACTAGGAAATAGTTGATAGAGTAGTGGATATTGGCTAAAGGATAGATACCAGAGTGTGGTTGTAAATGGGATTCACTGGGGACAGAGACCCGTCACTAGTGGTGTACCACAAGGCTCTGTACTAGGTCCTGTTCTATTTAATCTATATATAAGTAATATAACTTAAGGGTTGGCGGGTAAGGTATTTTTTTTGTAGGTGACACAAGGGTATGCAATAGGGTTCATATTCTGGAGGTGTCTGTAACATGGAACTTGATTTGTCATTGCTGGAAGATTGGCCAAAGCAGTGGAAACTGAAGTTCAATGTTTCTAAGTGCAAAATAATGCACCTAGGAAAAAAAAATCCCTTGACAGAGTAAAATATTGGCGTCTAGCACTACAGAGGAAAAATATTTGGGGGGTGCTTATTTCAGATAAGGTAGGATGAAAGAAAACTCTGGACAGCCTCACTCCGAATAGAATCCGTTATATCTTGTGCCTTTTATTTCAAAGTAAAAATCACATGACACGAACCACAGCAAAGGTGATATAGAACAGAAAAACTGACGCGTTTCACACTGAAATCGGCGCTTACTCATAGCAAACAGTGTGACCAGGCAGTAGGAAAAGCAAATAGAATTCTAGGACGCATCACTAAAGGGGTCACCAACAGGAGGAAGGAGGTCCTGATTCCCCTATATAGATCTTTAGTTAGACATCATTTAGAATACTGTGTCCACTTCTGAAGACCTCACTTACAAAAAGATCTTGATAAGATAGAACGGGTCCCACAGATGGGCAACAAAAATGATAGTCTGAGGGATAAAACATATCAGGAAAGATTTCAGAAACGTAATATGTTCAGTCTGGAGGAAAGAAGAGAAAGGGGAGACATGATAGAAACCTTTAAATACATCCAGTGAAGGCAGTGAATAAGGTTCAGGAAGCAGTATTTTCAATATGAAGCCAAGATCAAGAACACAGAGACATGACCTCTAACTAGTAGGAGGAAAGTTCATAACTTAGAAATTTTTTGGAAGTTTTGTTTTACCAAAAGTAGTAGATGCTCCAGCAGAGGTAGTCAATCGGTGAAGACTGACTGGATTCAAACATGCTTGGGACAAACATAACTCTATACTCAGACGAATTTTTTTTACAGAAAACAAAAAATACAAAAGCATGTACAAATTTTAAATAATGGGGCAGATTTGATGGACCACTTGGTCTTTTTTCTGTTGTCACTTTTCTATGTTTCTATAACGAACATTGATTTAACCCCCACTGACGATCAGAAAATTTAACAAATTAAACATTTAAATTCAAATTCTACTAATGTATGACCAGCTTAATTCTGATGAACAGAGTAGTCTAGATGTCCTATAGTTAAAATGAAATATGGGTAATGCAAAAGGTTACACAGATTTGCAAGAATACATGCACGCACACTTTTTAACTTGCAAGATTGTTAGCATTATGCCCTGTACACACGATAGGATTTTTCCGATGGAAAATGTGTGATAGGACCTTGTTGTCAGAAATTCCGACCGTGTGTAGGCTCCATCGCACATTTTCCATAGGAATTTCTTCACACAAAATTTGAGAGCTGCTTCTCAAATTTTCCAACAACAAAGTCCGTTGTCGGAAATTCCGAACGTGTGTACACAATTCCAACGAACAAAGTGCCACGCATGCTTGGAATCAAGCATAAGAGCAGCACTGGCTATTGAACTTAATTTTTCTAGGCTCGTCGTACGTGTTGTACGTCACTGCATTCTTGACGTTCGGAATTTCCGACCAACTTTGTGTGACCGTGTGTATGCAAGACAAGTTTGAGCCAACATCCGTCAGAAAAAATCCCATGGATTTTGTTGTCAGAAAATCCTATCGTGTGTACAGGGCATAAGTGTTGTGAAATCATTGCATTGTATATAGTAGCTGAGGGATGTTTTTTTTTATTCTTTTATTATTCTTTTGTTGAAAGAAGTTGTTTCTTTTTAAAGACAAGCAGATTAAAACATTTAAATTAAAAAATTGAAGGCACCATTCATATGCAAAGTTGCAGAAGAGCTCTTTTTCGATATCATAAAAATGATGTAAAGAAGAGTAAGCACAGTAATAACAATACCATAGGGAACATATTATGTATGCATGAAAGTTTGTAAGCTTATGTTTTTTGCTAACCTGCCTTCTATTTTTTTCGTTGTGCAGGTGGCTTCATCAGCTTCAATGGATCGTGGCGCGTTCAAGGGATTTTGGCGATGTCCCGTTCTTTGGGGGATTACCCTTTGAAGAACCTAAATGTCATTATCTCAGACCCCGATATCTTAAGCTTCGACCTTGACAAGCTACAGCCAGAATTCATGATCTTGGCATCTGATGGCCTGTGGGACGCTTTCAGCAATGAAGAAGCTGTCCGGTTCATTAAGGAGCGCCTGGATGAACCTCACTTTGGAGCCAAAAGCATTGTGTTACAATCCTTCTACAGAGGATGTCCCGACAACATAACAGTTATGGTAGTAAAGTTCAGGAATAGCAGCAAAACAGATGAACAATGAGTTGTCTGCAATCTATATATATAAATATATATACATATGTACAGATGGACTTCGGGCAAACGATTTTATTTTATCTAAGTAGGAAAAATGTGGAAATGTTATTAAAGTTGTCCCATGGCCTCATATCAATGTCCCAAATCATAACATGGACTCATGCAGCTAAGGTATCTATCCACTGTAAGACTATGAGCACATAAAAAGTACATATGAGATCCAACATTGTTACACTGTTAAAAATCAATTCTCTGTATTAAAAGAAAGTGTTTACCCCCTAGCAAGACTTTTTTTTTTGTTTACTTTGCATCAAAATATACTGTATCTGCAAAATCACATATGTTTCAATTAAAAGTGTCAAGCAAATATTTAAAATACTGTTTATACATTTTAAGGAGCAGGTAAAACATTCAGGGAAAACCCTCCTGATAAGGTCCCTTTCACCCCTGTGTATGTTCAACATGCAGTTTTAAAGCTCATGCCTTGGGGTTTGGCAGATGTTTGAAGCTCTTCCAGTTCTTATCCAAATTGCAGATATCAGCCAACAGATGCCTTATGTGTTTGAGCACTCGAGGAAGGAAATTGTGCCCAAACTATTTTGTGGGATATTCATATCAAAATATCATTGTATAAGCCATTTATGTTCCCTTTCCTCAACCTATATATACTGTATATTATGTCAGCAAACCTAACAATATTGAACCTAACATTTATTGTAAGGGGACACCCTACACTGATCCCCAATGTAACTGTGGCATTTACACTGACCTCAACACAACAGGGGTATTTACATCAACCACCAATGTAATTGAGACATTTACACTGACTAGCCATGTAACAGGTGTATTTACAGTACCCCCCCCCCCCATCTCTCTATTAATCTCTGCATTCTTACCTCCCTCTCAGTACAACTCTGCCCCTCTAACTCATCATCTGCTAACCTCTGTCCCCCAAACCCCTACTCTACTAACCTCTACACTCCAACCCCTCCTTCCCATTCAACTCTGCACCTTTGCAGACCTCCTCTGCACCTCAAGCCCCCCCCCCCCTCTTTGATTACCTCTATATGCCCCCTATGCTCACCTGTAGGCTGTTTACATCTTCTAGGAGGGCGGCATGCAGAGGATGGGGCGTGATTTGCATATGAATCGCGGTGGATGACCTCATTAACTACTTGCCTACCAGGCACGAACACCTCCTTCCTGACCAGGCCATTTTTCAGCTTTCAGTGCTGTCGCATTTTGAATGACAATTGCGCGGTCATGCAACGCTGTACCCAAATAAAATTTTTATCATTTTTTCCCCACAGATAGAGATTTATTTGGGTGGTATTTGATCACCTCTGCGTTTTTTATTTCTTGCGCTATAAACAAAAGAAGAGCAACAAGTTTGAAAAAACATAATATTTTTTACTTTTTATTATAATAAATATCCAAATTTTTTTTTTTTTAAACAAATTTTTTCCTCAGTTTAGACCGATATGTATTCTTCTACATATTTTTGGTAAAAAAAAATCACAATAAGCGTATATTGATTGGTTTGCGCAAAAGTTATAGCGTCTACAAAATAGGGGATATATTTATAGCATTTTTATTATTATTTTTTTTTACTAGTAATGGAGGCGATCTGCGATTTTTATCATGACTGCGACATTGCGGCAGACATATCGGACACTTTTGACACATTTTTGGGACCATTCACATTTATACAGCGATCCGTGCTATAAAAATGCGTTGATTACTGTATAAATGTGACTGGCAGGGAAGGGGTTAACACTAGGGGGCGCTGCAGGGGTTAATGTGTTCCCTATGTTAGTGATTTTAACGGTGGGGGGAGGGGACTGATTGGGGGAGGGGACCGATCGGTGTCCCTATGTACAAGGGACACACCATCGGTCTCCTCTCCAGTGATAGGACGTGGATCTGCGTGTTTACACACACAGATCCACGTCCTGCTCGATTACCGGGCAATCGAGGGTGCCCAGCGGACATCGTGGCCGCCGGGCACGCGCATTGGCTCCCCAGCTACGCGGCAGAAACGCGCGCGCCTCCCGCGGAGTAGCCAAAATGTAGACGCCGTCATATGACGGCGTCCTGCCACAAGAGCCGCACCGCTCCGCCGTCATTTGACAGTGGGCGGTCGGTTAGAGGTTAACATAACAATGCCTCGCGCAATTAACATGTGAATTCCCGATCCTGTGGGGGTTAATTAAAGAACAATACCCTTTGTTTCTCTCCCTCTAGCAGCTGAAGGCAGGGGAGAAACAGGATTTAACTGGTGCAGAGAGCTGCAAAGGGCATCATTCTGCCGATCCCCCTATCAGCAGCTCTGCTGATCAGTATTCGCTCCATAAGACGCACAGACATTTCCCCCCATTTTTTTGGGGGAAAAAAAGTGTGTCTTATGTAGCGAAAAATACGGTACTTTGCTAAGTTAACCTACAACCTCAATTCCACAAAAGTTGGGATGCTGTGTAAAATCTACATAAAAACAGAATGCAATGATTTACAAATCTCATAAACCCATATTTTATTCACAGAATAAAATAGAAAACATATTAAATGTTTAAACTGATATAATGTACCATTTTAAGGAAAAAATAAGGTAATTTTGAAATGAATAGCAGAAACATGTCTCAAAGAAGTTGGGACTAGGCATCAAAAAGCTGGCAAAGTGGCACTAACAAGGAAAAATATTTTGAAACTAATTAGGTTAACTGGCAACAGGTCAAAAACATTATAGGGCAATAAAATAGCATCTTAGAGAGCAAGTGGGGGAGATTTGCTAAAACTGGTGCACTCAGAATCTGGTGTAGCTGTGCATGGTAGCCAATCAGGTTCTGAATTCAGCTTGTTCAATTAAGCTTTGGCAATAGAACCTGGAAGCTGATTGGTTGCAATACAGAGTTGCACCAGATTTTTCACTCTCCATCTTTAGTAAATAACCCCCAGAGTGTCTCAGAAGTAAAGATGGGCAGAGGTTCACCAATCTGTGAAAAGCTGCATCTAAAAATTGTTGAATAATTTCAGAAATATATTCCTCAATAACACATTGCAAAGACTTTAAAAATATCATCATCTACACTACATAATATCAACAAAAGTATCAGAGAATCTGGAGAAATCTCTGTGTGCAAGGGACAAGGCCAAAATGCAATACTGGATGCCCGTGATCTTTGAGCCCTCAGACTGCACTAACAGGCATGATTCTGTGATGGACATCACTGCATGGGTTTAGAAATAGTTCTCTGTGCCATCCAAAAATGACAGGTACAGCTCTGTCATGCAAAGAAGCCATATCTGAACATGATCCAGAAACACTGCCGTTTTCTCTGGGCCAAAGCTCATTTAAAATGGTCTGCTGCAAAGTGAAAAAATGTTCTGTGATCAGACAAATCTAAATTTGACATTCTTTTTGGCAACCATGGGCACCAAGTCCTCCAGACTAAAGCACTCAGTTCACAAGCCTGCATCTCTGATGGATTGGGGTGCAATAGTGCATACTTTTACATCTGGAAAGTCACCATCAATGTTAAAACATATATCCAGGTTTTAGTGCAGTATATGCTCAGGCAAGAATGGGACAACAATTCTCTCCCAAAATTACAGTAACTCGTCTCCTCGTTTACAGAGTGTTGTTATATTACACTGTGGTAAACATGGCCCCATCTTTTTTGGAACTGGGGTTGTACTTTGCCAGCTTTTTGTTGCCCTGTTCCAACTTTGAGACATGTTGCTACCATTAATTTCAAAATGACCTTGTTATGTCTTAAAGCGGTTCTGCACTGGGGTTTTTTTTTTTTTTTTTGGGGAATATGCTAAGGGGTAATAGGAAAATTGGGGGACTCACCTGTTCCATCTTCATTCGTGATCGCTGCCGGTTTTCATCTGATGAAGTTCTTTTTATTCTGCTTGTCTGCTGGGGGCCATCTTGCCTGTGGGCATGTGAAACCCCAGAGGCACTTTAGATGGCCCAGCATGCACCGCCGTTACTGCGCCGAGCTCGCGCGTGCGCAGTAATGGCAAAGTGCAGCTCACGTTCTCCGAAATCTCGCGAGATGTCGGCACATCTGCCGACATCTCGGGAGATTTCGGAAGATGTGGCCGAAATCTCGCGAGATTTCGGAAGATGTGCCCGAAATCTCGCGAGATTTCGGAAGATGCCCGCACAGACTCCTGGGATCAATGACACCAGATCCCAGGAGACAGTGCGTTGTGACGAGGATCCCCGCACAGACCCCGCCCACCCCCGCAGAGTCAGAGGACTGGAAGTCATCGATTACAAGGTAAGTGAAAAAAAAAAAAAAACACATTTCATTTAGTACTCTTTGCCTGATTTGGAAGGCAAAGAGATTTACTAAATAAAATGTGTGCAGAACCGCTTTAAAATGCTACATTTTCTCAGTTTAAACATTTGCTATGTATGAGATTTGCAAATCATTGCATCCTGATTTTAAACAGCTTGGAATTGGGATTTCTATATTCCTTTAGTAAATATGCTCCAATGCATAAAAAGAACAAAGTTTTTTTTTTTTTGTCTTATGCTTACAGGCAAATATATAAAATAGTCTTTTATCTTATGATTACAATTTCACACTCTTATTCAAATGCACATGCACGATAATGACAATCGCTTACAGCATATAGGAACCCTGATTTTAATGATGGCAAGAAATGTCTATTAAATGTGCCATCTTGGCTGTGAGTGCCATCTTGCCTCTAGAAATAGAGGTGAAAGTCCTTTGTCAGTACTGATCATCTCAACCATACGCACGCATTGGGGTTGATTTACTAAAGGCAAACGGGCTGTTAGTTTTGCAAGGGAATTTTCTCTCAGCTTAGTGAATGTGGTAAAAAGAATCCCAGTCACATGCAAGGAAAAAAAGAAAACCATTATTTTGCTAGGGCATGGTTGGATGATGGAAGTCAGCTGAGCTTCTGCCTACCTGACAGGACCCCCCGCAAAAATATTAAGTTACTGTATATTTTTGCTAAAATGCCATCGCCGAGGTGCTATGTTTCACAACCATGGCAGAAACTATACCTTCATCGATCAAGACACATTCAAATAAATAGTGCTGCTCTGCGAGTGCCCCGCAGTGTGCTAGTGCGGGGTTAAAGCAGGCAGTGCGCAGTCTCACATTTCGGACAGAGAAAGGGACCGAGGACATATATTCATCAGTCCCTTTCTCTGCAGCCTTAGCTGCACTGGACAGTGAATGAATGGGAAGCTTGCTGAGGCTTTTTGTTGTTCATTCACAAACTGAAGCATAGTAAACACAGTTCCGGTGATGAATGGACACACTCACTGTGTGAATTGATCGCTCACTGTGTTCATTCAGGAAAGGAAGGGGCCAGTAAATATGACATACACACACAAGGGGGCCAAACAGCAGATGGAAAGGGGCACAGATCCTAGAACCAATCCCCCTGCAGCGCAGAGAAAGAGGAGTAGAACTGAGAAGCACTGCAGGGGATCCACAAGAGTCACAAGTGTCAGTAATAAGGTAGCACAGCTACCTGCTAACATGCTTGGCAGATGCCTGAGCCCCCCTTTTGAACTGATGGGGTGCAGTACAGGAGGGATGGCTGTACTGCCTTATCAGTGGCCCTGCTTGGGACTTCTTCCACATGCCACAATCAACAACCTGATCAACTCTGGGAGCTGCTCTGCGTGAGGCAAATGGTGGTCACACCAGATACCGACTTTTTTGTGGTTTTCGCACCCCCCAATCCCCCAATACAGTAAAACTGCACATTTTAGAGCGGCCTTTTATTGTGGCCAAACCTAAAGGCACACCTGTGCAATAATCATGCTGTCTAATCAGCATCTTGATATGCCACACCTGTAAGGTGGATGGATTATCTCGGCAAAGGAGAAGTGCTCACTAACACACATTTAGACAGATATGTGAACAATATTTGAGAGAAATAGGCCTTTTGTGTACATGAAAAAGTCGTAGATCTTTGAGTTCAGCTCATGATAAATAGGGGCAAACACAAATGTGCGTTTATAATTTTGCTCAGTGTATATGTGTGTGTGTGTGTATATGTATATATATATATATATATATATATATATATATATATATATATATATATATATATATATATAAATATATATATATATATCTCAAAAAACATTATAAATGCCTTTTCTTTTTCTATGAGTGATCACATGTCCGTTGTTCTCAGCTGCATAAGGGGCTTGGAGAGGTGGTGGTGGAGACTGTCAGGGGGAGTGTCAGGAGTAGAGATGAGCTCGGGCGTGTTTGAAATCCCACCTGTCCGATCCCGCCAGGAAGCCGACATTGCACAGCGCTAATCACCGGCAGCGAGACATTTCCCAGGTTGGCAGCTACACAGATTGGGGAAAATGTCCCACTGCCTGTGATTAGCTGCGTGCCGTGTTGGCTTCCTGGCGGGATCGGACAGGTGAGATTTCAAGCACGCCCGAGCTCATCTCTACTCCTGACACTCCTTTTTGCTATAATAAATATCCCCCAAAAATATATAAAAAAAAAAGTTTAAGCCGGTATTATTCTTCTACATATTTGTGGTAAAAAAAAAATCACAATAAGCGTATATTAATTGGTTTGCGCAAAAGTTATAGCGTCTACAAAATAGGGGATAGTTTTATGGGATTTTTATTATAAAAAAATGTTTTGTTGGTAATGGCGGCAATCTGTGATCTTTATCGTTACTGCGACATTATGGCAGACACATCGGACACTTTTGACACTATTTTGGTACCATTGTCATTTATACAGCGATCAGTGGTATAAAAATGCACCGATTACTGTGTGAATGACGCTGGCAGGGAAGGGGTTAAACACTAGGGGGCGATGAAGGGGTTAAGTGTGTCCTAGCGAGTGATTCTAACTGTGGGGGGGATGGGCTACTACTCACATGACAGCGATCACTGCTCCCGATGACAGGGAGCAGTGATCTCTGTCATGACACAAGGCAGAATGGGGAAATGCTTTGTTCACATAGGCACTTCCCCGTTCTGCGGCTCCGTGACACGATCGCCGGGAGACAGCGCGTGCCTGCTATCCCCGCCTCTTAAAGGGGACATACAGGTACGCCCATTTGCCCACCGCTGCCATCGTGCAGCGGTCATCAAGTGGTTAAAGTGGTATTAAACCCAAATGCAAACATTTATTATATTTCAGCTTACCAATTCTAAGATGTGATGGCTGCATTCGTTTTCTTTTTTAGGCTTACTTTCTTCTATTTTCACCTGGTGATCCAGCCAGTGAGTCTGTTTTTTTTTTCAACAGAACAAGCTTTCCTGAAAATGTGGAAGCTAGAGTGTTGAAGCTATTTACCACCGACAGGGGTGATTACAATTATCAGCTTTTATTCATTTTTTGTAAAACCTTTATCCCAAAAGAAAACTGTTGCTGTAACTGCTTTCATTAGCAGAGCCGCATAGGTTAGCAGCTCACCTTGGTGCAACATGAGACCCACAAGCCACAAGTACAAAAGGTGGGGAAACTCACCCTACTCTTATGTAGCGCACAGTTCATAGATAAGCCTGCTATAACACTGCACATTTTTATTGAATTCAGCTGATAAACATATTTGGTTAGTTACACATTGACAAAGAATCTAAGGAATGCAAGCACTAGTCTGTATGAATTGTGTGATGAAGTAGGGACATGTTTACATATCTGCAGAGTTACTCGTGATATGTATTTAGTCATTTTATCAGATGTACCTGGACATAGGGAAGCTGTGATCTTATAGCAACTTTATTATGAGAGAAATGTGTAGCCTGCCATTGTTGGCTGATCTGATAGATTTCTGGCTCATACTTAGTCTTTAATACATTCTGAATTACTAACCCAGATCAAGTATAGAGACTGGTTCTTAAGATCATCTGACAATCATTTGCTGCATGCTTGTTCGGGGTCTGTGAGTTAGAACAGGGGTCTCCAAACTTTATAAACAAAAGGCCAGTTTACTGTCCTTCAAACCTCAGAGGGACTGGAGTTGTCAGTGTGAGTAAACAATATCCCATCATTGGTATTAGAGGGAGTAATAGTGCCCCATCATTGGTATTAGAGGGAGTAATAGTGCCCCATCATTGGTATTAGAGGGAGTAATAGTGCCCCATCATTGGTATTAGAGGGAGTAATAGTGCCCCATCATTGGTATTAGAGGGAGTAATAGTGCCCCATCATTGGTACTAGAGGGAGAAATAGTGCCCCCTCATTGGTATTAGAGGGAGTAATAGTGCCCCATCATTGGTATTAGAGGGAGTAATAGTGCCCCATCATTGGTACTAGAGGGAGTAATAGTGCCCCATTATTGGTACTAGAGGGGGTAATAGTGCCCCATTATTGGTATTAGGGGGAGTAATAGTGCCTCGTTATTGGTATTAGGGGGAGTAATAGTGCCCCATCATTGGTATTAGAGGGAGTAATAGTGCCCCATCATTGGTACTAGAGGGAGTAATAGTGCCCCATTATTGGTACTAGAGGGGGTAATAGTGCCCCATTATTGGTATTAGGGGGAGAAATAGTGCCCCATCATTGGTATTAGAGGGAGTAATAGTGCCCCATCATTGGTATTAGAGGGAGTAATAGTGCCCCATCATTGGTACTATAGGGAGTAATAGTGCCCCATTATTGGTACTAGAGGGGTAATAGTGCCCCATTATTGGTATTAGGGGGAGTAATAGTGCCTTGTTATTGGTATTAGGGGGAGTAATAGTGCCCCATCATTGGTATTAGGGGGAGTAATAGTGCCCCATCATTGGTACTAGAGGGAGTAATAGTGCCCCATCATTGGTACTAGAGGGGGATAATAGTGCCCCATTATTGGTATTAGGGGGAGTAATAGTGCCTTGTTATTGGTATTAGGGGGAGTAATAGTGCCTTATCATTGGTATTAGGGGGAGTAATAGTGCCCCATCGTTGAAATCAGTGGGAAGAATAGTTCCCCCATCATTGGTGTCAGTGGGAGGAATAGTTGCCCATTATTGGTGTCAGTTGGAGGAATAGTGCCCCATTATTGGTGTCAGTTGGAGGAATAGTGTCCCATTATTGGTATCAGTTGGAGGAATAGTTCCCCATCATTGGTATTAGAGGGAGTAATAGTGCCCCATCATTGGTATTAGAGGGAGTAATAGTGCCCCATCATTGGTACTATAGGGAGTAATAGTGCCCCATTATTGGTACTAGAGGGGGTAATAGTGCCCCATTATTGGTATTAGGGGGAGTAATAGTGCCTCGTTATTGGTATTAGGGGGAGTAATAGTGCCCCATCATTGGTACTAGAGGGAGTAATAGTGCCCCATTATTGGTACTAGAGGGGGGTAATAGTGCCCCATTATTGGTATTAGGGGGAGTAATAGTGCCTCGTTATTGGTATTAGGGGGAGTAATAGTGCCTTATCATTGGTATTAGGGGGAGTAATAGTGCCCCATCGTTGAAATCAGTGGGAAGAATAGTTCCCCATCATTGGTGTCAGTGGGAGGAATAGTTGCCCAATATTGGTATCAGTTGGAGGAATAGTGTCCCATTATTGGTGTCAGTGGGAGGAATAGTTCCCCATTATTGGTATTAGGGGGAGTAATAGTGCCCCATCATTGGTACTAGAGGGAGAAATAGTGCCCTATCATTGGTATTTGGGGGAGTAATAGTGCCTCATCATTGGTATTAGGGGGCGTAATAGTGCCCCATTGTTGGTATCAGCAGGAAGAATAGCGCCCTATTGTTGGTATCAATGGAAAAAATAATGCCTTGTTATTGGTATTAGGGGGAGTAATAGTGCCCCATCGTTGATATTAGTGGGAAGAATAGTGCCCCATCATTAGTGTTAGTGGGAGGAATAGTGGCCCATCCTTGGTATCAGTGGGAGGAATAGTGCCCCATCATTGGTGTCAGTGGGAGGAATAGTGCCCCATTATTGGTATCAATGGGAGGAATAGTGCCCCATTGCTGACGGTGGTTGGGGGGGAATAATGCTTCAAGGGCCAAATAAAAGCAAACAAGGTTTGGAGACCACTGATTTAGAAGACTGAATATTTCCGTAGCCTCCCAATTACGACAAAGGCCAGCAGGAGCTGCTCCCATACTTCTCATGACACGTGTGCTGTATAGATTATTTACAGCCAACAAGTAAAATCATCACTACTTTCTATTGGCAAATGTTTGTGAATTCCTGGCTGTCACACCAGTATGAGCTGAGTGGGTGACTGTAAATAACATGGGCAATAATATGGGTTCCCGCACTCTTCATAGCTATCACAGCCTCCAATTTCCTGCAAAGACTTTCCACAATACTTCGCAGTGTGACTGTGGAAATGTGGAGCTATTAAGCCAAAAGAGCATTTGTAAGGTTGGGCAATGAGAGCACTCAGGTGACATCCTTCTGCTAAACAGCAAGTGCTTTGGATTCTGTATCACTTCATAGAATCTAATCAAAGTATTCTAATAGCTGATGTATAATACTTGGAAAAAGCTCAATATTAGTATTTCCCAAAAACATTTTCCTATAGGTCTCACCTTTAGTTTTCTTTCCTCCGGTTTTCAAACCGGCCTTTATTCCAACATGAAATTTTTAAGCAATGGGATGATTACAATTGTTGATTTACTGTAACTTTACTGGATTGCTCTATGAAAAGCTTTTAAAATTAGATCTGATCTTCATCTCAATTGAGGATAATCTATATAAACAGTATTATTTAAAAAAAAAAAAAAACATTTTGCATTGCCCAAACTTTACTGAACTATTGGCCTGAACAGTTATATACTTGATGGAAATATATTTTAGTGACTAGTGTAACTTCTCCTGTTGCTCAGACCTGCACAGCAGTAAAAAAAAGACTTCCCGCCTTCTGTATACATAACTTTAACACGTGATGTATTTTTCAGTAGTGTCTTGCTGTAAAACTTTACACCACAGCATCTCAATAGGACTGAGGTCAGGACCTGGTCTGTCTATTATACAGAAATTCTTATGTAAGCCACTCTTTTGCTTTTTTACTTCTGTACAGGGGGTCCCAGGGTTACGAACCCATTAAGGACTTTCCTCCTGTTTGTAATCCGGAAATGTTCGTAAGTCGGCCGCGCATGAGCAGAACGACAATTGCAGACATTTCCGATGTTCCGTTGAATGCTGTTCTGCGCATGCGCTGCCAATTACGGGCATTTCCAACATTTTCCGAGGCTCCGTCTGGCCGCGCATGCGCAGAACGGCAGATGGTCCGCGCAGAATGGCAGAGGGTCCCCGCAGCGCCTTGTTCGTAAGTAGGAGTATTCGTAAGTTGGGCGTTCGTAAGTCAGGGACCCCCTGTATTTTAGATGATTGTCTTAAAACATGACCTAGATTTTTTAGGTTTTAAAGCGTAATGCCGCGTACACACGAGCGGAATTTCTGTCCGAAAAATCTTGGATGTTTTTTTCCGATGGAATTCCGCTCAAACTTGTCTTGCATACACACGGTCACACAAGAATTCTCTGAGCTTTTGACCGTCAAGAACGCGGTGACGTACAACACTACGACGAGCTGAGAAAATTAAGTTCAATGCTTCCGAGCATGCGTCAAATTGTTTCCGAGCATGCGTGATTTTTTGCGCGTCCGAATTGCATACAGACGATCGCATTTTTCGGATAGGAACTTTTCCCGACTGAAAAATAGAGAACATGCTCTCAATCTTTTGCTGGCTGGAATTCCGCCAGAAAAAGACCAATGGAGCATACACACGGTCGCATTTTCCGACAAAAAGCTTTCATCTGAGTTTTGCTGGCAGCATTTCCGATCGTGTGTACGCGGCATAAGTCCACTTTTGTTAAGAAAAAAAAAAACAATTGTTGCTGGGTGATTGCTGGGTGATCAATAAATTAACCTTTTGGGAGTATCTCACCAAAAATAACATTTTCATTAGGCATGCCTAAAATCAGACTAAAAATCAGTAAGCCAATTCCACAAGCAGGAAATGACATATCTGGGGAAGTTTTGTAAACCCGCTGTGTACAGAAGGCTTCCAGGTAGCCATTTTGCATTGCATTTTGCTGCAGATGGAAAAGGAAAGGTAAAAAATGAATAACATTCATTAAAGCGGTTCGGCACACATTTCATTTAGTAAATCTCTTTGCCTTCCAAATCAGGCAAAGAGTACTAAATGAAATGTGTTTTTTTTTTTTTTTTCCCACTTACCTTGTAATCGCTGACTTCCTTTCCTCTGTCTCTGCGGCGGTGGGCGGGGTCTCTGCGTCGATCGTCGTCACGCCGCACTGTCTCCTGGGATCTGGTGTCATTGATCCCAGGAGTCAGTGCGGACATCTTCCGAAATCTCGCGAGATTTCGGTCACATCTTCCGAAATCTCACGAGATGTCGGCAGATGTGCCGAAATCTCGCGAGATTTCGGAAGATGTCCGGGAACATGTGCTACTCTTTGCCGTTTCTGCGCACGCGCGAGATCGACGCAGTAACGGCGGTGCATGCTGGGCCATCTGAAGTGCCTGTGTGGGTTCACATGCCCACAGGCAAGATGGCAACCAGCAGGACAGATTTTTAAAAATGACTTTTAAATGACGAAAACCGGCAGCAGAGAGTCACAGAAATGGGACACGTGAGTACCCGATTTACATCTCATAATCTACTGCACTGCACTAAAGATAGAAAACACTACAGACAGTGCAGAACCGCTTTAACAATATGGCTTGTGTAGCAATTGTATATGTTATATTTTTTTTATTTGCTATTTTTTTCCCCCACAAAAGTGGGGTTACCTGTTAAATTAGAGCCATCCTGACATTCTGTGCTATAAATATCTCCTACTACTTGGAACTCATTAATTCCCTAATAATTGCAACACATCCAGCAAAGAGCCTTCACACCATTATAGTCACTTCATTATGTTTCACAGTGGGGACAAGGTTTTTGTGTTGGCATACACTGTGTTGCTTGCTAGAAACATATGTATATTTCTTAAACAGCTTACTTTTGGCTCATCTATGCGTAAAACATTGTTTAAGTAATGCTGTAAAACACAATTAGTCTTTAGAAACAAGAAGCAGGTAGATATTTTTATAGCGCAGTTGTTTGCTTTGTGTTTCCTATGTTTTTCGTATGGTAGCCTTATAACTGCAGACATTAATACAGGCAATAGATGTCTCAAGATTCGAAGCCGTCGCCCTGGGGTTTTTTGTCACTTGTCTGAGGATTGAACACAATTCCCTTGCACTGATCTTTGTAGAAGTCTGATTGTACTATTAGTGAGTGTAAACTAGCTACCTGACTGTGAACGGATGGAATATCAAAACTTTAGCCAATTTTATGTATTTCTTTACTGTCTTTTTCTTTTTCTGACAGTTCTTCTGAAATATATTGATCAGGCCATATTGTACATCAACAGAATTATGTTGCCAGGGTCAAAGTTTTTTTTTTTTATAAAGCACAGCTGTTCAAACTCACGTTTTAATTGATTAACCTTTTTTAACATGGTATTATCCTAGATTTTTTTGAGATACATTTAGGTTCATCAATCAAAATCAAACCAATAGATTAAATCCCTTGTTCAGCAAAGCAAAATGTTGTGCATTTGTTAATTAACATATTCGTCATCTGAAATTGTCTTTTTTCTCCCTGGGGCTCTGATTATATGGTGCTGACTCTAGTTCTTAATTTTTTATAGAACATTGATCCATTCATATCAGTGACTGCCACCTCTAAGGGAATCGATCATTGGAAATCGGAATGGTAGACATAAAAACACAGAGGTGAACAATTGTGTGGAAATGAATAAAGCTATCAGGATGTTTTGTGACTTTTCAGAGGAAATAACAAAACAAATATGCACCCCAAATGGAGGGAACCAAACTGGGAACCCCAGCTCTGGAGAGCAAGAATGCAATTTTGATAAGGGTTATATTTTTTGGCAATGTCTACTATAAAGTATAGTAAATAGAGAAAAGACAAGGTGCGCCAATCTAAGTGCAGTATGCAAAAACTGTTTTAATGAAAATATATTAAAAAGGTGGCCAAGTGGCTACTCACAACTTATGAGTGAGAATCAGACATGTAGTTACATGTATAGGTCCATGTGCACTTATGGAGTCCGTGGCTAAAAAGCAGTGGAGGCGTTCCAGCGAGGTCTGGCAAATTGCCTTGATGGAGGTGGAGAAGCAGGACAGCCTGTGGGTCTTGTCCTGCTTCATAAGTTGTGAGTAGCCACTTGGCCACCTTTTAATATATTTTTATTAAAACAGTTTTTACATACTGCACTTAGATTGACGCACCCTGTCTTTTCTCCATTTACTATACTTTATAGTAGACATTGCCAAAAAATATAACCCTTATCAAAATTGCATTCTTGCTCTCTAGAGCTGGGGTTCCCAGTTTGGATCCCTCCATTTGGGGTGCATATTTGTTTTGTTATTTGGTATTTGCTTCTACTCCCAAGGGAGCTGCTGCTGGTGCAAACTATTTAATTTTTGATTTTTACCCCCTATTTCTCATTGCCGGGACTCTCTGCATATATATATATATATATATATATATATATATATATATATATATATATATATATATATATATATTTTTTTTTTTTTTTTATATATATTCTTATATATTTTTATATGATATATATTTTTTATGATATTATTTTATCCGATTGATTAATTGCTGCTTTAACGTATGGTCAGACATTGCACCATTATTCCACTTTCCTAAAATATAGTAAAACCTTCTCTTTGCTGGTGCCCACTTTCTGCTGGCATATACCAGGTTTTTACTTTTCTTATTTACCTGCTGTGTGTGGATTTTGCTAGTAAGAATGGAAGTGAGTTGTGTTCCCCATACCCTTTCCTCCATATAATATGTGAGATCCATAATGAATTTACAGTCTTATCGCTTTTCATCACCTGGGCAGGAAGAATCACAGCAGTGATCAAAAAAAGGCAGCTTATACCCAGACAGCAAGCAATTGTGCTGCAAGTTTGAAAAGGACTTGCTAAGCTATTGCTAGACTATTGCTAGACTTGTCAGGCTTCACAAGTTTGTTGCACAATTGCAGCAAGTCCGCATGTATTGTATTGACTCCAGATCAACTTTATTTGGCAAACAGTTCTGGTTCAGTTATGCTGTGCGATAGTCATCCCACCACAGGGGTCACTGTGGCTGAATTTTCATGGTGTAAACTTGCAGAGCTCTTGCTGTAGACTCACCACTGCGACTTTGCTCTTGCTAGAGCCAGGGCAAATTTGTTACAAATTGAAAAAGTGTCAACAAGAACTTGTGCTTCAATTGCTCTGCAAGTTTACAACCTGCTGGTAGTAAAAATGTTAACAGACTTAAAATTCAACACTGCCACAAATTTATGGCAAGTTATCCTTGCTATCTGGGTAATATAAGATAGGTTGGTTATAAGGTAACCCCCTTTCTAAGCAAGGGATTCATTGTTATGACACACATAATGCTCACAAATAGCACATCAACAATATTTTGCTTTCATTTTTTCAGATAAACAGCCGTTAGAGCAGATTATTCCATAATCCTCCATGCATACGGTGATCTTCACATTGTGATGACTGCCCTGCCTAAAGGAAAAGAGAATGGCCATTAGAGATTTGCATTTCACATACCAGCATGTACCGATGCCATTATGGCTAATGGAAGCATTACAATCTGCCTACGGCTATTTTTCTTATCCCAAGAAGTGTAAAAATTAGAACAGTCATATTTCTGCAACCGCAGGAATGTTGGTTTGCTGTAAAACAGACTCTGCCTTTAACTTCTTTTTTAAGATGGTTAAATGGATCATTAAAGACAGTAGATTGTATTGTGTCTTTCTCAAAGAACACCTGCATACGTTTATCTTTTAAAAAAACATACACTATGCAGCATGTGAGATGACAGATATGTTTCATCAGGTACAAGTATAAACTGATACAGTGGCTTTCAAAATGGATTGTGATGTCATCTGGTGATAACACCTCAATACAAACTAAACTTAAGAATATTTTGTAGAAAGAGGATGGGAATTTTTAGGCACCCAAAAAACAAGTGTATATAATTAACAAGATTGTATTCGACTTTTAAAAACACATATATAACTAATGACCAGAATGGTCCGATACAATATACCAACATCACCCCAAACTATTACAAATAGCAGTTAACCCCAACGTGTTTCCATTCAATTGCTCTTCATCAGGGGGAAAAAGATTTGAGTGATACTGTAAAATTGAAATTGAAATTTGAAGTTTATGTGAATCCCAAAGAACAGGTCCATATCAAAGCCTAGGAGGCACAGAGGACGCCAAGAAAGAACCACCAAGCAAAAACTGGAGTGGTTAAAAAAAAAATCACAATATTTTGGGACTTATCATGGACAAGGTTGGAATTTGCTGGCATCGAAACAAACAATCACCATATGGAGCCTTTAAGTAAACAGACAGAAAGGCGCCCATTAGATCAATAGACCAAGTGGACACTGGACAGGCCAATAGTCACTAGGTTATCCAAAAGTATTTGCATCAACTTGAAATTTTAACAACTCCAGGTAGCCATGTTGCATTGCATTTATAGAAAATTACAGCAGCTGCAGATTGAAAAATAAAGGTAATTTTTAATAACATTTAATTACAATATGACTTGTATCGCAATTGTACACGCTATATTATTTTTTCTTTATTTGCTATTTTTTTCCCCATGAAAGTGGAGTTACCCTTTAAAGGTATTGCAAGGGGGTAATTAGAACGTTTATGTCACACACTGAAAAAACTGCTGTTAATGTACAACTTCAGCCTTTTTTAAATTTGGATAGAGTAAGCATTAGAATTTTTTTTGTTGCTGCCTTTGGCCCAGTTGGGGGGATTTCCACTCATATACTGTCAGAACAGTAAGTTAAGAAATTCCTATTTCTTCCTGTTCCTGTCACACAGTGGAAAGTGAGAATATTTCCTAATGATACAGCAGTAAAAACTTGACAGAGATTAAGCCCTTCCCCATTTTTTCCAAAACTAAAAGAATTGTCTTTGAGGGATAACATTTCTGACTGTATACTGCTCTACTGTGAGCAGTATGTCATTTGAAATAAATGTATTGGCTGTGTTCAGATAGGAAGCTAATGAACAAGTAGGAGCACACATGGCAGCAGATCAATTATGGGTCCAATCAGAAGAATCAGACAATGTGAAGATTCAAAATTGTTTAAAGTGGAACTACTGTATTAAAGTGGAACTACTGTATACTCACCTCCACACCAGCAATATGGTGTACTGGAGCTCCCTCCCCAGCTGCTGACATCTTTGGCCAATGATCCTCCAGGTACAGATCTTTGGCCGTTTTGATTGGCCTGCTTAAGATGACATCACTCCTATGCATGAGCTGGAGTTCACTTATCGTGGCAAATGCTGAAACTGTATATTGAGTTGTACAGTGCAGACGGACGGGAATAGCCAGGAGGAAGATGTGAGGCATTACTGAGGAGTCAGCTACTAAAAAACTGGGGGGTGTTCATTGCTTTGTCTTTTGGCTTGAGCCAGCCTCTGTAGTCTTTCTGTGCATGTGATGGGATCTACTTTCAAGGCGCACTCCCTGACAGGCGAAAGAGAAGATATCTGGTTTGTTTAAACTATGGCTGATGAAACTGTATGTCTCCAGGTAATTTAGTGGTATACCCCTGAGGAAGGAAAATACAAAGGCTTCGAAGCACGTCACGTTACCCAGCAGAAGGACCAATAGAAGAATTAGGACAGAATGTATATGTCTAGGGTACAGTCTGGGTTCTGATGGAGGCAACTTCTCTGTTATATTATAAGATGTACACTATTCAGCCAATAATTTATGTTTGTATTTGTCATTGATTTTAATTGAACAAATGTTTTATTATACATACATTTAAAAAAGTAAAATTATTTAGTCATTTAATAGATTTGTTTGCCCTTTAAGTCCCATTGGAGTATAGTCAAATAGAAATTGTAGTGCAGACAGGCAGGTAAGTAACTTTAGTTAGACAAAGTATATCTCCTCTTTTTTTAAATTCCTGCCTATTTGTCATGTTTAATCCACTAAAGTTCCACTTTGAGCTGGCAATAGAGAGTCAGCAACTCAAAAGTGAGCCTTGTGGGCTGAGCAGGCTGTGGTTACTTGTCTTCAAATACCCCAACAGTAAGATCTGCCTGCTACACCCCTCAACCCTTTCCCAGCTCACCTGGGAGTTTTCAGCGCCTCTGCCCAGCTTTGCTTGTTCCAGCACTCCTTGTTGAATTCTGCATAATATAACATCAATACAAAATCTAGAAGGAATACTAGGAACCAATTTTATTGGTCAAGTGTGCAGACTGCAGACCTAGGAACTCAAGGTCAGAGAGCTAACTTATAGGGACCCTGAGAGGTAGTTGGTAAATATCAAGTGGTTTAACTCTCCACCATCCAGCAAAAACTGAACTATTCATTTTGGTTGGACTGACCTTTTAATGACTAGACACATTACCCCATATAAGATATGTTTTCCTAATATAAATCACTCAGAAAACAATTGACTACTGTTTGCTTAAGTGGAAAAAGAATTGTCCCATCTTTGATTTTAGTAACCCATACATTGACTACTGAAATAAGGGTTTTTCGGCCACTGAGGTCAGCCAAAGTCACTATGACAGACAGAATGTCAATAGTAAGGCAAACTGTGTTTTATTAGCATTTGTGCACACAGATGAATACAGAATTTTATCAGGAC
The DNA here is from genome assembly GCA_028564925.1 of Lithobates sylvaticus. NCBI lineage: Eukaryota > Metazoa > Chordata > Amphibia > Anura > Ranidae > Lithobates > Lithobates sylvaticus. The sequence goes on from CM053028.1 coordinate 392,236,771, forward strand.
AATGCCTGACTGTAGACCTGATACAGACCTCTAATCATATTTTCAATGCATTGCTTAATAGAATAAATTAATGTATTGCTTCCTACAGACTACTACTGAAATGCTATTGATTGTTTCACCTTCAGTTGTAAGCAAAAGGGCAATTAAACATTTGTCCTAAAAAGAGCTTTGCTTTTTTTTTTCAACTACCAACTGCCATCTTCAGTGAACTATATCCCTTTTCTCCAAAAATAAAAGATACATATTAACTATTTAATGGCCCTGTAATCAATTTTTTATAAAATTTCTTCTTACTGTGTTTTTCTGCTTACTTGTAAGGTCCTCCAGTAGCTTGCTAGTTGTGGCCATGTGCAATTCTCTATGCACTCTACAAATCCCATGGTCCATCTCAAGCAAGAAGCTACATTCCTATATACAGTGGGACCATGGAGAAGGCATGTAGCCCTCCTCTAACAGGAAGTTAAATCACAGCAACAACAAAAAATGATTTTGGAGATGTGTAGGAGGCTAAGAACAATAGGAATAAATTAAGAATACTTTTTTTTAAACCAGACTTCAGTGTCTGTGGGACTCCAGTCTAATGCCGCGTACACACAGTCGGAATTCTGGTCGGAAAAAGCTCTGATGGTTTTCCCATCGGAATTCCGACGGAATTTCGCTCAAACTGTCTTGCCTACACACGGTCACACCAAATTCCGATGGTCTGTAACACAGCGGCATAAAACGCGTTTGACTGCACTATAAAAGGGAAGTTTAATACTTCCGAGCATGCATCGAATTGTTTCCGGGCATGCGTCGGAATTTTGCGTGTCGGAATTGCATACACACGATCGGAAAATCCGATAGAAAGGTTTTCCGTCGGAAAAATTGAGAACAGGTTCTCAATCTAAAGTCCGTCGGAAATTCCGACAGAAAAAGACCGATGGGCATACACACGGTCAGAAAATCCGTTGAAAAGCTCCCATCGGACTGTTTCCATCGTAAATTCCGACCGTGTGTACGCGGCATAAGAGTTAAATACACATTTGAAATACATATGCACAATATTTAAATAGAAAGGATGAAGACCACCACCCTCCTTTGCAGTGCCCTGTGTCATCTGTTCATTAGACTGTGAAGGACATCATCAGCACTCCTAAAGTCCTCCCTGTGCCTCCAGTAAGCTGCCTAGACATTTCCCCCTTCGTTTTCTGGCTAATGCTGTGTATTGTGAGGGATCATATAAATGTAGCGGCCATAACCCCGAGGGGCGGCCTTTACTTTTCTGGGCTTACCAATTACCTCCTCGTGGCTTGTCGGTTGTTGCCTAGGGATTCCCAGGGTTAGTACCCAGCAACTTAAGATGCGGACACGCTTTTCAAGGTTTTTATTTTGCAGGGGTAACATCCAACAATAACACAGTCTCAGGTGGGAATAGAGGGCACGGGTGATAAAACTCAGGCACTTTGAACTGCTGACATCCACTAAATGTCTCTAATCAAACCCAGAGAGTAGTCACTCGCAGCTGGGTGCTTCACTGCTGGATAAACCTCTAGCCAGAGATCTAGCAGCCAACATGTGATCCGGAAACTTTGCAAAGTCTCTGCCACAAACTAGATTGTAACTGAAGATAAGTAGGAACCTTTCTCACAGCACCTAAATTTCTCAGCCTTCTTGGCGATACTGTGTGAAGTGTCCATACAACTCAGCTCCCAGGCTTTTACTGAGCAGCCAGCTTGTTGGCCCTCCTCTGTAGAGTCCTCCCCTGGTCACTTGTACGAGTTGCCATGTCCCTCCGATACCGAGAGCACACCGGGACGCCTTTGAATCCTCTTTCAGGTACTGGGCCTCGAACTAACCAGTTCCAAGGCTCGGGAACGGACGGATCCCCACCCCAGACCATGAGGGCCTCTGGGGCTGGTAAGGGTGACCATGCTTGCGGGACGGCAGACACCCCTGGGCCCGGGACCCCTCACGGGGCTACCCTGGACCGGAACCAGAAATCAAAGCAGCAGCCGAGCCCTGAACACGTGACTTCAGCACCTTAAATACCTCTTCCCAGACACGCCCACTGATTGGATCCGGGAAAGATTGGTACCCAACACGTCCAACCAAGCTTGGTTCTTGGCCTGTCACAAGTGCCTCACTGCACCTATGACCAGGCGGAACCTCAGTACAGCCCAGCCAGACTGATGCCAAAGTAAATCCTGTACAATTAACCCCCAGAACTCTATTACAGTTCTGAGAAAAACTAAATTTATATTGATAGCACACACTTAATAAAGTGTGTGCGCTACATAAAGATGGGTTTCAGCAGTAGAATTTTTAATACACATATCATGTTTTATTTTTTAATAAATTCCTATGGTCCAGATCAGGTCCGCCTGTCAGTTTTTCAGGCAGACCTGATTGGACCCTGCATTGTCCTCTATGGAGCGGCGGATGTCAGCGGAGACATGTCTGCTGATACCCACCACCATCAGTTTCAATCCTGTCCACAAAAAAAATGGATTGTGCTCCTATTTTCCATCTGTCCGGCGGATCGGTTTGGATGGCATCGGATATAAACGGACAGGCAGTCCAATTCCATCCATTGCCCCATAGAGAAGAACGGGACTGTGTCCGTGTCTACTCTGCATAGTGGAGCGGACACAGACCTGTCATCCGCCTGCTCAACAGGGATCAGCGGAGAGATCCCCCATTGAGCAAGCAAATTCTGCATAGCGAAGGTGCCCGTGTGAAAGGTGCCTAACTGAACTTTATAATCACTTGGACTTCCAGACCACGATGTTGAGCAGTGTTTAGGTTATATCTGATTGCTATTCAGACCTGTGATATAAGGCTAGTTGAATGCTTTGACAAAGTTGGATTTCATGGATGCATGTTGGATGTTAGATTTCATGAATGCATTCCGCAGTTATTAGTTAACAACCTGTAGTCTGAGAGCTTACACTCTAATGTTACTACCATACAGACAAAAACAACACAGACAGCTCAGGTTGAAGCCTATTAAGTAACAACTAAAGCCTAGTACACACGGGCCGAATGTTGGGCGGCATCAGCTGGTTCAATAGAAAACGGCCGATATTCGGCCCGTATTATGTACAACAGCTGGTCTGACAGAAGCCGCTAGGGTCATGACCGAAAAAGGTCTGCCGACTGGGCGCTGGCCTAAGTGTTCTGGCCAGGGGGAGCCATCCCCCTGTCAGAACACAATAGAAGAGCAGGGGAGATTTTTGTACTAACATTGGATTGTTAATACAGCGGCTCCGACCGTTTTTTTTTTTCCGTTTAACCCATCAGGTTGAATGAAAAAAAAACTAGTACTGTGCACAGGGCTTAACATTTTGGATTCTTGAAAGAACCTGGTGCATCCAAAAGACAGATTGTCCTTCTAGTCACAGTGCTAGATAATATGTAAAAGTGTTTTTCTGAAGCAGTGCTGTGTAAACATAGCAATAAGCCAAATCCATCTCTTACTAAATCTTAAAGCCTAAATCTGGGATTTACAAAAACATTTTCGTGTAATTCCTAGAGTTCAGCTTTAAAGTGATTGTAAAGTTTTTTCTTTTTTTTTTTTTTAATAACAAACATGTCACACTTACCTCTTCTGTGCAATGGTTTTGAACAGAGAAGCCCTGATCCTCCACTTCTGACCCCCCCCCCCCCCCCGGTGCTCTGGGCTCCTCCGCTTCTTCATGCGCCACCATTGGAAGCACACATGTGGGCTAGATCCAAAGCTGCACTATGTGTGACTATTGACACAGTTAGTGCAGCTTGGCGGCACCTCCCACTCCCTCCTCACTGGATTTGATTGACAGCAGCAGAAGCCAATGGCTCCTGCTGCCTTCACTGAGTCCATTTAGGAGGGAGAGAGAGCAGCATCACTGCTCTTGGGCACAGCACTTGACTGAGCTCAGGCTCAGATAAGTATTTGGGGGGAACTATCGGGTGGGGGGACTGACAATAGAAGGTTTTTGATCTTAATGCAGAGAATGCATTAAGGTAAAAAATCTTCAGCCTCTACAACCACTGTAAATACTATTTATTAATACTCTGTAACCAGCAAAATTAGTTCTTTCCCTCTTGTCATATTTCCCCTTATCCCTTTATGAAGAAGGGCTGAAAAAACCCTTGTTTTTCAATTTTTGTTGTGATAAGAAATACTTTTAGTAAGCCAATGCTGTACAGTGGACAGTTTAGCTACTCACAAAGAATGAAAACACTGCCACCCAGTGGCTATATTATATAATGCGTTCATTGTCTGTTAGTATAAGAACACGGATCAGAAATGATCATCACAAATGATGATCTCCAGTTTTCTCCATTACTTTTTTACTAACTTAGCTGTTTGCAACTTCAAAAGTCTGTTGTTTACAGACCCCGGTAGTGCAAGCTGAACATTTTACACGGCTGAATGACTCACAGCAGTGAGTTCTTTATCAGATGGCTCAATCCTAAATTTGAATCACAGAAAGAAGTTCCCTTGAGGCTGCTACAGTTGTGCTTGCTCCTTAGCTGACCTATGGTGCTTTGGGAATCTCTGGTAATGTATTAATGCTGAATTCTGGGAATGTGACAAAAATACCCTTGCAGTGTCTCTGCTAATGATCAGAAGCCAGCGGGAACAGCTCCAAATTATGTGACCACTGTGACAACTGATCCTTCCTGCCCCCTGGCATAAAGACCCTGCAAAAGGGATGCCAGGACTAGGAGGGAAGGGGTAATACCTATAACCCATCAATCAAATTAAAATTTAAATAATCAACCTTCTTAGACACTATAGTTCCTTAATTTTCAAAGGCCATTACTGATATTTGTAAAATATTTTATTGGCATTACTTCTGTGAATCCGTTTTGATAAAAGGAATTAAAGTACAACTGAAGGCAAAACCTTTTTTCATTTCTGATAGCATGGAGAGTTAATAGAAGACCTGTCAGGTCTTTGGTTGTCTGTGTCCTTGTTAGGGAGATTCATCCACTCTATTTGTCCTGGTGACCATTATCACCAAAAGTGAAAGAAAATCCAAAATTTTGAATTGAAGCCAAAACAGGTGTAGATGGGAACTCTTCCATTGGGGACACTAGTTCTGGAGATTCTGGTGATAACCAGGAATTCCATCACTTTGGAGGGGCTTTCCTCTCTCTTCTTGTTTTGGCTATCTCTCCAATGGGACACAAAAAAATGGACAGTGTTATAACCCTCCTTTACTTTAGCCAAAATAAAAAAAGTTGTGTCTTCAGTTCTATTATAATCTCTAAATTTGTCCTAAAAATGACTGTTAGGCTACTTTCACACTGGAGCGGTGGGGGCGCTGGCGGTAAAGCGGCGCTATATTTAGCGCCGCTTTACCGGCGTTTTAGCGGCGCATTTCGGCCGCTAGCGGGGTGGTTCTACCCCCCGCGAGCGGCCGAAAAAGGGTCAGCGGCGTTTTGCGGGCGGGTTCGGCGCGCTGCCCCATTGTTTTCAATGGGACCGGGCGCTATAGGAGCGGTAAAATATACCGCTCCTATAGCGAGCCAAAGAGCGAGCCAAAGCGGCTTGCAGGACATTTTCCAGCGTCCTGCAAGCGCACCGCTTCAGTGTGAAAGCCCTCGGGCTTTCACACTGAAGACACAGCAACAGCTGTTTCGGGTCGGTTTGCAGGCGCTATTATTAGCGCAATAGCACCTGCAAACCTCCCCAGTGTGAAAGGGGCCTTAGTGCAAAGAAAATGTTTCACCTACTGAACTCTTTTGTTGCAAGCACTAAATATATGTAAGTGCTAATATGGCTATAATGACTTTATGCAAGAATTTAATGCTGTATTTTATTGTGTTTCTCAGCAAATTTTGCTTACTTGCAGCCACAAACAATAACAGCTGACCGGTTTTTACATGTTGGTTCACTTCAAGTCATATTCCAAAGATATTGTGTTTTATTAATACCAATGGCCAGCAAGCCAAAAACAGCTATATATATATATATATATATATATATATATATATATATATATATATATATATATATATATATATATATATATATGCAAGGGGGAGTAAAGGCTTTGTCATTTTAGGCTTTAGCTATATTGCAAACTAGCACAAAAGAACAAATTCCTTGGTTCTGCTCACTGTCCCAATTCGAAGAACAAACCCCTTGTTTTTTTGGGTCTGTGTTGTGAGATATGACATGTAAACATCTTCTGTTTTAGGAAGACAATGCTGTTCTTTTTACAGTTTTGATACTCTCAAAGAGCAGAAACATAGCTAGAAAACACTGCCACCTAGTGGGTAAAGTATATAGTACAACCATTGTCCATAACATAGAGCATTGGTATTTTGGGACCTGTTTGTAAAAGGCAGAAATTATTAGCTCCAGTCATCACCATTTTGCACTTTGACTTATCTATAAAACCTTAAGTTTGTGTTTTGTTTTAATATCTACATTTGCCTCTTTGAGATCCCACCTTTTTTTTTAGAAATTGTTTTCTTACACATTTCTTTTGATTTTGATCACCAAGAGATGAAATTGTATCTTTGCAAAAAAAATAAAAAATTGCGAATTTAATAGATTCATTAGAAAATGTATTGGTTTTACCCAATTTCACTAGCTGTTAATTATTACTAGCTATTTTTTTCAAATATTTCCTTTTTTTTGATTTAATGATATGGTATAATGTTTTTCACCACTTTGAAAAGCAACTTTTTCTTTTAACGTCAACAGTTTATAAATTTCGGTTTTTTTTCTTATTGAGAAATAGCCAGCTCAGGCTCTGAAAATCAGCAAAGTAAAAAGTTGCAAAGCTGTATTACTTTATTCCTTTTTTCTTTAAAACAATCTGTTTCTGTTGGTCTGTATTTTCACACACGTAATCTGCTGGTTTATTAGCACACACTGCTCCTACTTTAATGTATCTGTCAACGCATGATTGTCTCTCACTAAACACTACTGTGACCTTTTCAAATGTTATTTCCAAGCGATCAATGTCTGACTTTGTACAGTTATACTGACCATTTCTCTCAATAGCATTTATTGAGTGGTCCAAATCTTTTTTTTAATTAACAATCATCATATCATTGAAGGATTGCTGCCTCTTGTGCTGCTGTAGTTGTAATACACAGCTTGGGCATTTTTATTTTTCTGCAGAGAACAATCAGAGGCCTTCCCAGGGCCGGATTAACATAGGGGCTATTGGAGCTGCAGCTCCAGGCCCCTTTCTCAAGATAGGCCCATTTGCCCAAAAAAAAAATAATAAAAAAAAATAAAAATAAAAAAAGATCGACTTCGAGGGCCGGAGCTCAGCGATCAGAAGTCACAGAGACCCCACCTCTGGGGGATGAGTAGCTAAATACCTACTCCAGCACTGGTTAAAATATGGGGCTGCTATCATCTATAGTTCCGGAGATACAGGGCTGCTTGCGCAGCCTGTCAGAAGCTACATACAGAGCGGCCAGTTTAAATACAAGCTGGAACACTCTGCAGCAGACTGAGAGGATGAACTTACAGTGCTTATAATAATTATTTGCATATTACTAATAATACTTATGTATAACCCCTTGCCACCCAGGCCAATTCTGACTCTTCTCTCCTACATGTAAAAATCATCATTTTTTTTTTGATAGAAAATTACTCAGAAGCCTCAAGCATTATATATGTTGTTTTAGCAGACACCCTATGGAATAAAATGGTGTTCTTTGCAACTTTTTATGTTACACGATATTTGCGCAGCAATTTTTCAAATGCTTTTTTAGTTTTTTTTACAGGTTACATGTTTAGAGTTACAGTGGAGGTCTAGTGCTAGAATTATTGCTCTCGCTCTAACGATTGTGGAGTATGTAACCTGTTTGTATCTGGCTCTGATACTAGCCAGTGCCTACCCAGCCACTGACTAGTATCTCTCCCTAGCCTGTCCCCCCACACCCTCTCACCTGCTGACCTGTGGATGGGGGAATCACTCCTGCAGTGTTATTGTGTTCTGCCAGTGAATACAATGATCAGTGTTGCTAATCATAGCTGGCAGAACTGATTGTTTTGGGGAAAACCTGACAGGCTGGTTGTACTCAAGTCGGTTAATAAATTGACTTGTGTAAAACCAGGTAGCCCATACATAGATCGACTATGGCTGGTCTCTGCTTAATTGGTGTAATTTCAATCCATGTATGGCCCGCTTAACCACTACACAGTCCCTAAACATCCTTCCACAAACCTTTACATTTTTCCTTCCCAGATTACTTCATCCTCCTCTCCTACATAGTGCCCACTGTCATACTCTCCACACTTCTCTCCTGTACATACTGCTCACTGTCATACCTTCCACACTTCTCTCCTGTACATAGTGCCCACTGTCATACACTTCTCTCCTGTACATAGTACCCACTGTCGTACCCTACACACTCCTCTCCTGTACCTAATGCTCACTGTCATACACTCCACACTCCTCTGCTGTGCATACTGCCCACTGTCATACTCTTCTCACTCATCTCCTGTACATAGTGCCTTCTGTCATACCCTCCGCACTCCTCTCATGTACATAGTGCCACTGTTAGACCCTCCACATTCCTCTCCCTCACCTGCACATACTTACCACTTTTATACCATCCATTCTCCTCCCTTATGCCTCTTACCCACAAAAACAGTTCTTTAAAATTATACTGAATATCCTCAATGTTACCAGCTCTAGAATGGGCACACTTTTGTTAGTTCATCTAAAAAAAAATCTCAGTCCTCATATTTGTTCTGCCCCTTTATTAGTACTTATTTAATTTTGTGATCACTATTGTATTGTATAGATGAACATAGGGGATGTCAGCTACTCTAAATATAGCACTTGTAAAAAAGTGTCCCTGAAAATATTTTTGAAATGTTGGCAACTATGCGGGTCAGTAGGGGGCCCCATGAGAGGCTCCTGGGTTCCAATGATATTAAAGCGCTAGTAAACTTTTCTAACATTACAATTTTTTAGAGGCCCTGAGGTAGGTTATGCCATAATGTACAAGTATTCACAGCATATTAGCTAATTAACACTTAACACTTAAATTGTCAGACTGAGCTGTGCTGTGATCAATCCGGCCCGGGCGATTCCATCTTCACCCGGTCTTCCTTCTGGGTTCTGTGCCTTCGGTCACTTGCCTTGGCTGGGCTGCGTTGATGTCATTCCCACGCATGCTCATGTGCATCCTCTTTCTCTCATCCCCCTTTTCTCTCTCATCCTCCCTCCCTTACCCCTAACACCTCTTTTATCCCCTTTCTCTCTCTCTCTCTCTCTATCTCTCATCCTCCCTCTCTCTCTTTAATTTAATTTTTAACAAAAAATTGTTTGCATTTTTATTTATTTATTGTTTATAAAAGGCCCCACCAAAATCCTCAGCACCAGGCCCATGATGTTCTTAATCTGGCCCTGGGCCTTCCAACATATTAAGAAAGTGTGAATGCTTCTGATACTTGCAAGTGCTCATCATTTCTTAGTCCATAAATTAAAAGTCTGCTTAAATCCCCCTGTCGCCTTCCATCCTTTCATGAGTCCCCCTGCACTTTACAATAAAAAATAAATAAGCAAACATGCATACCTTTTGCCAAGGGCTTTCTGACAAGTAATGATGTGTGAGCGTTGCTCAGTGCAAATATACTCTCTAGGCACAGGCTGTGTGGTAATGTCACAACAGGGGACAATCTATGACAGTCTGGACTCAAAAGTGAGTTGAATTAAACTGGTCATCATTTCACCTGGAAGACTGAGGACATATTGTAGAAGAAAAGCAGCACTGCTCCAGATTATTGGTAAGTATTGCAGCAAAAGCTGCTTTTTTTCCACTATGGGAGCGTTCGTTGTATTTATTATTTTCTGGAAATTAAAATGAAAACTTGGCACACTGCATAGTGCATTAAACCACTTTAGTAAACATAAAAGAAATAAAATTGCACTTACAACTAAATAACTTGATCGGTACATATCTCCTATTGCCTCAATGTAAAGGTGGCAATAGGAGAGGGTGTGGAGTAAGAAAACAACACGGGTGTGGACACTGGGATAGCCAGGAGGTAAAGTAAGACACAGATGCCCCAAGCTGGCATATAGAAGGGACCTTCAATTTGCATCAGTAATTATTGGCTCTGATAGCGTGATGTTAGCACCAGCACCAGGCACAGTATAGAAATATAGGGCTTAGTTTTGGACAGAATTTCTCAATCAAGGTTAATTGGAACCTTAGGGTTCCAACAGAAATTGCTATGGGTTCCATGAGGAGATAATTTCACATCGACATCCAGTGTTAGGGGAATTAAAGTGGAGTTGCCCCCCCAAAAAAAAAAAAAAATCACGAATGTGAAAAAAAAAATGTGAAAAATAAAACATTTTTTTTTTTTTTTTAAACTCACCTCTAAATGGCTGTTGCTAGGGGGTCCCTCATAGTCTGCCTCCTTCAGTGCCTGGGCTGGTGACATCACCCCTCAGCGCAGGAAGGGCTTAGCTCTGCCCCCTCCCTCCTGTCAATCATCTGGGACACGTGACAGGTCCCAGATGATTGTGCGGCCAATCAAGGTGCGGCGCCACTCGCGCATGCCAGCACCACCAAACGAAGGGGGAGACAAGAGGGGCTTCGCTGGACCCTGGGACAGGTAAGTGTCCGATTATTAAAAGTCAGCAGCTGCAGTATTTGTAGCTGCTGACTTAAAAAAACATTTTTTTAAATGGGCAAACCACTTTAAGATAGTACCATCGATCTATAAAACTGAAATTGCTGCCCACGAAAATTGAATACAAAAACAAGCAGGTTCCTCTGCGGGACTTTTAAATGCAGAAATTCCTTGACAAATAAATGTAATGAAAATATATGCAGTGCTAGGGGAGATCTATATTCGTCAACAATGTAAAGGGGCTTTTTTCCACTAAACATCCAATGTGAGAGGGCCATTGATGCCAAATGTAAAGGGTGACATTTTTGCACAGCTAGTGAAAGCAATCAACATGATATTGATTGCACACACATATGCTGCTGGCCAGTAACTCTCCTAGTCCAGCAATCAACTTTCCCACCTAGATTCGCTCAGCAAAGCCCTATTTTTAATCCATTCAAGTTTCTTGTTTTAATTAAAGCTCTGATGAAGGGAGGGTGTTTTCTGGTCCCCAAACTGCATTTTTGTAGTGCAAAACTAAAATTTACTGAAGACTAGCCCCATCTGTTGTGAGCAGCCTAACCTGAGCCAGTGAGTTAATTTGCAGACAGGGAAAATGGTTCAATGACAGTCCAGGTACAATGTTCAGTATAGTCAAGGTAAAATCCGTAGTCAAAAGGCAGGCAGAATTTAGAGAATAGTCCGAGTTCCAATCCGAGTTCATAAACATGGCAATCCAAACTAGCAGACAGGGCAGAAAAACAGGGAGCTGTGAGCACGTGTTACAATGCTATCACAAGCAAAGGGTTGCCAACGGGGCGTGTGCTGACATTTTCTCCCATCCACAAGCTTTAACGGATGGGCTGCAGGTTACAGGACACCGTGGAGACTGGCAGTGGGGTGCTGAGCTCTGGGTTCCAGCACCAGGTATTAAAAATTATGTTAGGGAAATTACTTATTTTTGCACCCAACAAGTAACAATGTAAGGGGCACTATGTTACTTACATCACTCACCGGCACAACATACACTATGCTGTACGTTATGCAGTCCTGACTCATACACTATAGACATTACATACTTTTGACCAAAGTATTTAACGCCTTAACAGTTCAATGGTTCAATTAAGTTCTTCCTTAAAGTAAGCTCAGACAAAATGTTAGTACTGTGTCTGATATGTAAAAAAGCATATGTTGTAGAAACCTATTTTTTCTTAAAAATATATATTTTGTCCTTAAAGTGAACCTGAACTCAGAATGACTATTTGTTAAAACACACTACATATAATATGTAATATAATACACACTACGTATAATGTTCTTGGAAATGGCACAGTGTAAGTGGGTGCTGTGGAAACTACCAGGTGGAGACCTGTAACATCATAAGTCGAAGCATATGTCACCAGCGCACCGTGGATCTTAAGATAATGTCCAATTTTTGATTTGGTAATCACAGCAGTAAAGCTGAATACCTGGGGATGAGAGTTCTAACACATCTAGCGCAAGCAACTAATGCAAAATATGGAACAGCGCAAAGCCAAGCTGTATGCATGCACACATACCAGACAGCAGAAACTTAAAGAAGAATTTTAGATATGGATATTTTAGGTCCAGCTTGCATAAACCATACCTGGCTGATCCCCATGGAAGCTGGAAATCATTGAAATAGAAAACACTACTCTAGTGATCTCCACTGGCTTCTGGGTCCTGTGCCAAGCAGCTGCCCTGTTGGATTGTGAACACAGGAGACTGTCTGCTCAGCCCAGGTGCCATTCAGAGAATGCTTGTGGATGTGGTGGAGAGGTGGGGTGGTGATGTCACTCTTTCCACCTTGTCCGAACAGAGAATGCTTTGCATTAATTCAGAAAATGCTAAGCATTCTCTGAATGAGCCCGTGCTGAGCACCTCCTGTGTTCGCAGTGCAGCAGGATAGCCGCTCGTCAAGGGACCCAGAAGCAAGTGGAGATCACTGGAGTAGCAATATCTGCTTCAGGGATTTCCGGATTCCAAGGGGATTAGTCAGGTATGGTATATACATAGTTAGATTAATCCAAGCTGGACCAATGTAACTATGTATAAAATATCCATACGTGGTATTCTTCTTTAACTACTTGCCCACTGGGCACTTAAACCCCCTTCCTAACCAGACCAATTTTCAGCTTTCAGTGCTCTCACATTTTTAATGACAATTACTCAGTCATGTAACACTGTACCCATATGAAATTGTTGTCCTTTTTTCACACAAATAGAGATTTCTTTTTGTGGTATTTAATCACCAGTGGGTTTTTTATTTTTTACACTATTAATGAAAAAAAAACTAACATTTTTAAAAAAAAAATGATTTTTTTTTGTTTCTGTTATAAAATTTAGCAAATTAGTAATTTATTTTCATAAATTTTGGCCAAAATTTATACTGCTTCGTATCTTTGGTAAAAATAACCCAAATCAGTGTATATTATTTGGTCTTTGTGAAAGTTTTAGAGTCTACAAGCTATGGTGCCAATCATTGAAAATTGATCACACCTGATGCACTGACGGCCTATCACACTTCTTGAGACACTAACAAGCCAGAAAAGTACAAATGACCCCTTTTTGGAAAGTAGACATTCCAAAGTATTTAGTAAGAGGCATGGTGAGTTTTTTGAAGTTGTAATTTTTTCCCACAATTCTTTGTAATATTAAGATTTTTTTTTTTTTTTTACAAAATTGTTATATTAATGGGTTATTTCTCTCACGCAGCATATGCATACTTGCAACTACACCCCAAAACACATTCTACTACTGCTCCTGAGTATGTCGATACCACATCTGTGAGACTTTTACACAGCCTGGCCACATACAGAGGCCCAACATGCAGGGAGCACCATCAGGTGTTGTAGGAGCATAAATTACACATTTAATTTCTTGACTACCTCTTACATTTTTAAAGGCCCGGGAGCCACAGGACAATGGAAACGCCCCAAAAAATTACCCCCATTTTGGAAAGTAAACACCCCAATGTATAATCTATGAGGCATAATGAGTCTTTTGAACATGTCATTTTTTTACACAAGTTTTTGGAAAATGCGGAAATGAAACCGCATTTGTTTTTACACAAAGTTGTCCATCTATATGATATTTCTAACACATAGCATGGACATACAGGGCCGCCATCAGGGGGGTACAGCCGTCACAACAGTAAGGGGCCCCGGGGCCCGAGAGGCCTGCCCGGGCCAGAAGAAGGCAGGATGGGTGAAGGGGAGCCGTGCTGTGCAGTACAGAATCTATTTCACAGCTTCTGCTGTTCTCGTGTCACTGAGCAAAGACATCAAGCTTTTTACTGCCACCTCTGGCTGCTATGTGTATGTGCACCCTCGTGTGATTTGTACTGTGCTTCTCAGAAACATGTCAGCTTTGTGAAAAAAAGGCTGGGACTTGGTAGGAAGACCTTCTTTACAAGGGGGGGGCTGTAAAGGGAAAGGAAGGGGGCTGTTTGTGTACAGGGAGGAGCCAGCGCCTTGTGTGTTTACAGGTTTGTGTATGTGAGGGGCTGCTATATATACAGGTTTGTGTATGTGAGGGACCGGCATATATACAGGTGTGTGGGGGGGGCTGACATATATACAGGTGTGTGGGGGCTAACATGTATACAGGGGTGTGGGGGGCTGATGTATATATACGGGGTGGGGCACTGACATAAATACAGGTGTGTGGGGGAGCGCTAACATATATACAGGTGTGTGTGGGGGGCCGATATACAGGTGTGTTTGTGGGGGGGCTGACATATATACAGGTGTGTGGGGGGGGCGCAGACATATATCCAGGTGTGTGGGGGGCCTGACATATATACAGGTGTGGGGGGTGGGGCACTGACATATGTATACAGGTGTGAGGGGGCTGACATATATACAAGATTGCAGTGGGGGCTTAATGCGTACAGGTGAGGTGGACGTTGTGCGGATTCAGTAGGATGGCCCAAGGGCAAGCCCTGGGGAATGTTGGTGGTCAGGCTCGGGGGGGCCAGGCCTAAAGCTGTGTAAGGGGCCCACAAATTTCTGATGACTGCCCTGTGTACATAGCAAAAATTACACCCTAATATAGAGTCTACTACTCCTCCTGAGTATAGCGATACCACATGTGTGAGACTTTACCACAGCCTGGCCACATAGAGAGGCCCAATATGCAGGGAGCACCATCAGATGTTCTAGGGACATAAATTTCAAATCTAATTTGACTACCTATTAGACTTTTGTGAGGCACTGATGGGCACTGTAGTGGCACGGATGAGCACTGATGTGGCATGGATGTGGCACAGAACTGATGTGGCATGGATGAGCACTGATGCGGCATGGATGTGGCACGGATGAGCACTGATGTGGTATGGTTGTTGCACCGATGATCACTGATGTGGCACTGATGAGTACTGATGTGACACGGATGAGCACTGATGTGGCATGGATGAGCACTGATGTGGCATGGATGTGGCATGAATGAGTACTGGTGTGGCAGTGATGATCACTGATGTGGCATGGATGTGGCACGGATGAGCACTGAAGTGGCATGGATGATCACTGATGTGGCATGGATGAGCACTGATGTGGCATGTATGTAGCACAGATGAGCACTGATGTGGCCCAGATGATCACTGATGTGGCACGAATGAGTACTGATGTGGCACGAATGAGTACTGATGTGGCATGGATGAGCACTGACATCCATGGCTCATTCATGTTCATCCATGGCTTATCCATGCCACATCAGTGCTGATCTGTGCCATAGCCATGCCTTATTAGTGCTCATCCGTGCTACATCCATGCCACATCAGTACTCATCTGTGCCACATCCATGCCACATCAGTACTCATCTGTGCCACATCCCTGCCACATCAGTGCTCATCCGTGCCACATCAGTGCTCATCCGTGCCACATCAGTACTCATCCGTGCCACATCAGTACTCATTCGTGCCACATCAGTGATCATCCGGGCCACATCAGTGCTCATCTGTGCTACATACATGAGCATGAATGAGCCATGGATGAGCCATGGATGGGGATGGATGAGCCATGGATGGGGATGGATGAGCATGAATGATCCATGGATGGGGATGGATGAGCCATGAATGGGGATGGATAAGCCATGGATGAGGATGGATGGATGAGCCATGGATGGACACAGACCAGCGCTGTGTGAACTTCAGATCCAGCCCACAGCGCTGCTGCACCCGCTCCCTCCTCTCTTTGCACGCTGTACCGATCGGTGCAAGGAGAGGGGAGGAGCTGAACTGGACATGCTCCGGTTTAATGACAAGTGATCGCTCTGTCATTGGATGGAGCGATCACGTTGTAAAGGGCCGCTGTCATTGTAACTGCCCTTTACCATAAACTGTGATGCGCTAGGTCCCAGAACCCATCATATGACGCCGCCCCAGAGTTATACAACCGCGCTGTAGCCATCATTCGGGTATGGCCCGATCAGTAAGTGGTTAAACATAAAGCAAAATGGCCCATACAGGGATCAAACCAGAGACCTTGCTATTGTTAGCACCATGGTTCGAACCAGCTGAGCTGACAACTGTAGTATCAATATGCGCCCATTCTATCTCCCGAACAAGGGGAGTCCCCCGGCTACTTGGTTGGACCTGACAGTAGCATATGCTTGTCTCAAAAATGAAGCAATGTATGTAAGTACACACAGCTAGCACAGCGAAACTATGAAAAACTCATTAAATCAGTTATTTTTTTGTTTGATTTCTTCATCTGTTACTTGGATAACAGTGGTAATTCGAGAGTGAATACATGCCAACAAGCACGGATCCCCAGGGACGAGTGCATTTATCAGACTAATACCCCAGATGCTTTGTGACTCTAGATAACTTTGGGCTGTGTCCATGTTACAGCGAAGCCACATTTGGATGTCTGCCCTATCAACATCAGTAAAGGTGCAATGTTTGGGTGCCACACAGGATCCCTTTATCAGACATGTGATGATTTGTTATAGGGAACTTCTAGAAATGTTAATCTTGCCCAAGTAGTAGTGTGAAAAATGTACCTTTTATCTATAATTCCTCCTAATGATATCAGTGCACTTCCTGATATGTGAGAATAAGTAGGCCCTTTTGTAGTATATTTGCAGTGAGAGATTTATGTCACTGCTAGTCTCATATGATTTGGAGTGAGATTTTTGGTGATATCACCACATTGATGTTCACTGATCTTTTTGCTAGTCGGGAAGTTCTAACATAAGGAAGCAAAGCCTATGAGGAAGGAGAGAGCTGCTGCTCATGTGCACATCGCTGGATCGAGATTGGGCTCAGGTAAGTATAAGGAGAGGGAAGGGGAGCTGCACTCAGAATGTTTTTTCCCTTAATGTAGAGAATGCATTAAAGTATAACTTTTTTTTAAGTTTTAGATAGAAATTAGAGGAATTAGAACACCTGTAATTTTGTATTGATCTCTGTGCCCTATTACTGAGATTCTTCCTCTATATTTTTTCTTTTTACTGTTATAATTAAAAGTGAAAGTAAAAGCAAATACTATGTAACAGTAAAATCACAAATTTTGGGTTGTCCCCAGAAAAATAATAGAGGGGAAATCTTCCAATGGGGACACTAGTTCTGGTGACCTGGCGGGGGGGGGGGGGTCCCCAATGAATTCCCTTAATTTACATGGATTTTCCCTCACTTCCTGTTTGGCTATGGGACCGGAAGAGAACGGAAATCTCTGCAATGTGGCACAGATGGCGAAAAAAAAATATGACAGGGGTTATAACCCTCATTTACGCGATCAAAACAAAAAAAAAGTTTTGCCTATAGTTCTACTTTAAAGTGGAGTTCCAGGCTTTTTTTTTTTAATTAAAAGTCAGCAGCTACAAAAAGTTTAGCTGCTGACTTTTAAAAAACAGACACTTACCTGTTCCACAGTCCAAAGATGCGGCCGCACGGAGCCCCGCTTCTCTCCCTCTCCTCTCCTCGGAGCCTGCATTGACACTGTGGGCACCCGGCCGTGACAGATTGTGGCTTCATGACCGGATACACACTGCACATGCGCAAGTAGCGCTGCACTCTTCCAGTGGACAGGCAATCTTCTGGGACCTGTCATGTGTCCCAGAAGATTGCAGAGAGGGAGGGGCCACCTAGGGGGAGAGGAGGAGTCGCCTAGGTGGTCTGTAGCCAGAACCAGGAAGTGGGACAGGAAGTCCCCTTCAAAACTAAGCACCCACCCCCCCCCCCCCCCCCCCCCAAAAAAATTACATGTCAATTGTGGCATGTAAGGGGGCAAGGAGTGCTTAAAGCAGAAGTTCCACTTTTGGGTAGAACTACGCTTTAAGGTTAAAAAAAAAGAAGCCTTTAGCCTTTAGAACCACTTTACCTTCACATTCTGACAATGCACGACGATATACGTCGGCACAATGGCACGGCTGGGCAAATGGAAGTACAGGTACGTCCCCTTTAAGATGCGGCATTGTGGCCACACGTGCCCACCGCAAGCTCCGTGGCCTTGCCTGCAGGTCTCGCAGACTCGATGTCCACCAGTATCCTGCGATCGTGTCATGGAGCGGCAGAACAGGGAGATGCCTATGCAAACAAGCCATTTCCCCGTTCTGCCTAGTGACATGACAGAGATCTACTGCTCCCTGTCATCGGGAGCAGTGATCGCTGTCATGTTCTAGGTAGCCCACCCCCCTCCACAGTTAGAATCACTCCTTAGGACACACTTAACCCCTTGATCGCCCCCTAGTGTTTAACCCCTTCCCTGCCAGTGTCATTTATACAGTAATTAGTGCATTTTTATAGCACTGATCGCTGTATAAATGTCACTGCTCCCAAAATAGTGTCAAAAGTGTCCGATGTGTCTGCCATAATGTCAAAATCACGATAAAAATCGCAGATCGCCACCATTACTAATAAAAAAAAAATGTATAATATAAATGCAATAAATCTATCCCCTATTTTGTAGACGCTAAATCTTTTGCACAAACCAATCAATAAACGCTTATTGCGTTTTTTTTTTTTTTTTTTTACCAAAAATATGTAGAAGAATACATATCGGCCTAAACTGAGGAAAAACATTTTTTTTATATATATTTTTTGAGGATATTTATTATAGCAAAAAGTCAAAAATATAGCTTTTTTTTCAAAATTGTCACTCTTTTTTTTGTTTATAGCGCAAAAAACCACAGAGGTGATCAAATACCACCAAAAGAAAGCTCTTTTTGTTTGGGTACAATGTCGCAAGACCGCGCAATTGTCTATTAAAACGACGCAGTGTTGTATCGCAAAAAGTGCTCTGGTCAGGAAGGGGGTAAATACTTCCGTGGCTGAAGTGGTTAAACCGCTGAAGATTTTAAAATATCTGACAGTTTATGACTGACGAACAAACAATTCTACTGTTATCTGGTATACAGGCAAAAGGAAGCATCAACGTGGCAGCTGGCTGTGTTTGTCTTTGAGAATGTTCCACACAGTATTCTTAATCTAAATTACTATTTCTAATTATTTCTTATTATTTTTATATAGTCACCCATGAGCACAGTTTTAAAATTTTTACATAAATGGTAGTAAATTTGTAATTGACATTATATTCAGTAGTCTTATAAGCTGTATATTATATGAGTCTAGGAAATCATTATATTCCATTTTTTCTTGTATGTACGGTAGATGTTACTGTCACATTGCTTTTTATATATGGCAACAAGATAAAAAAAAAAACATGTCACTAATAGGGAAGCCTAGGAACACCTCCCATTGCAAACATGGGAATGCACATGAAACTCCCTGCCATATCACTACAGATTTCATTACTGAGAAGGACAGAATAATGGACTATGACCAAGCTCAATAACTCAGGGATGAAAGGTCAGACAATTCAATAGCACAATTCTGTACAACAAATACCAATAGTGGTAGTCATGCCATACCTACCAATCTTTGTTATTCTGATATAATACACACGCAATGTCTATATTACTGTACAGAAATAACTTCATTAAAACTACTTCATACTAAAAACCTCAATATAAAAAAAAAAAAAATTAAAGAATTCCTTCAAATTCTGTACCATGTAGACGGATTTCGAACACTGTCGCAGGTTTTAATTATTTAGTAAATTAAATCTGCTTTTTGTGTGTTTGTTTGCACTTGTGGGTGGATTTCAAGCTACTCCACTTGCATACATACCTCCCAACATTTGAACACTACTCATGCCGCGTACACACGGTCGGAATTCTCGTCGGAAAAAGCTCTGATGGTTTTCCCGTCAGAATTCCGACGGAATTTCACTCAAACTGTCTTGCCTACACACGGTCACACCAAATTCTGACGGTCTGTAACACAGCGGCATAAAACATGTTCGACAGCACTATAGAAGGGAAGTTTAATGCTTCCGAGCATGCGTCGAATTGTTTCCGAGCATGCGTCGGAATTTTACATGTCGGAATTGCATACACACGATCGGAAAATCCGATAGAAAGGTTTTCCGTCTGAAAAATTGAGAACAGGTCCTCAATCCAATGTGACCAAGGTGTTTGTAGATGCCGCCCTCCTATATAAACACCGCTCTGCGCTAAAATGATGGTAGATATTTGCGATATGAGAGATTTGAAATGACTAAAATCTCTATGTATTTAATATGTGTAATAAATAAATATAAATAAATATAGTGGTGCTATAAATAAATATAGATAAACATATGTGCAAAATGTGCAGTCATTAAAGGAAATGTGGATGTGTTGAGCTCCCAATTTCCGCAGTGTGATAATGTTTGCCCTATATACACATTGGTAAGCAGCTGCTTGATAAATAGAACAGTGAAATATTACAATAAAAGAAATTGTGCTGGTGTGCGTTTTTTCTAGGATTGTAGCAGCGCTAAATACTTAATAAATTAATTAATTATCATAAATTAATCAATAAATAAATAAGTAAAAACAAAATATAATATGTATAAATATGAATTCATCCAAAGTAGTGGTGAAGAAAAAATATACAAATATATGAAAAAAACTCAGTCCGTGATTGAATAAATTAAATGAATAAATAAATAAAATCCATGTGAGTTTGTGCAGATACGTAAACAGTTCTTTAGCTGTGACCGATAAATACGATGTGTCAAACAGTCCTATATAATGAGTTTGCAGCAACTCTGAGCCATCCACCAAAACAACCAGGACTTCACCACGTGCGATGGTCCCCTCTTGGGGGTACACTCACCAGATGCAATAATTATATAAGCCTGTAGTCATCAATGGTATAATCGCCTCTCCTCCAACATCACCTCTCCTCCAACACCAACACACCAAATTTTTCCAAAGCAGCGCAGGTATTTAGGTTGTATATGGAAAATAATAATTTGGCCAAATAGTATAATACTGCATAAAATGTTTATTGATAAAAAAATTCCCCTTTGCTTTAACAAGTTCCCCTTAAAATGCAAACGTACCAAAAGATAATGACAATGGGCAAATGTAGCAATAAGTACTGTGTACTGTGCCTGTGCCGTCCGCTCTATCCGGAATCAGTAGTCCTGTCCGGGCTGCTGGAACGCAGTCTTGGGCCGCACAATATGTCACTTCCGGTTGACCTACGCCCTGACGCATTTCGTCACTTCTGACTTCGTCTCGAGGGCGTAGGTGAACACACGGAAGCGCTCTATTTATGTTGAGGGACAGCGCACCCGACCGATCACAGACCACATATGCTAATCGCAGTAAACCAGGGTAAACATCCGGTTGGTCTCCTAGCAGAGGTGCAATGCAGACAACTCTAGGTACTGGGCGCCCGTTCCTCACATTCAAAATTACAGCAGCACATCGCAATTAATAAATGTAATTTGCGAAATACTTTATAATAAGTGCGGTATGTGCACTCAGCATTTTTCACCATGGTACTTACTCTATATGATATAAACATCCATTATATAATCACCAAACAATTTAAATGCATATAACAATATCAAGGTGTCTGTCACCATAGAATACCATTCATATCTTGCGCCGGTGTACATACACTTCAGCAGTGTGGCCGATCTTTTAGATAGATTATGTTTGTACACAAAGTGGCATAAGCTATACCGATTGAATATAGTAATGTAATAATTATCTATATTATTGTATGCAAATACTCCATGATTCCAAAGTGAGTGACAGTCCATGATTGAATATTAGAAGGAATATAAAAATTAAATTAAATTAAAATAAAAATTCCGAATAAATAGTTGCATTAGTCACAATGCTTATTGGATTTAAAGTTGGTGTGTGGATTTATATATGAAATTAATCAATATATAAAATATTATAAATAATAGATATATAACATAAAATAAATAAAATGTTATATTAGATATATATATATATAAAACCTCATATTAAAATACTATATATTAAAATTGAGTTAAATGATATGTTAAAAGTGCATAAGGACACACATGTATAAAATTATTATATAAATATAAAATATATAATATAATAATCAGTGTAAAATAATTATTGTGTAAAATCCATATTGTATATTACTGGTAGTATTAAATGAACCTATAAATATATATATAAATTTTATGTAAAATTCATATAAAAATAATCCGAAAGCATGTGTCTAAAATGCAACATGATGGAACGGCGTTCCATCAAATGAATAAGATCTGATCGTGTGTATATATAGGAACTGGAGAAAGACAATTACATAATCAAAAACTGGGATTGTTTTAAAGAAAAACTCCTCCCACACGATTAGACCTTGGGAATACCAATATAGAAAACACCTGAAGGGAAAGAACAGAAAGCACGCCAATATGTAAGCCCAATAAGGCTATCAAAATTAAAGTAAGAACTTTTGAATTCCGTATTAATGAACCCCCCTTACAGTGTGTATTCATAGACATAAAATTGACATTGAAATGACGATGAACAAAGATTAAAAAGACATATATCATAAATTATGACGTGAGTTCTAATACAAATATATAGAAACATATGATTTATAAATGAGACAAATTATCACAAATACCTACAAAAAAATCATGACAATAGTCGAAATACAAATAATTGAACAGACATATAAACTAAACTAATAATCCTGTATAATAACTATGAAACTATTTACAACTATAATAAAATAAAGCAATATTGTAAAAAATGTCTGTTGGAATGTTGTGAGTATTCCAATAATACCCTCACAGATATAAATGCAAAAATATAACAAATCGAATGCGGTAGTGTTTATAAGTTCAAAAATCTATACGTACATATGTACCACTTTTATCAAAAATGAAGATAAAAAAACTACAAAACCAGCATACAATTAAAAAGCATATAATATCGTGCAGGTGGAAAAAAAAGAGGGACCCTGGCTATGTTTAAGGAGAGAAAACAACAGAACGAATATGAATTATAGAACAGAGAGGCAAAATGCAGCAAGGAACCATAGTCTCACTTCCCATGCTGCAGACTGCGCGCAGTGAAAGACATGGTCCCACTGCATATGCTGAAAGGAGATACAATGAAACTGAATAGCCACGAAAAGAACAACCACTTTTAGACAAAAATGTAGTACAGTGGTGTGAAAAAGTGTTTGCCCCCTTCCTCATTTCCTGTTCCTTTGCATGTTTGTCACACTTAAGTGTTTCGGAACATCAAACCAATTTAAACAATAGTCAAGGACAACACAAGTAATCACAAAATGCAATTTGTAAATGAAGGTGTTTTTATTATTAAAGGTGAAAAAAAATCCAAACCATCATGGCCCTGTGTGAAAAAGTGATTGCCCCCTAAACCTAATAACTGGTTGGGCCACCCTTAGCAGCAACAACTGCAACCAAGCGTTTGCGATAACGTGCAATGAGGCTTTTACAGCGTCCTGGAGGAATTTTGGCCCACTCATCTTTGCAGAATTGTCCTAATTCAGTTACATTAGAGGGTTTTCGAGCATGAACGGCCTTTTTAAGGTCATACCACAACATCTCAATAGGATTCAGGTCAGGACTTTGGCTAGGCCACTCCAAAGTCTTCATTTTGTTTTTCTTCAGCCATTCGGTGGTGGACTTGCTGGTGTGTTTAGGATCATTGTCCTGCTGCAGAACCCAAGTTCGTTTCAGCTTGAGTACACAAACAGATGGTCGGACATTCTCCTTCAGGATCTCTTGGTAGACAGCAGAATTCATAGTTCCTTTTATCACGGCAAGTCTTCCAGGTCCTGAAGCAGCAAAACAGCCCCAGACCATCACACTACCACCACCATATTCTGAAATGCAGTGTTCCTTCTACGCCAGATATACTTGGACACACACCTTCCAAAGAGTTCCACTTTTGTCTCATCGGTCCACAGAATGTTGTCCCAAAAGTCTTGGGGATCATCAAGATGTGTTGTGGAGAAATTGAGACGAGCTTTGATGTTCTTTTTGCTCAGCAGTGGTTTTCTCCTTGGAACTCTGCCATGCAGGCCATTTTTGCCCAGTCTTTTCCTGATGGTGGAGGCATGAACGCTGACCTTAACTGAGGCAAGTGAGGCCTGCAGTTCCTTGGACGTTGTTGTGGGGTCTTTTGTGACCTCTTGGATGAGTCGTCGCTGCGCTCTTGGGGTAATTTTGGGCGGCCGGCCACTCCTGGGAAGGTTCACCACTGTTCCATGTCTTCGCCATTTGTGGATAATGGCTCTCACTGTGGTTCGCTGGATTCCCAAAGCTTTGGAAATGGCTTTATAACCCTTTCCAGACTGATAGATCTCAATTACTTTCTTTCTCAATTGTTCCTGAATTTCTTTGGGTCTCGGCATGATGTGTAGCTTTTAAGGATCTTCTGGTGGACCTTACTGTGTCAAGCAGCTCCTATTTAAGTGATGCCTTGATTGTGAACAGGTGTGGCAATAATCTACCCCAGGAAGAAGTCATTCTGTGACGAAACGACGTAGGGTGAGCGGCGTGCTGACGTCACCTCCATTCCCCGTCCATCCAGGAAGCGACGGGCTGCGAGAGAGAGAGAGCCGGCCGGCTCGTGATTGTTTTTAAACACTGGCCTATTGACTACATGCTTAATGTAAGTGTAATATGGTTTTTATACACAATAAATTTTAAAGCAACAGTATTGCGCTATGGATACTCGTTTGTCTTTCATGTGAACGTTTGTGGAGGAGAGCAAGGACCACCCTGACAGGATTTTCAGGTGTATCCACACACTGTGAGAGATACTTGGAGGAATCTGGATAGAGACCCGGGCAGGGGGATATGCCACAGGCCCTTTTTGATCTCTCTAACACAGGGATCAAAGTAGCTGGTAAGCGGCAGTCTTTTAAGTTTGGTGGAGGATCCTTCTTTCCTTTTCAATCACTCCTTTCTGAGGGTGTCGAATATAGGAACACCACGAGGACTTTAATAACAGGATTACAATACCCTGTGTGGACTGTCCTGTACAATAATTTATTGTTATTCATTTATGATCTTTCTTTATTATTATGATCTAAAGGTTTCTTTTGCACTGCATTTAAAAGATAATTCATAGAAGTTATTATATGCGCTTTTGTTCACGATTATATGTTCACTAGCACTGCAACTGTGTATAAACTGGGTGGTGTAATCTGAATATCGGCTTTTTGGGCCAATCAGATTGCACCCATACACTGGTATTGGTTCAAGGTAGAACCGAGTTTCACTAAATTCTTTGTCACTATTGGTAATCAATATATGTAAATTTCCTTTTTGGGCCAATCTGACTGCACTCACATACTGGTTACTGGTTCAAGACAGAACCGAGTTCCACTAAATTTTTTGTCACTATTGGTATTCAATATATGTAAATTTCCAGCGCAGCTACTTTTTTTGCAGTGGCAATAATCAGGCCTGGGTGTGGCTAGAGAAATTGAACTCAGGTGTGGACAACCACAGTTATAGTATGTTTTAACAAGGGGGGCAATCACTTTTTCACACAGGGCCATGATGGTTTGGATTTTTTTTCACCTTTAATAATAAACACCTTCATTTACAAATTGCATTTTGTGTTTACTTGTGTTGTCCTTGACTATTGTTTAAATTGGTTTGATGTTCCGAAACACTTAAGTGTGACAAACATGCAAAGGAACAGGAAATGAGGAAGGGGGCAAACACTTTTTCACACCACTGTATGTAGCGAGAGAACACCGCACATGCTACAAATCGCGCATGGTGAGAGACCATAGTCTCACTTCACACGCTGCGAAAAAAACGGCAGCAAACTGCCTCAAAAACTACAAGGGGTGCAAAAGACAAAGTTATGGTAATCACAGTTACAAACATTGGCAGATCGGTTATACTAATATGAACAAACAATGCATATATGTTTAAATTTCAGTAGACAAAAACTGGAAATACAACATTGTCAAGGATAATTTGACTCATTTATAATCATATGTTTCTATATATTTGTATTAGAACTCACGTCATAATTTATGATATATGTCTTTTTATCATTGTTCATCAGCATTTCAATGTAAATTTTATGTCTATGAATACACACTGTAAGGGGGGTTCATTAACCGCTTCAATACAGGGCTTTTAAACACCCTTCCTTACCAGAGCACTTTTTGCGATTCGGCACTGCGTCGCTTTAACTAACAATTGCGCGGTCGTGCAACGTTACACCCAAACAAAATTGACGTCCTTTTTTTCCCACAAATAGAGCTTTCTTTTGGTGGTATTTGATCGCCCCTGCGGTTTTTATTTTTTGCGCTATAAACAAAAGAAGAGCGACAATTTTGAAAAAAAACACAATATTTTTTACTTTTTGCTATAATAAATATCCCATTTTTTTTAAAAAAAACAATTTTTTTTCCTCAGTTTAGGCCGATACGTATTCTTCTACATATTTTTGGTAAAAAAAATCGCAATAAGCGTATATTGATCGGTTTGCGCAAAAGTTATAGCGTCTACAAAATAGGGGATAGATTTATTGAATTTTTTTTTTTTTTTTTTTACTAGTAATGGCGGCGATTTGCGATTTTTTTTCGTGACTGCGACATTGCGGCGGACACTTCGGACACTTTTGACACATTTTTGGAACCATTCACATTTACACAGCGATCGTTGCTATAAAATTGCAATGATTACTGTGTAAATGTGACTGTCAGGGAAGGGGTTAACACTAGAGGGCGCTGGAGGGGTTAATGTGTTCCCTGATAGGAGTGATTCTAACTGTGGGGGGGAGGGGACTCAAGGGGAGGAGACCGATCATGTGTTCCTCTGTACTGGGATCACATGATCGGTCTCCTCCCCACTGACAGGACGTGGAGTTGTGTGTTACACACAGCTCCACGGTCCCGCCCGGTCCCGTTGTTTTAACGGGCAATCGCGGGTGCCCGGCGGACATCGCGGCCGCCGGGCACTCGCACCGGGTCCCGAGCGATGCCGCGGGCGCGCGCCCCCCAGGCGGCCGGGAATCCGAGGACGTCATATGACGCCCACCCAGGATGGTAGATCCACCTTGTGGGCGTCATATGACTATACGCGGGTATTGAAGTGGTTAAGAAAGAATTCTTACTTTAATTTTGATAGCCTTATTGGGCTTACATATTGGTGTGCTTTCTGTTCTTCCCCTTCAGGTGTTTTCTATATTGGTATTCCCAAGGTCTAATCGTGTGGGAGGAGTTTTTCTTTAAGACAATCACAGTTTTTGATTGGGTAATTGCCTTTCTCCAGTTCCTATATATACACATCAGATCTTATTCATTTAGATATGATTAAGCACAACGGTCTGTGTGAAATGCGTTAGATGCTTGTCCCTGTCTCTTTTGTATATGAGGTTACTGTATTGGATTTTATTACAACAATAAAGATGCCATCAGCGGTGTGCGGCCATCCAGGATTTATTTTCTTATTCCAAGTTTGTGCAGGGCCAGCACCTGCGAGCTCATAATAGGGTGGGTGTTTCCTAAAAAGTCTGGAGCTTCTTGGAGCGGCAATCCTTTTTCCCATAAAAATAAGACCTCCCAGAAAACCTACTTTTCCAGCATGGGATCTATCAATTGTATTGGAAGCACTGTCTTACAAACCTTTCTTCCCTACCGGAGCCACTTCCTTATGGGATTTACTGCTTAAGGTCACATTCCTCATTGCCATAACCTCAGCAAAGACGGTTTCAGAGATGCAAGCGCTACTTGCAAAGGAGCCTTATTTAGTCTTCTATGCAGACAGAGTGATCCTAAGGCCTTCGGACTGATTCATCCCAAAAGTCACCTCTTCGTTTCATTTTAACCAAGAGATAAGTCTCCCAGCACTTCTTACAGTTCAAGGTGATCCGCATCTACTGGATGTAAAAGGTAACATCTCGGCATAACTTGCGGCAACTAGCAACTTTAGGAAGACAGATCACCTTCTAGTCATTCCTCATGGCTTCAAAAGGGGACTGGCGGCCTCCTCTCGGACCATCGCTTCGTGGTTGGTGAAGATAATCAAAAAAACCTATTCACTACAGCAGATTCAAATACCCAAGGGCCTAAAAGCTCACTCCACTAGGGTAGTGGCAACTTTAAGGGCAGCGCACTGCACAGTGTCTGCAGAGACAATCTGCAACTCGGTCTTCCAAAAACACCTTTATGACCCACTATAAGGTAGATTCCGCACAGTTGTCGACTGCGGATTTCGGGAGGTCAGTTATTCAAGCCAATGCCTCAATTGCTTGTTAAATTAAATTTCTTCTTGATCCCACCCATTTGGCGAGTTATTTCCCAAATGTATACTGCCATGATGCAACAGGAAAACTGAAAATTGTATACTCACCTTTCCGTAATTTTCCTTTCCTGACGCATCTTCATGGCAGCATACAGATGCCCACCCTTCAAAGGTGATAGGTACAAAGAATACTGAGGTGGGTCCTCTCTTACAATTTATAGCTATTCAGTCCTATCAGGTTGTGAGGGGCGAAGTCACAACCCAAATGTATGCTGCCATGAAGATGCGACAGGAAAGGAAAATTATGGAAAGGTGAGTATACAATTTTCATTTTTTTCTCCTCTTTTAGCCAAAGGATTATTCAGAGTAGATTGTCCTTCCCAAACTCAGGCCAAAACCAGCTAAGCTCTACCGAAGTACCGAAATTCAGCCTGTTCAGCAGCAACCATCTGAATTTTGGTATGTGTGTACCAATGTCTGTTTAGCAGAAGCAGGTCTAAGGCTCAATTCACACTAATGCGTTTTTTGATGCATTTTGCAGAAATGCAGGGAAATATTTAAAAACAGGGGTTCCTTTGGAACATGTTCACACCAATGCATTTTTGTGCCTCTGCATTTTTGGAAAGGGTCGGGGACTTTTTTTTTACATTTACATGTAATAGACTTCAATGGACCCGCATCCAAAATGCAAGTGCGATTTTGACACAATTTGTATTTTTTTTCATCTGTACATTCACTGTATATAACTGGGTGCTAAGGAGGGGGCCAGGAAGCCGGCCACCATGCCCTTAGCAACCGCTGAGTATTAGCTGTCAGCAGGCTTTCCCGCTGAATGTAAAAAAAAAGAATTGCCAGCTAAAAAAAAAAAAATTGTGAAAAAAAAAAACAACATGGGGTCCCCCAGGTCCATACCTGACCCTTAGGTCTAGTATGGATTCGGAGGGGACCCCCCACGCCAAGATTTTTTTTCAAAAATGGCGTGGGGCCCCCCTAAAATCCATACCAGATCCTTATCCAAACATGCAGCCCAAGAAGTCAGGAAAGGGAGGGGACGAGCGAGCGCCCCCCCTCCCCCAAACCATACCAGGGCATGATGGGTCCATGACGTCACAAGGGGCGGGGCCTCCGAACAGCTGATGACTCATCGGTTGTTAAGGACACGGCGGCCCCCTCCTTAGCAACCAGCTATATACAGTGTAAAAAAAAACTCAAAAGCAACATGCATAGATGTGAATGGAGCCTAAAGCCTCGTACACACGATCGGATTTTCCGCAGACAAAAACTTTTTTGTCCAAAGGGCGTTGGCCAGGAACTTGTCTTGCATACAAACGGCAAGGAATTGTCGGCCAACAAATACGAACATAGTGACGTACTACATGTTTTTTCAGCTCTTTAGCGCCACCCTTTGGGCTCCTTCTGCTAATTTCATGCTAGTAGAAGTTTGGTGAGTGTTGATTCACGCTATTCATTTCGCACTTTTCATTTCACGCTTTTCAGTTCATTTCTGAATGGCCGTTCGTCAACCAGCCATGTTGCAGAATCGGAGGAGATATGTGTTATTTATTATTGGCCTTGGATATATTGCTTTGACCCAAGTCCAGGAACAGGAGGATTTTTTGGACCAAAAATCGGTTGCTTTATTAATCGTGATCAATTATGTCATATGCCTTTGCTGCGGGAGCTCCAGGAGAATAATCCAGATGATTTTTGGAATTATCTCCGGATGACGGACCCCTGCTTTCACCAACTCTTGGCATTGTTGACCCCCTATATTAAGAAGCAGGACACATGCATAAGGCTTTTATTTAATTTTTTGGTTGAATATTGATTTGATTTGGTATATTTTCTATGTTTTTGGATGCATAGAATGCACTTTTTGATTAAGTTCTATTGGCAGATAGCATGTCTAATTTTATGTTTTCTTTTTTTAATGCACAATAAAAAAAATTGTGGAGAATAATACTTGGCTATATGTTTTACTTCAAATGACAGTTTGGGAGTAGGCAGTTACATTAAAAAATACAATTTGAATTAACAAGGGACACCAACATAGTTGCATCTTTGATCTTAAAAACTACAGGATAATGGTGTTGTGGTAACTTGCACCAAAAAAAAATAACAAGCATAATAATATTATTCTTGATGTCACTAGAAAAAAAAGCCTTTGAAAATTCGTTTGCAATAACTCCATCAGTATCACCAGCAAAGCGGCTTCATTATTATGCCATTAAAGAAGAAAAGAATGTGCACTGCATTTTGAGATTTCATAATTTGCCACGTCACGAATGCTAATTCTCCATTACAAACGCTAGTTTACAAGACCGACCGCTTCTGGCTCGTCCTTGCTTCTGAGCATTGGTGTTTTTATACTTTGGACTTTTGTCCAACAGACTTGTGTACACACGCTCGGAAAATCCGACAACAGACATTTGTCCGTGGAAAATTTTAAAGCCTGCCATCCAACATTTGTCCACGGAAAATCTGACAATTGTCTGATGGAACGTACAAATGGTCAGATTTTCTGCCAACAGCCTGTCATCACACAATTCCCGCTGGAAAATCTGATCATGTGTACGAGGCTTTTGGCTCGATTCACACATATGCATTTTTAGTGCTTTTTGCATTTTGCAGATTCAGTTGAATGGTGCTGATAGAAAACCAGCATTTGATCAGTGCATGCGGCCAATAACTGCAGCACTGATCTGTTTATTATGGCTGGGGGGGGTTTAGTCCCCGCTGTCAGAATACAGTAGCACAGCGGGAGAGGTCCCTGCATCCACATTGCTTGTTATGTGGATGCAAGGATTTGTTTCCCCAGCTTTGGCTATTCCAATGGACTTCTCCACTGCAGGAACATTCTATTTATTTTACATAAAGTGAAAAGTGCCCTTCAGAATAATAATATAGCATAAGCTGATGTCAGATGAATGCTGTCTAGTTTGGCCAGGTAACAGATCACATGTGGACATGATTAAAACAAATGATCTCATTATCTCAGTTGCCCTGACTGGTATCCCTGTTTATCACAACTCTTATAATCAATGGCGGATAGATATACACTCTTTATGACCTTCCAATGTACCATCTTGTACCAAGATAATACAAGCCTCATATCTTTCAGGATTTTTAAATTACACTTGTGACATCCAAGATTTATGTTCTGACACAGAAACACGAAAAAAGAGGGAAAGTGTGATAACTGCAATAAGAAAAGACACACCATAAAATTCTTTAAAAAGGCAATAAAATGTGAGAAGCATGTGTGGAATATATTTGTCCAAACACTTTAGTTGTGTTAGCTACAGTTTTATACATTATATTAACTACTTAACCCCTGGCCAATTCTGACATTTCAGTTATACATGTATAAATCAGCATTTTATTTTTTTTTTGCTAGAAAATTACTTAGAACCCCCAAAACATTTTACAGACGCCCTAGAGAATAGAATGACAGGTGTTGCTTTTTCTTTTTTTTTTTTTTAAATGGTGGGTGTTGCAATTTTCTTATGTCACACGGTATTTGAGCAATTTTTGGGGAAAAATTACACTTTAATCAATTTTAATGCACAGAAATATAATATAAACCCAATGTTTGTTAACATATAAAAGATGATGTTATGCCCAGTAAATAGATACCTAACATGTCACGCTTTAAAATTGTGTACGCCAGTGGAATGGTGACAAACTATGGCACTTAAAAATCTCCATAGGCGATGAATTAAAAACCTTTACAGGTTACCCGTTTAGAGCTAAGCCTCATACACACGATCCGATTGTTGCCCAACAGAGCGTCAGACTTTTTTCCAAAGGGCGTGCTCCAGGAACTTGTCTTGCATACAAACGGTACACAATTGTCGGCCAACAAACACAAACGTAGTGACGGACTAGACGTACTACGAAACTATAAAGAGGAAGTTCAATTGTCAGGCACCACCCTTTGGGCTCCTTCTGCTGATTTTGTGTTAGTAGAAGTTTGGTGAGTGTTGATTTGCGCTTTTCAGTTTCTGAATGGCTGTTCATCAACCAGCCATGTTGCGAAATCGGAGGAGAGAACGTGCTATTATTGGGCTTGGCGTTATTGCTTTGACTCAAGTCCAGTCCAGGAACAGGAGGAGGAGGAGTTCTTTGCCCAAAAATTGGTTGATTAATCGTGACCAATTATATCATATTATAAGTAAGGTAGTTGCACGCTACTATACTAAAAAGACTAACATAGGGTTGCTGCTGCTGTCACCTCTGTGCTCCCACAAAAAACAAGATATAAAGTATATAAATGAGACAGTGCTGCATAAATAATAAAACAGAATAATATAAAATGAAAAATTGTGTACAATATAAGTGATATTTCTTCCACTAGCATGCAGGAAAATGTGTTGTTTTATGCTTCAAACAACTTGCATATCCATAGTGCTCCCGCCACCACATGCAATGCTCACTCACCAACTTGAAAGACCATGCAAGGGGTCAAAACACACCTTGCACACAGTGCAACTCTCCTTTCAGGAATAATCCTTACTGGTCCCTAGTAATCTATGCTAGAGACCTCTCAAAGGACAGGTAGTAATCTATATCAGATGTAGATTCCTTCCACTATGCTGCTTTAAACTTGAATCCACATTGGCTCCAGATCTACCACACTGAGATTATCTTGCAGATGCAGGAAGATTATCACATCTTCCTGTATGCTAGTGGAAGAAATATCACTTATAAATTAATATTGGACTTTTTTAGAGCACTTATATTGTACACAATTTTCTAATTTTAATTTTATATTATTATGTTTTATTATTTATGCAGCACTGTCTCATTTATTTACTTTATACAATTATGTCATATGCCTTTTCTGCGGGAGCTCCAGGAGAATAATCCAGAAGATTTTCGGAATTATCTCCAGATGACGGACCCCTGCTTTCACCAACTCTTGGCATTGGTGACCCCCTATATTAAGAAGCAGGACACATACATGAGGCTTGCTATTACTCCCGAGCAAAGGCTCAAAGCCACCTTACTTGGCGATGGGGAGAAGTCTTCATGACCTCAAGTTTACCACTGGGATCTCCCCCCAGGCTCTAGAACTCATTATTCCAGACACCTGCTCATCCATTATTCAAGTCCTACTATATTTGGGTAAGTTTTTACCTTTAAAATCACATTCTATGTATTAATGTTTGTTGTATTGTATTTATTTGTTGATTCCATAATTATCAATATTGTAATATGCTATGAATGTCCTCTTTGTTCTCATGCCTGCTGTAAGCTTTTCCTGCTCCTTTTTTTGGCCTACATGCATATTTTCCTTTACTGACCTCCCCAGCATGCTATCCTGGGCCCATACACACCTAGCCTGGTAACTTAACAATGTTTTTTGTCAGCTACATTTTTGGGCTTACCCTAAATAACCCATAAAATGTGTCCAAATTTTATTGTTTTCCTCAAATTCAGGCAGAGTGCAAGAGGCCATTTTTTGGTTCCCAAACTCATTTGGAACCCCCCCCCCCCCAAATGCTAAGTCAACAGATACAAATACTCTATGTGCTGAGTTTGAAAAACCCATACACACTATCCCTCTTTTGTGTTCATATTTCTGGATAAATTCACCAAACCATGTAGTGCAAGGGCCTGTCTGATTACCTTCAAATTGTAACATAGAAAGTTTATGTCTCCTATTATATTAATAGGTTATTTCAGAATGTCAAAATGTGCTGCAATTTGGACAGTGTGTATCCCGATTTTTAGATTATGACACTTTTTACTTGTCCACTGGGCTGCCAATAGTGTAAGTAAGGAGGGGCTGGCCAAAGTAACACACATTATTTATGCAAACAGCTCTCATGGAAGTGGAGAGGATTACCTGTCCAAAACATCTACCGATTACCTCCCTCTCAACCTAAAAATTTTAAAATGGGCCACCAGATGGGGTGAGGAATCATATAAGTTGACCTTACACTTTTGTCTTTAAATACTCATTTAAGTTTTATTCTTATGTTGGTCACGCATGTTTGTGTCAAATCTGCTTGCAATGTTATGGGCAGAAGTAGTCATTTCTAATTTCTAATTTTTAATCAACAGTTTCCTTCCAACTAACAGCAATGGCAGGACGTTACAGCCCAGTTCCAGCATCAGTGGGATTTTGCCAACTGTGGCGGTGCTATTGATGGCAAACATGTCCCACCACCCAACTATTTAAATTATAAGGGCTTTTGCAACATAGTCCTGCTAGCTGTAGCGTCTGCTACTATGAGTTTTTGTATCTTGATGTTGGGAAGAACGGCTGCAACTCTGATAGAGGAGTCATTATGCAGACAGAGTTCTACAAGTGGCTCCAGAGTGGCACCTTAAACTCGCCACCTGCTGAGGAGAATGTTAAGGGGCCTCAATTTTGTTTATGTTGCAAAGGAGGCCTTTTCTCTGGGGGAACATCTGATGAAGCTGTTTCCTATGAGGAACCTCACCCCAGAGCAGAGTATATTTAATTACAGGCTCTCTCATGCCAGAAGGGTGGTTGAAAACACCTTTGGCATCCTAGCCTGTCGTCTCAGGCTGTTTTTAACTCCGATTAACCTGGCTCTCTACAAAATAAACCATGTGGTCCTGTGCTGCTGTATACTCCTAGGGAGGAATGCTAGCAGCTACCTAGCCTCAGTGCCAACTGATGTGGCCCCTGCAGTGGCAGACCCAGCTGAAGAGGCTGCAGTTAGTCCATCTGTGGCCGTATGACGGCTCTAGAAAATGCCAGTGCTGGATTGCCCTCCCAAAATGCCAGAGATCTACGGCAAAAATATCTGGATTATTTTGTGGGTAGAGGGGCAACGTCTTGGCAGCAAATTGTAGCTGATCATGAATAATATATTTCTTGGATCCACAACTCATATTTTATTTGAAATACAGTTGTCTGTGTTTCTTATCTGTCTAATATGTTCACAAATTGCCTTTATTTTGGCCACTTGCTACAATAGTGCAAACGTACCTTATTTGCTACATGAAGTGACAATATCTTCTTCAGCCAACTATTATGGTGTGCTGTGGGTCTGCTACACACACACAA
Organism: Lithobates sylvaticus; assembly: GCA_028564925.1. Taxonomy (NCBI): domain Eukaryota; kingdom Metazoa; phylum Chordata; class Amphibia; order Anura; family Ranidae; genus Lithobates; species Lithobates sylvaticus. The sequence goes on from CM053028.1 coordinate 392,271,989, forward strand.
TGTTTTGTTTCTTAATGGATCTAATGCATGAAGTTCAAAAACATTATGCCTTTGCAACTCCTTTAATTTTTTGGAGGCATAAAAATTGCCGGAATTGGCCACATTTAAGAGCACATTGTCACTGTAACTACAATAAATTAACAAATACACTGGTATTGAGCATTGAAATTATGCGCCACGCATTGCTAAGTATAAAACATTTTACTCAAAGCACATTCACATGTGCATTTTAAGGTTTAAAAACAAACCAACAACTTGGTGTATAATATGTATGTTTTGCATTATTTAAATTTTTGTTGTGGCTAAACAGGCATGTTCTAAAACATTAGATACACATCCCCAACTCAGGAATCTACAAAGTTTGAGTTTGATAAAGTAAAGGCCAAATGAGACATTAGTATCCCAAGACTGTGTGGATGTTGCCTTCCTCAGATGAGGTGATCTCACCCCTCTAAAAGCCCAAATTTGAAGCCACGTACACGTAGAGGCATAACTATTAAATGTCCCTTATGATACCCTGCCGAAAATGTGTGTAGTTACAAACATGTTATGTTCTAAACCCACAAAACACACAGTGTGTCAACATGTGCTATCTCCCATCACTGGGTATCAATGGACGTGTTTCGGGGGGTGAAACCCCTTCCTCTGACGCAGTTTAGTTAAGAGGAAGGGGTTGCACCCCCAAAATGCGTCCATTAATACCCAGTGATGGGAGATGGGAGATTGACACACTGTGTGTTTTGGGGCTTTAGCAAACTAGATATATGGAAATACACATATTTTAGGCATGGGATCATGAGGAAAATAAGAATGTTAAGGCACAATTTGTAGGCATCTTCAAATTTGGGCTTTGCTATTCTTAAAAACACAGAAACATTACAATTCACATTAGTTAGGGCAGTGTTTCCCAACTCTCCTTCTCAAGATGCAAACCCAGGTCAGGTTTTCTATATTTGTTGAATTTGACACAGGTGATGTTGTCACTTTCACTATTAGTAATTCGCAGGTGATGTTGTCACTTTCACTGTTAGTAATTCGCACAGTAGTTTTTAGACTGAGGAAAATACAGAAAACAGGACCTGGTGATGCACCTAGAGGAGTGGAGTGGAGAAACACTGAGTTCTGTTCCTAAGCTTTCACATTTCAAAGCCATAAAAACATGGTAAATATTAAAAAGCCAACAAGTGGAACAATAAACTTCAGACCAGGCAGGAGAAAATTAAAATTTGGCAAGCATGTCCACCAAATCTCGGATTCTTCGCTGTAAAGCAGTGGCAGCCTCCTTGATTTGCTCCAGATCCTTCAAATAATGCAACATATCTGCACTCATCCTGCCAATAATGCATTGTGGAATGTCATGACCTAGTAAGAAGAGTAAAAAGTGGGGGGCGTGGCTTGGACGTTCATGTGAGCAGACGTGCCTCACATCAGCTCCTACATCCTGACACAAAGAATCCTGCTGTGAGCTCAATCATCCGCAGAAATAGACCGAGTGGGGGTACCCCTGCTGTGACACCCGCTCGACGAATCCGGACCCCAGGCATGTCCAAATCTAAACCGGAGGCCGCCCAGGCCGACGGACCGGCCCATCATGGCGGACCTCCACTACAGCAAAGACAGACCAATACCTCCTATGCATCGGCAGCTGCAAAGCTTGGCCAATATGCACACTCACCAAGCAGCCCTAAAACCGCTCAAAAGAGCCACTTACCGGGTACGGATGGAAAGGATGGCGATGGATCCCAGAGACATTCCCCTCAGCCTGTGCAGCATGGTCCTGACAAGATGGCGCCCGCAGCCATGAGGAACGCAGTGAGTACACCTTCATCCCCTCTCCCTGCTCCTGATATTGCTGGCCCATCAGACACAGAGCGCACTGAGCCCACTTTACAGGATATACTGGCTGCAGTACACTCCTATGGCTCCTCTATTACTGAACTATCCACAGAAGTTAAAAGCATTAAAGAGGGCCTAATGCATATTAGACAAGACATGCAAAAAATCAGGGAGAGGGCCACTGCAATAGAGGGCCGAGTCAGCTCCATTGAAGAAGATTTACCCCCCCTTGCTCAGGAAGTACATATCACAGCGGCTAGAACTGTAGAAACAGCAGCTAGAGTCGAAGATATGGAGAATAGACTGAGAAGGTCAAACATTCGCATAGTAGGAATGCCTGAAAAGTCAGAAGGCAAACATCCCACTGAATTTATTGAAAACTGGCTAGCTGACACATTTGGCAAAAATAACCTAACTCCATTCTTTTCTGTGGAGAGAGCACATAGGGTGCCATCTAGACCACCGCCACCAGGGGGCCCTGACAGACCATTCCTTCTGAAATTGTTACACTACAAGGACAGAGATATTATACTACGTTTGGCAAGACAAAAAGCAGATATGATAATCCAAGGATCCAAGATATCACTGTATCCAGATTTCTCAGCTGCAGTCCAAAAACAAAGGGCTAAATTTATAGAAGTCAAAAAGAGAATGCGTGCAATCCCACTGGTCTATTCCATGCTCTACCCAGCTAAGTTAAGAGTTGTGGCAGATGGCATGGTTCATTTTTTTGAAAGCCCCAACATGGCTACTAACTGGCTGGATCGACAGGAGGGTCAACTAAGAAGAGCTGCAAGAGACCACTCTCCAAACTAAACGAAAGGCATCTGCATAGCGATTGCACTACATCCGTCTGCTCACCGTCACAGTATAGGAGCACGTGAAGAGGCTCACCTATTATACTTTACAACCACACACCTCATCTTGGCATATTTTGCACTCTAAAAAAATTTTTTCTCGTTTCTAGAGGAAATCGAGGTTATTGGGCCCCAGCCCTCACTACTACCCCCGAACTAGCCCTGCGGGGCACCTTTGGAAGCCTCCGACGGGAGCGCAAGTGTTTATATGGGCCTTGCCTGGAATTTCTCTAGGCAGGCTGGTTTTTGACATTATTTTTGCTTTTACTTCTACGTTTATGTGTATTTTTGTTACTTCTCAGGCCCAGTTTTACGGGTCGTCTCTCCGCAGGCCTCCGCATAGCACGACTCTCAAGTTTGATCAGGTGATCTACAACGCACTGAAAATGCACACTGACTGGCGTTACTCTGTAACCTCCAAGTACTCAGGTAACATGGGAATTTGGATAGAATGGATTATCCCCGTAAGAAGCTGTGTTCTAGGGGATATGCTGGCCTCTTTTCAACCCTACCAATATGGCAAGCAATAAGAGGGACATAATTCTCTCCTGGAATGTTCGGGGACTTCATGACCCTGGGAAGAGGACTGCCTTATTCACTTTTTTCTCACAACAGGACCCCACTATTATTTGCATACAAGAATCCCATCTTACTAAAGATACCACTAATATTGTGCATATGTCTAAGTACCCTCTGCAATATCATTCGGTACACACTAGGTATTCTAGAGGTGTTAGTATAATGTTTTCTAGGAATACTGCATTTATTGAAAAAGATGTACAAATAGATCCTGAGGGGAGATACATTTTTTTGATGGGGCTATGGGAATCCCAAATGTGTGTTATAGCAAATGTATATATTCCACCACCCTTCTCAATGACGGTCCTGCAAAACATGGCAAGGTTCCTAGCTAAACACCCGCAAATTCCGGTATATGCCCTTGGCGACTATAATAGCGCCTTGGACAACTCACTAGACATACGTAGGAGATTCTCCCCCCCAGGGACCTAGGGCCTTTACACCATTGGCAAGAATCATTGGGGAGATGGGACTGGTAGATCTATGGAGATGTAAATTTCCCACTAAGCCCCAATTCTCCTGTCATTCAGCAACCCACTCCACTCTTTCACGCATAGACTTTGCATTGGGTAATGACCTGGTACAAAACTATGACCCGAAAGTACAATATTTGGCTAGGGGTTTATCCGATCACTCTCCTGTGCAGCTCAGCCTGAACTTACATAAACCACGGTTGCCATTACACTGGAAGCTGAATCCGTTTTGGATTCAACTGTTCACAGACAAGGATGATATGCTGACGCAAATTAAGCATTTTCTGGAAGACAACAGGAATACAGCTGCGCCAGGCATTGTGTGGGACGCCCTGAAGGCCTCTATTAGGGGTTTATGCATAAAAGAAATTAATAAAATCAAGAAGAACAGTAGGCAGTGGGCTATAGACGTGGCTCAGGCGGTGGAGAAGGCAGAGGCGTTGTACCTGCAGACTCCCACGCCTGAACTGGAAAGAAGCTGGTCCGACGCTCAGAAAATGCTTCGGGCAGTACATACACAACAGGCAGAGAATAAAAGGTTCTTCACAGCACAAACATACTTTGAAGAAGGGGAAAAAACTGGACACATGCTGGCCATGATAGCCAGATCGCAACAACCGCCCCATACCATACACAGCATTAAAACCCCAACGTCTTCCATAGTCACCGATACACCTTCTATTTTGCAGGAGTTCCGCTCCTTTTATCAGGATGTATACTCATCCAAGGTATCCTATCCTATGGAAGAGCTAGCACGCTTCCTGGACTCGATTGATTTACCCGGCTCCAGGAAACAGACAAAAGCCTTCTTAATGCCCCCCTCACGTTAATGGAACTTCAAAACGCACTAGCAACATTCCCAAACTCAAAAGCCCCAGGTAATGATGGTCTACCAATAGAACTATATAAAAACTTTGGTGACATACTCCTACCGGAGTTGCTCCATACACTTATGGAAGCAATAGGCGAAGGCTCCCTCCCCCAATCTATGTATGAGGCGGTGGTAGTGGTTATATTGAAACCAGGGAAAGACCCGGATAAACCAGAATCATACAGACCCATCTCATTGTTAAACACCGACCTAAAACTTCTTACTAAAACTATAGCTATGAGACTCTCTACAGTAGTAACTAAATTAGTCCACCCAGACCAATCAGGGTTTATACCCAACAGATCTACAGCAAATAACTTACGCCGACTATACCTTAATATGCAAATCCCCACCGACAACCAAGGTCACAGAGCTATCCTCTCACTAGATGCCGCTAAGGCGTTTGATAGCGTCGAGTGGACATACCTATGGAAGGTACTAGAAAGGTTTAATCTGGGAGAATCTATTATCTCCTGGATTAAACTACTATATAAAGAGCCAAAAGCATGTATTCGTATAAACAACACCCTATCTACCTACTTTGACTTATCCAGAGGGACCAGACAAGGCTGCCCCCTGTCCCCCCTCCTTTTTGCGCTGGCCATTGAACCCCTCGCAGCTGTAATACGGGGGAACACAGATATAGTGGGATTTAAGAGAGGGGACACTGAGGAAAAGATTGCACTATATGCTGATGATGCATTACTGTTTCTGGGCGATACCTCTAACTCCCTGACCAGACTGATGGAACTAATAGGGATCTTTGGATCCTTCTCGGGGTTTACCATAAATTGGGATAAGTCGACGATACTACCTCTGGACCCATTGACAGATCCCCTTCCACAGACTGCCACCCTAATTAAAATAGTTGAGAAATTTAAGTACCTGGGAATAATTATACACCCTGACTTTACACAATATATAAAACTAAATATAGACCCCATCCTCAAAAACTTCCAAAACAAAACTGCCAGTTGGGTTAAACTTCCATTGTCAGTGGTTGGCCGTTGTAATTTGATAAAAATGATTTGGAACCCACAAATTCTGTACGCGCTCCACAATGCCCCCTTATGGATACCTATTCATGTGTTCAAGAAATGCAACACTCTGTACCGTGCTTTAATCTGGAGGAAACAGGTCCCGAGAATTAAATTGGAAACCTTACAGGAGGCAAAGGACTCGGGAGGACTAGCGGTTCCGAACCCATTTTTCTACTTTATAGCTGCTCAGTTACAGCAATTAACGGGCTGGCTCCAGCCCGAGTCCTCTGACCCAATTAGAAATATCATCAGCACACAGTTGACTGGGGGTGGTCTTGTGGAGTGCATAGAGGCAGGTGAACTCGGACAACTAACTCAATACCCAACCCTTATCCTTATAGATAAGACATGGAGTAAGGCCAAACAACATATGCAGTACACGGGGTACACTAACTGGTCACGTATATGGAATAATTATAACTATGTAGAGCTACAAAAATTAACAAATTTCTCCAACTGGTCAAGGTATGGACTGAATTATATTCCCCAACTGTACTGTGGAGGTATACTTCGAGACTTCCAATCAATACATGAGGAATTTAATATACCAAACACGTCATTTTTTCAATACCTTCAACTCAGACATGCTATAGCAGCACAAGCCACATTATCACACTGGGTACTGACGAGACCCACGATACTTACGCAACTCATCACGTCTTCTTCACGCAAGGGACAGATCTCCTCCATATACAACGCACTGATTGGACATGTATCTAAAGCAATGTCATTACCCTGCAGGAGCGGGTGGGAAGTGGATGTGGGTCAAATTACAGGTGAAGAATGGAATACCATACTTGACAACGTGTTGAAAGTGTCTCTGTCTGCCCCACAAAAGCTTACCCAATTGTTTATTATCCACCGCACATATCGCACACCCGAAAAATTGCATAAATGGCATAGGCGAGATGACCCCCTCTGTCCCCGATGCTCAGTTAACAATGGAACATTAATACATATGCTATGGAGATGCCCAAAATTACAAAGATATTGGGCAGCAGTGATGAACACCATTAATAACATATGGAATCTCAAACTTAGTACTGAACCTAAACTTTGTTTACTAGGCCTGTTAGACGAAGAAGATTACACTCCCTTCACACACGCAGCAATTCTTAGAGCATTATTCTTAGCCAGAAAACTCATTGCCAGAAAATGGATATCCACAACCCCTCCTACACACAAGGAATGGTTACAATCTGTAAATGATTCTCTTATCAGAGAACAGCTCACATATAAGCATAGAGGAAGCCCCCATAAATTCGAACGCATATGGGACCCATGGTTGGACACACCGGGACTAGCACCACTTAGCTTGGTTCACAACAGAATCCTGGGTGGGAGGAACACCTCAAATAATACATAAAGGTAATTTCTGTGTCACACCCTCGAACATGTCATTATGCACAAAATGAAAAGGAGACGATACAGAAGTAAGAACTCAAAACAAAACTCACGATCCACTTCCCAATCGCTTTATTATTTTTGAGAGACATTAAAATATTAAAACATAAAAGCACTTTAGGCCTGCGGAGGTCTTTTACAAAATAGGTTGTACATAGTTTTCTTCTCTCTCCCTCTTTTTCTTTTCCTCGTGTTGCGCATAGGTAATGCTCCTCTCCTATTGGGTCAGGAGGGGAAGTCCGACCTCACCACTTCCCGGCCACAGGTTGGACGGGGGAGGCGGGGAAGGCGTATAACTAACATTACACACGTGTGCATAAAAACAAAGACCAAATAGGATATGCTCTAGGACATTAAGGACATGGTACCTGATAGACAATGCTATATCCTGGATAGGCTGGTAGCATCTACAGTAATGCGAATGACTAAGCTAAATGTCCACACTATTTGATTTTGAATGTATAATCAACCACAAGTGCCTTAGACTGAAACACATCTCGGAAACATTAGAAACGCAAAGTGGTCAATAGTTGTTTTCACATGTGTGTATACCTTACATATTGTGTAACTATGTGCACAGGAATGTCTGTGTTTTTTCTGTTTTGTTGTATGTTCTTAAAACTTAATAAAAACTATTTGATTTAAAAAAAAAAGAAGAGTAAAAAGTATTAAGGGAACGATGGGCAAGTGGCGGAGGCCCTACATAATGAGTTATGGTCAAGTTACTAGTCAAATTCCGGAAATACTTACCTACCCAGTCTAATGTTGCTTGCAACCTGCTTGCCCTTCAGACACCTACACTACCAGGAATGTACACACTGCAACTACTCTGTAATCTTGACCCTGGTGCCTGGGTCTCCAAAACTCAGGTACCTAGCAGCTCCTTCCGCCTCTTCCTTCTCCATGCTAATGTTAAGGCACTACATACTTTGCTAATGTGTGGAGTGGGTGTTTTGTTTGAACATCTAAACACTCGATATGTATACACATTTGAAGCCAGATTCCAAGAATACTTACTAGTGCAAACAAGAGGCTCCTGAAAACTTTCTTCCTCTTCTGGGTCGCTTTGGCCTTCTGTGTTACTTGCGTCAGGGGATTTGACATCCACAATGGCAAGGTATGTGCTGGATCCAGGAGTCAGATTCCATGGCTCCAAAAAAACATCCTGAATGAGCTCACCACACTCACTTTCCTCTAAAAAGAAACAATACACCATTCATTAAGCCACCCCAAGTCCCATCTGTTTCTAGCATCCATTTTGCTACATTAGTTGACCAACCTTGAACTTGGTCTGATGTCAATGTTTGCTCCTGACTAGTGGACCCCACCATGCTGCCCTCTGATTGTTTTTCTATGAAAAATGCATAGAAAAGGGAAGGTGATGTCATTTTACAGAGGGAAAACACTGGACAAGTGCCAACATTGAAAAAGTATAGCAGTTGCCCCCCACCCCTATTGTCTCCTATGAGATAGGGGATATATGATTATCATCCTAGCAGGCGTGACTCTGTGTGACTGTGATCCCCGAGACCTCTCCTCTACCCATGTCTACACTGGTAAGGCTGCATTAATGGGCACTGATGAGCCAGGCAGCAACCAGAAAGTGTTCTTTACCCCTTATGTTTTGCCCTTTGCCCCACCTAGAAACACCACTGTTGGTGGCTAAATTAGTGTGTTTGAAGTTGTCACTTACATTTTTGGGGGGAAGATGGCCTTGTTGCCTCCCCTGTTTGGGCCCTAACGAGGGTAGCCTCCCTTCTTCCCTTGTGGTGGCTTGGCTGGAGCCTCCTTTTGTGTGCCTGCCTGTTGAAAGAAGAGAAAAAAATGAGTTCCAAAAATAAAGAAATGTCCAAAAACAGGACCAAATAAGAATGTTCATATCTGCTTTATGTAGAGCCGGGCTCATGACGAGCACGCGCTATATGTTTTGCAAATTTAATGTTCCCAAAACCACAGTTGGGTTTTGGGGTTAATTGCTCTAAATTATGGTCTCAGTACCAGTTTGACTGTATTGCATTGTGTTCTGCTTGACCATAGGTGGAGCACAGGAGCGCAGTCCGGTTGGACGCATTGGGTGCCAATCTCTCTCGGAACCAACCAGAGAGTGTGTCGTCTCGCTGTGAATTCTGGGAGAAGGTACTTAAGGTACTGAAGTCACGTGCTTCTGGGGTTCCGGTCCAGAAGTTTTTTCTGCCTGTTTGGTCCTGGTCCTCCTGACCAGCCCTCAGGGGCCCTCATGGCCTGGGGTGCGGATCCATCCATTTCCGAGTGTCGTGGCTGGCTAGCCTGGGACACAGTAACTGGAAGGAGGATTCTAACGTGGTCCGGTGCCGTCTCGTCTTTGGAGAGGCCCAGCAACTGAGAACGCAACCAGGGGAGGGCCACGCACAAGGCTGGCTGCTTGGCAACAGCCTGGAAGCTAAGTTGAAAGGACACCAGGTGAATCTACACGCGTACGGTATCGCCGGACCGGCTGCAAGATACTGGTACCGTATGAGGGTTCTCTAACTTCATTTATCCTTCAGTTACAACCAAGTCTGTGGCAGAGACTTTTCATTTACAAGTTCTCCAACCAAGTCTGTGGCAGAGACTTTTCATTTACAAGTTCTACAACCAAGTCTGTGGCAGAGTCTTTTCATTTACAAGTTCTGCAACCAAGTCTGCGGCAGAGACTTTGCTTTATCTCATCACCTATCGGCTGCTAACCTAACTGAGAGGAGATTTATCCGATAGCTGTAGTATCCAGTTGTGAATGGCTATTCCCTGGATTTCATAGTGAGAGACATTCAGTCTCAAGCAGTTCTAAGAGTACCTGAACTTTCTACCTATACCCTCTATTCCTTTATTAAGAGACAGTGTTTTGTTTACCTTTTCGCAAATAAAAATCCCTAAAGTGGATCCAGTGTCAAGTTTCTACAGTTCTTTGGGCCATTAACCTTGGGAAACCCCTAGACGCACACGAGGTTAAGAAGGTAACGGTAAGCCCAAAAATAACCAGCAGTTCCTTCGGGGGTTAGTGCTACATGTGGGGGCTCGCAGTCCGGGATTTGCCGTTACCTCTCGCAATGAAAAGAACTGTACATGTGAGTTTATGGGATAGAGGGTTGAAGTTTTTTTTGGACTGCGCCATTTTGTGAAAGGCGATAGACATCCACTGTTGATGCGTAAGCGTGGGAGGAGCCTGGGAAAAAAAGCCCACAAGTTACGCAGCCGGAGGAACCAGTGGGAGGAGTCTTGCCTGTTTTGTTACCCTGCACGAGGCACCGCGTGAGTGTGTTGTAGGAGGAGAGCAAAGCCAGTTGTGTTTTACTGAGCGGAAAAAGTTTTAAACGGAAAAGAGAGAATGTTCCGAGTACTAGGGACACCGTCTGTCTCAGGACCCAGGATGCCATCGGTGGGAAGTCCCATGAGTGTGAGGCTGCCTGGTGCCGTATTGACGATACGGGGATTTGTTTGCTGCCGCAGGAGAGGTTTATCCTTTATACGTCCGGGGACATCGAGGCCCTCGGCATGCTTTGCGGAGGATGTGAGGGACTGGTCACAAGTCCCCGGCCGTTTGTTCGCTGCAGAAGATGTGGAGAATACCTGTTCAAGGTGGAACAGCCTACCGAGTTGCCTCGGGCCTACCACATGGACTGGGCCACGGGCGTGGCCACCGAGGAGTCTATCGTTTACACTCCGATGGTGAGGCCTACAGTTTCCACATCCTCTACTGCTTCCAGTGTCCTGGAAAGAGACACTGTTACTACCCTTGCCAGAGAAGCTACCCCAGAAGTTATGGAAACAGCTTCGTCCATCATCACCACTACTGCTATGCCTGCTCTGGAGAAAGTGGAGCGTGCAAAGACCTCCCGCAGCCGCGGTAGAGGACCACCTCCAAGTCCGGCTGGACTTCATCGGAAGAAGGAGATTGTCCCAGAGAAGCCAACAAAGTTTACCGATGAGAGATCTGGGGCTATGGTGGGGAGCAGGACTGTGAAAAATTATTTGCCAGCAGAAGAGGTACGGGACTCAGATTTAGACTCTTTTTCTGATGCTGGGGATGATGATGGTCTTTTTGAGACAATGTCCCAGGAATTGCTGTGGGCCAGCGGGGATGATGTGGCCGCTACCTATACAGACATTTCGTGCTGGCTAGCCCTTACTTCAGTGAGCGTGTCGCCACGAGCGGAAACCCTTGACCACTGTTAATGTGACTTTGCCAAAGCCTGTAAACCTGCCCACACTTAAGATAGACTCTGCTGCTCTGGTGCATAAGTCCTTGAATTCATGCATACCCCCGGGGATGGAACTGCCCGAGCCCTACCCAGACTTGCAAGGTCTCAGCGGCTCTTAAATAAATGAGTAGCAACTGAGTATGGATTGGAATTCCCGTATGTGTCCAGAGAGATCATGGATGTGATCGAGGAGAACCGTGAAGCATAGTACGCAGAGGACGTCTGGAACTATCTGAAAGTTCTGAAGCCACTTCGCAAGAAAGCTTTTTCTCCTGAGTTGTATGAGCGCTTTGTGGGTTGTTTGCAGCACTGGAGCTATGGTCGGCATATCTATGCGGACAAAGTTGTCATTTGCAGGCCAGACAAAGACAGTGCAGTTTATTTTATTACGACCGTGGATGCGCAAGGAAAAGATCTGACTCTGCCGGATCCAAGGTTCTATTGGTGAAAAGTTACCCGAACTGTGTGTTTTTTTTGGATCCAGAAAGGGTTTTCTTTTTCCCTTTTTTCTTGAAAATGCAAGAAGCGCCGCGTCAAAACTACCTATTGGGTCGCAGTACCTGCTGTTAGAAAAAAAAAAAAGAGACTTGCACTTCAGTGACTCTGACCACTAGGTGGCATGGGTCGGCACAAATGTTGAGTTTTATTACCTGCTTGCAGAGGGGAAAAAAAGGGGGTTTTAAAAGTTTAGAAGAGAGGGTCTCATTGAGAATGGGATGAGATCCTGCCTTCTAAAAGAAAAAGTTTTAGAGTGTATTTTGTGTTTGTTTGTGTGTTTTCTTTTTCAGGATTCAACAAGATCGTCTATCAAAGCTGCCGGAGAGTGGGTTTGTAGATAGGCAGGAATCGGGTGGTGTATAAGTAATCTGTTTGTGTTAATCGCTTTTACATTGCTATATTCAAATGTGTTTTGTATTTTCTTCCCTTTCCCATTCCAAACCCTAAAGTTCAGGTACTCAAATTTTTCTAGGATTAGAAGTTTTTTTCTTAGCTAGACGATGAGGACATAAATAACCAGGGGGAGTATGTAGCGCTGGGCTCCTGACGAGCACGTGCTATATGTTTTGCAAATTTAATGTTCCCAAAACCACAGTTGGGTTTTGGGGTTAATTGATCTAAATGATGGTCTCAGTACCAGTTTGGCTGGATTGCATTGTGTTCTGCTTGACCATAGGTGTCGCCTCTGGCAAGCACAGGAAGGCAGTCTGGTTGGACACATTGGGTGCCAATCTCTCTCGGAACCAACCAGTGATTGTGTTGTCTCGCTGTGAATTCTGGGAGAAGGTACTTAAGGTACTGAGGTCACGTGCTTCTGGGGTTCCGGTCCAGAAGTTCTCTCTGCCTGTTTGGTCCTGGTCCTCCTGACCAGCCCTCAGGGGCCCTCATGGCCTGGGGTGCAGATACTTCCATTTCCGAGTCTCGGGCTGGCTAGCCCGCGACACAGTAACTGGAAGGAGGATTCTAAGGTGGTCCGTGCCGTCTTGTCTTTGGAGAGGCCCAGCAACTGAGAACGCAAACCAGGGGAGGACTCTTCAGAAGAGGGCCACGCACGAGGCTGATTGCTCGGCAAGAGCCTGGAAGCTAAGTTAAAAGGACACCAGGTGAATCTACACTCGTACGTTATCGCAGGACCAGCTGCAAGATACTGGTACTGTATGAGGGTTCTCTAACTTCATACATCCTTCAGTTACAACCAAGTGTGTGGCAGAGACTTTTCATTTACAAGTTCTACAACCAAGTCTGTGGCAGAGACTTTTCATTTACAAGTTCTGCAACCAAGTCTGTGGCATAGACTTTGCTTTATCTGAATCACCTATCGGCTGCTAAATTCACTGAGAGGAGATTTATCCAATAGCTGTAGTATCCAGTTGTGAATGGCTATTCCCTGGATTTCATAGTGAGAGACATTCAGTCACAAGCAGTTCCAAGAGTACCTGAACTTCCTACCTATACCCTCTATTCCTTTATTGAGAGACTGTGTTTTGTCTACCATTTCGCAAATAAAAATCCCTAAAGTGGATCCAGTGTCAGTTTCTACAGTTCTTTGGGCCATTAACCTTGGGAAACCCCTAGACGCACACGAGGTCAATAAGGTAACGGTAAGCCCAAAAATAACAAGCAGCTCCTTCGGGGGTTAGTGCTACATTTATATTTACCTTCATCTTTAGAATACCAAGTCATACAAAGATTTTAGAAAACATTATATATAATTCTCTAGAGCTACTTGGAGAAAGAACATATACAGACAACTAATTTACACATATACATATTGTTTAGATACAAATATTGCTTGGTCTTGTTCACGGTGTATGAGATCAGACCATCGTTTTTTGATTTGGTCCTTTGATCAGTCCACTGAAAATATGCACTACAAAACGGCAATGACCTTTGCCTAAATGAGGTCCTTTTGGCTGTTGGGCCTTGCGTAATTGCGCAGCTTGCAGTCGTAATCGTGCTTCTCTAGGATACGCACCATCTCGCCCTTGCTCATGGGGGCTGCTTTGTGCCTCCTATGAGCTCCACTATAGCGGGGCTGCCTAAAATCTGCGGAATCCGCCATGTTGTCCCTCCTGAATGTTCTGCCGTGTGTCGCATGCAGAAGAGAGATGGTCACGCCCCAGCGTCATGACGCACTGAGAGCGGAGTTTCACGCATATATAAAGTCAGAACACACGGTCGATGGAACAGCCGTAGGAACGATCTTGGAGTTGAGGACGAACGATCGCCATCGCCAACACACGAATGAGCCATAAAACAAAGGTACAATTGGAATTTGGGGCATAGGTGGTTAGTGGCCTATACTGCTTAGATTGAGGCCTATATTGGGACCATCTTATGAGTTAAGCCAGACATTATGGTTTGTCTTGTGTTCTGTCTTGCAGGCATCATATTATTTATCATGACGGTCTGATTTTTTACCACAATTCATTGACCTGTACTGGGAGCTGCTCTGTCTCTGGAAGGTCAAGAGTCGAGGCTACTCCAATAAAATATTGAGGAAGGCAACGTTGGAGAAACTGCTTGAGTTGGTGAAGCCATTGTACCCCAGGATGTCAAGAACAAAATTTCAAACCTAACGAGTACTTTTAAAAGGGAGTTCAACAAGGTCATGGACTCAGAGAGATCTGGAGCAGTCAACACAAATCCTGCTGCACAGGATGAAGATGTGGAGGAGCCCAGCTTGACCCAGGTATAGCATTGTTGAACATATTTGTATCCAAAAATACAATGATGATAACTAGACGTTATTGTTAAAATGTTAAATATTTCTGTCTTAACAAAGTGGTTTCCATATCAATAGACAGTAGTGACCAAAAATGATTTGCACAAGAATGAAAAATTATGGGATCAGAATGATAGTCTTTTCTATTTCTATACATTCAATTTGCAGTTTGAACAGTGAGGAGATCAAAATTGTGTGTGATTGATGACCAAACCCTAAAAAAGATTCTTATTATGTCCCTTTTTCATACACAGGAAAGTGTCAGTCTGGAGGAGCCAACGGTCAGCAGCCAGACGGAGTCACAGATCCCTTCCCTACGCCCTCCTGCTAAAAGGGCCAGAGAGAGCAGAAATCTGGAGAATCTGGAGGAGGCCACAGCTGCCTTCCTCAGCCAGGCCACTACTGCCATCCGGACAGACCCAGATGAGGCTAAGGGATTTACCGTTCTGACTGACAATAAATTAAGGTAGCTGGACGGTGCACAAAGGAGCAGGTGTGAGGAACTCATCCTGCAGCTCCTCAACAAGGGGGTGAAGGGCCAAATTGCAGAAAACAAGCACCTGTGTGATTTTGTGGCCCCACATCCACCACCTCCACAGCCAACACACACACCACAACCACCCCACCCACCACAGCAGCATGGCGGTAAGAGGCAATACCAGCCACAAGACCCCCAACAAGGCCGCTGGTCTGGGGATTTTCACCCCTACCCCGCTTACTAATTCATTTTTTGGTTTTGTTTTGTTGAATAATGATTTTATTTGTTATATTTTCTATATTTTTGTATGCATAGAATGCACTTTTTGGTTAAGTTCTTTATATTTGGATGTCAGATAGCATCTCTAATTGTATTTGTTTTCTTTTTTAATGCACAATTAAAAAAAATTGTGTAGAATAATACTTGTCTATATGTTTTACTTCAAATTACAGTTTGGGAGTAGGCAGTTACATTTTAAAAAATAAAATGTAAAATTAACAAGGGACACCAACATAGTTGTATCTTTGAGGGATAATGGTGTTGTGGTAACTTGCCCAAAAAATAAAACAACAAGCATAATAATATTATTCTTGATATCACTAGAAAAAAAAAAATCCTTTTCAAATACTTTTGCCATAACTCCATCAGTATCACCAGCAAAGCAGCTTCATTATTATCCCATTAAAGAATAAGAGAATGTGCGCTGCATTTAGACATTTCATAATTTGCCGCGTCACAAATGTTAATTCTCCATTATGAACGCTAGTTTACAAGACTGACCGCTTTCGGCTTGTCCTTGCTTGTGAGCATGCATGTTTGTACTTTGGACTTTTGTGTGATGGACTTGTGTACAGACAATACGAAAATCAGACAACAGACCATTGTTCGCCGAAAATTTACTAGCCTGCCATTCAACATTTGTTGGCAAGTTGGAAAGTTGGACAACAATTGTCTGAAGGAGTGTACTAACGGTTGGATTTTAGCACAGTCTGTCATCACACATTTCCCCGCCCACAATCGGATCGTGTGTACAAGGCTTTACACAGGAGGTCTGGTGCTAGAATTATTGCTCTCGCTTGAATGTTCACGGCGATACCTCACATGTGCAGACATCCCAACCTGCAAAAACAAATTTCAGGGAGGTGGCTCCACCCCTCCCCAGAACCACCAATTTAACACAACTAGAGGATGATCAAATGTAATGGAATCAGTATAGAGAGGTTTACTTCTTCTTAGAGATATTAAAGGAACACTCTAACCGCCATGACCACTTCAGTGATTTGAAGTGGTCATGGTGGTAGGAGTCAGTATGTGCAGTGTTTCTGCTTGAAACAGGTAGGAGGGCTGAGAGAGAAAGAGAAGTGGGGCTGAGAGAGAGGGAGGGGCTGAGAGAGAGTATGGGTGACTGGCAGAGAGATAGGGGGCTGAGAGAGAAGGTGGTTGAGAGAGAGAGCTGACAGAGAGGGTGGCTGAGAGAGAGAGGGAGGGGGCTGCCAGAGAGGGGGGCTGACAGAGAGGGTGGCTGGTAGAGAGAGGGAGGGGAGCTGAAAGAAGGTGGTTGAGATAGAGAGGGGGGTGGTTGCAGGAGAGGCTGACAGAGATGGTGCATGAGAGAGAGAGGGAGGGGGCTGAGAGGGAGGGAGGCTGAGAGATGGTGGTTGAGAGAGAGGGGGGCTGACAGAGAGAGGGGTCTGACAGAGAGAGCAGGCTCAGAGAGAGGGGGCTTAGAGGGAGAGTGGCTCAGAGAGAGGGTGGCTCAGAGAGAGAGAGAGAAGTGGGGCTGAGAGAGAAGGAGGGGTGAGAGAGGGGGGAGAGAAGGGGGTGAGAGAGGGAGGGCTGAAAGAGAGAGGGGGTTGAAAGAGGGAGACTTGAGGGGAGGGCTGAGAGAGGGGGGTGAGAGAGGGAGGGCTAAAGGAGAGGGGGGCTGAGAGGGGGGGTTGAGAGAGAGAGGGTTGAGAAAGAGGGGGTGCTGAGAGGGAGGGGAGAGGGGGGCTGAGAGAGAGAGGGGAGTGAGAGTGAGAAGAGAGATGAGAGAGACCCCAAACCCTGTCCCTATCTGCAGTCCCTCCTCTGTAAAATTGTACCAGAGCCTGTGTGTGTATGATGATGGTATGGTACCTTCCTATCCATGCCAGTCTGTCTTCTTGTGAAGATCCGCTTTGATACTTTCAGTAAGGCAGCTGCTCCCAGCTGTCCTCTGTGCCCCAAGCGGAGGAAGTTGGAGCAATCCATGCTGCTCTGGAAGCACGGGGTACGGTACGCTGCACCTGCCTCACTGCTTCTCGCCTCTTCGGGGGGTGGGGTCAAGGAGGAGGAGGCTATCCCGTTGGAGCTCTTCTTCCGAGTCTCTCAGGTCCACCTGCCTATCTGCCCTCAGCTCGCTGATTACTGCCGTGTGTGGCAATGGATGCCCAGCCGGCGGCCACTTGCACCCAAGGGCGATGCGGTGCTGATTGCTGCCATAGTGCCACCAGCCCCACGCCTATTTGCCCCGCTAGACGGCCATCACACTGGGGACAGTACAACAGCACCCCTTTAAATTCTACACCCAGCCCCAGGGCAGTAACCTTGCCTGCCTCCCCCCATGCTTTGCCACTGGTCACATAGCCCCAGAGTAGATGAGGGGTAGAGGATGAGGCACAGCCGCACAGGCACTGACAAGCTCCAGGTGCCCTCCCTCCTCCCAAGAGAGTAGGTAACCCAGCAGCCATGGCTGCACCCTAGTTGAAATGCCTAGTTTTGCCTAGCGGTAGCGCTGGCCCTGGGTGCACCCCATGCACCCGCCCAGGATTGGCCCTGCAATATCACGCAGCACTTGCGGGTGTTAGGGAGCCGCAGCCGAAATGCAGAAGACTTGGGATGTCTGCATGTGTCGCGGAAGACTTGGGATGTCTGCATGTGTTGTGCAAACACTGTTTACACATGTGTGCGCGATCAACATTTTCCTTTGCATGGAAGCACAGGGGGGGGGGGGGGGGCAGGGGTGCTTTACTTTTTTTTAATTATTTATTTTATTAAAAAAAAATTAAAACTGTCTTTTTAATTTTTTTTATCACTTTTATTGCTATCATAAGGGATGGACAGCATCCCTTGTGATAGCATGGGTAGCGACAGGTTCTCTTTATTGAGACATCTGGGATCTAATAGACCCCGCATCTCTCCTGCCTGTAAAACCATCTGATCAAATCAAGATCAGTTTGATCAGATTCTTTCACAAGCCAGTAACAGCTTGTTTACATCTGAGCAAAATTGGAAGTGACAAAATCCTTGTCGCTTCCAGTTTCGTAGACCATAGGGATGATCGGGGAACTTCTGATCCTCGGTCATCTCTATGGTAAGCTTTAGTCCCAGTCTCTCTGCCATAAACAAAGAACAGGAAGAAGCATTAACCCTTACCCTCCCATCCTGGGGAAGCGCCTGACCGGCATAATATTAACATGCTTACAATCCTCCCTCTTTAGACACAAGCTGTCTAAGCTGCATCAAAGCCTTAAATAACCCACAGAGTGGTTTACAATAGCAGGTACACAACAGTAAACATTACAACAATAAAGTGCCATAGCATGTACATAATAAAAAACAGTTAAACACTTAAACGTAAAGGTCAGGGTCTGGCAGAAAAACAGGTGTATCCAGGGCCGACCCTACCATGGGACCCAATGGGACGGTAGGTTCTGAGGGGCGGCACATTGATGCCCAGGAAGACAGTGGTCCCACCCGATGGCTCCGCTCCATACACCTGCTCTGCCCCCCTCTCCTCTCCTTATTCCACTGTGTGGATGCTATTACATGTAATGGCAATGCACAGCTGGCCGCCCGCCCATCCTCTCCGTGGCTCCCCCCACATTGCTGCTTACAAGATAAAGTCAGCTGACAGGCTGACGGCCAACAGCGTGAAGGGGAGGAGCTTTCTGCTAAACACAAGAGACCCCATGATGAAAGAGGGATCGCTATAGGCGTGGCTGAGACTGAGAGAAAGTAAGTGCCAGTGCCACTAATCCCATCTCTGCCACCCCTGCCTGTGTCTAACCCCCTACCACCGGGTCGCGAGCTCCGTGACCATGGCCGTGGGACCAGTGGACCCGATCGCCGCTGGTGTCCCGTGATCGGGTCACAGAGCTGAAGAACGGGGAGAGGTCTGTGTAAACAAACCTCTCCCCGCGCTTTCTAGACTGCCTGTCACTGATCTGCTGTTCCCTGTCTTTGGGAACAGACGATCAGTGACGTCAGACGTCAGCCACGCCCCTTACTGTAAAAATAAACACAACACGTCACACTGACTCCTCCCCGCCCCCTAGTGGTTAACTCCTTCACTGCCACTGTCATTTACATAGGAATCAGTGCTATTTAAATAGCACTGATTTCTGTATAAATGACAATGGTCCCAAAAATGTGTCAAAAATGTCTGATGTGTCTGCCATAATGTCGCGGTCACAATAAAAATCGCTGATCGCCGCCATTACTAGTGGGAAAAAAAAAAATATTAATAAAAATGCTATAAAACTATCCCCTATTTTGTAAACGCTATAACTTTTGCACAAACCAATCAATAATCGCTAATTATTATAAGACGGGGGGAGTAAAACTAAAATACTAAAATAATGTGGTTGCATAAGTGTGCACGCCCTCTTATAACTGGGAATGTAGCTGTGTTCAGAATTAAGCAATCACATTCAAAATAATGTTAAATAGGAGTCAGTACACACCTCCCATCATTTAAAGTGCATCTGATTAACCCTAAATAAAGTTCAGCTGTTCTAGTAGGTCTTTTCTGACATTTTCTTAGTCGCATCCTATAGCAAAAGATATGGTCCGCAGAGAGCTACCAAAGCATCAGAGGGATCTCATTGTTAAAAGGTATCAGTCAGGAGAAGGGTACAAAAGAATTTCCAAGGAATTAGATATACAATGTAACACAGTGAAGACAGTCATCATCAAGTTGAGAAAATACGGCACAGCAGTGACATTACCAAGAACTGGACGTCCCTACAAAATTGATGAAAAGACCAGAAGGAAACTGATCAGGGAGGCTGAAAAGTGGCCTACAGCAACATTAAAGGATCTGCATGAACATCTGGCAAGTATTGGCTGTGTGGTACATGTGACAACAATCTCCCGTATTCTTCATATGTTTGGACTATGGGGTAGAGTGACAAGACGGAAGCCTTTTCTTACGAAGAAAAACATCCAAGCCCGGCTAAATGGGAAAAAGTGTTATGGTCTGATGAAACCAAGGTTGAACTTTTTGGCCATAATTCCAAAAGATATGTTTGGTGCAAAAACAACACTGCACATCACCAAAAGAACACCATACCCACAGTGAATCATGGTGGTGGCAGCATCATGTTTTGGGACTTTATTTCTTCAGCTGGAACAGGGGCCTTAGTCAAGGTAGAGGGAATTATGAACAGTTCCAAATATTAGCACAAAACCTTAAGGCTTCTGCTAGCAAGCAGAATATGAAGAGGAACTTCATCTTTCAGCATGACAACAACCCAAAGCATACATCCAAATCAACAAAGGAATGGATTCACCGGAAGAATATTAAAGTTTTGGAATGGCCCAGTCAGAGCCCAGACCCGAATATGATTGGAAATCTGTGGGGTGATCTGAAGAGGGCTGTGCACAGGAGATGCCCTCGCAATCTGACAGATTTGGAGTGTTTTTTACAAAGAAGAGTGGGCAAATATTGCCAAGTCAAGATGTGTCATGCTGATAGACTCATACCCAAAAAAGTGCTGTAATACAATCAAAAGGTGCTTTAACAAAGTATTAGTTTAAGGGTGTGCACACTTATGCAACCATATTATTTTTATTTTTTATTTTAACTTCCCTCCAACTAAAAGATTTCAGTTTGTTGTTCAACTGAGTTGTAGAGTTTATAGGTCACATCAAACATGGAAAAAGTTCTGAAATTACTTATCTTTGTCTCATTTTTTTACATCACAGAAACCTGACATTTTAACAGGGTGTGTAGACTTTTTATATCCACTGCATGTTCTTTAAAAGCTATGTACAAATCATTTGGGTGGGCAAATAATTGATAAAGTTATTATCAAGTTCTATAAGCAGATACATTTGGTTTGGGCATGTAGGCTTCAATGACCTTTGGTTATGAAAGGATTCAAATGTAACTCTTGCACCCCCTACATAATATTTTGTTTCTCTGCAACAATTGCCCATGGCAATGCTTGCAAATAGTGATGAGCTTGGGCTTGCTCAGAGTAGGGTTCGCTCACCAGGTAATTACCATCTGTACAGGCTAACCATTTTCAGCTGGGGCATTCCCCATCCTGCAGCCACACATACAGTATCTCACAAAAGTGAGCACACCCCTCACATTTTTGTAAATATTCTATTATATTTTTTAATGTGGCAACACTAAAGAAATGACACTTTGCTACAATGTAAAGTAGTGTAGTAGTAGTAAAGTAGTATCTCACAAAAGTGAGCACACCCCTCACATTTTTGTAAATATTCTATTATATTTTTTAATGTGGCAACACTAAAGAAATGACACTTTGCTACAATGTAAAGTAGTGATTGTACAGCTTGTATAACAGTGTAAATTTGCTGTCCCCTCAAAATAACTTAACACACAGCCATTAATGTCTAAACCGCTGGCAACAAAAGTAAGTCACCCCTAAGTGAAAGTGTCCAAATTGGGCCCAATTAGCCAGGGGTTAAGTCCTGGGGAAAAAAGTGTGGGAACTCCCACCCAAGATCCACTCCCCCACCAAAAAAAATAAATAAAAATGATACGCTCATATGCATGAACACTTCAAAAGTGGTATTTTTCATCCAATTTTCGTATTCTGTGTATGAAGCTTAACTGTTAGAACATAAAAAAAAAAAAAACAATCCTCAATAAACATAAATACAGTAATTCTCTCAATAATCAGCATTTATTCATTGTGCTTCCATGCAAATGTGAACATCATGTTCTGATCTTTATTGGGGAATTTTATTTTGTATATAGAGTGTTTATGTGGTGAGTTTACACTTTTCATTGAACAGAGTTTGGATAACACAGGGTTAAAGGGAAAGGTCATAAATTAAAGCTGTATTCCACCCTAAAGTGTCACATTTGGCACCTTTCAGGGGAGAGGGGGATGCAGATACCTGTCTAAGACAGGTATTTGCACCCACTTCCGGGCATAGACTCCCACTGGAGTCCTGATCTACCCGTCAGCTAGCTGTGATTGACAGGTAGATCAAAGCGGAAGCTGTCATGGGGCCCCCTACTGGCAATGCCTGAATAGTCAGGTGTGTGGCACTTACTATTGCGAGCTGTGTCGGCAGCTGCTGGTGTAGCACCTGCCACACAGCTCGCATACTTCAAAGTCTTGCTGCTAATGGGAACTGAGTTCCTGTTGTGGAAAAAGTACAGGAACTCCGTTCCCATGCGTTCCCGCAGGACTTGAGCCCTGCAATTAGCCATTGGTCAGCCGGTGTCAGATGTGAGATACTGTATACAAGTGATAGCTTCCTGGCTTCATGTGACAGCTTCATGTGGGTTCAGATCCTACTCACACAAGCCCAAGCTTATCACTACTTACAAGATTTGATTGACAGGCATGGAAAGAAGTATAAACACTGTTAAAACAACTAAAAATTAATTAAACATGTATATCTGGCCATAATGTAAACCCATCATATGTCTGTAAGGGAGTGCCAACCCCTGCCTAGTTTCTTTAAATGGTGTGTAGCTGGTTAAGGAGTGACCTGGAAGCCAGTCATTGCATCCTTCAAAACCGATGAGTCAGCCTGTCCCCTGCTGACAGATGAATGTAAAAACAAGAATTGCCAGAAATAAAAAAAAAATTGGCAAAAAAACAGCATAGGGTCCCCCCTTCGGGTCTGGTATGGATTTTAAGGGAAACCCCTATGTCAAAATTTGAAAAAAAATGGCATGGGGTCCCCCTCAAATTCCTTACCAGACCCTTATCCGAGCATGCAGCCCAGCAGGTCAGGAATGGGAGGGGACGAGTACCCCTACCCATTTACTAAAAATGTGTAAAAAGTGAGTAAAGACACAATATGAGTTTTAGAGAAGTCCCCAAAGCACCCCCCATGTTGAGGGCATGTGGCCTGGTATGGTTCAGGAGGGTGGGGGGGGTCACTTGTCCCCTCCCTTTCCAGACCTGCCAGGCTGCATGCACAGATAAGGGTCTGGTATGAATTTTGGGGGGACCATTTATTTTTTTACATTTTGGTGTGGGGTTCCCCTCAAAATCGATACCAGACCCGAAGGCCTTTTTTGGCGATTTTTTTTAATGCCATCAATTCTTGTTTTTACATTCAGCTGTCAGCTGATTACTCATTGGTTGTTAGGGACACAGTGGCCCGCTTCCTGGCATGCTCCTTAACAACCAGCTATACATAGTATATTATTGAGAGAGAAAAAACACATGTAAAAACGCATCAAAAACTAAACTAAATTTTCTAAGCTCATCTCCACCTTTCATTTAACAGACACGCAGCGCCACAAATTCCCACATGCACAGTCATACTCTTGTTTCTCATCCACACATAACTCCATGTCCCGTATAGATTTCATACTCATATCCAACAGTCTAACACCACGCCTGCCGGAGGTCACATTCTGCCCCAGGATACTTTCGAATCATAGTCCCTAATGGATAACTCTGAGCATCCCTATTAATAAACCGCCAAGATCTTGGCGTTTAAACCTATTCTGGCTCTCACTCCTACCAGAAGATGATGAGCTTGCGAATAAATTTAAACTATACTTTACGGAGAATGATAACTCAGCATCACCCTCTGCAGTATGGGAGTCCTTTAAGTTATTTGCTCGCTCAACGTTAACTACAAGCATCAATAGGGTAAAGGTAGACTCCGCCAGTGCCCTTGATAAGGCGATGGCGGATCTGTCCTCCTCTGAGCGAAACTTTGCCACCACCCCGACTCCCACAAAGGCCAATATGCTTAAATTACAAACTAGAGTAGTCACTCAACTCCAATTTAAAAAAGCAAGACAAAAACTATTCTTCTCTAAACAAAAAATGTTTGAACATGGGGAGAAAGCGGGCAAATTATTGGCGTACTTGGTACATGGTGAAGATAGGCCCCCGGTGGTAATTACATTACATGGCCCTGGAGGACAACAAATTACAGACCCACCTACAGTAAATTCTATGTTCAGAGACTTCTTTGCTGACTTATACAAAAACGACAGCTCCCACTGAGACAGAATTGATGTCCCTCTTTCTTGAGGGCATCACTTTCCCACAGCTGACAAAATAACAAATTGACCTCTTGGAGGCACCCCTCAACACGGACGAAATCACGACTGCCATAGCTAGTTTCACCAGGTCTAAATTCCCGGGATCAGACGGACTCCCAATCGAATTCTATTCTCAGTATAGCTTCAATTTATAATACATTGCATCACAGTTGTCACAGCTATTCCACATATATAAGACGGATGGTGAGAGATTCCTCGCTCTCCTATGTCCAAAGTGGGCACAACACACCAAAGACCCGATATACGCAATAGCATCGGGCTCAGGAGGGGTGGAACAAGGGGAAAATAGGCAAACCACACTATATCATTACAGGAAAATATGGGACTTAGCTTCCTCCAAACTCGAAATTCCATGACACAACGATTACACACCAATATGGCACAACAAAAACTTAGAATTTACCAAAATACAGGACACAAGTGTATGGTCCAAGCAGGGAGTATTTTATTTACATCACATCCTAAAAGAAGGACGCCTCAAAACCTTCAATTCACTCAGAGATGAATTTCCAATCCAAAACCGAATGTTTTTTTCGATTTTTACAACTCCGCCATGCGACACAATCTCAATTTCCTGAACCCATCCCATACCCTACACCCAATGTCATTATGGCAGTGATTAAGAACACAGACCCTCACAAATTAATCTCGGCATTTTACAATATGCTATCCACCCCCATTTCTACCAAAATAGCATATGATCTGAAACCCAGATGGGAGAGGGAAGTAGGCCCAATAGAGGATGAGGAGTGGGAGGAGGCACTGGAGTCCTGCAAGGCAGTATCCCCCAAACTACCTAATCGACTATCCCAGCTTTATATTCTACATAGGGCATACCTCACACCCCTTAGAGTGGCAAGATACAAATGCACTCAATCTACAACAATCTACATGTGTGGACTAGAGACAGGCACATTTTTTCATATGATCTGGACATGCCCCAAGATACAAGGCTTGTGGAAGCAAATCGTGACATTTCGACATGATACCATGGGCTCACCCCTTGCATTAGACCCAAAACAGTGCCTTCTTGGAATTCTACCAGATACAATTGATAAATATACAAAAATATTTCTTCACGAGACACTATTTTCAGCCTGGAAAATTATAGCCAAAAAATGGATGAGACAAACACCTCCCAAGATAGTAGAATGGAAACTGGAAGTAAACAATACCCTGCCATACAAGAAGTGTATATATATATATATATATATATATATATTAACAGAGGTTGCCCCAACAAATATAACAAGATATGGGACCGCTGGCTACAAGAGTCTGAAACCATATCAGAAATTAATACTAAGGCACATACCTCTTTATATAATCTTTATTTGTAATATATACATTCATAGAGCATATCCAAACGGCAAAAACAATGTACCTGTTTTCTTACCTATAATATGCATAATATGCAATGTAACAGTTATCAAGTTTACACGTAAAAGCCAACATAACATGTATGCACCGTTTGATTAATAAAAACCTTTGTTCAAAGTTAAAAAAAAAAGGCATCAAAAACGCAACACTTTTGTTTTTGATGCGGGTGCATTGAAGTCCATTACACGCAATGTGCAATCTTCCCTGAAAAAAAAGTTCCTGACCCCCTACTAAAAACGCATCAGCTGAAAAAACATGTTAAATGGACTGTAGGGCGTTTCTAGAAACTGCAAAATGCCATAAAAATGCATAGGTGTGAACCTAGGGTTAGGCCATGAGAACAATCAACGGCATTTGGCAGCTGCTGGAAAAACAAGCTTCTTCTCCACCCAATGCAGTGTAATCAAAGCCTTAGTGTGTCCCTTTAAAACTAAGGGACACACTGTCAGAAAATACATTTTATAGTATATACCTATTAAAAAGGAACTGACCTTGTAAATTAGAGCAAGAGTGTTAGAGACAAAGGAGAACTGTTACTACAATTAGGAAGAGGAAATAATAAATGCAAATCATGCTTGCTTCCCCATTTGTGTATTACACTTTCACAGAAACCGTACATAAAAACATAACAAATAGGGGACTTTAAATATACCTCCAAAAGAGGATTCATGAAAAAAACAAAAAAAAGGAATCAAAATCAAACAAATGTTATTACAACATTTCATAAACTTCCGCCTTATAGGGCATTAAAAATGTATGCACTGAAGATATATTTATACAGAGAATAAGCAGATGAATCTTAACATATCAGATCTACTTTTCTTCAGGACTTCTCAAATCTCAAATGTTTAGAGTATATTTCATAAGCTCTTATTGATTCAACACGAGACCATAATAATCATTACATCAAATAGATTTCAACATTATAAACATAAATCCAAGCTTCACCACTTGGCATGTGCTTGCAGGATAAAACACAAGAGGAATGAGTAAGGGAGGGGAAAAATTTAATTGAGGCCGGGGGAAGCCCTGTCCTTTAAACTGTAAACCCAAAGGGGCTCCAGTTAGAGGATCCTGTTATCTTAACTCCCTACGGAAAGCTATTGGGAGCTTCATATGGGCAGGTAAACCTGCTAAAATAAGTAGGGAGGTACTATCCAGATCGAAAATGGATGGAGGACTAGCTCTCCCCGATCTTGCAGTTTACCTTAAGGCTGTATTGGTCACTAGGCTAGTGGATTGGTTTCACAGTGGCGAATCCAAACAATGGGTAAAGCTGGAAGAGGAGATAATGAATATAAAACTAAAAGCACTACCCTGGATACAGAAAGAAAAAAGACCACCTCAGAAAGAGATACCAATTCTAGTAAGAGCAACACTGAAAGTGTGGGATGGATTGATGAAAAGGGGAATAGGGTCGTCTTATGTTGGCCCAATGACACCCCTTTTCTGCAATCCAAATTTCCCACCAGCTAAGGAGAATAAAATGTTTTTGAAATGGCAGAGATCTGATGATATAAGAATTATACAGATGTTTGAGAATAATAGACTTCCCCGATTAGAAGAAATGGGTAGTGAATATGCAAATAAATGGATCCAATAGAGACAACTCCAAGAGTACATATCTACCCTCAATAGGGAAGGAACACTAGCCAGAACACCAACTCCAATGGAAATGCTATTCTTACAAGAACATAAACCCACACATAACCTATCAAACGTATATAAATATTTAATTTCAAATAATATGATACAGGAATTAAGCTTTATAAAAAAAATGGGAAAAAGAACTGAATATGACCATACCTAGAGACAAATGGAACAAAGCAATCATATTAACACACAATATGTTGATCTCCAATAGACACCAAGAAAGGAACTATAAACTGTTAGCGAGATGGTATAAATGCCCGAGCGACATGCATAATATAAATTCAGAGAATGATGACACCTGTTGGAGATGTCAGGGAGCAACCGGCACAATGTCTCATATTTGGTATTTTTGTCCAAAGATCTATATATTTTGGGAGAAAATATATAGAATATACCAAGATATAACAGACATAAATATACAACCTGTTATACTGATATCAATACTATCAATGATACCGGGATCGATAAAAAGTATAAAAAAAGGGATATTAAAATATTGCTTAACAGCAGCTAGAACAGTTATTGCGAGAAATTGGAGGAAAAACACAACACCCCCAATAGAAGAATGGATAGTGGAGATGGGCGAGATGCGTTCCTTGGAGGAAAGGATCACTATAGAAAAAAACTTAGAGAATCAGATAAGAAGGATATGGCAACAGTGGGAAGACTATAGATCAGGAATATAAGGGATAGGACGGAGAGGGGGGAGAGGGGGGAGAGGGAAGGGACAGGGAATGGAAGAAACGAAAAAAATTATTATTATTTTTTTTCTCCTTGTTTTGTTTTGTATGGATGCGGTATGAAAGAGGGAATGTTAAATGAATATAGATAGAGGAAAAGAGGGAAAGGAACGAAAGCATATATCCAAAATACAGCAGAGGAATAAATAAGGTTCTATAAATGTATAGAGTGATATGGATATAAAGGTTGGAATAATTGGAATGTATATATTAAGAGAATGATGATGTAACTAAATGTGAATTTATGTATGAAATGAAAAATAAAGATTTATAAAAAAAAAAAACATACCCCCTGTCGGATCTCGATATATCCTATCCAAAGTAAAAAAATAAGTCAATCATGGGTCATAACTGTGCATAAGACCCACTTGCCTTCCAATAGGTGTATAAAGAACCCCTGCTTCTATATAATACAGGTGGCCCTGTACACAATGGCGAAATGGTCCATTAGTCTTGCCGACGTACAATGCTTCACAGGCCATATGATAAATGACTCCTTGAGTCTGACGATCAACGTAATGTTTACAGTTTAAGGTACCACTTCAATGGATGGCAAATACCTCTCCTTCCTGTATCCACGGGCATTGGTCACACCTTCCACATTTAAATGTTCCCAATCTTGTTGTATTTTCCTCACCATCCAGGAGACTGAAAGTGACTATGGACCAGTCGGTCCCTGATGGACCCACTGCTTCAAAATACTATTTAAGGGAGATTGTGGATATATTTAAATGTATCATGTCTCATCTTCTGTTATAATACGCCAATTACAAGACAAGATTTGGCTAAACACATCTTGGTGGGCGCTAAAACGAGTGATCACTCGTGTAGTGTCACCATTTTTTGTGGCCTGGATGCAAAAAGGATTTTTTCCCTTTTGCAGTTTTTGCCCTTTGTTAAGATATTTTCAGCAGTTTCCTACTGTAACCTCTGGCCAGTAGCATGTCTCTTAGATTGTTTGCTTCCTTTTGGATATCAGAATCACTACCATGTTTCCCCATAAATGAGCCCAGGTCTTAAATTATTTTTGGTAAAAAAAGACACAGTGGGGCTTATTTTCGGGGTAGGTCTTGTATATTACTATGTAATATGCTGTCTTCTCTCCCCCTCCCCCTTCCTCCCTGCCTGCCAGGAATCCCCAGTGTGAACCAAGTTAAAATACTTGTAAAATCCTATAATCCACTCTATTACAGTAGTATACAATGTACAATCTGTGTTTCTGTAATATAATTGTGCCAAATACCTTCGTTATAGCGCCGCTCTGTGCTTCCTCTAGAGCTCTTGTCCCCACACCGAGCACTGCAGAGGTAGGGGCTGAGATCCCCTGCTGACAGCTGGGAGAAGAGGAGGAGTGCAGCGGGAGGTTAGCTGAGCGACGAGCGGCACTGTACCGAAGGTATTTGGCACAATTATATTACAGAAACACAAACATTGTACATTATATAATACTGTAATAGAGTGGATTATAGGATTTTACAAGCATTTTAAACTAGGGCTTATTTTCAGGGGTAGGGCTTATATTGCAACCCTCCTGGAAAATAACGCAAGGTCTTATTTTCTGGGAAACACGGTACCACAACTCCTTTGGGAAAACACGGTACCGGTAAGTCAGACTCCTTGTGTATTCCTAAGATAATCTGCGAATCTGTGAGGATATAGTGGTTCAGTTGGTTGGTTTTAGTGTTTTTAATTGGTTAAGGTGGGGTTTCAAACAAGCCCAGGACTCTTAATTTAGGCACGCTTCACTGGTTTCTGCACTCATTGGCCTGCTCCTATTACAACAGAGTCAAGGAGGTTTGCCGTTTTCCAATCTCCCTGCAGAGGTTTGAACCCTGTGGGGGCCCTCTTTTCTTTAAGACGGAGCAACAGGCTGTTGCTGGATCATCAGCCTCACACCAGTCGCCTATATTCAGCTCCAGTACTTCCGCTTGTTTGAAACTCTGCAGCAATGCGCAAATTTGCTATTCTTGGGAGAGGTGAAACCCATAATACCTGAGGGCAGATCACCAGCAAAATTTCAGGATGCAGTTTACCGTTCCCAGCATTTTTTTTTTGAACAAATACAAGCTTCCCAAGAGCATTGCGAGGGGTCGGTACACAGGGCCGGTGCTTCCACTAGGCTTGAAACTTTTAGGCCACACAAGGAGGACAATCTCCCTGCAGTTTGCTGCCTAGGGGCGCTCGGCCTTTTGAACTACAAGCTTCCCCAGTTTACACCTGCCTAGGGGCGCTCGGCCACTGGTTTCCCTCCGCGTCTGCATGCTCTGCAGGCTGCAGAATACAACTAACTAAGTCTGACCGGTAGTGTAATTAGAAGCGCAGCACTGGAGCCAGCGCTAGGGGAAGCAGAGCCAATGCTTTCTGTATAGTGCCTAGGGTGTCAAAAACCCTTGCACCACCCCTGGGTCTACATCCAAGGTCTTCTCTCAGCTGGCCCACAGGTGGGGCCTACCACAGACAAACCTCCTCAGGCCTCCTCCAAGGAGCAAGGGACAGATGCTCTGGTCTCTCCCTGGGTCTGCAATCTAACCTATATATTTTCCCCAACATTTCCTGTAAATGAGATTTCCCTTAAGGCTGTCAAGGGAGAACATATTTGTCATAGCCAGTTCTCCATATTGACCAGGAGGCCCTCGGTTTTCCCTGGCCATTCATTTCAGGATACAGAAGACATTTCCCCTCTATAACATGCACAGACTGGGGCTGCAAGCAGGGGCACTAAAGGGGGAGGATGGGCAACTCTGGTTGCTCCAGTTTCACTCCAGAGTGATCTCTAATTTTGTTGTGTGTGAGAAGACATTCTACTTACAACATCTAGATCTAATTCTGGAACAAGTTTGCTTTTTTTCTTGGTAGGGAGAGACATTGATCCTATTGCCCTTCCAGCGTCAGCTGTTGTATTCTTCCTCCAGGCCTTAGCCTATCCTCACATAGCTCACGAGTGTGGGCTATATTGGCAATAACACATTTTGAAAGGACCAAGAATCCTTCAGTTTGCACAACTTTTGAGGGCAGTCGTGAGGAGTCAGTCACCAAGGAAGAAAAGATCTATTGCAGTTGCTGGATCTCGTATCCGTTTATCCATTTAGCCATCACTTACAAAGCAGTATCAATCACAAAAACTTCAAGC
Source organism: Lithobates sylvaticus (assembly GCA_028564925.1). Taxonomy (NCBI): domain Eukaryota; kingdom Metazoa; phylum Chordata; class Amphibia; order Anura; family Ranidae; genus Lithobates; species Lithobates sylvaticus. The sequence goes on from CM053028.1 coordinate 392,303,138, forward strand.
AGAAGGTTATCAGAGATTCAAGCTCTTGGAGCTTCAAAGTAAAAAATAAAAATAAATAAAGAAAATAAAGAAAAAATGATATATAATATATACCTTTCTTTCCAGAAAGAATAGAGTTGGATCTTGTAGATCATTCTGCATCAAACGTAGTAACAGACTGCTATTTAACAGATAGCTGGACATTGCCTAACTTTCCAAAACATCACACAGGAAAGTCACACGTACTGTTCATTTTCAGAACTCCAAAGGAGTATCTCCACAATTGTCCCTTTCAGGTCATCTAAATAAACCTTTTGTCATTCCAGTTGGGAATCATCAAGGGAAAGAGGTTACTACCTGGATCCTAGCAGGCTTGGTTGTGTATAGGATAGAGGTCATGAGCTTCCGTCAGCAGCGCCAGATCGGTTAAAGCCTCATAGGCAACACATTTAAGAGAATCTATGGTGTCCATCTGTACAAGGTCGCTCCAACATTCCTACTCAAACTTGACGGAATAGACCCGGGGGCCTTGTCATCAGGGGACTTTGTAGGAAGGACTATTCAGTCCTCTGTCTCATCCTAATTAGAAGATTGGTTTGACAAGTAGATCCCACCCTGTCAGCTAGTTATTTATCACTAGTATGCTGCCATGTTGGCGTCAGGAAAATGGAAAATTGTATCAAATACTTACCGTAATTTTCCTTTCCTGACGCCAAACCATGGCAGCATATGGTACCACAACTCCTTTGTATCCTAAGATACTGACTGTAGTGGATGCTTCTTACCAACAGGGGAGGGTGAGCACTAGCCATGTGAAAAATTGTGTTACCAGCCGATACTTTTTGCTATAACGTGGTAGATAATGTACCATCAGGATTAACCATGATGCAAACATCGAAAAAATATTTATTCCTGGCTGACTTGCACAGTGAATTTCGGATTGAATTGGTTTCTTGATAAAAATTGCATAAATTCATCCAATTTTTTTAGATATTTTTGTAGATGTTGCTGTGGAGTCCACAAGGAAACAGTGTGTCACTGTGAAACATGTTGGACCACTTCCATGGAATACATAAAAAACCTATGTTATATTTTTGCATAACCCTTGGTATTTTTATGGTCTACTACCTATACCTTGTTGATGTTGCTAGTCATGTAGACAAAACATTTTATTGATTGATATTGCAATAAAACTTGACAATAGAGTGTGTTTTTGCCTTTAGTATGAGGCCTTAAAAGTCCTGGATATTTGTATTGAATAAATAAAAAAACAAAAAAATAAATGCACATATTTTTGCAGGTAAAAAATGTGCATACATTTTTTTTTTTTATATCAGCAGATCACAGGTGCAGTGCCAGGATTCTGCAGACTCTCAGTCAGCTGTCTGCCTGTATCTCACATATGGACAGACAGTTACTGACCAGCAGGAAGAATCAATGAACTACGAGAGTACTCCCCGGGGCCCTTGTAGTTCTTTGAGAACTACAAGCTTTCTGCCGTGGTGGCTGACGGTACTTATAGTAATGTTTTGATTAACAGGAAACTGTGAATAATTGACGTGGCTGTGTGGGCAGAACCCCCACACGGTCACACTGTTTTCAAATTGAAACATCCGAATGTGGAGAGAAGATCCCCTGTCTGCTGTCAAGAGCAGGGAGCCCTGGTGGCGGGAGGTGGAGAGCAGGAGAGCGTTATATGTTGCACCCTAAATATGTGTGTAACATGTAATATGCTCCTAGGTGAACTTAGCCTTTAACATTCTTCAGAGGATACAGCAGTGTAAAACTGGCAAGCAGCAGGACAGTTTTATTTAAAGTAGAACTATAGGTAAAACTTATTTTTTCATTTTTTTTCATTTTGGAAACATAACAAAACAACATAAAATAGAAAACATTATAACCCCAAAACAAATGAAAACACCAAACTACCACCCCCTGAAACAAGACCCCATATTTTTTAGGGGAAACCTTGCAGAAAATAAAACAAAAGTTTGCCATGGATAGGGCAAAAGCTAGCAATGATCACTGACCTCAAATCAACTGCAAAATAAATTTAAAGGCAAAAAGGGCACCCAATAACAATAATAAAAAAAAAAGAAGACAGCAAATGAGCTGATTTCCCAAAGAGCTCACAATCAGTATGAAAGTACAGTTTTTTTTAAAGCGGCACTATCCACTGCCACATTTGGCACTTTTTTGGGTAGCTGGTAGCTGGTTTCCAGCGGGTAGCTGGTTTTGACAGGTACCTCCTCCCACTTCCAGGTAAGATCGGCAAACAACGACATTTCCGGCCCCTCCTCCTCCCCCCCCCTCTGCCAGAAGACTGCGTGACCATTCAGAAAGCGCAGTAAGGTTTCCCTTACTTACAATGCCAGCACCTGCACCTGAAGCCGATTGACAAATCGGCTTGGGGTGCCGACATCACAGGATCTCTGGAGAGGTAAGTGTCCTCATAATAAAAGTATTTGTAGCTGCTGAATTTTTATTTTTATCTACAGACTGGAGTTCGTCTTTAAGTGACCCTAATCGTTCCCTATGCATTTTGTCGGTTTTCCCTAGGCTTTGACTGGAACAGCTTCCAATTCAATGGCACTATGGCTGCTCTGTGCCCCCCATCTTTTATACTGAGGGGCTAACTTAACCAAAAGCCCCCTTACTGGCCATTCTAAACCCGCTGACCACAATTCAAAGTCTATACATACAGTGCATTATGGTTTTATAAAATTCTCCCGAGTGAATCTTGATCCCTAGGATTTAAATCAAACCCATGATAGAGGTGAACCTGAACCTACTGTAATTCTTAGACCTGTTATAATAGATGTTGGGTACAGCAAGGTAATAACGTAGGGGACTGCACACTAACAGCCCTCTTACTATGGGAAAAACATTCTACATTCTACATTCTGGACTGGATTAGCTGCTATAAGTTTGGGGGACATGTCTTTAAAAAAAAAACACAGCAGATATACAGTACTAGTTTATTGCTTGTTATTTGTGAAGATCCACTCTCTGCTAATCAGTCCAATTTAGCTTCAGTCTCAGGATTAGCGAATGAGATCACAATATTACATTTTCCTTCATTTAAGTAAATACGTTTGGAATTGCAGTTACATCTCCTTGTAAATGGGTTTGATGACTGCAGCCAAGGATGTGCTGATGTTACTGTAAATTGGTTACTACAACCATACTGTATACAGTATAGTGAATTTGTGCCAACAGGAATCATTTTAAAAGCAAACAATAATTTACAACAAAAAGATTTTGGTTTCCTTCACTTAGTATTGCAGCAACCAGCGGTAAGATGTTTTATTATTACATATTTATTTTAAAGTAAACTTTACTAGTTTTATTGTATTAGAAAGTGCTGTATTCACACCTCACTCTCTCATACTTTGAACTTTGGCTTCCTTTATCGATTACGGTTTATTGCTTCTGACAGTTCTACCTTTGTGACAGGCAGTGGACGTTAAACCTTCATAAACAATACACCTTTCTGATAAGCCTCTCTATAAGTAGACAGTTCTCACTGCTACGAGTCACCATGCCAAACATTTCACCTATTTCTGCTGTTCAAAAACGATAAAACAAAGACAGAAAGACATGGGGCAGGTTGTCTCTGTACACTCCAAAATGAAACAAGCCAGAATACTCATACTTGGCTTGGATGCAGCTGGTAAATCAACTGTGCTGTACAAATTCAAATTCAAAGAACCTTTTTCAACAATTCCGACAGTTGGCTTCAACGTGGAGATGATTCAGACAGAGAAGCGCCTACAATTAACCATATGGGATGTCGGAGGACAAGATAAATTAAGATCACTCTGGTGCTACTACTTTGAAAATACAGATGGACTGGTGTATGTGGTGGACAGTACTAACAAAGAAACTCTAGATGAGTCAAAAAAGGAATTTCAACGTGTACTGCAGAATGAACTAATAAAGAATGTGCCTGTTGTTGTCCTGGCTAACAAACAAGATCTTCCTGGGGCTCTTGATGCAGAAGAGATCACAAGAAAATTTAACATGAAAAAACATTGCTCAGACCGGGACTGGTATGTCCAGCCATGCTGTGCCCTCTCAGGCCAAGGCCTGGCAGAAGGATTTAGTAAAGTGTCTGAATTTGTGAAGAAATCAAAAGAAGATGCCCTGAACTTTACAAAGCAGAGCGTAAGACTTAAAACATCGCGAAAATTCTAGAACATATAGTGTGACCTATAGAACTTGAATGCACCTTGAGTCCAACATAGTATTGATTTTTCATAATGGCAGTAAGAATAATAATTTGTTGTGTGTGTGTATGTTATTTATTAAGAACTTTCCAAAGTTGCTAAAAATACATTTAAAAAATGCCCTGTAGAGTTATGCAATAGAATACAAATGCTTGTTGGGCAACAGAACAAAGGGAGTTTGCAGAAAAGTATGGTGAACTGCCTGTTAAGTAAAAGTTTTCTATTTAGTAACATTGATGACTGCACTTTGTTCTAAGAAGACTATTCTGCAAAAAATGTGAAGTGTTAAATATATCTGTTGTTATACCTGTTTATTCAGTCAGTATTTTCAAATTAAATTAGGCATAAAGCAGAAAAAAAATGATGTGCAGTATACTACTTTATGTATTTATCATGTCAAACAAATGTGTGCAATTCCACTACTGTATAAAATAAGATTTTTTTCCTAATCTTGGTATATTGTTTTTTTTTTTTCACTTCAATGGTTTATACTCTGTGTGATGCAAGAAATGTATAGGATTGTATATTACATAGAATTAATACAAGATTTTCACCTGATGCTGCAAGTATTTACTATGAATTTGTTTTGTGTTTTTACATTTTTTTTATTAAGTATTACTTTTATTGTAGACATACAATTATACATGAAATATGCTGTCATAATATAATAATATTCACAATATATTATGGTGTAGCTCCAAAGTTAAAAATCATAATTAATATGCTGTGTTGCAAACAAGTTGCAAACTTGACTTTCAAGCTCTTTTTACAATATAGAGTATATCGCTTCATGCGCTCAGGGTGTTCGATTTTCTTATCTGAAAGCATTTTCCTCCCAGCAGGAAAAAGCTGCTTAACCACCTGCTGACTGGACCATAGCCGAATGATGGCTACGGTGCGGTTGAATAATTCTCGGAGGGCGTACAATGGCGTCCTCCCAGAATCACGCTTCCCACATGCCCCCTGTGGCGCACACACGGAAGTGTCCGTGTTCACTGGGTTCTTGGGACCGGACACATCACGGATCAGGGAAAAGGGCCAATCCCAGTGGCATTTACCACATGAACTCTCTGTCCAATAATGGAGCGATCACTGTCAACAAACCGGTGTCATGTCCAGTTCTCTCATCTCCTCACACTGATTGTGTGAGGACAGGAGGGAAAAGCTGCAGCCTGAGGCTGCTTGAGTTCTTTTTATATATTCCAAGTGCCCTGGAGTGCCCCTGCAGCACCCCAGCAGTACCACATTTGTGCCCCAGCAGTGCACATCTGTGCCCCAGCAGTGCCCCATCAGTGCATATCTGTGCCCCAGCAGTGCCACATCAGTAACCAGAAGTGCCACATCTGTGCCCACCGTTTTTTCAGGCGCTATTTTTAGCGCTGTAGCGCCTGAAAAAGCCTCAGTGTGAAAGGGGCCTTAAAGTCTCACACATGTGGTATCGCCATTAATAGGAGTAGCAGAATGTGTTTTGGGTGTAGCTGTAAGTATGCATATGCCATCTGAGAGAAATAACCTGTTAGTATTCTGTGAAAAAATAAATACATTTATAAATAAAAATCTTCATATTGCAAAGAATTGTGTGAAAAAAATTAAAAGTGAAAAAATTAAAAGTGAAATAACTTTGCCTCTTACTAAATACCTTTCCAAAAAGGGGTCGTTTGGGGGATTTTTGTACATTCCTGGCTTGTTAGTGTCTCAAGAAATTAGATAGGCCATCAGTGCATAAGGTGTGTTCAATTTTCAATGATTGGCACTATCGCTTGTAGACTCTATATTTACAAAGACCAAATAATATACACAAATAAAAAGCCCAGTGGTGATTAAATACTCCCAAAAGAAAGCTTGATTTGTATGAAAAAGGGACCAAAAATTCATATGGGTACAGTGTTACATGACTGACTAATTGTCATTGAAAGTGTGACAGCACTGAAAGCTGAAAATTGGCCTGGTTAGGAAGGGGGTTTAAGTGCCCAGTGTGCAAGTGGTTAAAAAAGTGCCTAAAGCCATGAATTTTACATGCGTTTAGATGCGTTTAGGTGTGTCAAGCATTTAAGCATTATTGGATTTCCTTGGCCAGAATATTAATTTATTCTGGCCATTGGAATGAATGAATGCTAAAGTTTAGTGTTTAAGCGCATTTAGGCGCATCAAGCTGTTTATCTACACAAAAGCTCCTCCTGAACACGGTGGTGATACATATATATATTTTTTTCGCCCTGTAAATTCTCTTCTTTTAATATTCCAAAATACCTGTAAATGCCTATGTGTGCATGGACACATAGGATAACATAGAGGTGCTTTTTCAAGCTAAAAAAAAAAACACCACATGCCTGTTAAAGAGGCGTTTTTTAAGCCTTGTGTGTATGAGGCCTATGGCTGTTGAACCATATTGAGACTTGTAGTTTAATGACAGCTGGGGAGCCTGTTCCATATATTTTCCCTAGTAAGATACCAAAGGATCTCATTAGGCTGTACTCAGCAATAAAGTTACATTTATGCTGTCAAGAGGAAACAGAAAATGTTTCTTCAACCATACTGGAGTGCAGAACTGTAACAATGGATGGTGGGAACCCCAACATATCACTATAGTCCCCACAGATAAGCAGCAATATTTATCTTAAAAGGTAAACCCTCTGTTGCTGCCTTTGTCATATTTTTTTACACTAGAGCACGGGTATTGAATTAAAATTCATGGAGGTACAGTCAGTAAACAATTTTTCTGAAAGAGGTCCGAATCTCATGTTTCTGCTATGATTCAGATCCTTCACATCACAGTCCCCCCTTTACATTAGTGTCCTTAGTCCCCCTTCACATCATAGCCCCTCCCACTTTACATCAGTGTTCTCAGTCTCCCCTTCACATCATAGCACCCGCATTACATCAGTGACCTCAGTACCCCCATTACATCACAGTTCCCTCTTTACATTAGTGTCCCCAGTTGGCCCCTTTACATCAGACTCCTTCACATCATAGTCCTCACATTTACATCACAGTCTGCCATTTACAGCAGTGCAGTTGTGTCCTCAGTTCGCACTTCACATCACAGTCCCTGGCCCTTCACATGACAGTCCCCTCCCCTTTTACATCACAGTCACCTTCACATCACAGCCCCACTTCCTTTATATCATAGTGCCCTCCTTCATATCATGACCCCCCTTTACATCAGTCGCCACTTCACATCACAGCCCCCCTTATCACAGTTCCCTTCACATCACAGCCCCTCATTACAATGCAGTCCTCTTCACATCACAACTCCCCCCTTACATTGCAATCTCCTTCACGGCACATCCACCCCTTTCCCCGCCCCCACATCAGAGTCCCCTCATACATCACAGCCCCACCCTTTACATTACAGTCGGCCCTTTATATCACAGCCCTTCCCTTTCCATTACAGCCCCCCATGCAATCACATCTCCTCTCCCTTCACATCCCTACTTCAACACAGCAGTGCAGAGGGTGGGAGGAGCAACAGCTCTGGATAGAGGACAGTAGCTGCCCAACTGTTCAAGTTAACAAGCAAGTTAATGGAAGCTAGGACTGCCTTGCATCCTAGTAACCAATCACCTGCATGTTCATTTGGAAATTTGGCCAGCTGGCACCCTCCCATCCAGGCCCACCTGTAGGCAGGTTGCCTACTGTGTGTATTTAGTTAACACCCAGCTGTCCAGGTTGGGAGGAAAGGGGTTAATGGTTGTACCGCCTTTTATTGTGTGTTTTGCAGATTTTCCTCCATTGTCCAGCCTCCCTCCTGTGCGATATAAAGGCAAGAGGCACGGATCCTGGGGGCCCTAGAACGGACTACAGTTGCACACACGGGAACACGGAACTATGCTTTAAGAAGCTTGCTGGTCAGGGTAAAATGCCGAACCATCAGAATGCTCCCAAGGGCATGGACTCCTTTGCTCGAGTTATCTCCAGTTTGGACTCTTCCTAAAGATGCTACACATGTGCAGGTACTTGGGCAGCCACAGTTAGGTTTAGTTATGGAAAGGACATTACTGCATGTTATATGTTTTCTGCCAAAAGTTAATTAAAGTTGCTACAACTGATTGAGGCCTGGTCTAAAGTTACTCAAGGGGTGCATGTGGGGTCCTGGAGTCTCTCTAGGGGAACCAGGGTCTGAAATAGCATGGGGTCTGATAAACATCACTGCAATGCAAGGTTGGTCTGTGATTCTGAGAGGAGAAAAAGTTGCCGTGGGTAACCACAGAAGTAAACAGCAACCAGTCATTGGCATGATACCTGGTTAGATGACAGGTCCCCCGGTATCGAGGGGGCTAGGTGTCCAGCTCCCTCCCTAGCTGTTTGTCTCTGTTGGTCAATGGGAGTGGACTAGCGTTACAAAGGTCTATGTCTGGTCACTTAGTACGGAAAGAGAAGGGTTAAGCGAGAGCATGCATGAGTTCCATGGTATGTGCTCAGCAGGACCCTATTCTGTTACTGGAAGTAAGATAACAGAGGTACGCTAACTGGTGGAATGGGCATAGCCTCTGCATGTCTCTACTAATGCAACACATACACCTGTACAAGTGTGTAGGATAAGGGACAACATCTTCTGGAGGAACTCTGCATACAACACTACACACAAGTGGCTCATCTCACAGTTGATTGACTGCCTTAATGTTTGCTTCTTCACATGACCGTGACATTGGTAAGCATGCCTTCGGGCAAGGTGTTACCCCTGTGCTAAGATGAGTGATCCTGTTCATCGCCTGGTGTAGCCCAAAGAACCCACACCAGAGTAGGCCCCCTATGTGAACCACGCTTGGTGCCCAACGAGGAGGGGAACATGGAAGAGGTACCACCCGCCTGGCCCCTACATTCCATACCTTTGGCAGCTCCACCTAGTGGCAGGGAGAGGACACACAGGCTGTTAAGTGGTAAGGTAAGTGGTCCAGACAGGACTGTCGCTTGGTCTGAGCCTGGACTTCCATTTAGTGATACCTGCCATAGAGGAACCCCATAAATAATTTTCAGGTCTCTGTGAACCCCCGCTAAAACGAATTCATCAGGTGTCAGTGGGAAACATGCCCTTATAATTTGGTGGTCAGTGGAAAGGATGCCCTTTACAGACAAAAAGATTAGTGGTGTCAAGTCACTAACTCTGCAAAGTGGCATTGGCCCTGGAAGTATGCAGACACCATCAAATAGGAGGTTAATCAGCCACAGCTAATAAAACCCACAGCAACCTCTGGAGAAACCCTGGTTGAGAATGACTGTCCCACTGCAACCTATATCATTTTAAATCTGTAACACTACATTATACTGTATATGCTCATAAAAACTAAATAATTAGCAAAATGCTATTGTATATGCATACATCATTATACAGTACCAGTCTCCTTGCTGCTGTGCCCTATACGGTTTGCAAATACATCCTTATTAGGGTAAATAAAGTTATTCCCTGAATGCATATGCTTACCACTGTTGACAAAATACTACTTAAAAAATACATACACAAACCTATCCTTTGAATGTAGGTTCATTTTGTGCAGTTTCACTTTTTTTCTTGTTCCATAGTTCCATCTAGTGGCAGTTTAATAATCTGTGGAGCAAATGATATGATTTATACAGACCACGCAACCTCTGCAGATTGATTTTATTTTTTACAAGAAAGATCAAATACATAACCATTTAAACATAATGCTTATATAGTATATGTACAGTATATACAGTGGGGAGAACAAGCATTTGATACACTTCTGATTTTGCAGGTTTTCCTACTTACAAAGCGTGTAGAGGTTTGTAATTTTTGTCATAGGTACTCTTCAACTGTGAGAGACGGAATCTATAACAAAAATCCAGAAAATCACATTGTATGATTTTTTAGTAATTCATTTGCATTTTATTGCATGACATAATTTGATGCATCAGAAAAGCAGAACTTAATATTTGATACAGAAACCTTTGTTTGCAATTACAGAGATCATACGTTTCCTGTAGTTCTTTGCCAGGTTTGCACACACTGCAGCAGGGATTTTGGCCCACTCCTCCATACAGACCTTCAGGTTTCGGGGCTGTCGCTGAGCAATACGGACTTTCAGCTACCTCCAAAGAATTTCTATTGGGTTCAGGTCCAGAGACTGGCTAGGCCACTCCAGGACCTTGGGATGCTTCTTATGAACCCACTCCTTAGTTGCCCTGGCTGTGTGTTTCGGGTCGTTGTCATGCTGAAAGACCCAGCCACGACCCATCTTCAATGCTGTTATTGAGGGAAGGAGGTTGTTGGCCAAGATCTTGCTATACATGGCCCCATCCATCCTCCCCTCAACACGGTGCAGTCGTCCTGTCCCCTTTGCAGAAAAGCAGCCCCAAAGAATGATGTTTCCACCTCCATGATTCACGGTTGGGATGGTGTTCTTGGGGTTGTACTTATCCTTCTTCTTCCTCCAAACACGGCGAGTGGAGTTTAGACCAAAAAGCTCTATTTTTGTCCCATCAGACCACATGACCTTCTCCCATTCCTCCTCTGGATCATCCAGATGGTCATTGGCAAACTTCAGATGGGCCTGGACATGCGCTGGCTTGAGCAGGGGGACCTTGCGTGCTCTGCAGGATTTTAATCCATGACGGCGTAGTGTGTTACTAATGGTTTTCTTTGAGACTGTGGTCCTATCAGGAGAGTACTTACCGAGGCCGAAGTGCCGAGAGTGGTTCACCCTTGCAACTGAGCGCAGTCCGCCCCCTGGAGGTGAGACAGGGGGTGAATGGCACAAAGAGGCACAGGCTACCCAACCAGAGGATGAGGACTGAAGTAGGAGCCAAGTGCTGGGATCAGGAATACGTTGAGAAGTTCCAGAATACAGGTGCAGGTACAGGTCTGTAGACAGGTAAATCCGGGTCACTAGCAGAGGTTCAGGGCAGGAAACAGCAGACAAATCCAGGTCACAAGCAGAGGTTCAAGGGGGCCAGAGGCAGCAAGCGGGTAAGTCCAGTAAACAGTCCAGAGGTCAAGGGCAGGAGAAGGCGGCAAGGTCAAAGGGCAAATCCTAGGTCAAAACAGGCAATCAGGCAATCAGGATACCGGAAACAGGAACAGAGCTTAAGCAGGAAGCTGAAGACAAGCCAGTGCTGGACTGATCTGAACCACTTCCTTAAATAGGCCATGTAAGTGGTCATGTGACGCTGTCACGCACTGGGACGCTCAAGCGTGCGCTAGTGCGCATGCGCGTGCGTCGGAGCGCCGAGCCGCGAATGCGCATGCGCCGGAGCGCCGTCCCATCGCGCATGCGCATAGGCACCCGGCGCACCGCGTTAAACTGACTGTTTCCCTGACAGTGCCCTCCCCCGAGGGGCGGCCTCCGGACGCCCAAACTAGCCATCAGCTCTGGATGCTCGGTGTGGAAGGCCCGAATTAAACGTGGGGCATGCAGATTTCCTGAGGGCTCCCATGAGTTTTCTTCCATGGGATAACCTTCCCACTTGACCAAGTATTGGAGTTGCCTCCCCTTCTTCCTGCAACTCAAAATCTTCTCCACCACGAATTCCGTTTCGCCATCCACCAGAACTGGTGGAGGTGGGGGTTCAATCCTGCCCGGGAAAGGACTGGGAGTGACAGGTTTCAGGAGGGAAGCGTGGAAGACAGGGTGTATCCTGTATGAATCCGGCAGAGAAAGTTCAAAAGCCACGGGGTTGATTTTCCGTTTAATTTTGAAAGGGCCGATAAATTTAGGTCCTAATTTCCGTGTGGGGATAGCTAACTTGAGGTTAACTGAGGATAACCACACTTCGTCTCCTATTTCAAAATCCGGGTTCTCCTTTCTTCCCCGATTAAAGTATCTTTCGTACCCCTCCTGAGCTCTTTGCATGGCTTCTTGTATTTTTTGGAAGTTTTGTTGAAGGGACCGTACTCGGTCTTGGACAGCCGGAACAGCAATTTCAGGAAGGAACCCTGGTAGGAAGGAAGGATGGAATCCATAGTTGGCCCAAAAGGGCGTTTGATTGGTGGCGGTATGGACCGCGTTGTTATAAGCAAATTCTGCAAATGGTAGAAGACTGGACCATTCGTCCTGGGAATCTGAGCAAAAACAACGAAGATACTGCTCCAATGACTGATTTGTCCTCTCTGTTTGACCGTTACTTTGGGGATGATAAGCCGAAGAGAGGCATATTTTAATCTCCAGGGTCTTGCATAACTCTCGCCAGAACTTAGAGGTGAACTGAGGACCTCTATCCGAGGTAATAGTCGCAGGTAAGCCGTGGAGTCGGACAATCTCTTTGAGGAAGATATCGGCTGTAGCAGAAGCAGACGGGGTGCCGGTAATTGGAAGGAAATGTGCCATTTTTGACAGTCGGTCTACTACGACCATTATTGTGGTGAATCCCTCTGAGGAAGGTAGTTCCACGATAAAGTCCATTGCTATCTCCGCCCATGGACGCTCAGGGATGGACAAGGGTCTCAGCAGGCCCCAGGCTTTAGAGTTGGTCCCCTTGTTCCGTTGACAAACCACACAAGACGACACATAATCCCGACAGTCTTGTCTCCACCCAGGCCACCAAAAGGAACGAGAAACTAGTTCCGTTGTTTTACAAACCCCAAAATGTCCTGCAAGTTTAAGATCATGTAGGGTTTTGAGTGTCAAGGGTCTTACTTCGGTGGGAACAAATACCTTTCCCTGGAACCAGTGTAGTCCGTCATGAATCTCCATTGGGGGAGTTCCTTGATTTGGAAGTTGCCCAGATGCTGCCTTAATAGCGGGAATCAGATCAGGTTGCAATATGAGAGAAAGAAAATTCTGTGGTGGAAGAATGGTACTGGGTTCAGTTTCTTGGGGTGTTTCGTGGAACATCCTGGAGAGAGCGTCTGCCTTCCCATTTTTCGAGCCGGGTCTGTACGAGATATGGAAATTAAACCTAGCAAAGAAAAGAGCCCATCGGGCCTGCCTAGGCTTTAGGCGTTTGGCTGTCCTGAGGTATTCCAAGTTTCGGTGGTCGGTCCAAATCATAATTGGATGAGAAGCCCCCTCCAGGAGGTATCTCCACTCTTCCAAGGCAAACTTGATGGCCAGTAATTCTCTATCTCCCACATCGTAATTCCTCTCTGGAGGACTTAACTTCCGAGATGCGAAAGCCACAGGATGTAGGAGAGCCTTGGGACCTAGTCTTTGGGACAGGATAGCTCCCGTCGCCGTCTCTGATGCATCCACCTCCAGCACAAAGGGTAAGGCTGGATTTGCATGCATCAGGATGGGAGCTGACGAAAACAGCTTCTTTAACGTGTCGAAGGCCCCTTGAGCCTCCGGGGGACCAATGGAATTGGGTGCCTTGATGAGTCAATTTGGTGATGGGTGCCACTATGGAGGAAAAGCCAACAATGAATCTTCGGTAGAAATTTGCGAAACCGATGAATCGTTGTACCCCTTTCTTGTTTACCGGAGCGGGCCACTCCAGTATGGCTTTAACTTTTTGTGGGTCCATGGAGACCCCACTTGTAGAAATGATGAACCCCAAGAACTGCACTGTAGTTTTCTCGAATTCGCACTTCTCAGCTTTGAGGTACAAACTGTGACTCCGAAGAATGGAAAGAACTTGTTTCACATGCACTCGGTGAAGTTCCGGGGTGTCTGAGAAGATAAGGATGTCGTCCAGATACACGACAAGAAAGTCATCGAGATGTTTGCGAAAAATATCATTGACCAGGTGCTGGAAAGTTGCTGGTGCGTTACAGAGCCCAAAGGGCATTACCAAGTATTCGTAGTGCCCGAATCTGGATCTAAAAGCAGTTTTCCATTCGTCTCCTGCCCTAATTCGGATAAGATTATAGGCCCCACGTAGATCCAACTTGGAGAAGATTCGGGCAGATCTGAAACGCTGGAAAAGTTCTGGAATCAGTGGCAGGGGATACCGGTTTTTAATTGTGATTTTATTTAATTCCCTGTAGTCGATGCAAGGCCTCAGGGAGCCATCCCTCTTTCCTACGAAAAAGATGCCAGCTCCAGCTGGTGACGAGGAAGGGCGAATGAACCCCTTTTCCAGATTCTCATCAATATAGGCCTTGAGGACCTTTAATTCCACTTCGGACAGAGGAAAGATACGGCCAAAAGGGATCGCTGATCCAGGGAGGAGGTCGATGGGACAATCATATGCCCGATGGGGCGGCAGACAGTTCGCTTGTTGTTTGTCGAACACATCTCGGAATTCTAGGTAAACTGGGGGTACATGAAGAAGGCTCTCGGGAACAGAAGAAATGGTGGAGCAGGAAACGGAGGCCTGAATGAAGCAATGCTGGGTGCAGTGAGGAGATGAGAAGGAGACTTCTTTCCTTCCCCAGTTAATCTGTGGTTCATGGATTTGTAGCCATGGAAGTCCCAAGATGATGGGGAACATAGGAGATGGGATGATGTCGAACTGAATGAGTTCCTGATGGCCAGAGTCAGTGGTGACCCGGATGGGTTGGGTTTCATGGGTGATAAGTCCTGAACGGGGAAGAGAACCATCAGCCAAGTGTACCTGCAAGTTTTGTTTCTTCAAGACCAGAGGTAAGTGCAATTTGGAAGCTAATGTGGCGTCAAGGAAGCAGCTGCAGGCACCGGAATCAATGATTGCTGATAGTCGGATCTCCTCTCCCGATAGCTGTAAGGAGACAAAGAGGGCGACATAAGTCTGGGAGAACCCAGAAGACTGATAGTTCATAAGACATTGGCGGTAGGACTTACTCGGTCTTACAGGACAGGTACTGAGAAAATGTCCAGAAGCCCCACAGTACAGGCAGAGATTCGCCCGTCGCCTACGGAGCCGTTCTTCAGCCGTGAGAGGGGCCCGGACCAACCCCAACTGCATAGGCTCCGTTTCCTGGTTGGCCACAGCTGAAGCCGCAGTGGCGGGTGGAGGCAAGGTAGGTCTGGTGAAAGTCCAGTTGGAGCGGGGGGACTGAAAGCGTTCGGAACGCCTCTCCCGCATGCGCCGGTCCAATTTGGTGGCAGCTTGAATCAGGTCCTCCAGCGTGTCAGGAGTCTCAGATCTTGCCAATTCATCTTTTAAGACTTCGGATAACCCCTGACGATACTGGTATTTGAGGGCCGGTTCGTTCCAACCGGTATCAGCTGACCATTTTCGAAACTCTACGGTGTAGTCCTCCACCGGTCTGCGACCCTGAAGTAAGTTATGTAAAGTAGCTTCAGCTGTGGCTCCACGTTGCGGATCATCATAAAGTTGTGCCATACTTTCAAAAAAGGTCTCTACCGCATTCAATGCTGGGTTCCTCTGCTCCATCAGACTATGGGCCCATGCCTGGGGTTCCTCAGCCAGGAGTGAAATAATGAAGCCCACCTTTACTACTTCGGAAGAAAAAGTCCTGGGTTGGAGGGCCAAGTAGAGGGAGCAAGCATTCTTGAAGGCCCGGAACTTCTTACGGTCACCCGTGAAGCATTCAGGGGTAGGGACCCTGGGTTCAGGTGAAGCCATAATTACAGTAGGATTAGCTGATCCAGGAGGAGCGGAGATTCCGCTGGAAGCTGAGGGGGCTGCCAAGGTAGGTGCGGCTAACCCAGAAAGATGCTGCAGGCGACTGTCCACTTGAGTGTACCCCTCTTGCAGTTTTTGTACGGCTTCAGTTAAAGCTGAGACTTGTTGGCACAAAGCCTCAAGGGGTGAACGCACTCTGTCGGCCTCAGACATGGCTGGCTTGTACTATCAGGAGAGTACTTACCGAGGCCGAAGTGCCGAGAGTGGTTCACCCTTGCAACTGAGCGCAGTCCGCCCCCTGGAGGTGAGACAGGGGGTGAATGGCACAAAGAGGCACAGGCTACCCAACCAGAGGATGAGGACTGAAGTAGGAGCCAAGTGCTGGGATCAGGAATACGTTGAGAAGTTCCAGAATACAGGTGCAGGTACAGGTCTGTAGACAGGTAAATCCGGGTCACTAGCAGAGGTTCAGGGCAGGAGACAGCAGACAAATCCAGGTCACAAGCAGAGGTTCAAGGGGGCCAGAGGCAGCAAGCGGGTAAGTCCAGTAAACAGTCCAGAGGTCAAGGGCAGGAGAAGGCGGCAAGGTCAAAGGGCAAATCCGAGGTCAAAACAGGCAATCAGGAATCAGGATACCGGAAACAGGAACAGAGCTTAAGCAGGAAGCTGAAGACAAGCCAGCGCTGGACTGATCTGAACCACTTCCTTAAATAGGCCATGTAAGTGGTCATGTGACGCTGTCACGCACTGGGACGCTCAAGCGTGCGCTAGTGCGCATGCGCGTGCGTCGGAGCGCCGAGCCGCGAATGCGCATGCGCCGGAGCGCCGTCCCGTCGCGCATGCGCATAGGCACCCGGCACACCGCGTTAAACTGACTGTTTCCCTGACAGGTCCCAGCTCTCTTCAGGTCATTGACCAGGTCCTGCCGTGTAGTTCTGAGCTGATCCCTCACCTTCCTCATGATCAATGATGCTCCACGAGGTGAGATCTTGCATGGAGCCCCAGACTGAGGGAGATTGACCGTCATCTTGAACTTCTTGAACAGTTGTTGCCTTCTCACCAAGCTGCTTGCTATTGTCCTGTAGCCCACCCCAGTCTTCAGTAGGTCTACAATTTTATCCCTGATGTTCTTACACAGCTCTCTGGTTTTGGCCATTGTGGAGAGGTTGGAGTCTGTTTGATTGAATGTGTGGACAGGTGTCTTTTATACAGGTAACAAGTTCAAACAGGTGCAGTTAATACAGGTAATGAGTGGAGAACAGGAGGGCTTCTTAAAGAAAAAACAACAGGTCTGTGAGAGCCGGAATTCTTACTGGTTGGTAGGTGATCAAATACTTATGTAATGCAATAAAATGCAAATTTATTTTTTAAAAATCATACAATGTGATTTTCTGGAATTTTGTAAATTAAAAATGACAGACCTCTACATGCTTTGTAAGTAGGAAAACCTGCAAAATCGGCAGTGTATCAAATACTTGTTCTCCTTACTGTATAAAACTTTAGTGACACCAATGACCACTATATAATAGAGACATACAGTATGTACTGTAGATAGTGTGAAGCACTACCCCGGCAAGGGCCATTGGATTTAAGGCAATTATCAGGGGCCAGCTCTGAAATGTTGAATCAAAACCCTGCTCATCTACATTGATGACCACCCACCACACAGAGCAGAACATGGCTTTTCCTCCACACAGCCAGGCAACAGGAATTTTTCACACTCTCTCCAGAGGTTCAAAAAACAGTCCAGGGAATTTGTCTTTATTCGTTTATTTAAAGTGTTACTAAACACACAACAGTAAAATGTGTCTGTATATGCAGAATAGCTTGCTTGTTATATCCACTGTGGAACTTAAGGGGTTAATCTTCTGCATTGTGTAAAAAGGCTCTTTGACACTATATGGACAGATACTTCCCCCTTGCACTGTCTATCTTGGCAAGGCCATATAATACAGTGAGAGTAGCCGTCCTGCACATGCTCAGTTTAGTCTCTATTGCTGGAGAGAACATTTCCTGTTTCAGTTGAACTGTTCAGGTCAAATGATATTGATATCACACATGCGGGCCTGTATACAGGCTGTAGTGGAAATCTCCTCCTACCTGAAAACTCAGCACTAGACAAACTGTGCAGTTTATCATGTGACCGTGGTATACAGATCAGCAAAAAAGTATATAGTGGCAGTATGTTAATGTAAAAAGAAGATTTATAAGCTGTGGGCACTGGGGGGGGGGGGGGGGGGGGGGGGGGGGGGCAGCAACTATTTTCATATTACTGGCTTTAGTAACACTTTAAAGTGGTATTACAGGTTCAGCTTAAAAAAAACAGGCATGTTATACTTACCTGTTTTGTGTAATGGTTTTGCACAGAGCAGCCCTAATTCTCCTCGTCTTGGGTCCCCCTTGAGCAGTGCCCCCAATAGCAAGCCACTTGGTATGGGGGCACTGGTGCATGCTTGCTCCCGAGCCCTGCTCTATGTGTCTATAAGACACATCCATCTGTATTAGCCAATGTGCAATGGTAAAGGTCAAGGCACGCAAACAAAGCAGGTAAACAGGGCACTTGAAGCACGTGTTGCAAACACTATCACAAGCATGACACTAAGGGCTTGTAGGCTTTCAACAGATTTGGAGGCTGCGTCTACACCAATCACCCTGCAGGTGAACAATCAGACAGAGACAGTGCAGCTCAGTCAAAACCAGAATGTTGGAATGAGACCAGCCGCTGCCATGGAACAGGAGCATTGCACGCTCCTGACACATGGACACTGTTGGATAGTGTCTAAAATCTTGTGACTGTCCTTCCTTAAAAGTTATCTGAACTCTGGGAGCTATGCCCCAAAAGGGCAGACAGTACTACTCACCAATTATGTCTATAGCATCCTTACAACTGATCTTTTCCCCTTTACTCACTTACCATCAGCGCTGCCAGTGGAAGGAGACACCGCAGGAGAGGACAACAGCAAGGTAAGTACGGATTGCATTTGGGGGGGACACAGGCACTAAGGGGGTGTCTATACTGATGGGGGGTCTGCACTAAGGGGTGATTCTATACTGATGGGTGTAGTGATCTAATATATAGTTCTTCGTAGATGGTATGTAGTTAATAATAAAAGTATTGTCTCCGCAGCAAACCCAATTCTCCAGAGAGAAGCAATTTATTGACTTCTAAAACAGAGCATTCTTACAGATGACAAAATCCAACAGAGTTCATATGACAAGGAATATCTCCCCTAGACTTGTGCCTCCCGACCCTCCTCTCAGACCATCTTTCTTAGACTGCTTGACAGCCTGACTGTCTTCTCAAATACTGGTCTGACACTGGGGGGGGGGGGATCAACCAAATGTTTTCCATGAATACCCCCAGGGTTAGACCTCAAGGTCTAATTACCATCAATAAATACTAGGTTAAAAGGCTATACCTCACACACACAATTTGCATAAGATTTACACATCAAAGGGTCTTCTGTCCCTTTGATATGTTTAAATTCAGTTGGGTCTGACTCAACTGAATTTCTGGTACTTTAATACAATATCCTGCATAACTTGGCATTAACACATTACAACATATACCCCACTTGGGTCGTTCTAACTACTAGAACTGACCCATAAATCAAGCAACAAACATATCATTATGATTTGAGGTACTGGATGCCTCACAATGGCTCATATGAAATATGAAGTTGAAACTGGTTACATCTCTCTTCACCAGCCTCTAAAATATCCCCATGAAAAAGTCATTAGATAATATAGCTTTAGACCATGACTTGAAAAGGATTTGGTAAACATCCGTGGCCCATATAGCTGTTAGGCCTTATTATATCACATCAAGATCTTGAATATTGCACAAAAACGAGCGGATGTCACAGTTCATTCTTCAATTTTCAACTTCAACTTCATCACATCTCTCATTGAAAGTAAACTTGGTGTGCTCGGTGTGCTGGGAGCTCCGATCCACATAAATCCAGGATTCTCATCTCCAGGCTCAAGGTTTTCATTTTTTTAAAGATGCTTTTGCACAAACACCAGCAAATCCCGAAATTCTACTTCCATCTTTATAGTAAGAAGAACCATCCATGTACCAGCACTCACTTTCAAGTTCAAAAGGTTTGGATACGGCAGAAAAAAAACTGCTATTACTGTAATTTGTAATTTGCTGTAGGCCGACTCCTCATTGCCTCCACAATAGAGCAGTTACTTGAATCATTCAGTCCATAATTCCACCTGAATGGTATACCAATCTATATACCAATCTATAATCCATATATCCATATAATCCATATATAATCCCCTACTTTCAGATAGAATCAGCTTGACATCAGCGTTTATCAGATCTTCTATCCAGACAAAGCAGCAGTGGAAAATCTTGCCAGTAAAGTTAGGTCTTTTTTCATCCATATGTCAATATTATTAATGACTGATTCAACAAAGTTTCAAATCACGACTGGAGTGATGAATTTCACTCACCCCTCTTATAAATTTAGGAAAACCACCCAACATACTATAATTTATGCTATGCCAAGCCATTGTGCAGCATCTCACCTTAGATGTCAAATATATTGATCAATATGTAATATGCAACATGTAACATGTTATGTAACACGAAAATTATTTTAGGTTTAAATGTTTTGCTCTGGTTTTAAGATAAAGTTCAAGAAATAAAACATAATAAAATTAAAAAAAAAAAAAAATGGGAAAGGGTGAAAAATAAAAAATTAAAATAAAAAATAGGGCTTGATGAATAAAAATGGGAAAGGGTGAAAAATAAAAAATAAAAAATAAAATATAGGGAAAAGTCCATTGTCCAAGTCCAAAAAGTCAAAAAAAAAAGGGTCAATTGCTTGATGAATATTGAGAGAGTCCATGATATTGTTTAATCAGCGTTTCTCCCCCACTAGCCAGAAATTTCAGCTTGCAGTTCACATGCTATTCACATGCAGTATCTCCAATATCTGAAAGACAAAAACTCCCCAACAAAACCAATTAGCAAGGTCCTTAAAGCGGTTCTGCACTGCTTTTTTTTTTTTTTGGGGAATATGCCAAGGCCATATAGCTAAATTGGGGGACTCGTGTAAAAAATGGGAAAAATTATAGCGCTAAACTCAGATAAAAACACAAAGTGCAAGTGTAGCGGCTGCGCTAGAATAAGACAAATATTCAATAGGCAATGTAAAGAAGAGTGCAGCGCTAAAGGAGTGAATGGTGGTGATACCCTTCAGCTAACAAAAAATTCCTCAGTGATAATTAAGGAAGTAATAATATAAATACGTGAACAAACAAAAAATTCCTCAGTGGTAATTAAGGGAATGGTATAAACCTAAAATAAAAGGCAAACAATACAAATAGTATTTGTAGTACACACAACAAAGTCTCAAGAAATTCCTCAGTGATGATTGAGGAACAGATTCCTGTATACATTTGGAGTGAAAAATAACATATAAAAGTGATAATATTATCCTTGGTGAACAGAAAATGTCCCAAAGTGATGCAATATGGATAACGTCAAGTCAGGATAATTCTGGACCGAATCTTCTGGTATACACACTCGTATATGAGGGAAAATAGATGTACGCTTACCAGAACTGGTGGACTCCCTGTCGGCAACAGGGAGTCAAACAGGCATAGAGAGGCTCTAGGTGGCCTGCAACCTCGATGTTCCGGGGCGGACGGATGGACTGTGTAGAACCACTCACGGCTTCGCCAACAGGATACAGCGAGTCAGGGTGAAGACAGCTGGCATGAAGTCTGGATCCTCGTGGATGAGATAGGGACTCCTGGATAGCCACTTGGTAGATGAAAATGGAGTGAGCATATGGTGGACACTCACTAGGGATGGAACGAGGGCTCTCTTGGAATACTCTCCAAATAGATATTCAATCGTATGGAGAAAAAGAGAAAAAAAACACGGAGAAGACTCCAATGGTGTAGATCAATAAAGCAGGTTTTTATTTAAAAAAAAAACAAATACAAAACAAATAATGGTATAAAAGTGATCACGTTTAAAAAGCAGTGTGGGTATGGGTATGACCTGGCCTGACGCGTTTCGTCTGTAGTAGACTTCAACTGGGGCATATATATAATTGGGGGACTCACCTGTTCCATCTTCCATCTCTTTTGCAGCCGGTTTTCCTCCGATAAAATTCGTTATATGCTTCTTTTCTGCTGGGGGCCATCTTGCCTGTGGGCATGTGAAACCCCACAGGCACTTTAGATGGCCCAGCATGCACCGCCGTTACTGCGCCGAGCTCGCGCGTGCGCAGTAACGGCAAAGTGCAGCTCACGTTCTCAGAAATCTCGCGAGATGTCGGCACATCTGCCAACATCTCGCGAGATTTTGGAAGATGTGTCCGAAATCTCGCGAGATTTCGGAAGATGTGTCCGAAATCTCGCGAGATTTCGGAAGATGTGGCCGAAATCTCGCGAGATTTCGGAAGATGCCCGCACAGACTCCTGGGATCAATGACACCAGATCCCAGGAGACAGTGCGGCGTGACGAGGATCCCCGCACAGACCCCGCCCACCCCCGCAGAGACAGAAGACAGGAAGTCATCGATTACAAGGTAAGTGAAAAAAAAAAAAAAAAACACATTTCATTTAGTACTCTTTGCCTGATTTGGAAGGCAAAGAGATTTACTAAATGAAATGTGTGCAGAACCGCTTTAAACATTGTTTGAAGTTAAAACAAAGGACTATTTACACATCCCCAGGTTGAAACGAATCCATCCCCACTGCTAGAGAAGTGTTATCTGTATTCAAAAACAGATCTGGATAATGTAATCTGTTCAGCTGTTCCAGCAATGTGTAATGTTCCATTTTCATTTTATCATACTCAACCTTCAAGTGGTCATATTTCTGTTTTAACTGAGAAAATGGTATCCAGGCCTTAGATATTTTTTTATTATGATTTTGGTCAGCTCTGTTTTTCATATTAATATCACCTATATTTGACCTGGTGTTTCCTCTTTGTTTGTTATCATAAGACATTATCTTTTGATCTTTATGTTCAGTATTTGTCCTAAACAATGTGGCTAAATCAATCTTGACAGCTTGCTCATTTGACTTTCTCCATAAATTGTCTGCTTTCAACAATAGGTCTTTTAAATCATGAGGATTTGGGGTAACTAGTAAAATATTTTGTCTGATATCTTCATGCAAAGCATGTAGAAATATACTCATATGTAACAAGCCACCATGCTCAAATGCAAGATTATTACTGACCAATATTTCCATAATAGCTTTTATCCTGTGTGACAGTTCGTAGGGAGATTCACTTTGCATTTGTTTGATCTTCCCATGAACAGTAACGTCAGAACGCACACCATACAAAACACATAATAATTCCATTAATATGTCCCTTGTCCTCATTGGCTGAGTACAGATCTGCTTAATTCTCATCCAAATACTACTTCCTATAGAATGCTGCATAACTCGTTCTAAATCAGATGGGTTGAGATTGTACATATCTCTGACATTCTGCAAGTCACAAAACCATTTTAAAAATCTGTTTAAATCATGGCAGGGAATCATTCCTATTTCTTTAAGAATTGCGTCTAATTCTTTTGGTTTCAAAGGCTTCATTACAAGCTTAACTTCACCTGTATTATTATTATTGTTATAAACTGTGGTGGTCTCAGTGGGTGCGGCTGGCAATGAATTCTCAGATTTAATATGAGGTTCTGTTTCATTTGATAGAATGTTTGTATTTGTATTTTGCTGCAGATTTGATGCATATCTGCATTCCTGAGATCTCTTCTCTAATTCCATAATTCTTAATTTCAATCTTTCATTTTCCTCTGATAATTCATCACAACGTTTAGACTTCTCAAGCAGAGCTTCCCCAATGGTAATTGCATGCAATTTTAAATTTACAGTCTCAGATTCTGATTGGTTTTGTAACCTCTGACAAACCTTGTTGCTATTATCAACTGCACTCCATTGTTAAACAGCAAGATAACAAGCCCTGTACAATACAACCTTTTCTTTTACTTTCTGAAATTTTGCTATCAAAAACAGTTTTCTCTAAAAATTCATTCATCATAGTCCATGTCTGCTTATATTTTTCTGGAACTTCATAAGGACCGCCATGACGCTTAATACATTTTAACACCCATCTGTTAACTTTATCAGAACTGACACTAGCTTCACACTGAGTAAGCATTTTTACTATATTATTAATAATTTAAAAAGAGAGAAATATTTTACTCACCGCATTAATTACTCCTTCAGCTTCCAGCTCAGGTCTTCTGGTACATGATACAGTCCTTTTCTTCGTTTCCAGTCTCCAGAGAATAATTCTGGGGTTCCAAACTTGTTTGATTTTGTAGATCAGACTCTCTTATGTCACAACCAGACGTTAGAGTCACAGCACAGGTCTTGAGTCTCCATCAGACTTCTGTCCAACTCACGGATTGTTGTCACCACCGACTTCTGTTACAAAGTCCTGAAAATGCTCTTCTGGTCTCTTGAACGGCACCAATGTAGTGATCTAATATATAGTTCTTCGTAGATGGTATGTAGTTAATAATAAAAGTATTGTCTCCGCAGCAAACCCAATTCTCCAGAGAGAAGCAATTTATTGACTTCTAAAACAGAACATTCTTACAGATGACAAAATCCAACAGAGTTCATATGACAAGGAATATCTCCCCTAGACTTGTGCCTCCCGACCCTCCTCTCAGACCATCTTTCTTAGACTGCCTGACAGCCTGACTGTCTTCTCAAATACTGGTCTGACACTGGGGGGGGGGGGGGGGGGGGGAGGGGGGGGGGGGGGGGGGGGGGGGTCAACCAAATGTTTTCCATGAATACCCCCAAGGTTAGACCTCAAGGTCTAATTACCATCAATAAATACTAGGTTAAAAGGCTATACCTCACACACACACACAATTTGCATAAGATTTACACATCAAAGGGTCTTCTGTCCCTTTGATATGTTTAAATTCAGTTGGGTCTGACTCAACTGAATTTCTGGTACTTTAATACAATATCCTGCATAACTTGGCATTAACACATTACAACAATGGGGTGGGTTCTATACTTATGGGGGGTCTGCACTAAGGGGGGATTCTATACTGCAGGGGTTTGCACTAAGGGAGGTGTCTATACTGTGGGGGTCTGCACTAAGGGGGGATTCTATACTGCAGGGGTTTGCATTAAGGGGGTGTCTATACTGATGGGGGGGTCTGCACTAAGGGGGGTGTCTATACTGTGGGGTTCTGCACTAAGAGGGGATTATATACTGATGGGGGGTCTGCACTAAGGGGGGATTCTATACTGCAGGGGTTTGCATTAAGGGGGTGTCTATACTGATGGGGGGTCTGCACTAAGGGGGGTGTCTATACTGTGGGGGTCTGCACTAAGCGGGATTCTATACTGATGGGGGGTCTGCACTAAGGGGGGGATTCTATACTGATGGGGGGTCTGCACTAAGGGGGGATTCTATACTGTGGGGGTTGCACTAAGGGGGTGTCTATACTGATGGGGGTCTGCACTAAGGGGGTGTCTATACTGTGGGGGGTCTGCACTAAATGGGGGTGTCTATACTGATGGGGGAGGTCTGTATTAAGGGGGGTGTCTATACTGTGGGGGTCTGCACTAAGGGGGGATTCTATACTGATGGGGGTCTGGACTAAAGGAGGGGTGTCTGCACTAAAAGGGGGGATTCTACACTGATGGGGGTGTCTATACTGAGGGAGGGTGGTCTATACTGTGGGAGGGGGGTCTGTACTGAGGGAGGGGATCTATACTGTGGGAGGGGGGTCTGTACTTAGTGAGGGGGGTCTGTACTGAGGGAGGGGGGTCTGTACTGAGGGGGGACTATAGTTGGTGGAGGGGGGGTGACACCAATGTTTTCCGCACTAGGTGACACCAACCCTAGTGATGCCACATTTGGGGGGGACACATGCAGGCTGCATTTGGGGGGGACACAGGCAGGCTAAACTTGGGGGGGACACAGGCAGGTTGCATTTGGGGGGAGACACAGGCTGCATTTAATGGGACACAGGCAGGCTGCATTTGGGGGGGACACAGGCTGCATTTGGGGGGACACAGGCTGCAATTGGGGGGGACACAGGCTGCATTTGGGGGGGGGGACACAGGCAGGCTGCATTTGGGGGGGGGACACAGGCAGGCTGCATTTGGGGGGGATAGAGGCTGCATTTGGGGGGACAGAGGCTGCATTTGGGGGGGGCAGAGGCTGCATTTGGGGGGGGGGCAGAGGCTGCATTTGTGGGGGGGACAGAGGCTGCATTTGTGGGGGGGGGGGCAGAGGCTGCATTTGTGGGGGGTGGCAGAGGCTGCATTTGGTGGGACAGAGGCTGCATTTGATGTGACAGAGGCTGCATGTAAGGAGGGACTCTGCTGGGGACGCCTGATGGCATCTGGTTGTAGGCGACGTGGCTAGTGACACGCTCAGGGCTCCCACTGATTCTGCATTATGGTGAGTTGAATGATTTAATTTTATATTACAATGTAATAATAGAAATAATGCGCTTCAATCATCCTGACTGAAGTGCTAACACCAGGTGTTTGGAGTATCTTTATCTGCTGATTGTTAAACTTTCTAGAATACACATTTCTATTGTTGTGTAGGATCTGGGCCTGCTGTCCATTCATTCCTCTCTCCCTCTCCCTCCACGCCCATTATTTCGCTCAAACCACGCCCATTTTCACCAAGTGGGAGGGGTCAAAGAGGAAGGGCGGGGTCTGGCCCCTCCATCCTAAAACTTCACCAGCCGCCTCTGGCTGGAAAGTAATGGTGGCCACGCAAAATATTGACACTTTGGGCCCAATTTTGACCTTTTTTACTTTACTTAGGGGTGTACTCACCCCCTCTTTTCTGATTTGCATTGATTATACAAGGAGGTGGGGGTGTGAATGAATGTAGATGTATGTGTATACAAATGTAATTATGTAGGTGCATGTAGGCAAGAATGGATGCACTGGTTTGCTACTCTCTGGATACACTTGTTTAAAATTGTGCTGAACTACCTATTTCTCCTAGAACTATCGGCGATAGTGCCGCTTTAATGGATGCAGATATCGAGGGGGGAATTAGTGGGGATATAGATGGATGGATGTAGCTGTTGGTGGCATGTGGGTGGGTTGAGGTGACTAAATTATGTCCAGTTGAAGAGAATGGACTCGTAACGAGCTGGGAAAATACCCTCTACACTAGATTAATGGCATTGCCGATATGAGCAGTCCCCACCATCTGAATGAAGTAGTGAAATGAATGAATGACTTGTATAGCGCTACCTATGCAAACTGAATCACCTCAGGGCGCTTTTGCCACTGGTGTCCATCTGTGGTATAGCGTGGTCCTTGCCCTGTGCGGTCCTGACATGCTTACAAACACATACACATACAACATACACATATTTGGCCAATTTTATTGACAGGATTAATTAACCTACCAGCATGTCTTTGGAGTAAGGGAGAAAACTGGAGTACCCAGAGGAAACCCACGCAGGCACAGGGAGAACATGCAAACTCCAGGCAGAAGGTGTCGTGGTCCGGATTTGAACCAGCGACCCTATTGCTGCTAGGTGAAAGTGCTACCCACTACACCACTGTGCTGCCCTAAAGATTGGGTCCTCGTTTCCACTGGTGCGACTTGTCGTGCGACTTTGGATGCATAGAGTCGCATGTCAAGTCACAGCCCCTTGGTTTTGGCAGCATCTGTTTCCACTTGTGCAATCTGGGGGTCAGTGATATTGGAGGGGTTCCTGCACCACTCTGCTTGATGTGACTTTTGATGCAGCTTTGACCTGGGGAGTGTGGGGTTGGGTCGGGCAACGCCTTTTTTTTTTTTTGTTACAATTCTCTAGCAGACAGGAATGGCGTAGTGGGTAAATACCCTTTTAGTGCAACCCAGGTAATGCAACTGTAAAGGATAGATGGGATGAGCACTCAGAGAGGACGATCTGTATGCCCTGGGTATGGTGAGGGATAGCAGGAATGACCAAGGTCCTCCGACTGCTCAGAACTGGCTTGCACATTTCTTTCAGATATTCGATACCTAAAGGACTATTTAGCTCATATAATAGCTATCTATTTGGATATCTCTTGCAGCTTAAACCACTTCTTATACACTCTAGGGACGAATGTATCTGCGGCAGCAGGCCCGGCCCACCAGACACTATGAATAACTATGTCAGGCTAAAGTCACCCCAGGGTGTGGTTATCGGTACATCTGGATAATTTAATATACTGATATGCCACCCACTCACTTGCCACCATTTTGTTGGCAGACTAGCAATTTATGTTTTGGGGTGTTTAAGAGGGGATGCGTGCCTAAGAAATCAAGGAGTGTGTGTGTGGTTTTTGTACGTCTCTTTTTTCTCTCTCTCTCTCGCTCTCTTCTCTTCCTTTCAGGCCTTTCAGATTAAGGATGAAATAAGGTAGTAACTACGGCCCCAATGCATTTGGATTTTCTGGGAAGGGTGGGTTGGAGACACTGTGATTTCTCTATCTCTCTTCCCCCTCTGTGTAATAAAGATAAGCCTAATGAAGATGGCAAATGGGGTTGGAACTGTCTTTACATGCTCCCCCCCCCCCTTTTTTTAATATATATAAATTGATAGGAAATCAAAGCTGATCTGTCCGGTTCGGCTCACAGTGTCCATGTTGTTCTGTGACCAGACACATTCCCCTAGATAGTATACACCCATAAGCCCCTGGTGGGATAGGGTTGTTTGGTGCTTGAGACCTCTAGGGGTTTTTTTTTTCTTCTCTTTTTTCTGTGCTGCTGTGAAGAAAGATATGGTTAAAATTGTCTTCATCAATATTAGGGGCTTGAGAGTCCCTGAGAAATGGACCCAAGTTCTTCTTCAAGATACGTACTTTACCTCTACTAGAAGCCTTTTCACAAAAATATGCAAGATACCCTATCTCTTATCATAGTTGCTCAAATAATCCTAAATCTCGAGGGGTTTCCATTGTGATGGCCAGAACCCTGCCGTGTAAATTGGAGGGTCAGCTATCTGACCCTCAGGGCAGATATCTTTTTGTACGTGGCAAAGTTGGTGATCAGGCCATAAAACTTGCCAACGTATATTTTCCTAATATATCTCAGCTTACTTTTCTTGAGACCTGTATCGAGGATCTTACACAATATGCAGAGGGGAAGATCATCATGGGTGGAGACTTTAATATGGCATTGAACCCCCTAATAGACTCTTCCCATGGTTCCTCACATCCTTCATACTCCTATTTAAGGAGAATGTAACAATGTCTGCCTGAAGCTCAACTTGTAGACATATGGCGTCTCCAACATCACAATTTAAGAGACTTTACTTACCACTCCCCTGTACACCAATCTTATTCTAGGATTGATTCTTTTTTTTTTTTTATCTCTCGTGTACTTGTAGAGGATGTGGCGACAAGCACAATAGAACCAATGATTATGTCAGTCCATGCTCCCATTACTTTGTCTTTTCCTATCGCTACACATCCTCTCCAGAACAGATGGTGGCGTCTTAATGAAAGTATTTTGCAGGAGTAAGTGTCAAAGACACAACTCCAAACTGAGCTTTCAACTTTCTTTGAATTGAATGACACACAGGATGTCAGACCGCTTTCAATTTGGGAATCTCATAAATGCTATATCGGGGATCTCTGATCAAACTTGGGTCTAGACGCAAAAAGGAACACCTTGAAAAATTCAACTCATTAATAACACATATACACTGTATCGAAATTCAACATTAGAAATCACAAGTAAAGCAATCAATGGTAGAACTGGAAAATTTACGGAACAGGTCAAGTGTCTCATGATATCTAGAGTCAAAATGAAGATGCTATACTGTAGGCGCCTATATTATGGATTTGGAAATAAAGCAGGTAGACTTCTTGTACGCACTATACAGGCCCCATCCACACAGACCCTTATTCAGGTTATTACGCATACAGAGAATTGAAAAGCTTCTAAATCTGTAGCTATAGCAAATTGCTTTAAAGATTATTACTCTTATAAGAAAATATACTGCAGACTCCTCCCTTCCAAAACTTACTAGCGATGAAAAAATAGCACTTAATAAACCTATATCAGAGGAAGAATTTATCAAGGCCTTAAAGAGCTTGCCAGTGGGTAAGGCCCGGGGCCAGATGGGTTCACTTTATTTTATAATAAAACATTTACTCAAACTTTAGCCCCTAAATTTGTATTAGTAGTTATCTCAATACTACAAGGCAACTCTATTGCGAAGGAGGTGAAAGATATACAAATAGCGTATAGAGTAATCGCCTGGTGTATCTGCATATTGTTGCAATTAGATTGTATTCAACACTAATTGTCTGGTGTATGGTACCAATCTTGTAATCAGAGCACCTGTTGCTACGCCAGAGTTCCTTCACTCTTTCTAACACAGGACACATTTCCTAATCATCTTGATTGCTATCACTGAATCGTCGTTCAACTTTTTTTCATTTTACCAACACAACAAATACTTTCACCTATTAAATAAGATTTGATATGCACGTTTGGCATTTCTTTTAGAATAAGGATCACATACTCACATATTAATTTATATACAAGGATTGTATATTTTATTTCACACACCTCCAGCACAATATATACGGAGTGTATATATATTTTTTTTATCACTTGTGCACTATTGACCACAATTGACATTGTGGCAATAATTATTTTTAAAGATCTATGCTCACATAATTAAGGTTGAATTGCGCACCATTTATACGCTATTTGTATATCTTTCACCTATTTCCAAGTGTGGGAACACTTTTAATGGTAGCAGCATTTCATTTAGTAATCTTATTTTATTCTATTAGATTTGGGGCTTTTAAATTATATATCAGCGCTTTAGTATACACCAATTTTTAACTCTATTGCGAAGGACACCTCACAAGCGCAAATTACCGTACTTTTGAAACCCGATAAAGATCCCTCGCTCTGTGCCAGCTACAGACCAATTTCACTTCTTAATACAGATTTAAAAGTGTTTACAAAGATGTTGGCAAAAAGACTTCTTCCCTATTTGGATAGAATTATCCATGTGGATCAGTCAGGTTTTGTACCTGGTAGAGAGGCGAGGGATAATACTACCAGAGCTCTTAAAGCGGTTCTGCACTCTTTTTTTTTTTTTTGGGCTATATGCCAAGGGCATATAGCTCAATTGGGGGACTTACCTGTTCCATCTTCCATCTCGATCGCCGCCGGTTTTCATCTTCATCTTCTTCTTGTCTGCTGGGGTCCATCTTGCCTGTGGGCATGTGAAACCCCACAGGCACTTTAGATGGCCCAGCATGCACCGCCGTTACTCGCGCGTGCGCAGTAACGGCACATCTGCCGACATCTCACGAGATTTCGGAAGATGTGGCCGAAATCTCACGAGATTTCGGAAGATGCCCGCACTGACTCCTGGGATCAATGACACCAGATCCCAGGAGACAGTGCGGCGTGACGACGATCGACGCAGAGATCCCGCCCGCCGCCGAAGAGAGAGAAGACCGGAAGTCATCAATTACAAGGTAAGTAAAAAAAAAAAAAAAAAAAACATTTCATTTAGTACTCTTTGCCTGATTTGGAAGGCAAAGAGATTTACTAAATGAAATGGGTGCAGAACCGCTTTAATGTTATACTTCTCTGCAACTCTACCAAACTTCCTGCAATGCTTCTCTCCACAGATGCCGAGAAAGCATTTGATAGGGTGAGTTGGAGATTTATTAAAAATACCCTTCAATATATAGGAATTGGGACAAATGCAATGAAATGGATAGAAACCCTATATGATTACCCAATAGCAGCGGTCAATGCTAACCAGGTGTTACCTGCCAATTTTACATTGGCAAACAGTACGCGCCAGGGTTGCCCATTATCACCGCTTCTTTTTATACTAACATTGGAACCTCTGTTAAACGTATTAGATGTAACCCAGATGTATCAGGTGTACAGGTTGGGAGGACATCCCATAAAGTAGCTCCATTTGCAGACGACCTACTGTTTTTTATTACCAACTCAGAAATATCCTTTCCTAACTTGATAAGAGAATTTGATTGTTACTCACAACTATCAAACTACAAAATTAATCTAGCAAAATCTGAGGCAGTGAATCTAACAATCCCAGAAGCTAGAATTCCTGTTTTAGAACTCAATTTCCATTTTAAATGGGCAACAGAAAGACTTAAAGCGGTTCTGCACACAATAATGTAACATTAGGTCATTCTATTACATAGCACCTAATTTGTGGTAAAAGGCCGTTTTTTTTTTTTTGTGTTACCTTTTAATTACAGCCCGGTCTCTCCACTCATCCATCTGTGTCTGCGGCTGTGGGCGGGGTCTGTGCGGGGATCCTCGTCATTTCCTTTGAGTGCCGCACTGTCTCCTGGGATCTGGTGTCATTCATCCCAGGAGTCAGTGCGGACATCCGACCCAAAATCTCACGAGATTTTAAGGACGTGAGGTGTTTACACAGCTTGGCGTTGTTACCCGTGCGCATGCACGGGAACCAGCGAGGCATGCTGGTTCCCATAACGAAAGGGAACAAGGAAGTGACTGCTTGTGGGCTTAAAATGCCCACAAGCAAAATGACAATGCAGTTGTTTTACTTTTAAAAGTGCAGATTTTTCAGAAAAAACAGACATGGATACCGGACGGACACCTAACAAGTGAGTTTATTGTTAGACTCATAACACTTTTAACATGAGAAGTAAAAAAAAAAAAAAAGAAATAAGTGTGTGCAGAACCGCTTTGAGTATCTGGGAATATACCTCACACGCTCTATAACAAACATGTTCCAATATAATTTATGCCAATTGCTTGCTAATATTAGGAATGACCTTAGGTGATGGCGAAACTTGACACATACGTGGGTTGAGAAAAGTTGTATTCTAAAAATGTACTGCCCCGGTTACTGAATATTTTCCAAACTCGTATGGTGACAGTCCCAATCAATTTTTAAGACAAATTAGGAGAGAGTTCATACAATTTCTATGGGCTGATTGCCCACCTATGATCAAGGCAGATATACTCATCATGCCAAAAAAAAAGTGGGGGTATAGAATTTCCAGACCCAATTCGATACTACCAGGCAGTACATCTATGATGTAATCTTACGAGAGTAAAGAACCGGATACCTGTCAAACAATCTATCATGCCCATCCCCCCTCAAGGCCATCCCGTGGTTGAGCAAAAATTGTCCAAACCAAGTAAAGTAACATCCTTTTGTAGGCACTACATATAAAATTGCCCGTTCGATCAAACCAAGAATAATAAATTACCTACAGATGACAAATATCACACCAGTGATTGGGAACCCAGATTTTCTACCAGGGATATCGGATCCTAAACTCAACCAATTTATTAAAATTAACAAGTTTTGAATACAAGACTTTAGGGACCCGGGAGGATGGAAATCTATAACTGATAACCAATGAATGCTTACACCAGCCCTTCTACTATGGCAGGGAATCGAAATAAAGCAATACCTTAGGTCACTATCATTTGACTCAATGATGGTAGACACGCCCAATACTTTTGAGCAGCTATGTATGTCTGGACAAACTGGTAGGTGGGGTCTCTCCAGGGCATATGCATAATTGACTACACCTTCAGAAAATTACATCCCACCTTATATTGCCACATAGGAAAGAAACTTAAACACAACAGTCTCCATTGAACAGAGAGATTTTATGTTCTATTTTGTACATAAATCATCCATATCCTCTAGAATACAAGAATCAGGATATAAGTTGATGACTAGGTGGTATAGATAACCAGAAAAACTGCATCGTATGTTTCCAAATGCAGACCCTACCTTCTGGCGTTGTTGGGAACGCTCTTCCATATATTCTGGACATGCCATGAAATATGCCCCTACTGGCAAAATATATGTATTATAATTAAGGATCTTACTGGCCTAACACTTGACCAGAATTCAGCAGCCTGTCTACTACATCTTAGTTCTCTCTCAAAAAGTAAATATCAACAATCAGTGGTGAGGCATCTTTTGCATGCGGCTAGGGCTTGTGTGCTAACACATTGGAAATCCACAATCCCTCCTACTATAGGTCAATGGATCTAAACGGTAAATGAAATCATGAGAGTGGAGGAACTAACAGCATTTTTAAATAAGCAAAAAGTCTGCTTCCGTAAAACATGGTCGCAATGGACCAACTTTACTTTGTCAACAAAATATTAGGTGCTGGTTGACCATTGATCTGTTTGGGTACAGCAGCTTTTGGAAGTACAGGCATACCCCACATTTAAGTACACAATGGGGTTTATTTACTAAAGCTAGAAAGTGCAAAATCAGGCTCACTTCTGTATAGAAACCAATGAGCTTCCAGGTTTTATTACCAAAGCTTAATTGACCAAGCTGGGGTTAGAAGCTTGTTGGTTTCTATGCCCAAGTGAGCCTGATTTTGCATTTTCTAGCTTTAGTAAATAAACTCCATTGTGTACTTAAAAGTGGGGTATGCCTGTATGGCATTTTAGTAGATGCGATATGAGAGGAGACTGAGAAAGGGGAGGGGGGGGGGAGAGAGGGGGATGATATTTTTTTCCCCCCCTCTATCCCTCTCTTGGGGGGGGTTGGGGTGGAAGGAGGGTGTAGGGAGGTAGAGGAGTGGGAAGAGAGGTGGTAGACCAATGGGATTCTTCTGTGTATCACCACAAGCGATACAAACCTATTGAGGCATGGACCCTTAGATAATAAACGCTGAATTTCTAAGTAAGATAGAACAAAGGTAACTCATTTTAAAACCTTTTCTTTTTGGTTGACTAGGTAAAGAAGGAAATTATTTAATTGTTACTTAGGATATATAGTCTGTTTTTTGATTCTATGTATTATATTGAGCCTGGGAATGCCCAATAGGTGCTGTTTTGTATTGCAAACCTTTGTCATTGAATAAAGATAAAATTTGAAAAAAAAAAAGCAGAAAGAGAAGACAAGGTGATCCCCCCAATTCCTAAGTGTATGGCCTCAGCCGAGGTAGGGTTCGGATCGTTGTACAATTTGCTAATGAAGAGATGAAATTCCTTCAGTATACCCTCAGGGTCTGTAATTTGACCACCCATGGAAGTCTGAATCCTAGGAATTGCTGTTTGGAGTGAGAGTTTTGCCACCAGGTTGGCCAATAGTTTACCGTTCTTGTCCCCTGACTCGAAAACTTTGGCGACAAACTTCTGCGTATCTGATTGCACCAGCGAGGTGTAATGGAGCTTCAAAGCTCTACTCACTTGGGCTAGGGAGGCATAGATTTCAGGTGTTGGATGCGCTGTAAAAAGCTCCAATGCCATTTTCTCGTCTTGTTCCAATTGAGTGGTTTGCGTTGCAAGGCCGTATCTCACTGCCTTAATAGAGGAGACATATTCCCCTCTGGCATGAGTCTTGCCTGCCTCCCAAACCACATCAAGGGAAGTTGAACCCTTGTTGAGCACCCAGTATTCTGTAAGTTTGGGTCCCACCACCTCGTGGATTTGAGGATGGTCCATCCAATGTGACGCCAACATCCAGCATCCCGGTTCACGGGAGGCGCCAAGGGTCAAGCATAACTCTACCGGGGAATGATCAGAAAGCCCTGCCAGGAGGAAGGAGGCCACCCTGACATGTGACAGAGTTGAAGCAGACCCAAACAACAAATCTATGCGTGATCCCGATTCATGTGTAGCTGAGATATGTGAATAAGTCCTGTCCTCCGGATGCCTCCACTGCCAAGGCTCTTGAAGACCAAGAGTGTCTGCCCACAGCACCAGTTCAGGATGGGCAAATCTAAAAGGGCTAGAAGTGTCTTTGGTATGGTCTAGGATGGAGTTAAAGTCCCCCCGACTATAATTTTGTGGACATGGAGGGGGCGAGTTTTGTGAAAATAGTATACAGGTTACCCCCCTCGCATAGGAGGAATATGTGGCATGAAACCCCTGTTTAACCCATGCCCGCTTAAGAGTCAGGATATTACTGCCCATGAGGTGAGTTTGTTGCAAAAACAGAATGTGAGGTATATGAGACTGCAGAAACTTAAACAGAGATCTTTTCACTTTGTCGTTCAGTCCCCTGATATTCCAAGAGATCAACTTCAGATCTGTACCCATTTAAAATAGATAAAATGTGGTAACATTAGGAGCACAGCAGGCCCATACCCAACAATGTCCAGCCCAGAAGCCAGGGGGAGAGGTAGTCCAGATGATGCAGTCATCTGGGTATCCTGAGGGGAATAAAAAAAAAGACATAGTCCAGCAAGAAAAACAGTGTAAGAAATCAGGGTAAACTTGGTAACCGATTAAAGGTATATGTAACTCTCTACTGCCTGACATAACCCCAACTGTCGTCAAAGCAGTTTCAATCCCAAAACTTGATAGTAGAAAACACCTACTTGAGGCTCAGAGTTCCAGGGGGATTCCCAGCTCGTGTGAAACCTGTAACAGTAGGCGAGATTGAAGGGACATGTGTCCCGTCACGGTAAGAGGGACCGGCAGTAGTTCCTCCAGGTAGATGGAGAGCACCAGGTCTTCCACTTCTTAGAAAACTAACAAACCGTGGGGATCAAGTGTGAATTATGTGTCGAGGTACCTTTGAGGTGGCTCCGGTGTTTAAAGGAAGTTTAGCAGGATAGAGCAGGCAAGGATGTGGGAAATATTTGCGGGGAGAGTCCTTCAATGCAGGGTGATCAGCCAGTCGTCAACATCCGCTGGGTTGTCAAACAACTGGATTGCTCCATCGTGCTGGACCCGCAGGCGGCTGGGGTAGAGCATGCTGTATTTTATGTTCTTATCTCGGAGCCCTCTACAAACATCGCTGAAGTTTTTTCTTCCGCTGCAAGTCATCCGAGAAGTCAGGGAAAAGAATACTGGAGGTGTTGCCATATTTGAGTGTGGGATGTTTGCAGGCTTCAGAGAGAATCATGTCCCTATCCCGATAGTTAAGGAAGCGGACCAGGAAAGGCCTGGGAAGGTTCCCTGGGATGGCACAGCCTATGGGCACCCGATGGACCCTTTCAACCAAGTAGGTGGGAGGGACATCTGTAAGGCCCTGGAGATTTTTAAAGAACTCATCCACAAATTCAGCAGGGCGATCGCCGTCCTCTCTCTCTGGCAGCCCCAGGACTCTGATATTGTTGCGCCTGAGGTGGTTTTCAGCGTCGTCTGACTTTGCGACAATAGACTGTACCTTGCGCTGCAATTTGACAATGGAGGTGGCGTGGGTGACTGTGAGATCTTCGGTAGCTGATATTCTGAACTCAGTTTCGGTCATTCTCCCCTCTATTTTGTCGAGGTCATTCTTATAAAATTACACTCCTCTGTAAGATGGTCGATGCGCACCAGCAGTGAGGTCCCGCTCTGCTCGTTTGCAGCAAGGACCATATGATTTATACATATTTATACATATTTCACTGGTTTGCTCATTTAGCGCTACACTTTCACCTTCATCACTTTTTGAATTTTGTCACATTCCTGTGTAGCTGTTCATTTTTTTTGTTTAAATTTTTTGGGTAAGCGCAATAATTTTCTTTATCCAGGTGGAAGGGCAAGCGGGATGACGAAGGGGAGTCCCTTACATCGAAGCCAGGCCAGGATTGGCTCGCTCCTGGAGGGTACAGGCCAGCAAGAGGGTGGCGGCCGCGGGTGTGCAGGATCTGTGGCACCATGGATGTTCACGGCAGAACCTCTGCTCAATACAGGTTCAGAATCGGCAGGGGATGGGGAGGAACAGGCAGGCAATCAGTTTTTTTTTGGGCAGTTAGGTGCTTGAATGGTTAAGGATTGATTACAGGATTCAGGGAGCTCCTCACAAACATGTCTGCCTCCGCTCCAATCCGGACACGCCCCCGAAAGATCCACTTTAAAAGGGAAGTTTAGACAAAAACATTTTTGGCTGTTCTCTTTTGGGTCACAGGAGCACATTTGCCATTGTACTCCTGTGACCCAGAGCCAGCTGATAGCAGGTTATTGCCGACTATCAACTGATAGGGAGAAGCTGTGCCAGGCTGGGGAAGGGCCCCCACAATATTGCTGGGACCAATCTGGCTTCCTGATTGATAGCTGGCTTGGTTTTACTCAACGACCAGCACTGTTTGCTGCTGTCAACTGACCAAGAGCTGACTGAACATCGGTCAGGTGCATCGGTCAGGTGACTGCCCATCTTCCGGCCTTGGGCCCCTTTCACATGTGCACAGCTGTGTCAGGCAGCAAAAACAGGTGGTTGAGATGTGTTTTTAAATCACCTCAGCCGCCTGTCAAAACTAGACAATGACCACTGGAAAGGCCCATACTCATTGCTGCAGCTGGGAAGTTGTGCTTTGCAGTGTGGCAAAAAAAAAAAAAAAAAAAAAGGGGGATGTGTCATATTTGGCAGGTGATACCTGCCACTTCATCAGTAGAGGTAAATGGGTCCCAACCAGTGGCGGCCGGTCCATAAGGGGCACCGTCCCCCTAGGTTGAATGCGGGCGCCAAACTAATGCCTTTCTATGAGGTCTGTCTTTTTTTTTTTTTTCAAGCACAGGATTAGAGCCTGGGGCTCTAATTGGCTTGAAAAAGGTTGTGCTTGGGGCGCAATGCCCTCCCACTTGTGATACTAGTGAATCAATATTCACTATCGGTTTTCGGCTTCTCGTCCCGGCCAATCTGCACAGGAGGTGGATCTGAAGAAGTCTGGGTTAGCCAGGAGGAGACCGCTGGAGGGGTGAGTGCAGATCTGGGGGGGGGGGGGGGGTTGTTTGCCGCCACTGGATGCAGTGTGGTGAGGAAAGATTTTGGTGCGAAATCCCTTTTTATGTCGGAAATGCAGGATGCGGCATATTTCCTACCAACTGCAGGTTAGCTGCTGATGACAATTAGAGATGGGCTCAGGGTGTTCGAAATCCCACATGCCTGATCCCGCCAGGAAGCTGACACTGCACAAGGCTTATCACAGGCAGTGAGACAGCAGCTAGGCCTATGTGAGAGGCCTTAGATTCTTAGAAGCAGCATGGGACAGTTGCAGTGTCACACCGATGGTACAGAGTATGTGTTTGTTTGTTACAAAACTCTGTAATACTGTAAGTTCACTTTCCCCTCCTGAGCACTTCTATCACCAGACCTACAACATACACAATTGAGTTACACGCAGTACTGCTTATCACCAGCAGAGGGGTAACGGCTCATAGTCTATCTCAGCTACAAAGCCTCTGCTCGCCCCCTATACAGCCTCTGAGTGTACCCCTTGTAGACCCGACCTAATACAGAGAACCCACAACACGGAACAGCCGCTGTAATGCCAATTCGCGCCCGTGGCCATGTACGGTCCAAAATACTGCCCCATAACAGCAGCACGTCACGCTATACGTGACGCCCCCCGCCGGACGTGACGCACAACGTCCAGGCTCCTAGTTGCGCCATCCTCCCGCGTTCTTCTCAGTGTCGCAGCGTTCTAAGTGGTTGGGGGAGCGACGAGCCACCGGAAGTCTTGCGCAATCCGAGCCCCCACCAGGGTCAGGCAGCTACCAATCAACTTCGGGGATCCCTGTCTGTAGGCGTGGTCATTTCTCCCAGCTCGAGGCTTTCTTGTTACCGGCATTCCGCCCTGACGAACGGCTGTAGAGTGCGCTAGTCTTGTGTGAGCGGCGAGCTTCGGTGTGAGGAACGCTTCCCTAGTCCGGGAGGAGCCGTGTCCATAAGTCACCCCCCTCCTCCTTCCCCGTACACTCCGACACAGGCGGGCGAGAGGCCCCGGCGCTCCCATCATGGCTGACAACGACAAGCTGGACAACCAGCGGCTGAAGAACTTCAAGAACAAAGGGCGCGACTTAGAGGTAGACCTCCTTCCCTTCCCCCCACTCTCTGTTCTGGGCCCGGCTCCGACACACCGGCACGCGCAAGGCCGGCCCCAAGCGCTTCCTGGGCCCAGCTGTGACGTCGCTGAGCCTGGGCCTGCCGCTGCTCGAGTTCTGGGAGGCCGATCCCCTTCACACCAGGGCGGATCCCGCTTCTCCATCCACCTGGATGGTTAGTGTGGGGTGCGGCTGTCCTGTACTACCAGACCCCCCTCCCCACTTATGGAGGCAGGTGCAGCACAGGAGCTCACCCTCTAGACCAGCGTTTCTCAACTCCAGTCCTCAAGGCGCCCCAACAGGTCATGTTTTCAGGCATTCCATTATTTTGCACAGGTGATTTGATCAGTTTGACTGCCTTAGTAATTACTACAGCCATTTCGTCTGAGGGAAATCCTGAAAACATGACCTGTTGGGGCGCCTTGAGGACTGCAGTTGAGAAACACTGGTCTATAGAACCACCTGGGGCCCATCGCATCTAGTGCTATTATTTTGGCTAAGGGTGGGGAATGTGTTTAAACCCCAGGTGAGGTGTTTTCTTATATTGGGCCATAGGGAGGAGCTTTCCCTTCACTTCCTGTTGTAAAGACACAACAGGAAGTGAGAGATCTCTCCAATTTGAAGGAAGCTTAGTAGTTGTAACAAGATATTGAACGTTTGCATACAGATGTTTGGTAGATTTCCTTCCATTGTAGTGTTTTTGTGCTAATCTTTTTGCCACACTATGGGCCGTGTGCTAACTGATAATAGGATAGTGTAGATAAGTGGACTCTGAGTTTGAAATTATTTCATTCTGAGGGCTGGTTCACACCATATGCATTCCAGTGTTTTTTATTTTTTTTTTTTCATTGAAAACTCATAGAAAGTAAGTTATGTGGTTCTAATGGCATAGATCACACCAGTGCTTGCAGTTCCAGAAAAAAAAAGCAGAACGTGCTGCATTTTTCCTGCACAGAACTACTTGACAAAAAATGCACTGGACCCCAGTACAGTGGGGGGAAACATCTGGAATGCCCCCGGAAACTCACCAAAAACACGCATGCCGAAACTCATCCGGACGGGATCTAGTGGACATTTTTGTTATGAACTAGCCCTTTTCCTGCATCAAAAACGCATGGATAGTAGGGTATATGGTTTTCAAAGGCATAGTTCACACCAGTGCAGTCAGTTCCAGTGC
Organism: Lithobates sylvaticus; assembly: GCA_028564925.1. Taxonomy (NCBI): domain Eukaryota; kingdom Metazoa; phylum Chordata; class Amphibia; order Anura; family Ranidae; genus Lithobates; species Lithobates sylvaticus. The sequence goes on from CM053028.1 coordinate 392,343,687, forward strand.
GTTCCAGAAAAAAATAGAATATGCAGCATTTTTTTTTTTTTTCTGCCCTGAACCTTTACTGGAATGCGGTTAAACGCACCAAAAATGCCCTGGAACACACATGACCCTACATGAGAGAGGGGGGAAAAAGATGCACCAGAGCGCAACAAAAACAAACGTGTCAAAAATGCGCATGCAGCAAAGCATCCGGACTGCCTTTCTATGATGTAAACTGGCCCTCAAACAGTAAAGCTGGCCATAAACGGAGTTATTTTATTTTTTAGCTATTGGCATGGATTCAAACCTCCTAGATACCGTATTTGCCGGTGTAGGTTTTTTTTTTCCCCTGTACTTACCGTGTAAGATGACCCCCCCCCTCCGACGCTTCTTATCGCTTCCTGCTTTTGCTGGAGCCAATCACGGCGAGCAATGTATTCTATTAATGAATACAAAGCCTGCTTGGATTGGCAGAGGCAGTAACATCATCAGCCCGCGCCTCTGACTCTCAAAGCCAATCTGAGCAGGCTACAGAGTAGCCTGCTCGGATTGGCAGAGGTTGTTACTCCAATCTGAGCAGGCTCTGTGTTCATTTGAATACATCGCTCACCGGGATTGGCTCAGCAGTATATACTGTATGTTGCCGAAGCTACATACAGTAATACCTAACACCCAGCAGGCATCCGAGGGGCTGACCCAGCGTATAAGATGACCCCCCTGCTTTTTGACTTTTTTTTTTAGTGTAAAAGGTCGTCTTATACGCCGGAAAATACGGTATACAGCGATGCCCACTGTTAGAATACCTGGAAGTGACTGCAACCACTGTGGGCTCACTGATTTTTATTTTTTATGGGCTCCTGAAAGTCGTTTATGTACACTGAAAAAGCTACTTCTCTTGAGTGGCAATACACTGATTGAAATTCATCCAGTTCCCCTGCTGTATAGTCTATAATATTGGGCTATATTTTCTCTATACACCAGCAGTTCTGGATGTGGATCTGACCAGTGGGGCATAAAGGAATTATTTACATGGCTCCACCCACTGTCTTGAAATAATCTTGAAATAATTCTCTTAGTTTGGAATATAGGATGGACAGACGTGTGAACACCTTCAGTTTTAGGAAGGATTTACTGTGCTATGTACGGATTTCTTTGGAATACTTTTTGATTCCCTTAGTCCCTTCTCACCCCAACCTGTGTGTAGCTACTACTGATGGCATGCTTGCTTTTACTTGCCTTGAAATCCTTTTTTTTTTTTTCTTGCTAGGGCATGGGTTAGTGCAACTTTTAGTCCTGAAATGCAAATGCCATTTTAAAACATAACTCGGTGGCGATCTGAGCCAGAAGTGGGAGCAGAAACCTGTCAACCAGGTACCTGACCCCCCCCCCCCCCCAAAAAAAAAGTGCCAAATGTTGAGGGTGCAGACAAGCAGAGCTTACCCCTTTGGTTGGCACTCCACTTTAAAAGAAACCAAAAGCAAAGACAATGTAAAAAGGAGCCCACCTGCTGGCTCAATAGGAGAATGCAAAATATTATTTTGCAAGATTTTATTTCCCTGTTGAATACAAACTCCAGTTTGCATTAGCTTTAGGTGTACTAAGCTAGGAACTGAAGCTTGGATATCTCGCCAATAGAGAGATTTAAATGTTCATTGAAACACCATGACATTGTGAGAAACTCATGTTTCAGGATCACAGCGTCCCCCTTGTCATGGTAGTGTTCCACTCTATCTTTACAAAGGGGTCCACTGAACTTTTTAAAGTGGAACTGACATTTAAAAAAAAAGTCTCTATTGTCCATGCATTTTAGCAGCATGGGTGCCTACAGGAGAAATGAACGCACAGGCACATAAAAACTGAAGGCATGCCCTTTTTAAAACGATAGGCCCTCACACCTTGTCAGTGAAAATAAAAGCTAACATAAGTCTGGTTAAAAAAAAAAAAAACATTGCCTCCCCCATCCTCAGTCATACCATCTATTAAAAAAAAAAAAATCTTTTTTTTTTTTCTTAGCGGCTTCAGTGTGGTCAAGTGATTGAGAAGCTGCAGGGAGTGCTTGACAATGGGACTGAATTTATGGTGCCGTGGCATTACCTGCTGGCTTCTATTGCCAAGCCTGACGAAGGAGCACGCATGCTCTGAACGCGAGCATCGCCCGCTGATCCTGTGACCCGGAAGTGATGCAGTTGATTCTCGCCGTAGCAGCCCGGAAGCGCTGTGAGCCAGCAGTATGGCCGGATTGCGGCTAGATTAGACCACCACAGCCAGTGACGCCCAGCTTCACCCGGAGACAGAACGGATGAACACAGTATATAATACTGGATAATCGTGCCCGTTTTTATGCTCATCTTTTATCCATTTAACTACTAACCTGCTACACTTGGAAGGCACTGTTCTTATCTTTCCTGGCATCCATTGCCGCCTGTTGTCAACGCTCCCTCCCATCTCCTTTATCAAATCTCAGATTCTCAATTATGTGACTGCACTGAAGCAGATTTAATGTTATTTTTACACTAGTCTCTTAAAAAAAGGTATGCAGAGGTAGGGAGGTATTTTTTTCTTCTTTTTTTTTTTTTTTTAAGACTATGACTTGCCTTTGCTGCCACTTTTAATGAGAAACTCCTGCCCCCCTGCCATGAAAATGAAGACAGCAGCTACAAATACTGTAGCTGCTGACTTTAAATATTAGGGCACTTACCTGTTCAGGCATCCAGCAGTGTCCTCACCTGAGCCAATTCTTAAATCGGTTATCGGGACCTGGTGCTTCAGATCTGGTTTCCTACTGCACATGCGCAACACACGCTGCACTTTGTGAATGGCATGCAATCTCCTGGAACCTGTGAAGTGTCCCAGAAGGCTGTGGGGGAAGGAGGGGCGAACTTGCGGCTCAGTTTGCTGCGGTGAACTGAGCAAGAAGTGGGAGCAGGCACCCGCGCCCCCTCCCCACCAAAAAGGTGCCAAATGTGGCAGCGATTGGGGGGTGGCAGCAAATGGATCGTCCCATTTTGGGTAGAGCTCTGCTTTATTCTTGGCATCCTCAGGATAATATCTTCATCTCTGCTAGATTTTGTCACTTGATTTTGGATACAATGGTCCAGGTTTGCACTAGATTTCCATACTGGAAATGCAATGGTCTTGCACTCTGTGGTGGCAACCCTGTCAATGTTCCATCTGCAGAAAATCTAAAAGTGTGTATGGGGCTCAAGGTGTTTCCTTGAGTGTCCAGACCCAAGCTTGTGGCATGGTGTGTGTGTTTGTGTGTGCAGTTACAATGGCCATTCTGGGAATTCACTGTGTACTGTGGCTACATCATATGCAGTATTACTGGAGCGGACAGCTACTTGTTACTCCTAGCCATTTCCGTATAGCAGACTGGGTCTTCTTTCTTCTTCCCCCTGCATTGTAGGTATTCTCTCTTGATGCAGTGCATGCTTGCTAATGACCGTTGCAGTCTAACTTACATTTTTTAGAGGTGCGTGCTCACACTCCCTCTGCTACTTTTCAACATTAAGAACTTGCCCGCACAGCTGGTGCTTCTTCCCGTGCTGTGCAGAATTTGAAGTGTCCGAGGCAGCTGTCGGGACACAAATGGCTGCTTTTTCTCTTCTTTGCAGTATAGTTGTTGTAAATACCATTTCATAAAATCGTGATTCTTATCCAGAATCATGCAGCTTCGCTGTCCTATCTGGAGGTGTCCAAGTTTTTATAGCCTTTCCACTACTACTACCGTTGCCTGCAGTGGCAAATAACGCAAAGTCTCTTCTGCTTAACCCTTTGTACATTGTTCTCATCCATTAGTATTCCTTGGGGGTTGGTAGCTCCTTTTTTATTAAAGTGAATGTTACCCCAACATTTTATGTTCCTTATGCGTACGTTGTAGCGTGTACTTGTATTAAAAAGTATCCATTTAGTTTTGTATTTCTTCCTTTTGTTTGAAATACCTGGGATACTGGCCAGTCCCCCTGCTTTCCGTTATAAAATTGACCATGCTAGGCATAGCAGCATATCCATCCCAGCATAGTCCGTTTTTTTTTTTTGGCTGTACTGGGAGCAGTTAGCACCTGTCTTGGCCTCTGGCAGAACAGGCAAACACGCTCCCATGCACAGCTTTTCACTGGGAACATCTGTGTATTGTTTCTCTCTGCCTCCTGCTGACATGTCGTCCTGTCATTGTTTGCAATGTATGTAGGTAGGGCTGCACTGATACCAGTTTATCGGCGAGCACGAGTACCTATGCTTTCAGTCAAGTACTCGCCGGTACCAATACTTTGCCGTGCGATTTGCGTCAATGCAAAATGGGCAAATAGCACGGCATAGAATTGCATGGAATTTGAACAGGAATGTGGTGCAAATCCTGTCAATCGCATTCGATTTTTCAATGCAGGTCAGAAAAAAGGCAACCCTTCTCATCCTCTTTGTACATATCTGCATAGTGTCCCGGTCCCACCGATGATAAAAAATCATCATGGCCGCTGGAGAAGTTCCGGGACCCCTGTGGGTATAGGGCGGAAGTGATGTCAGCTTGGGGGGTGGACTGCCAATTCATCTCCTCCAGCTGCTGTGATTTTTCTATCATCGACGGGACCGGGACACTATGCAGATTTAGCATTTGACCAGATATGTACAGTCAGGTCCATAAATATTGGGACATCGACACAATTCTAATTTTTGGCTCTATACACCACCACAATGAATTTGAGCCAACAGTTGGCCAGATCAAGAACACTCTCCAGGAGGTATGTGTATGTGTGTCAAAGTCAACAATCAAGAGAAGACTTCACCAGTGAATACAGAGGGTTCACTACAAGATGTAAACCATTGGTGAGTCTCAAACGGGAAGGCCAGATTAGAGTTTGACAGATCTAAAAAAGCCTTCACAGTTCTGGAACAGCATCCTATGGACAGATGAGACCAAGATCAACTTGTACCAGAGTGATGGGAAGTGAACAGTATGGAGAAGAAAAGGAACTGCTCATGATCCAAAGCATACCACCTCATCAGTGAAGCATGGTGGTGGTAGTGTCATGGCGTGGGCATGTATGGCTGGCAATGGAACTGGTTTTCTTGTATTTATTGATGATGTGACTGCTGACAAAAGCAACAGGATGAAGTGTTTCAGGCAATATTATCTGCTCATAGTCAGCAAAATGCTTCAGAACTCATTGGACGGTGCTTCACAGTGCAGATGGACAATGACCTGAAGCATACTGCAAAAGCAACCAAAGAGTTTAAGGGAAAGAAGTGGAATGTTATGCAATGGCCAAGTTAATCACCTGACCTGAATCCGATTTGAGCATGCATTTCACTAGCTGAAGACAAAACTGAAGGGAAAATGCCCCAAGAACAAGCAGGAACTGAACAGTTGCAGTAGAGGCCTGGCAGAGCATCACCAGGGATGAAATCCAGCGTCTTGTAATGTCTATGCGTTCCAGACTTCAGGCTGTAATTGACTGCAAAGGATTTGCAACCAAATATTAAAAAGTGAAAGATGGATGATTGTTAATCTGTCCCATTACTTTTGGTCCCTTAAAAAATGGGAGGCACATATACAAACTGTTGTAATTCCTACACCGTTCACCTGATTTAGATGTAAATGCCCTCAAATTAAAGCTGAAATTCTGCAGTTAAAGTACACCTTTGTTTCATTTCAAATCCAATGTGGTAGTGTATAGAGCCAAAAAGATTAGAATTGTCGATGTCCCAATGTTTATGGACATGACTACTTAATGTGAGTTATAACATTTTTAATAAACTGCCCACTAGATGATGCTTCCCTTTCTATTCACACGAGTGGTGGGGAAATTGCAATGCGATTCAGCCAGGAATTGCACCACTTTCCTGTTTAAAATCGTATGCGATTTGCGTCCATTCTGTATTGACACAAATCACGCTGCAAAGTATTGGTTTCGGTATCCGGAGCATTTTCATGAGTATTGGCACTAATACCGGTATCGATGCATTCCTATGTGTAGGGTGAGGATTGTCAGGAAAAGACTGCATCTTGTACTTCTAGAATGACTTTTCAAACTTGGAATCTGAAACTAATTCTGCATCTACTATCAGGTTTTCCTCCCCATCTCAGTAATGCCTAGTACACACAATGAGTAAATCGGATGAAAAATACAGTTTTCGAAGTGATTGTCTGATCGTTGGTACACAGGTTTAGATCAAATAATTTAGCATGAACTGTCGTGAAGGAACAAGCACCAAAAAATTTCTCGTAAGAACAGAATGAACAACTTTCATTTTAATTGACAGTATTTGCCCATAAAAAAAAAAATCGAGTGACCAAGACCGCGCATGCGCGGAAAAACTAAATACATTCTGTTGCATCATCATGGGAAGTTGTATTCTGTCTTCCGATAATTTTTGTAACGCTAGTAACCTATTAGTTTTAGATGAGACTAGCATGCAAACAATAATTTATCCGATTTATTCTCATGTGTACCAGGCTTAAGGCTATTTGTTTTCTTCTCTGGAGGGGTTAATGTCTTAGACATGCTTGTATGGGTAAAAAGGTCTCTTTCCCTAGCAGAGTCCAACACGGATGCTTAATATTTCTGAGTCAGTCGAAGATTCTCTAGAAGGAGTATTAAACGCTGTGTCTCCCTTTCCAGGACGAGAGACCCCACCAGTTTTCAGTCAGTCTGTCTCAGAGCACCAGAAGAAATGGGTTTCCTCCCCTTTTTTTTTTTTTTTTTTTTTTTTATTTATTTTTTTCCAGCATGGGGCTAAGAGCTGGATCATCAGATGGACCTTCTTTAAAGAGGTTCTCCAGGCTCCTTCAGAAAAAAATAAGTTGGCAGCTAAAAACACTGTAGCTGCTGACTTTTAATATAAGGGCATTTACCTGTCCCAAGAATCCAGTGGTGTCCTCACCCGAGCCGATTTTTTTTTTTTTTTTTCAATCGACTATCGAGTGCTGGCAACGGCATCTAGACTAAGGGAAACTGGCAGTGAAGCGCTGTCTTCTCAGCCTGTTTCCTATTGCACATGCGTGAAGAGCACCGCACTTTGTGTATGGGCTGGCTGTGGGGGAAGGAGGGGGGGGGGGGGGCTGAACTTCCGGCGGCCCCCCCAAAAAAGTGGCAAATGTGACTGGGGGGGGCAGACAAGTGGAGCTTCCCCCTTCTTTTTTGGTTGGAGCTCTGCTTTAACCGCTTCCCGACCAGCGCACGACGATGTACGCCGACAGAATGGCATGGACAGGCATAAGGGCTGACGGGTATGTCCCCTTTAAGATGCCGCCACGCAATCGAGCGCCTGCGGCGGCACGCGCTCGCGTAGGTCGGGACCCCCGTGAGGCCGGTCGCGGGTTCGATCGAGTCCGCGGGGATACCCGCGATCATGTCACAGGAAGGCTGAGGGGGAGATGCGTAAAACGCCATCTCCCCGTTCTGCCTAGCAACGCCGATCTCTGCTCCCTGTGATTGGAGCAGAGATCAGCATTCACTAGCTGACAGCCACACCCCCTCCCAGTTAGAAACACGCCTCTAGGAACATGTAACCCCTACACTGCCACCTAGTGGTTAACCCCTTCACTGCCAGTGTCATTTACACAGGAATCAATGCATTTAAATGGCACTGATCGCTGTATAAATGCCAATGGTCCCAAAAATGTGTCAATGTCCAATGTTTCTGCCATAATGTCAGTCACAATAAAAAAATCACTGATCGCCGCAATTACTAGTAAAAAAAAAAAAATTAATAAAAATTCTATAAAACTATCCCCTATTTTGTAAATGCTATAACTTTTGCGCAAGCCAATCACTTATTGCGATTTTTATTTTTTTAACAAAAATATGTAGAATAATACGTATCGGCCTAAACTGAGGAAAAAACATGTTTTTTATATATTTTTGGGGGATATTTATTATAGCATAAAGTAAAAAATGCTTTTTATTTTTTTCAAAATTGTCGCTTTTTTTGTTTATAGCGCAACAAATAAAAACCGCAGGGGCAATCAAATACCACCAAAAGAAAGCTCTATTTGGGGGGGGGAGGATGTCAATTTTTGTTTGGGAGCCACGTCGCACGACCACGCAATTGTCAGTTAAAGCGACGCAGTGCCGAATCGCAAAAGTGGTCTGGTCTTAAGCCAGCAAAATGGTCCGGTCTGCAAGTGGTTAAGCTATTTTATTGCTACTGTGAGAGGCCACTATCAGTTTGTGGCACTTTTCAGCCTTGCCCGCGAGAGTATTCACAAAAGTCATTGCACAGGTTCTGGGCATTATGTTGCTTCGCAAACAGACATTAGACTTCATTATGTCAATAACGCTGTGGACTTTGAATAAGATGACTGATGTTCACGATCCATCCAGTCAGCTCACTTTTGAATGTGGGCCTTCTCCTGGATATCTTTTTAAGCCAGTGTCTTCACACCCCAGGAGAATTGGATGAACCTGTATGGTCAGGTTCGACAACTTCAATCCTATTCGGTCTTCCTGGCAGAGCTGGAATTGATAGTGTCCACCTTTTTGTGAGTTCTTGCTCAGTTTTACTTTTAAACTGGATTTTCTCCTAATGTTGGGCAAGTCCAAAATGTTTCTGATTGTCTGGTTGCATGCTCCAAGACCCATACCAAGATGTCTTGTGGTAGCGCTTTTTCATTCATTAACATTAGAAGATTGTCAGGATGAATGCCATCCTTCTTCTGGGTTGGTCAGAGTTCTGGACCTTCTGTTTGTACAGGGTTGTTTTGTCTCCAAAGGGAGCCAAACTTCAGACAACATCCTGGTGTTGAGCAATTTTGTTTATCATTGCTTTATTAGTCCCTTTTGATGACTGTTCATGTGGTTCAGGTTCAGTCGGACAATACTACAGCTGGATAGCTTTGTCTCCACGACGGAATTGACAATGCTGCTGTCCAAGGGTGGTTTTGCTGCTCCTCCATACAGAGTAATGCCACCCTAACCAGGAAGTGTTACTGGTTGAATCACCAGGTGAAAATAAAGGGGGTGGGGTGCCTAAAAAAAAAAAAAAAAAAAAAAAAAAAAAAAAAATTCAGCCACTACATCTAAGAATTGGTGATCTATATATAGTTTTTTTTTTTGGATTGAATACGGCTTTAATACCTAAACTGTGACAAGTACACACTTGTCACCTTGTTTCCCATTCATATAAGACAGAACCAGCCTGCTTTGTACTGGTTGCTTGCATAAAGGTCTCTTCTATTTGATGTGTATATGGATGAATGCATGTGTTGTGTAGCACTGTCTTGTGTTCACATTACTAATTTTTCTTGCTGAGGAAACATGTATATGTTGGCTATTTTAAAAGCGAGCTATTATAATGTTTTGCTATGCAGCATTATCTTATTTCAAAGTCTGTCTAAATTTATACTGCACACTCATGCCTCCTGTTACTGGCTTCTGTTGTAGGACACTGTGTACTTGGGGACAGTGGCTTATGTCCAGTGCATTTGGATGCAGAAATCAAGTGATCCTTCCAAATTAAAATTATTTTATTTCAATGAAAGGCTCCTGGCTAAGTGAAGTAGATACAATGAGGCTGAGTGAAGATTCACTTTATCCAATTGTGAAGAAAAGCAAAATGCTTTTATTTGTCTGCCCACAATTATGTAATAAGTTTAACACCAATACAATTTGAATGAAGATTCCCAACTCCTTTTTAGTAAATCGGCCTCAGTACCTTAACCACTTGCCTACAGGGCACTTTCACCCCCTTCCTGCCCATGCCAATTTTCAGCGCGTCATATTTTGAATGACAATTGCGCGGTCATGCTACACTGTAACCATGTGAAATTTTTATAATTTTCTTCACACAAATAGCGCTTTCTTTTAGTGGTATTTAATTACTGCTGTTTTTTGTAAAAAAAAAAAAAAAAAAATTAACATTTTGAAGGAAAAGTTTTTTTTTTTCTTAGTTTTGTCAGTAAATTTTGTAAATAAGTAATTGTTCTCCTTCACTGATGGGCGCTGATGAAGTGGCATTTATAGGCACTGAAATTAAAAAAATCAATATATGGTGTTGCGCTCCAAAATAGCACCAAAGTGCTAAGGGTCAAAACAACCCTATAAATTCAATTGACAATAATACCTGAATAAAAATTATGTGCTAACATTGATAAACGTGCTAACATGAATAAAGTGCATATGTGCCGTAGATAAATTGCACAAAACCCCCTACTGATGAGAATAAATAGAATCCACTGTGCTATGTATAAAGCATACAGTGCAAAATGAGCATCCATGTGGTTAAACACTTCTATCCGAATGAGGGTGCATACATGGGTGCAATAGTAAAAAAAAATTATATATCAAGTCCGTGAATGCACCCAGTGCAAAAAAATTGAAAACCAAAAAATATTAACTATAAAAAAAACAATTCCGTGAAGAATAAAACTGAGTGGCTTGAATAATTGACTGGGTGTCTTCAAAGTGCCCGCAAACACCAGGTGCAATGGCTCCTTACCTTACTGCTGTAGGAAGGATCACTCTGCCATACCCAGCCAGCCATGCTCTGCCATACTCAGCCAATATTACAGTGGGGACTATATGGTGGTGGAATTTTCAGGTTTTTGCAAATTCAATTATTTGCTGATCCAAAAATGATCCGATCCGTGAGTTTTTTGATCCGTTGCACCCCTAGCAGTTTGTCTCGAACAAGAGATCCTCTGGCAATTGGAGCAGATGCTCTGATAGTTCTATGGAGCCAGTACTACCTGGTTTATGCTTTCCCTCCGATCCCTCTCCTTACACATTTGTTGTGCAGGATTCAGAGAGGGGGTTCCAGTTATTCTGGTGGCACCAGCCTGACCCAGAAGGCCCTGGAGATTGTGAGACTGACGATGGACGTGCCATGGACGCTTTCATGTCCCCCCGATCTACTGTCTCAAGGTCCTATATTCCACCCCTATTTAGTCTCTAAATTTGACGGCATGGCTATTGAAGCCAGGGTGTTTTTAAAGGACCGTGATGTCTACTCTAGTGAATGCTAAGCCAGATAATGGCCTCCTCCTGAAATATGCGATTGGGGGAATTCTCTTTTCTACAGTCTATGGAAATCAAGTTAGCTTTGAGTACAATGGGAGATCAGGTTTCGGCCCTATCTGTATTCTTTCAAAGGCCTTTAGCCTCCCATTCACTGATCCGAACCTTTATGCAAGGAGCAACTCGCTTCCTTTCCCCATTAGGTCACCTATGTGTCCTTGGGACTTGAACTTGGTGCTGTCTGTGTTACAGAAACAACCATTTGAACTCATTAAGGAAATTCCATTAGACTTGCTGTCACACAAGCTAGCCTTTCTGGTGGCTATCGCCTCGGCTAGAAGGGTGTCGAGTTGGCCCTTTCATGCAGGGATCCTTCACCATGACAGTCGTGTTACGGACCTGTTCTATCCTTTTTTCCAAAGGTGGTGTCGGCCTTTCATTTAAATCAGGACAGTATTTTGCCTCCCCCTCTCAGCCTCATTCGGCGGAAGAGAGATGACTGCATTCTTTGGACGTTGTCCGGGCAGTCAAGGTTTATCTGTCTAGATCTGAGGATCAGATTTTTTTTTTTGGTTTAAAAAAAAAAAAGCCCAAGAAGGGGAAGACGGCTTCAATTGGGTCCGTCAATTGGTCATTCAGGCCTATGGTCTGAAACATAAGGCTCCTCCCTTTTAGGATGAGAGCTAATTCGACCAGGGGTGTAGGAACCTCCTGGGCTTTTCGCCATCAGGTATCTGTGGCTCAGATTTGTAAGGCTGCTACCTGGTCTTCAGTCCATACATTCACAAAAGTTTTATCAAGTGGATGTTTGAGCAGCCGAGGATTCGGCTTTCAGCCGCAGTGTACTGCGGGCTGCCGTATAAGTTCTGATGGCTATTGTTTGCAGGGTGTCTCCCTCCCCTCAAGGCTATTGCTCTGGGACATCCCAGCAGGTAATGAATATTGGCCTGACTGTTCCAAGATGTATGAAAATAAAAATAGGATTTCTATGTCATACTTGCCTGTAAAAATACTTTTGAGTACATCATGGGACACAGAGATCCCTCCCCTATTTTTTGAGGATTTGGTGCTTGCTACAAAACTTAAGTACTTCCTGTATGGGAGGGGTATATAGGGGATCACTTCCAGTCTGAAGACCTTTGGTCTACCAGTGTCCATTCACCTATTGATGGTGTATAACCCAGCAGGTAATGAATATTAGCCTGACTCTGTGTCCCATGATGTAATCTAAGAAAAGGATTTTACAGGTAAGTATGACCTAAAAAAATTCTATTTTCAGCCCTTTAGTGCCTTAACGCTTCAGTGTGAAAGGAGCCTTATTGACACCTTTTTAGAGCACGAAAAGCTCAAGAAAAATGTATCCCTTTTTAAATTATATGTATGTCTTCACACTAGTCCGCTGCGCTTCCATTGTGGTGTTAAAAATCCAGCTTGGTGCATTTTTGGTCAGTTAAAAAAAGCACAAATGCGCCTCCCAGTTCAAATACACTGAAAATGCAGCAAGAACGCATCATTAATGCACCCGTTACGTTTTTTTTTTTTGGGGGGGGGTTTTAAAGTCACATGGCCAAAAAAACCCACCATAAGCACAGATATTTGTGGTAAAATCAGTGAATTTGCAGCAGAAACTTATTTCTCTTATCGGAATTCTGCTAACACAATTTCCAGCCGAAATTTTTTGGTGCATTTCTAATTTTCAGGTTTTATCGCGGTTTGTGTCCCAATCCCCCCCCCCCCCCCCCAATTACAGATTCACTTTGTCCTTTTTACCAGTATAGTCGAAAGAAAAGCCCTGCATTTTGGGTTTACATCAGAACAGGCATAGAGGACATTTTTCAATGGGGACACTTCCAGTTCTGGTACTCTGATTCCTTCCCTTTTTGGACTGATTTTCTGTTTTGGCTTTGGAAGCTAAGGGAAATCCTTCTCGCTCTATCCAAAATTGGAACTAAGTTTTGCCTTTAGTGATGCTTTAATGACAACCTATATACACGTGTGTTGTGATAAAAGCATGTTTTACCACAATGCATAGCTGTGAATCCATTGCAAGTGAAAGGCCGGGTTAATACTTTTCCGACGTGGTGCACATTCCTCAATTCATGTTACATGCATTAGCATGCTTGATACCCTATCAAACTGGCCATGTTTGCAGGTTTTCCTTTATCTTGCACAGGAAATTCCCAAAACATGGCCTTGTTGCAATGGAACTCCCACATAGATTTGAACCGTCTATGGCCAGCCTAACTGTAGTAAGCATACATACCTATCTGAAAATGTAAGGTTTGTGCAGTTGCCCAAGAGATAAGGGTGTTTTACTGTGTATGAAATTCTATTTCTTCCTTTTTGTAACCTCCCAGGGCTCATTGCTTGCAGTGTTCCCTGTGTCTATGCAAACAGATTGTATGCTTTTACTTTTTTATAGATTCAATTTAATATATACATATTTTATTTTGCAGAGCATGAGAAGACAGAGAAATGAAGTTGTTGTGGAACTAAGAAAGGTAAACTTCATATGTACTTTGTTTTACACGTGTGTGTGTGTGTTGTGTTTTTAAACCCAGATCTTTGCATATAAATTGATGTGTTAACCATCTGACGAGTAAGTAGCAAGCATTCAACCCTTTAGTTATGCCTTTAACCACTTTCCATTATATGACATGACATCCTGGTCTTTCAGTTGGGGATATCTGAATGATGCCTGGTGCAGGCATCATTCAGACAGTTTTTATTTTTTTTCCCCCGCCGGCCATTCCCTTCACAATGAGAACAATCATAGCAGCTGTTCAGCCGCTTGATCGTTCTTATAGGCGGCAAGAGGGGACGTCGCCCCCTCCTCCTGCCACCCTCTGGTGCTTCTCCTGGGTCGCCCGTACGATCGGCGACCCAGAGAAGAAATCCGCTGTAGATAGCCATAGAGATTTCCACAGGACAGATGGTCCCCGGCAATCTCTGACTCTCGGAGGCCCGGGCACGACGGCGTTATGTCCCGGCCAGTGTAAGTAAACAGAGCCCGGGACATGGCAGGAAAGCGTCGGATCGTTTTCTTTTTGACCTGATGCTTTCCAGCCTGGAGGAGAGATGTGGGGTCTTAGACCTTGCATCTCTCCAGAATGAGGACGACGGATCACGCACAATTCCAGGATGTTTACATTCCTTGTAATAGGAATTAGTGTTAAAAATATTTTTCAAAGGGAAAGTGTAAAAATAAACAATATAACATTTTTAAAAAAAAACGCCCCGTGAGCTCGCACGCAGAAGCGACCACATATGTAGGTCGCGCCTGAGTATGTAAACATTCAACCATGCTTGGGGTATCGCCGCAAACGTTGGAGTGAGAGCAACAATTCTAGCACTAGACCTCCTCTAACTCTAAGAATGTAACCTGTAAAAAAAAAAGTGTCCCCTAGTGGAGATTTTTAAGTACTGAATTTTGGCGCCATACCACAAGTGTGTGTGATTTTAATGTGACATTTTGAGGTATCTTTATTTACTCTGCCTAACATTTTTTCACATTATACTAAAAAATTGGGCTAACTTTTCTGCTAAAAAATGTATAATGTTTTGGGGGTTCTGAGTAATTTTCTAGCAAAAAGATTATTTTTACATGTAGGAGAGGAGTGATAGAATTCCCCCGGTGGGCAAGCGGTTAATAAATCTGGTTAGTATTTGCATGGGTTTGGATACTGTGGCCTGATCACTACTGGCTTTGCGCTATTTAAGCCCAGGGGTGTTTATGGTCTCAGTCTAGGGCCCTTTTTAAATAGTAAGCTTGACACATACAGGATTGGTGTAGCAGTTAATAAAATGTACAGTGTATACAGCTCCCTTCCTCAGTTGTAGTATTTAGCTTCTAAAGCTAATATACGGATTCCCTTGGCTCTCTTGAAATGATTGGTGTAATGCGGAACTACACTTAATCCTCCTTTTTTTTTTTTTTTTTTTTTTTTTTTTTTTTTTTTTCTAGTTCCCTGTTGCACTTTTTTCTTTCCCCCCAGCCCCCCCCCCCCCCCCCCCCTTTCTCCTGTACCTAACTTGGGATGTGTGAGATTGTTGGGTAAGGCGGGGAGTTTTTAACTACCTTCTGTCTTAAAAGTATGGGTTTATTTATACTTGTCTATGGGGATGCCGCATCAAGCCAATGCTGCATCTGTCCCCCGCCGTCTCTGCACTGAGAACCGATCCACGAACATTGCCGATGGCTCGGTTTTCACATATCCCAGAGGAGAGCTGCTGACTGTCAGTAAGCGTCTCTCCTCTCTGCTTCTCCACGCTCATTGGAGTGCTGAGCTGTGGAGGGGCGGGGAGCTGCCGTCTCAGCGGCTCGCTGAGACTGCCATTAATCAAGGCAGCTGGCAGGTCCACAATTGGGAAGTCGGGATGATGCGCTGCCTCGACTGATGGCAGTGACGTCAGTGGAGATCGGACTTCAGACTGCTCTCAGCTGAAAACGGGGTCACGAGTGCAAAACGAATTGCACTCCTGTGACCCAGAGGAGAAGCCCAGCCTAAAAAGCTCAGGCTTCTGTACTTTTTAAATTTTATAGGTAGGGGCAATCTCTTTTTTGTAAGCACAGCCATAGGGCATTCATTAGATCAGTTACCAGGAAGTTTGTCACTTTTTTTTGTTGATTTTTCTATACCAAAACTGCTACACCAAGGTGCTTTTCCTGCTGTGTTCTGCATCCATCGAGTGGAGGTTTTAAAGTTGCACATTTCAAAGCCGTTAACGTGACCATGTTTGTTTTTGTATAGAATAAAAGGGATGAACACTTGTTGAAAAGGAGAAATGTTCCCCAGGAAGATGTCTGTGAGGACTCTGATGTTGATGCAGAATTTAAAGTGGTAATTTCTTTTTTTTTTTAATGGCTGATTCTAATGTTCCTGTCGAGAAATGATTTGCAGGCTTGGGTGCCAGCTCTTCTTGCTATCCTGTAAAATGTCTGAATCTGTATCTTTGCATAATTAATACAAACTTCTGCAAGTTAACAGCTACAGTGCCTTGCAAAAGTATTCACCCCCCCCCCCCCCCCCCCCCCCCGGCTTCTTACCTATTGTTACATTACAGCCTTTAGTTCAATGTTTTTTTTTTAATCTGAATTATTATGTGATGAATCAGAACACACTTGTCTAAGTTGGTGAAGTAAAATTAGAAAAATGTATACATGAAACTATTTTTCATTAAAAAAAGATAATTTGACATGCGTATGTATTCACCCTCTTTGTTATGAATCCCATAGAAAGCTCTAGTGCAACCAATTAACTTCAGAAGTCACATAATTAGTGAAATGATGTCCGCCTGTGTGCAATCTAAGTGTCACATGATCTGTCATTACATATACACACCTTTTTTTTGAAAGGCCCCAGAGGCTGCAACACCTAAGCAAGAGGCACCACTAACCAAACGCTGCCATGAAGACCAAGGAACTCTCCAAACAAGTAAAGGACGATTTTAAGTCGGGGTTGGGTTATTAAAAAACAAAAACAAAAAAAAATAGAGATAGATATATATAGATATCTCTCCCCCCAAATCTTTGATCCCTAGAAGCACCATCCAATCTATCATAACCAAATGGAAAGAACATGGCACAACAGAAAACCTGCCAAGAAATGGCTGCACACCAAAGCTCATGGACTGGGCAAGGAGGGCATTAATCGGAGAGGCAGCACAGAGACCTAACGTAACTCTGGAAGAGCTGCAGATTTCCACAGCAGAGACTGGAGTATCTGTACATAGGATGACAATAAGCCGTACGCTCCATAGTTTTATTTCAGAGTGGCCAGAAGAAACCCATTACTTTCAGCAAAAAACTAAATGGCACGTTTTGAGTTTGCGAAAAGGCATGTGGGAGAATCCCAAAATGTATGGAGGAAGGTGCTCTGGTCTAATGAGACTAAAATTTAACTTTTTGGCCATCAAAGAAAATGCTATGTCTGGCGCAAACCCAACACATCACCCAAAGAACACCATGTTGGTGGCAGCATCATGCTGTGGGGATGTTTTTCAGCAGTCGGGACTGGGAAACTGGTCAGGGTTGAGGGAAAGATGGATGGTGCTAAATATAGGGATATTATTGAGCAAAACCTGTACCACTCTGTGATTTGAGGCTGGGATGGAGGTTCACCTTCCAGCAGGACAATGACCCCCCCCCCAACCACTCAAGTGTTGCTTTAGCAATGTGTTTAAGGGAAACATGTAAATGTGTTGGAATGGCCTAGTCAAAGCCCAGACCTCAATCCAAAAAAATCTGTGGTCAGACTTAAATTGCTGTTCACAACCACAAACCATCCAACTTGCTGGAGCAGTTTTGCAAGGGGGAATGGGCAAAAATCCCAGTGGTGAGATGTGGTCGCTCATGGAGACTTATCCAAAGCGACTTGGAGCTGTGATAGCCACAACAGGTGGCTCTACAAAGTATTGACTTTAGGGGGGTAAATAGTTATGCATTGACTTTTTCTGTTATTTTGTCCCATTTGTTTGCTTCACAATAAAAAAAAAAAAAAAAATCTTCCAAGTTGTAGGCATGTTCTATAAATTAAAAGATGCAAATCCTCAAACAATCCATGTTAATTCCAGGGTGTGAGGCAACAAAACATGAAAAATTACAAGGGGGGTGAATACTTTTGCAAGGCACTGTATACGGAAAGGAATGTGACTTTATACTAACTGTTAGGCTGTGCTAAAAGGCAGCGTTGCATCGACTATCGGTGTCGATACTAAGCATTTGCCTGAGTACTTGTACTCGTTTCGAATGTTCCGATACCTTTTTCGTGCAGTGTGATTTGAGTCCATTCACAATGAATGGGCTCAAATCGCATGTGATTTGAACAGGAATGCAGTCTGACCCGCCTGGGTTCACAGGAGCGGTGTGTGAAACCGCATGTGATTGGGACAGGAATTGCACCGCATTCCTGTTCAAATCGCATGCGATTTTATAATTTTTTTGCAGTGTGATTTGAGCACGTTAATTTTGTATGGGCTCAAATCGCACCGCACTAAAAAGAAAGGTATCGATAAATGGTATTGGCGTGAGTACTTGAGGAAAAGTATCAGTACCCGTACTCGCTCTGAAAAAAAAAAATCGGTGCATCCCTACCAAAAGGTGTTAAATGTTTACAGTTTTGTAGCATGGTACAATATGACTGATCAGTTTTTTCTGTTTTTCTCTTTAGCAAAACACATCTTTGGAAGCAATTGTGCAGGTAGTGTATTGCTTGTGTGGTCTTTATTTTCATTGCTTGACTTTTCTTCTTTTTTTTTTTTTTTTTTTTTTTTTTTTTTTTTTTTTTTTTTTTTTTTCTTGTATTTAACTGTCGCCTCTTGTTACAGAATGCATCTAGTGACCACCAAGGAATTCAGCTTAGTGCTGTCCAGGCTGCAAGGTAAAACCTTTGTGTACAAATCCACACTTTTCTGTAAATTACTTTTACACTTGGATTTATTTATAATGTTTTTTATTTTTTTTTTTTTTTTTTTAGGAAACTCTTGTCCAGTGATCGGAATCCACCAATTGATGATTTGATTAAATCAGGAATTTTACCAATATTGGTTCACTGTCTGGAAAGAGATGACAAGTAAGTGTGTGTGTGTGTGTGTTTGTGTGTGTGTGTGTGTTTCATAATATTTGAGCATACCTATGTTTTTAGTTGCTCATTGCCCATCTTTCTCTCTCTTCAGCCCTTCTCTCCAGTTTGAAGCTGCTTGGGCTCTAACAAACATTGCTTCAGGAACATCTGAACAAACGCAAGCAGTGGTCCAATCACGTCAGTATATATGAGTTGGATAAAAGACATGAAATTAGTGTTTGTTTTTCGCTTTGTTATCCTGTGTGAATTCCAGGCTGCTTTTAAATTGGTGTTTTAGCTTTGTTAAATCTTTACCACCTGCAGTGGCGGAACTATAGGGGTCGCTGCGATCGCCATGGCGACCGGGCCCGTTGCTGCAGGGGACCCTGGGGGCCCCCTGTACACTTCGCTAGGAGGGGCGGCTGAGAGGAGCTCCCCGATCGCCGATTCTAAACTGTAAACGGCGATGTGCAGGGAGCTCCTCACATTAGGCTAAAGTGAAAGTCAAAGCACAGTGTGTGCTGTGCTCTTTGTCTCCCCCTGCAGTGCAGTACCCGGCAGGAAGAGACAAGGTAAGAGGACTCGTTTTTTTTTTTTTTTTTTTTTTTTTTATATAAGATTATCTACTGTATGTGTGTGCATCATACGTGTGTGTGTGCACGCATGATGCATGTGTGTGTGTGTCTGTGCATGCATGTGTGTGCAATGCATGATGCGTGCGTGTGTGTGTGTGTGTGTGTGTGCGCATGCATGATGCATGTATGTGTATTTTCCTGATGCGTGCGTGTGTGTGTGTGTGTGTGTGTGTGCACATGTATGTCTGTGTGTGTGCATGATGTATGTGTGTGTCTGTGCATGCATGCGTGTCTGTGTGTGTGCACGATGCATGTATGTCTGTGTGTGTGTGTGTGCGCGTGCATATATGTATGTGAGAGTGCATGAATGTGCATGTGTTTATCAGTGGCGGTGCGTCCAAAAGGGCGCAGGGGTTGCCACCCCCTCTCTCCAGCCACTCCCTCTATGACAAATGGATAGATTCATGCATAGCATGATTCTATCCATGGCCCCTGCTGCCACCCCCATATTTAGGTTCCTTTATATGCTGCCACCCACTTGTGACCGGGCCCTGGTGTTCTGCCATCGGGCTCGGAGGAAAGGGGCTTTGTCCGGAGGGGGGGGGGGGGCCCTCCATGGTTTCTTGCATCGGGGCCCTGAGCGTTCTAGTTACGCCACTGACCACCTGTGTTCTCACCGAGCAATGGATTTGATCATTTACTTTATCCCTGCAGTAGAATGCAGTTAAAGCAACAGCAAACATTTTTTGTTTTGGCTGTGTGTGTGTGGTGTGTGTTTTTTATTTTATTTTTTCTCGTGATGATACAGTAAGTTCTGTTTTTCAACAGGGCAAACTGTTAAAGGTTTTAGACAAACTTATTACCACTGACAAGGGTACTTGCAATAATCCAGATTTTATTAATGTAAAACCCTTATTCCAAAAAGAAAATGGTTTGCTGTATCGGCTTATAGGGCTTCATTCACACGGCCATGTGAAGGAAAAAAATTAAACTTTTACAAGTCTTTACTGATCGATACACAGGAACGTTTTTTTTTTTTTCTAGGAAAAAAGTATAATAAGATCAGTAACATGTTTACTGTAGGGTTGCCACCTCATCCCTTTAAAACCGAACACATATTATTTACACAGGTTCTGTGGCTGATTAAGGTGGTAATTAAACTCACTTAGTGCCTTATCTGCATTTAATTAGCCTCAGAACCTGTGTAATTCATATGTGTTTGGGTTTAAAGGGATGAGGTGGCAACTCTAGTTTACTGCCATGTGATGAAGTGTTAGCTTGAGTTCCACTTCAGTTTGTTAGTGTATAGAAATCTGCTAGTTGAAAACAGTGGGGGGGGGGGGGGGTGCTTTAAAAGAAAACAAATGCAGCCACCACATCTAATTGGTGAGCTGCAATATAATACTTTATTTGGTTTGGGTTTACAACCACTTTACTATTGCAAAACACGGGGACTTAAGATGAACAAATTTTAGATGTTTGTGTTTTTTAACTTGCAAAAAAATATGGTATGTTTTCATTTTTACAGAGTTGCCATTTTATGAACCAATAGAAATAGTAACTTGGTAAACTGCATGTGTAATTTAACTGAAACATTCCAAATTACCGGCAAATACTTTTTATAATTTAGTTTTTTTATTTTTTAAATTTTTTAAATTTATTGACACATTTAAAACTGCACAGTAGGCCTAGGTGTGAGGATCTTCAAGATCAATTGCTCCGCGGTGGCACACAAGGATTCCTATACTCTTGGAAGTGTCAGACATAGTTTGTGGTCAATGTTTTTCTTTTACTACAAACAGCCACACAGGTGGTTAGTTTTTTTTCTCCTTTGAAGTTGCATTATGATGCACACAAAAATCTGTTTGTGGACAAATATTGGCATCATGGAACATTTTTTCAAAGGTTTGTGACCATTGAATTTAAAAATTACATTATGCTAGCTTATATTTAGTTCTTGATTGAGGAATCCTGTTAATAAGTTGAAGTAGCCCTAGGTGTTCATGTAGTGCTGTTGAAAATCTGCGGTTAAATTAAAGCGGTGGCCTATAATGGCCTACGGGTAAAATTAAAATCTAAACAGCAGCCGGACCTTTAGAGCTCACGTGCGGGATGACATCATCGTGGCTCTGGCCAGTCACATAGCCAGAGCTCGTGAATCCGTAAGACCAGGGAAAGATATCAGCCCTCTCAGCGGTGACAGTACAGTGCTTGAGGGCTTCGTTCCAAGACAAGCATTTCATACTGTGCAATGCATACTAGTACATTATGCCATTGCCTTACAGGTTCTTTTTTTTTATTTTTTTCCTCCATCCGCGATTTAACTTATTTTATTAACAAGACAAATGGCTCCGTGTATTAAAGAGTCCAAATATGGAAAAGTGTAGCCAGCATTCACCCCAGAAGCATCTTGGTGCAGGATTTTGATGTGACAAACGCTTCATTCTAGTCAAAATAGCTAGGTAGACTGGTGTTGAATCTACATTCTGCAAAATTGTGGGGTCATTCTCACTGCTGCCACATGCACTTTAACATGCTTGCATTAACGTAGCCCCTTTATTTTGATGGCCTGCCTAATGTACCAAAAAATAGTACATGTAGGCTTTCTGGCAGCGCACTGATCACCTGTTGGCAAGGTGCATTAGTACGCCAGTCAAAATTATTAGGACAGTATTGCACCAACGCATGTAAAACACAAAAAGGTAGCTTTAGACAAAATTTAAATAAAACGAAGGGCTCATTCACACTATTCTATTGCCTTAACAAATATGTTCCATATTTAAGGCAATAGAATAGTGTGAATGAGCCCTTCGTTTTATTAAAATTTTGTCTAAAAGCTACCTTTTTGTTTTGGAGGAGATCTAGAAGTGTTGGAACTGCTTTTGGGTTTATTGCAGTCTGTCCTGAGTGTTACTGGAGCAGGAATAGAGGAATCTTTTAAATTAGGGACACTTATTTCAGGGACATCTGATGGGATGGTCCCTGGTTTTGGAGAGATTTCATCTGCCTTTTTTCCAGGAAATAATGGGAAACAGATTGCAAATAACCTGACACTGGTTTCAACCATTTTCAAATCCATTCAAAATTCAGGGGAAATATGTTGCTTTAGATATTTTAGTTGTATTGTTTTCGTGTGTGTTTTTTTTTTTTTTTTTAGTTTTTGACTCATCAATGTCAGTGTGTTGAAACCTATGATGATGGGTGTTTTGTGCCTCCCGTATTTAACACATTGGGTTTGATTTTATCTTTTTTAGATGCTGTTCCTCTTTTCTTGAGGCTTCTGCATTCTCCCCATCAGAATGTATGTGAGCAAGCTGTGTGGGCACTGGGAAATATAATTGGTAAGTGTTTTGTATTTCCTCCTTTTTGTATTTCTTTATCGTAACTCATAGGACAACAGAGCCTCAAGTATTTACTTAGTGGATTATGGGCCTACATTCAGGTGTTGACACTGGTATAACCAATACAGGAAGTTGACTCCCCTATATAACCCCTCCTCCTTCTAGGAGTACCTCCAGTTTTTTTGCCAGGGTCTAAAGGTGTTGGTCACGAGTGAAGATGTGCTCTGAGGAGCTACTAGAGGGATCCATGACAGATTTAAAAAAAAACCTCCATAGCCACATCCATCCTCGCCCCTGAGGCCATAGGATGATACCCAGGCCTCGCAGACAAGAACTGTAAGCTTCTCTTTGAGAGCTGGACTCTTTTTGGTCTTGCTACATTACCTAAAGCTGTTCCTGAGGGGTGCTATACAGGTCCAAAGGAGTGGAACCCTTATTAAAAGGGACCCGGTCTTTGAAGGTTTACAACGCAGCCCGCCGTGATGGGTGGAGTTTGGGTATGCCTGTTTACAGCAATATCCTGCAGTGAGGACAAGGGAAGAAGCTAATGCTTTTTCCTTCCCTATACCTTGTATGCCTTTTTAAAAAAGCGCCCCTGTCCCCGTGTGCTCGCACGCAGAAGCGAATGCATACGCAAGTCCCGCCCACATATGAAAACTGTGTTCAAACCATACATGTGAGGTATCGAAGCGAACGTTGGAGCGAGAGCAATAATTTTGTTCCTAGATCTCCTCTAACTCAAAACATGTAACCAGTAACAAAATTTCAGTCGTTTCCATCCTACAAGAGATGCATATCTGCATGTCCCTATATTTCCTCCTCACCAGAGGTTTCTGTGGTTCGAAGTAGAACAGCACTTTCAGTTTGTAGCCTAGCCCTTCGGGCTTGCTACAGCACCCCGGGAATTCACAAAAGTACTAGCCCCACCTCTAGCCATGTTAGGTGCACAGGGCATAACTGTCGGCTTAGACTATCTATTGTTAATAGACCAGTCAGTGGCTCGCTTGAAGCAAGATGTAGCCATTACAAGCGGTTATGTGGAGAGTCTGGGTTGGATTCTCAACCTAGAGAAATCCTCCTTTAAAGACACTAAAAAGGCTGGAGTATCTAGGCCTGATCATAGACACAGCCCAGGAAAGGAAATTCGCCTTTGCATGAGGTTGTTGGGAAAGACGGTAGCTTAATTCAAAGCAGTTCCCTATGCCCAATTCCATTCTAGACTGTTTCAAAACTGTATCCTGTCTGCTTGGAACAAAATTCAAGCTTTGGATTTGCCAATGCGGCTGTCCCCAAGAGTGTCCCAAAGCCTCAGTTGGTGGTTACCAACTCGGAACCTGCTGAAGGGAAAGTCCTTTAGACCAATTATCTGGAAAGTAGTAATGACAGATGCCAGCCTTTCAGGCTGGGAGCATAACTAGAGAAGACTGTCCAGGGACAGTGGTTAAGAACCGAAAGAGCCTTGCCCATCAACATCCTAGAGATTTGGGCAGTGTATCTGGCTCTGAGAACCTGGACCTCCAGATTAAAGAATTGTCCTGTCAGGATCCAATCCGACAATGCCATGGCTGTGGCATATATCAATCACCAAGGGGGTACCAAAAGTCTTAACTCAGGTGAACCAGATTCTAACTTGGGCAGAAAAGAATGTCCCATGCCTATCGGCAGTTTTCATTCCGGGAGTAGAGACTTGGCAGGCGGACTACTTAAGTTGCCAGCAGTTATTCCTGGGGGAATGGTCTCTACATCCCGAGATTTTTCGGGCTGTTTGCCAAAGATGGACTCCAGACGTAGATCTTCTAGCGTCCAGATTCAACATGAAGCTAATCCACTTTGTGTCCAGGACAAGAGACCCACTCACTGAACGGATGCATTGGTGACCCTGTGGGATCAGTTTTCACTGATCTATGCATTTCCCCCGATTTTTCAATTGCTGTCTCGACTTCTTTGCAGGATCAAGCTGGAAAGAAAGCCGACAATACTGGTAGCACCAGCATGGTACGCAGAAATCGCAAAGATGGCAGCGGAGGACCCATGGTCCCTCCAACTAAGGCTGGACCTACTATCACAGGGGCCGATATTTAATCCTACTTTACGAATGCTAAATTTAACGGCCTGGCTATTGAGACCCACATTCTGAAGAAACGTGGGCTTTCCAGGTCAGTTATCTCTACTTTGATTAATGCTAGGAAGCCAGTATCCAGAGTTGTATATTATGGAATCTGGAAGGCATATGTTTCCTGGTGTGAATCCAAGGGTTGGCACCCTCGGAGATATATCATATGCAGAATTCTTGCCTTTCTACAATTAGGCGTAGAGGTGAAGTTGGCCCTGAGTACTATTAAGGGCCAAGTCTCAGCCTTATCAATTTTATTTCAAAGAATGCTTGCTACGCATTCTTTAGTCCGGGGTTTCATGCAAGTAGTGATGCAGATTAATCCACCGGTTAAATCACCCTTAAGCCCTTGGGACTTAAATTTAGTTTTGTCGGTGTTACAAAAACAGCCATTTGAACCAATACAGCATATTCCTTTTTGTCCTTTTTGACAAGAGCTGGTATTTTTGGATGCTATATCCTCAGCAAGGAGGGTATCATAATTGGCTGCTCTTTCTTGTAAAGAGCCATATTTGGTTATTCATGGGGACAGTGGTGTTACGCCCTCGTCCAGGCTTTTTTGCCAAAAGTGGTTTCAGGCTTTCATCTGAATGTAGATATTGTCCTGCCATCATTTTTCCCAAAACCATGTTCCAGGGAAGAAAAGTCACAACATTGTCTTGATGTAGTGAGAGCAGTGACAATCTAAAGAAGACTGAGGTCTTATTTATTCTGCCAGAGGGTCCTAAGAAAGGACAGGCAGCATCAAGATCCACTGTTGCTAAGTGGATTCGGCAAGTTATAATTCAAACTTATGATTTTAAAGGTAACGATTCCCCCTTTTCAAGTTAAGGTGCGCACTCTACCAGAGCGGTTGGTGCTTCTTGGGCAGTTCGTCATCAGGCCTCCATGGCTCAGATCTGCAAGGCCGTGACTTGGTCTTCAGTGCATACATTAACAAAATGTTATCGAGTGGATATAAGATGGAATGAAGATATCGCCTTTGGGCGCAGTGTGCTGCAGGCAGCAGTATAAGTCCTCAGGTCTGGGGGTTGCCCTACGGGTTGTCTCCCTCCCCTCAAGTAGCATTGCTATGGGACATCCCACTAAGTAAATACTTGAGGCTCTGTGTCCTATGATGTATGATAAAAAAAAATAGGATTTTTAAAACGGCTTGCCTGTAAAATCCTTTTCGTGGAGTACATCATAGGACACAGAGCTCCCGCCCCTCTGTTTTATGGGGTGTAAGTATATTGCTTGGCTACAAAAACTGAGGTACTTCTCCTGGAAGGAGGGGTTGTATAGGAGTCAACTTCCTGTATTGGTTATACGAGTGTCAACACCTGTATGTAGGCCCATAACCCACTAAGTAAATACTTGAGGCTCTGTGTCCTATGATGTACTCCAAGAAAATAATTTTACAGGTAAGCTATTTTTAAAAATCCTATTTTCCTCCTTTTTTTTTTTTTTTTTTTTATCTTGATCTACTTTCCTGTTGAATTGTTTTTACTCCTTTGTCTGAAGATATAATCCAAAATTTGGTGCGTAGTGATGATCGACAGCTGCTAGAACTAATTAAGTCTCAAAAAGCTGTGTGAAGACGACAATATATGTATGTGTGTGTGGGTATAGATAGCAAAAAATGTATATAAAGTCATTTGTTGATGTGATATAATCAGTGATGTGCATCAGTCCACCTGATGTTTTTCTCCAACACTGCTAGAACTAATTAAGTCTCAAAAAGCTGTGTGAAGACGACAATATATGAATAAAAAAAAAAATACATTGCAGTGTTAAAACTAAATATAAATATGTATGTGTGTGTGTGGGTATAGATAGCAAAATATGTATATAAAGTCATTTGTTGATGTGATATAATCAGTGATGTGCATCAGTCCACAGACTAAATAAAATATAAAACAAACTCTTAAGCCCCATACACACGGTCGGATTTTCCGATGGATTCTGTCCTATCAGACAATGTTGTTGGAAATTCCGACCGTGTGTAGGCACCATCGGACAGTTTCCATCGGATTGTCTGACGGACAAAGTCCTATCTCCTGCTGGATAGATTTTTTGACAACAAAGTCCGATCACACCAAATCCGATCGTGTGTAGCGAATTTCGACGGACAAAGTGCTACGCATGCTCAGATCACATTACAAGACCAAAGCTATTGGCTACTAGCCTCTACGTAGTCCCGTCGTAGGCAACAAACGTCACCACGTTCAGAATGATCGGATTTTCTGACAACTTTGTCCGACCGTGTGTACGCAAAACCAACATCAGACAAAGTACGACGGACATGATCCGACGGACCTGGCCCTCGGATAATCCGCGCGTGTGTATGGGGCTTTAGAGTGCTATAGTGCAAAAAATAGTGACGTCTTGATCAAACAGGGGTCAAATAGATATATAGTCCTTGTTGGATATAAAATGGTGACTTCATAAAAACAATGTGTTGCGCTGTCCTCCACACTCAAGTGCTCCCCACCCTCAGGAAATGGCCTCTCACCTCAGAGCGTGTGACCTCACAATTTAGTCCAGTCAACCACGCATGTGAATCACCTTAGGGATTCTAAGTTAGCTGTATGGTCCCAAACCGCTCACTTTTGCTGTGTCCTCATGCAAATGGTAAAAAAAACACCATAGCGCAATACCTTTTTAACATAACTTATTGTACAAACAAAAGTACATGGTACTCGCATGGGTTAGGTGCATTGATTGCACCACTCTATAAAGTGCTTAAAACGCTGGGTTATGATTGAGGTCATATGTCCGTTCTCTGTGGCATACCAGCTGCCTCCTACACTGTCCTGTCTCCTTCCCTACGCGTGATGATACAAGGGAGATTTCATATCTTAAGGGGATTTAGTATCATCTCCCAGCCCAGTCACACGCTCTGAGGTGAGCCTGAGGGTGGGGAGCACCCGAGTGTGGACACCGCAACATGTTTTTATGAAGTCACCATTTTTATCTCCAACAAGGACTATATATCTGAGCCTCGTTTGATCAAGACGTCACTATTTTTTTGCACTATAGCACTTTGATTCACGTTTGTGGCACCGTTTATATATTCTCTAAGTTTGTTTTGTCTGGAATGTGATGCACATCACTGATATTATCACAGCAACAAAGGTCTTTATATTTATATACATTTTTTTGAGGTGTGTATGTGTTGATTGTTTTATTATATAACAATCAAGTGATTGTATTACGCTCCAAATAAAATATAACACTATAAATACCAATGTAAACGTGAATAATGCAATAAGCAAAGGAATAAATTTAAAGCTGTGATCAATATTATGTAAATGATCAATAAACGGTATATATCATTAAACTCCATTAAAATTGTGTCAACTAGCAATTGAATGAACAGTTCAATATTTAAAAATAAAATGATTGTGATTTGTGTGCAAAAATCACAACATGATGAAGCTCCAATATGTGCAAAAGTTTACAAAATAGTGCAACTTCCACTCGATAAAAAGGTGGTGTAAACTTCCTGGC
The DNA here is from genome assembly GCA_028564925.1 of Lithobates sylvaticus. Lineage (NCBI taxonomy): Eukaryota > Metazoa > Chordata > Amphibia > Anura > Ranidae > Lithobates > Lithobates sylvaticus. The sequence continues at coordinate 392,371,698 of CM053028.1, forward strand.
AAGGTGCAAGTTAATATGGAGAGTATTCAGTAGCATCTGCAGGTGATACGGTGACTTTTAGTGGATCTTCTGTGTGAAAAGGCACCCGCAGGTGTACTAACTTATTACCTTACAGCTGCAAGGTAAGCAGCATTCAATAAAACCAATAGGGTCACTCGGGCAGAAGGGGAGATACTCCTTTTCTTTCTTCATGGGTGTAAGGCACCTAAAAGGTTACAGCTTGTTTCCAGAGCCAGGTGCACAGCAGAGTAATTGCTCTTAATATATCAAGAAGGATGAAAATGGAGAAATATGGAAGAGGCTCTCTGGTGTAGCATCTTTAACACTCAAATAGTTTATTCAGCATAAAGCAAAGGTAAGGGTACTCGCATTTAAAAAAAAAAAAAGAGCAATATGTACAGTGTATAGGGACGAGCAGTGAGCTTGCTTAGTAGAACCGTCACTGTGTCTGACGTGTATCGTCACTGTCGCATGACTTCATCGGAGATACCGTGTGTGTGTGTGTGTGATATGCATTCTATTTTGTTTTATTACTGCAATGTTGGTACTTTAAATTCAGTGTTGGGAAGAACATCAGGAGATAGCGCAGCCTAGTATATTTTTTAATTTATATTTTATAAATCGTGGTCTCCAATTTTCATGTATTTCTTCATCTGAAGTATGTGGTTAATCCTGCAAATCGACTTTCCTCCTTGATCTAAACTGACCACACAAAGCACAGAAGCCAATCTGTGCTTTGCATTCTTTGGCCATTTAGAGGTACAAAACACTGTTCAGACACACAGCATGCCGGAAATTGGGTAGCTCAGCCACCATGTCCCTAAAAACTAATTATAGCCTGCCTCTGGTACACACCCCCTCCCAATCAATCTGCCTCTTGAACACGCCCCCTGCTCAAGCACAGCCTGCATCTTGCCACAGACTATGGAATACAGGCACAGTGTACACACACACACACACGCACGCACGCGCGCGAAAAAGAACCATGGTCACATAACAGAACTTTTTTTTTAACTTATTAACCTATAACTAATTAAGCAAAAGCAGCTATGTGCCTGCATAGTTCTAACTATTAGAAAGTGTCTAACATTTGTATGTTCACAACTACTTTTATTTCTTGTCACGGTGAACAGGTGATGGGCCTCAATGTCGGGATTATGTTATCAGCCTTGGAGTGGTCAAGCCTTTGCTGTCTTTCATCAGTCCCACTATTCCTATTACTTTCTTGAGAAATGTCACCTGGGTAATGGTAAATCTCTGTCGCCATAAAGATCCTCCTCCACCTATGGAAACCATACAGGAGGTAATTCAACAATTTCCAACAGTTAAGAATGCATGGCAGATATATTTTTGGGGAAACGTTTTGCTCTTGGAAATGATGACATGGAGGTATCGGGTGTTGTGAGAATGAGTTATTATTATATCATTAGTGTTATATACATATGGAAAAAAATGTTAGCTAATGTTGTAGTCTATACATTTTAATTTGTATTCATATTAAGTGTGAGTGTTTGGATGTGTGTGTTGGGTTATACAGGGGGACTCTGAAATTATATTGCTGATTTCGGAGTGCATCTGAGGACTGTTGCAAACTAAGAGGCTTTAATGCAGCAATTCCTGTGATTATGGCCCTTTGTTGGGTCTCCTTGATAACCTTTAAACCCTAAATCTCTAACAGATATGCTTTACAATGTGTATCCGTGATCTGACCAAAGGGCACCACCCCTATTTATGTTGGAATGCATTTTTAATTCTTGAATAATTTTATTTGGTAATTCTGTATCTTATAGATTCTTCCAGCGCTGTGTGTCCTTATCCACCACACAGATGTCAATGTAAGTATCTGAATAAGCGTTAGATATATATCTCTCGCCCCCTCCTAGATGCTCCTTGGTAACTGTATTGCATAACTCACCAGTTTGCACATAAATGATAGATGATTAGAACTTAAGGGCAGCAAATTACTGGCATGTGTATAATGCTCATCAGCTTCAAAATGGATAAGGAAACCAAAGCACACATGGTAGTGCTATTCTGTAATTAAATATGAAATGTATATTCATTAGTATAATTTTTCATTTATTTTTTTGGCCTAGAGCAAGTAAATGTTTAGTGTGGTCAGTTTATTTATTTTTTTTTTTACTTTTTTTTTTTTTTTATTAAGCAAGCAGAGGGACTGGCAAGAACACCAGGGATTTCACTCAAAGCAATACAAAGTGCACAGGATACTTTTTCATACAAGTGCATGGTACAGCAGGCATATATTGGGAAATTCTGGGTTGACATTCTTTAAATATTTTTAGGTTGTGCTATAAGGTGTAAGAGGGAATGGGAGTATTTGCTTATTGGATTTCCCAGTGATTCAGGGCATCCCATATAGCAGGACTAACTTGATCCACATTCACCTAGAATGAACTGAAGATGCTAAAAACACATTTTTCATTATTGCCCATTAACCACTACAATACAGGGCACTTTCGCCCCCTTCCTTCCCAGACCAATTTTCTTTCAATGACAATTGCGCGGTCATGCAATGCTGTACCCAAATAAAATTTTTATAATTTTGTTCGCACAAATAGAGCTTTAGTTTGGTGGTATTTATTCACGACTCCATTTTTTATTTTTTGTGATATAAAAAAAAATGTAAAAAAATAGCGGAAATTTTGAAAACTCTTTTTCTCCTTCTTTTTTTATTTTTTTTTATTTTTTTAACGAAATCCAATAAAATCAAATTTTGTCATAAATTTAAGCCAAAATGTATTCTACAGCTACATGTTTTTAGTAATAAAAATTCCGTTAAGTGTATAATAATTGGTTCGCGTGATCATGGACATATGTACGCAAATGATCATGTACATATGTGTGCAGGTGATCACGGACGTGTGCAGATAATCATTGGCACATGTGATTTTACTGGGAAATATGTGGGGGACATGTGTTTTTATTAATTGGGGATGTGTGTTTTGGGGACATGTGTAGGAACTGGTGTTTACTGGTTAGACTGGTGATCAGTGAGTAAAAAAACAGCTAATACTCACTGATCCCCAGCCGGCTGCAGCGATCCGCTCTCCTCAGCGATGACTTCCGCGTGAGGAGAGCCGATTGCCTAGCAACCGGCTGTTTGCTTACATCACATGACGGCTGTGATTGGACACGGCTGTCATGTGATCAGGAGGGCCAATCACAGAGCCCTCCTGCCGATCTGAGATGCGCGGTGTCCGGGTGACACAAGCGCATCGGGATCGCGCCGCTGCGCGGGCGATCCCCCTACTTCTGATGGATGTTCGGGAACGTCCGATCAGAAGTAGGCGGCTCCCACCTGGCCGTATATATACAGTGGCCGGGTGGGAAGTTTAATGGGCCTGGGAGGTCCTATACTGCTGCCTACTGGAGGATTGAACACTGCAAAACAAACATTTTATAGGTGAGCCCAGGATAACCCCTTCTACTCAAAGTATGTCTGTTTTTGTTAGCGTCTTGGAGGGTGGACCCCCCTCCCCCCCCATTTCATCCTCCAGGACGGCACATGAGTGGCTCCACCAACCTAAAACCTAAAAAACATCATACGAAAGAATATCGGATGTTGAGTTTACGTACAACAAAAAAATGTTAGTCTGCACATCTAGCATTTGTCTGACGAAAAAGCGGAATCGGCTGTCGAAAGCACAATACGAACGATCCGAAAATCAGCAGATTATTCGGACGAAATCTTACTTCCAACTTTCATATCGTGTGTACGGGCCTTAAATCTGGTCAGCAAAGCTACACCATGTGGTCTGATTCTGCTATGAATCCACCCAATCACTTCTGCTGGTGGCAGAAGGGAGTGGAACTTTAACATAACTTGATAAACAAAATGTTCTTTAACAAGGAACATACATTCTGGATCGGGGGTCAGCAACCAGTAGATAGCTGCCAGGTGACTGGTAGATCAGTCTGGGCTTGCTGACCCACTATTCGAGGGCATCAAACAGTGCAATGCAGAGGGACTAAAAGTTGGAGCTGTAGTAGAGAGCAAGAGCTGCATAAGCTGGTGCTTTCTCTGTAGTGCTGGCTCCTATCCTATGTAGAGTGATGCCAACTGCACTCCACCTCATATCACAGCTATCGGTCTCCAGAGTGGTGTGGGTTTGCTCAGCTAACCCAAGAAATTTGCAAATGCACTGCTGCTCCCCTCAAAAGCAATCCAAGTCTCTGACAGGTGGTGAGGAAGCGATATGTTGCCTCCTCGCCACCTGATTTAAACCCATGATTGCCATGCACTCAATTGTTACATGGTAGTACTGCAATTGGAGGTTTAACCTCTTAACAAATGCGCCATAGCCGAAAGACAGCTATAGCAAGGTTCTAACTCTGGGATTCATGTATGGGGAAAAAATAAAAACAAATTTCATATGGGTACAGTGTTACCTGACTAATTGTCATTCAGCATGTGCGAGCACTGAAAGCTGAAAATTAGTCTGGTTAGGAAGGGGGGTTTACGTGCCCAGTGGTTAAATCAGGTTTGAGGAGGTGACACTGCCCCGTGATCTTTGTCTTCTCCCATGTTCAGGTAGATCTCCACCTCTTTAAGGTTGCCGACCCCTTTTCTAGATTAATAATTGCGCTACAAAAATTAGTGTGCACTGTAAATTGTCCCCCCCAGCATTGCTTCTGTTTTCTTGCTGAAGGCTGCCATTTTGCTGAAGCCCATATCCTCTGAACAGTCAATTTTTAGGCTGTCAGCAGATCGGCTGCTACAAATTCAGCATAGTGCCTAAAAATAGAGTAACTGACAGTGCATTACTGGATTTTACACAGATTAGGAACTTATTTTTAATGTTTATACCTGGAAAAGTGCCCAGCCTGAAGTGATCTAGCATGACTTAATTTTCTGACTAAAGTTCCATTTTAGTAGAGTTGAATCCATTTCTTACTGGATCTGTGCATACCTCTTGGGCTCTCTAGCATCAGGCTAAACTTTTCCAGATTTGCAAAGCAGCCACTTGGTCTTCTGTTCAGAGATTCCAAATTCCAAAGCCTCTTCTGATGCCAGCTTTGGGAGTTGGGTTCTTCCAGGCAGACTTATTTATTCTTTTTTTTTTTTTTTTTTGCATTTTGTTGGCTGTTGCTCACCTCTGTTGTATCGCCTTTCAAGTTTGACTCGCTTCCTGTGTCCTTTTCCAGGAGTGCACCTCTGTTTTATAATCATGCTTTTGGTATTGCATGATGGGAGGAGTTATGCCGGGCTGGCCTACCAAATTTGTTTGCTAGTGTCCAATCCTCCTTTTATCATTCACATTGTGGGAAGGTGTGGGGAGTGTCAGCAGCTATAGCATTCAGTTTTTAGTTTCAAGCAGTGCACAAGGTTCCACCCATTCTTCTAGTGTCCAATCCTCCTCCTGTAGCTGGCAATATAACCTGACAGTATAATTTTGTGTCATCAGTGAACTCTGAGAAGGATTTTACTGCACAGTACAACATTCTTTCTTTGTGTATTGAGCAAACCATAAGGATGGGTTAAACATTTTTAACAAATGTAACTTTTTTGTTTATGCCTAGATTTTGGTAGACACAGTTTGGGCTCTTTCCTATTTAACGGATGCTGGTAATGAACAAATACAGATGGTTATAGACTCTGGAATCGTGACAAACTTGGTTCCTCTTTTAAGTAACCCAGAGGTGAAAGTGCAGGTGAGCCTTACAAAGATTATGCAGAACACATTTCTATTAAAGTATTTCAGTATTTTCTAGCAATGCTGAGTAAGTTTTTTGCTTTGTATTCCTCAGACTGCTGCTTTAAGAGCTGTGGGTAACATTGTCACTGGTACAGATGAACAGACGCAAGTTGTTCTGAACTGTGATGCTCTGTCACATTTCCCAGCCTTGCTTACTCATGTAAAGGAAAAGATTAACAAGGTAAGTTCTTCTCACTACATGTACTTATAAGCATCAATTAAGAGCACATTTTAATTTCTTTGGAAAGGCCTTGAACAGACTGTCTTTTTTTTTTTTTTTTTTTTTTATCACATTTTAAGTATTCAGCGCATTGCCATATAAGTTTGACTATTCTGAGACATTTTAATTGTTAATTTTTGCCTACAGTTGAATTCCAGAATATGAATAGTAAAATTTAGAGCGTGTTCACTGTGCTACATTTTCCCACAGTGCACCGCGTGTTTTTTTTATTTTTTTTATTTATTTTTTTTTTTTATAATGTAGCTGCTGACTTTTAAGGACACATACCTGTCCAGGAAACCCACAATGTCGGTCCCCCGAGGCCGGTTCGTACACTGGCTCGGGTGCAGATGCTGCCATTCCAACTAAGGGAAACCGGCGGAGCCTTCCATTTTTCCTACTGCGCGTATCGCTTTCTGAATGGCCAGCTCGTCTTGTGGGACACACACAGGTCCCAGAAGGCAGCGGGGGTGAAGGAGGGCTTGCCACAGAAGAGGACATGACGTCCTGCGCCACGGCTGAGCTAGGACAGAAGTACACTTAGTATTTCAAAAAAGTTATGGAAAAAAAATTGATATCAAAGAAAGAGGGGTGGTCTTTAATTTAAGACCACCTTGTAAAAGTGGGTAGAAATCCGCTTCAGGTCCACTTACAGGTTATTGTGACTGTTTCATATTGACATATTATGGTTGCATTTTGTGATTATGTATGATTTGATATGCAGTATTTATATATTGCAGGAGGCAGTCTGGTTTTTGTCCAACATCACTGCAGGAAACCAACAACAAGTTCAAGCTGTTATTGATGCTAACCTTGTGCCAATGATCATACACTTATTGGATAAGGTAAAGTTGAATGTGATTTTGTATTGGGGTGTGTGTGGGGGTGTTTTTTTTTTTTTTTTTGTAGCCCCTAGCGTGAAGTATATCCTATATATTGTGTTTTGCATTTCCTTCTGCACAGGGTGATTTTGGAACTCAGAAAGAGGCTGCATGGGCAATAAGCAATTTAACGATCAGTGGAAGGAAAGATCAAGTGAGTAACTTCTCCCCCCTCCTTTAGTTTTCTGATTTCATAAGATTTCTTCAGTGACTCAATTTTATACAAGACTGTTGACATGTATGTTGTTGGCGCTATATAAATTCTGTATAATGTCTGCACCATTTCCATATCAGACACAGCTTCTGGTAGAAGGGGGCAGTGTATTGATTAGAACAGTGGTCTCCAAACTTTTCAGTACATGCGCTACACTGTATGTGTTAGATATTTGTGGGTGGGGCAAAAAAGTCACTATTCAGATAAAGATCCAAGTAAAAATTTGTATTTATATGTAAAAATTATAGTCGTCTCCCCTTTTAATCAGGGTCCCCTTCAGAGTCTCACTTACCACTGTAAGGTTTACAGAGTGGCTGTAGCAGGAGAATAGGAGCTAGGTGATGAAGCATGCCTGGTTCCTGCTTCTGTGAATGCTAGGGCAAACAATTGATTTCAACAATGTCAGAAGGGAGAAGTGGAGACCATAGGTATCTTCTGCTGACCCAAATCCTCAATCTGTGCACATTGAGTATACGTCATTGACCCGAACTGAGGGAGCGGGTAAAATCTTGTAGCAGGCCACACGTGGCCCACGGGCCGTAGTTTGGAGACCTTTGGATTGGAGCAATATTTGAAATGGATGGTTTTGTAATTTTAAAGGTAGCCTTTTCCACAAGCTTTTTTTTTGTATAATTTTTTTTATCTTGAAGCTTTCAAGAATCTGTCTGCATGTTTGCTTTGTTGTCACTATAGCAAATGACTATAGTAAAAGGACAACAGGAAGGAAAGTGTAGTCATTAGTGTAAAATGTACTGTGTAAAAGGTAAGTTAATGGTAGCTAAGTCGGCTGGTTCGTTATGATTTTTCAGTCAGCTGGATGAGATTTGTGATTTTTAAATTGTGATGGTTTTCTGCTTGTAGGTGGCTTATCTCATCCAACAGAATGTAATTCCTCCTTTCTGCAATCTGTTGACTGTAAAAGATGCCCAGGTCATACAAGTAGTGTTGGACGGGTTAAGCAACATATTGAAAATGGCAGATGATGAGGCTGAGACCATAGCCAACCTTATTGAGGAGTGTGGAGGTATGTTATACATGCAGACCAGCTTTGTTTTTATCCCCATATTTTTTATTTATTTTTTTTTATTTGCCAAGTGTACATACATATCACAATCTCAGTATATCACAGACAATGCATATCTTGTTATTGGGGCAACATCCAGATACATAGTGTACAAAAAATCATTAAAGGTTATACATTTCCAAACTTTCTGTAAGTCATACCTTTAGCAATTTTTTTTTTTAAACTAAACAAACCAGTGTACATGATAAACGCAACATGCATTCTCCAAAGATATTAGATATCACGAGTATATGCGAAAGTATACTGGAAACCAACTTTCAAGGAAACTTCCCATAACCCCAAGTTTTTGTGCTGTGCGCTGCCACGCGCGCCCCCATCAGGTAACCCCTTATTTATCCTTTTTTTTTTTTTTTTTTTTTTAATTCACATGTCAGATTGTGCAGTTTCGGTTGCTGCCATCCATTTACCCCAGACCTTATTAAATTTCTTAGGGCATCCTCTGGCTTCATAGGTCATTTTATACAGGGTAACATTGGCATTCACTAATCCCTTCCATGCGTTGAGTGAGGTAGTCTCTTCTAATCCAGTTAAGAGTAAATCATTTCCTAACATAATAGAACAGCAATTCCAATAGTAATCTTTTGTCATTATTCATAACTTCCTCTTCTATAATTCCCAGTAGCCCCAGAAGTGGGCTGAAAATGTTCGGCAGGGCCAACGTATCAGCTATGAATTGGATCACTTGAGACCATAAAGGTCTAATCCTGTCACATTCCCAAACCATATGTATAAAGGAACCTTCTGCAACCAGACATTTATGGCAAGTGGGATTGTCTCTCCTTCCCATTTTGTATAGCCTAAGTGGGGTGTAATACGTTTGGTGTAGGTATCTGAGTTGTATCAGTTTGTCCCTGGCGGAAATAATAATGGGAAGATAGGAGTTTAGTACTTCCTCCCATTGTTCCTCTGTGATTTCTGGTAGAATCGCAACCCGTTTTTCTTGAATTTTTCTTTCTTTTGGGAGTTTTTTTTCAGTAAGTGTTATAGTAGGTGGATACTAGTTTTGTGTGTTGTGGATGGGCAAGGAGTCTTTTCATTTTAGAGCTTGCGTAGCATGTCTCAGTCTTTCTTAAATTGGTATTCCCATGTATCTGGAATTTCAAGGTCTCTTTTCAGTTGTACAAACGACTTGAAGTCCCCCTTGTCGTCATATAGTTGATGCAAATATGCAAGTCCAAATTTGGCCCATCTATGTCCATCCTCCAGATGTAAAAACTCCTTCAAGCATGGGTTAAACCATAAAGGGGTATTACGTGATAGCTGAAGAGGATTGTCCATTATGTGTTTTATACAGATTCCCAGGATTCTCTTAGCAGATTTGAGCATTTCTTTTCCTCTGTCAGTGGGTGTCACCCCTCTGAAAAAGAAGTTTTTAATAGGGTTTCATATGAAGTTACCACTGCAGCCTCAACTGCCACTGCCGCATTGTTCAACTGATGGAACAATCGCCAGTGAATATGTACTAGTTGTGAGGCTAGGTAGTATAGGCGGAGATCGGGTACCGCCAATCCACCTCTCAACGGCAATTGTAGAAGCTCTAGGGAGATTCTGGTTGCCCCATTACCCCACAAGAAGGAATTCAGTTAATGTGTCTTTTTTTTTTTTTTTTTTTTTGGGGATATAAGTTGGGGCGTTAGAGAGAACACAAAGAAATTTGGGGAGGAAAATCATTTTAAATAGGTTAGCTCTCCCAAAGAGTGTAAGTGGCAAGTCTTTCCATTTTTGTATCCTATCCTGGAATGTTGAAATCGCCGGCCATAAGTTTACCTCAGCGAATGAATCCACTGGAAGCTGGATCTTGATTCCCAAATATTTAAAGCTCGGGACAATGGTCAACGGGCAGTGGTTGGAGAGATAAATCCGGCTGAGGAAAGAGGGCAGATTTAGTCCAGTTAATGCGAAAACCCGAAAAGTCTCCAAATTCCCGTACCAAGGAGACCGCTGATAGTAGTGAAGCATCAGGATCACCCAGATATAAGAGCATGTCATCAGCATATAACGAGACTCGTTCCTCTAGACCCCCTAACCAGAAATCCTTTAATGGAGTCGTGAGATCTCAGTTTAACTGCCAGTGGCTCAATAGCTAGAGCTAACAGGAGGGGAGACAGGGGGCATCCCTGTCTCGTCCCCCTATAAATTTGGAAAGGATCTGATATAAGGCCATTCACTCTAACGCTCGCTCTGGGGTCTTTGTACAGCAGTTTTACCCAGGAGACAAACCGCTCACCAAATCCCACTTTTTTTTCTAGGATGGAGAACAAGTAGTCCCATTCTACTGAATCGAACGCCTTTTTTGTATCTAGAGACGCAATGACGCACTTGCCCGTATTAATGTGTTGGGTTTGTAGATTCACATAAAGTCTGCAGAGATTCATTTGTGTACACCTGCCTGGTATGAATCCTGTCTGGTCAGAATTTATCAAATTGAGGACCACTGAAAGCAATCTACTGGCCAAAACTTTGGCCAGTATCTTGACATCAGAATTTATTAAGAAAATTGGCCTATAGGATTCGCATTCTTGTGGGTCCTTCCCAGGTTTGGGTATTACCACAATCAGCGGTTCTCTCGTAGAATCGGGTAGTATACCGTCTTTTTTTTCTGCTGCAATAAATACTTTTTGTAGATGTGGAACCAGTTTTTCCCTGTGTAACTGGTACCAGTCCGCTGGGAATCCAAGGCCTGGAGATTTCCCAGTCTTAAATGAGGAGACAGCCCTTGAAATTTCCTCTTGTGTAATGGGTTGGTCCAAAGTTAGCCTATCTTCCTGAGACAATGAAGGCAGTATGAGGGATTCTAAGTAGTTACCTAGTTCCCGGGGGTATGTCTAGTCTGTGTCTGATACAGGGTACTGTAAAAGTCAACAAAGGTGTCTAAGATTGCAGGAGAATCGCTTGCTGTGTCCCCATTAGGCCTTTTAAGTTGAAGTACTGAGGTTGGGGTATAAAGTGGCTTAGCTAAAAAAAAAGTGTTTAGTCAGGAGCAGTTTAGTGTCTAGTTCTGACTTGCCATACTTGGTATCTACTAGGGGTGGGGTCCTGAATGTAATTACTTTTAGCATCCACGGTCTGAGATTCTGCATCTCACACTTCAGAGTTCAAAGCCCTAGCAAAATCCCTAGTTTCTTCAGTGAACCTCCCTCTCATAGTTGCCTTAAAGGCATTCCATTGGTTGGCAATTCGTGTTTCCGCTCCATTTTCTCTCCAGTAGTGATTTTATCCCCATTTTTACATTTGCCTTGCATACGCCCTTCCCTTATTTTCCACCTAAGGCATTTTCATTGGCTGGGGAATGACAGACTCCAGTAATGAAGTTATGGTTATAGGTAACTGTCTGCTTTTTAGCCAAGACATTCATGTTTAGGAGTTTACAGAGGAATACGGGTTCACTTAAGCCCCTTGTATACCATTGCCTTTTATATAATGGGCCTTAGCGCCAGGAGACTAGCATCAGCAGGTTTTGGCGAGGAGCTTTAAGCATCCAAAACAAGTTTAAATGGCTCTGCAGAAACCTCTCCCTGAAGTCGAACTATAACCCATCCCTTTAATTGAACCAAACTCGGCCTAAAAAGTGCCTAAAGTAACATTGCAGAAGTGCTGACACCTTGTGATGCCTATAAGTGCTTGTGTTGGCCTTCATTATTTTTCCTTGCTGAGCCCATGGATCTTGGATTGCCAGTGAAGAGGATTGCTTCTCCAACAATGCAAGTGTTTTATTCTCCTCCAACTCTCGCTGTTCAGTGCATGTTTTAAATTGCAGGTTTTGCTATATGCCAATCAGGACAGAATATTTTAGTCTTTTTTTTTTTTTTTTTTCCCCCCTCCAATTTAAAAGCCAAGTTCCACTCAAAGGTGGCACTTCTGCACATCTCCTCCCCCCCCTCCGGTGTCATATTTGACACCTTTCACCTTTGGGGGGGGGGGGGGGAGCACGTTTTTTGACAGGTCCCCTTCCCCACTTCCGGGAGACGGGCCACAGCCTGATTTCCCAGGAGTTCGGCCCCTCTGCTCCTTCTCCTGCCGCCGGGTAAATTAGTGCACATGCGCAGTAGGGAATCGGCAGTGAAGCTGAAACGCTTCACTGCCTGGTTACCCTACCAGGAATGCGGCGGCAGCACCCGGGAGTCAATCCGAAGGTCGGCTGGAAAGCCAACATCGTGGACTTCCTGGACTACTGGTAAGTGCCTTTTTAATAAGTCAGCAGCTACAGTAATTTGCTTTAACTGACAATTGCATGGTCCTGCGACGCTGCACACAAACAAAATTAAGTCCTTTCTCTCCCCCCCACACAAGTGGAGCTTTCTTTTGGTGGTATTTGATCACCTCTGCGGTTTTTATATTTTATGTGCTATAAACAAAGGGTGACAATTTTGAAAAAACACTAATTTTTTTTTTTTTTTTTTTTTTACAAATTCTTTCTCAGTTTAGGCCGATATGTATTCTTCTACATATATTTGGTAAAAAAAAAAAAACTAGCAATAAGCGTATATGGATTGGTTTGCACAAAAGTTCTAGCGTCTACAAAATAGGGGATATGTATAGCATTTTTAATTATGTATAGATATAGAGAGCGCTTTTTTTTTTTTTTTTTTTTTTTTTTTTGGGACTGCGACGTTGTCGGACACTTGACATATTTTTTGGGACCATTGGCATTTATACAGCAATCAGTGCTATAAAATGTCACTGGCAGGGAAGGGGTTAACTGTTCCCTGTGTTTCTAACTGTAAGGGGGGGGGGGGGGGGGGGACTGACCTAGAGAAAATGACAGATCGTGGTTCCTAGCTATTAGAACTCGCGACACTCGCATAACAGGGATGTGTGTGTTTCCACACACACTTCGATGTTCTGCCTCTCGTGCGCGTGCCTGCTACCCCGATCCCACGAGCAGACGTATAGCTACGACGGCTAGTCGGCAAGCGGTTAATGTTTTCTATATTTGCTTGAATGTAGAAGGTATTAACCATGCATAGAATGGAGAAGAGGCTCAAAGCCAGATGCATAGTTATTCAGTTATTACGTAGTAAATCACTAAAATCCATTATCTTTTGGGGGGGGGGAAGTGTTCTCTTAAAATGTTTTGTGTAAAATTAACTTCACCCTACCCTTTCAAACAGGTTTGGAGAAGATTGAACAGCTGCAAAGCCATGAGAATGAAGATATCTACAAACTGGCTTTTGAAATAATTGACCAGTTTTTCTCATCAGACGTAAGTCCAATGCTTGTGTTGCTAAATTTGTCCAGACAAGTTAAAATGTAAAATTTGAACTTCCCAATTACACAAATGCTGCACACAGGCAAGTTCAAGTAACTTAAGAATGCTACGTTGATTAGCTTGGTGTGTTTTGTGACTGAAAATTGTTTTGTGTGTAATAACAGCATAAGTCTATAAAGAATGGAGGTTCTGCACTTTAACCACTTCCTGACAAACATACGTCCTCGGACAATGGTGGTGTTACTTGCAGCCATCATCCAGATATGCACTGTGTAGAGTGGAAGGAACAGAAGTTTAATCGGCTACTTTGGAGGCCAGAGGAGAGATCTGGGGTATAATAGATCCCTGGTCTCCATGAAAAAAAAACTTGTCAGGGCCAATGCTATCAGATGCTCATCCCTTGTGATGACAAAGTTCAAGAGCCAGTGTATAAATAGATTTAAAGGGAAAAAAAGCATTTAAAAGCGCCTACATTTTTGAAGTGGTTATACTTGGTTGCAAAAGGCATAAAATACTTTTGCTGAATAGACGGCCACTTCGGAATCCAAGAGCGGTTAGTCACTTGACATCCGCTGAAAAGGAGGTTAAAATAAGATTCCCCCTTCAGAAACCACGTCGCTTGATTTCTAGGTATATGGTAATGTTAACAGCTTCTGCGGGATCGTGAAGCAGTGTTTTTTTCTTTTCATCATGGAAAGCATTTTAGGTTCTTCTATTGTTTCACTTTGCAGTTTCAGTACTTGTCACTGCAGCCTGCTTAAAGTGATTGTAAGGGTTTGTTTTTTCTTTTTTAAATAAACATATCATACTCGCCTCCACTGTGCAGCTCGTTTTGCACAGATTGGACCCGAACGTCCTCTTCTTGGGAACCCTTGGCAGCTCATCCCCCACATCAGATAACCCCCTAGGACAGTGATGGCGAACCTTGGCACCCCAGATGTTTCGGAACTACATTTCCCATGATGCTCAACTACACTGCAGAGTGCCAGAGCATCATGGGAAATGTAGTTCCAAAACATCTGGAGTGCCATGGTTCACCATCACTGCCCTAGGAGAAGTGATCTCCTGGGGGGTTACCTTGCGGGCGCGCTCCCGAGTCCAGCATTCAGCGTCCATAGAGGCCGAATGCTGGACTCAGACCCGCCACCCAGCCCCTGGGGTTTACAGCCTTTAAGTCAGTTGCTGGGTTACTTGTTTACTGATGGGTGTTTAAGACACTGTAGCTTCCAAGCCAGGAGCAGTCTGCTTGAATCTTTTCTTGCATTCCTGCCCCCAGCCACTACTAGGGGGAAAAAAAAGTCAAACTTTGTAAAGGGATAGATTAGCAGTTTGTTAACTTTAGGTCCCGCTTATGGTGGTCTGGAGCAGCTGCAATGGTTAGGGAAGATGTAAACTGACTGCTTTCAGGCTGAGAGTCCTAAAAGCATCATCTAGTATTATCACTGCCACCGGTTTGTAGCAGGTAAAGAGGAGTACTGGCTTGCATAGACTTACTGGGGAGAAAGCTGTTTGAGCAGAGCAAGCTTGCATGGTTTATTTCAGTATTGTGAAAAGTTTATCTGGGATAGCTTGAACTTTTTAATCTTTTGATTTTTGCTGTGACTATTAAAGCAAGTGCACAGTAATCCAGATATCATTGGTGGAATGCTGGCATGAACTATGTACAAGAGTGCATATCTTATTGGTGGCATTGGTACTAGGAGGTGAGGGGTGTGCACTGGAGTGCAGAGCTTAGTGATGTTGTTGGTGTGTGTGATGAACACATTTTGTTGCTTTCCTTCTGCACTTTACTTTCTGCTTGTGCTGAATCACATTACTTTGCACTAGCCTGAAAATGATTTGCCTTATTCCTTAATAAAATTGCATATAAGACATCCTCTGGCTTTAGAATTGGTGTATTTGTAATAAGCTATTCTCAGAAGGATCTCACTAGCTGCTTGTAACCCTGTAGTAGTGTGGCCATACTTTTTTTTATTTATTCTTTTATTTGAATTTTTTCTGAATTTAATTTTAATTGCTTTTTTTTTTTTTTTTTTTTTTTTTTTTGGCAGATTGATGAAGATTCTAGCCTTGTTCCAGAAACAATACAAGGTGGAACATTCAATTTCAATTCGTCTGCCAACGTACCAGCAGAAGGGTTTCATTTCTAGGAAGATTTGTTGGAAGTTAGGTACAGTGCAGCACTGAAAACTGGTTTGATCCATCAAGCTTGGCTCATGGGATCTGCTGCTGCATTAAATCGGAGACGGAAATGTGCAGACTTCATTTGGATGACCGTAAAGACCAAATGATGTCAAGATGGCGAGTGGGTGCGAGTGAGAATGAATGGCAAATGTAATGAAAACTTCACACCGAATGCTTATATAGGTTGTGCAGAGGAAAAGGGCTACAGGTCAAAGATCTTTAGTGCCTGAAATAGATCATTGATCTTGCAGAGCAAATGAGGAAAATGCAGTACTCATCATCAAGCCTTGTAAGCATAACAAGAAACCTATGGGTAGGATGCCCACATAAGTCCAAGGAGAATAAGCCCAGGCCTTGCTAAGAAGCTCCGTATGAATGGACAGCATTGAATGAATGTCTGGACACAGTGTTGTGGAGCCAGGCTCATCTTACGAACGTGAGGCTATTCACTCATGAAGCAGACTCCCAGTCCAGGAGTGGCGTGTGTACGAGAGTATGGGTGTGGTGCTGTATGTGGACGCATGCAAGCTTGAATCGCCTTCAGGGGGATGATACTAAATCTAGAAAATCACAATAAGTTCATAAGTGTTACCTTACACTGGACATGAAAACAAAGACCGGTATAGCAGCAGATTTTGGTTTACTCCTACAGCCTGTGTGCTTTCTTTTTACTTTGCCTCAGTCTTTCCTTTCATTTTAGTTTCTAACTTGTATGGCTTGTAATTTTTTTAAGTTGCTTATACATCAGAGTTGGAAGAAGGCAACCCTGTGCATTTGCACCAGATAAAATGGTTGTTATGCAGTCTGTTCCATATCATAAAAGCTGATTTGTATACATGAATTTTCAAAGAACAGGATTATCCCTTTGCAAAAATTTTTTTTTACCACCTCCCACCCCCTCGCAGTACAAGCGTTACCGTACGTGAACGTGTAGAGCAATGTAACGAGTGGTTTAAGCGAAGCAATCCTTTCGTTTTGAAATCTAACATTGATCTATTTGCATGTGGAAATGGACAGCATAGTTTATTTCTAGATCCATTTTGTTCAGTCCTGTACAAATTGTTTCAGTTGTGGTAGAAGCTGTGCTGTATTACAACCCTATTTGTTTTCAGGCGTTTGTTTTCTATGAAAATGATATGGAAACCCACAATGGTATTTGGTGCATATGTACTGCTACATTCAGACTATTAGGAGGTGTAATTATCTGTATAAACTGGTTCATGGTTTCACCACCTTTACTCTGCCTAGGCAGTCTGTTTTAGAATTGTTTTATCTTTTAGATGTAGGCAGCCATGAACAATCTATTTTGAGCCACTTTAAAGAGATAAACTTTGTATCTTTTTAAAACTTGCATTGGCTGTACAGATGCAAGTGTCTTTATAATTTTTTTTTTTTTTTTTTTAATTTGGCAGACTGCCTCTTTCAGAGGTAATGCACACTAAATTAAAAGCAACATAAATGTATTTGTATAACTAACTGAACTCTTTATAAGGTGGCTCATTGTAGGAATTGCTGTGCCTTCCCCTTGAGCACAAGTGTTGCATGAACAACAAGTTGCTATGATAAAACATACTGAGTTAGCCATCATGAGCATCATTATCTACTTTTGTGTTTAAAGTTAACTGGTAATTCTGAAACACTGTAGAATGGATACAGATTATTTTGTGATTATAAACTTTGTTGGATTAGAATATTTTTGCAGCATTCCTTGTCATCTGAAACATGGTTAAAGTTTAAAACTAGATTCAAAAAAAGCTTGTAAAATGTAGAGACAAGCTAGGCTGTCATGGGGAAATAAAGAGTAATCCTTACGACAAGCTTTGTCCTAATTTTATTTTCTTCCTCTCATATTAGAACACCTTAATGTATAGACATTAAATCTATATATTGTATGAATTTTGCATACCTTAACTGAAAACCTACACATTATTTTATTGTACACGATTTACATAGCACCAACCGCTTGCGCAGCGCTGTAAAATTTCAACACTGTTCAATACAGAAGGAATAGGAGGGCCCTGTTAATGGAGCTTACAATATAAATATTTAACACCATGTAGTCCTGCTTCATTATAACTGATGGCCCCTGTCAACAAACATGATTTCCATTATGTTATGGGATGATTTCAGCTTTGTGTCTTTGGTCCATTTTGTTTCCTTATAGAAACATGTAACCGAGAATTGCCTCTCAGGGAAAAGAATGAAAATGCAAACAAAAATAAACACCAAAATTGACTTAAGGAAATCCTAGGCAATGCCAGTTCTAATATACTATGGGCAGCCACTGCTAACTTGTTTAGCAGCTAGCATGTTGCACAAATTACAAATCTGCTAATTCAGTGACAATGTGCAACACTTTTTTTAAAGGGAGTCTGATGCACAAAAAGACATTCTCTGACTTCTTGAACTGTGTACTAGCTACAAGTGAACAACATATTGAGGCCGCTCAGGCTAGGTTAATAATCCCAGTCAGTTAAAATGGCAGCTTTAACTTTTTTTTTTCTCTGGCCTTGCCTTCCACATGTGTACATGCACCTCTCCTGTACTAAAATAGCTTTCTCTGATTTTTCACTGCTCACTGTAAACCTCTCGGCGTGCATTAAAAACTGCCATAGCAAGTCGGATATATAGCAAGCTGATAACATTCAAACAATTCTAATAGATGTGGTCAATAAAGACACAAGGAATTAAACATTCACAGTGCTGGAGAAAAAGTAAGTGAACCCATAGACTATTTACTTCAAAGGAGTCGTTTGCACACCTGGAGTCCAATTAATGAAATTATTGTGGAGGCATGGCCTGGGAGCTACTTCGATAGATAAGACACTCAAACATTTTAAGATTGCTGTTCACAAGGAGCATCAGCTGATGTGAACCATGCCTCACAAAATACGTCTCTGAATAGATGCAATCAAAAGTAGTTGATCTGCATAAGGCTGGTAAGGGATACAAAGCCATCTCTCTTGGGCATCCATCAGTTAAATAAATTGTTTATAGATGGAGACTGTATAGTACTGTGGCTACTTTTCCTAGAAATGGGTGCCCAGCCAAGATGACTTTCAAGCACAACAAGGAATCCTCAATGAGGTAAAAATTCCAAGAGTAAAGGCTTGACGACACCTCGAACTGGCAAACATCCTGATTCATGAGTCTACCACATGCAAGTCTTTGAACATGCAGGGTGTCCATGGAAGAACACTACGGAGAAAGCTTCTGCTCTCCAAATACATTGTTGTACATTTGAAGTTTTGACAAAGAGCATCTTGGTAAACTGCAACGCTACTGGGAATATATTTTGTGGACTGATAAAACAATAGTTGAATTGTTCGGGAAGAATGCTTAGCACTGTGTATGGCACAAGGGCACAGCTTGCCAACATCAAAACATTTTGCCAACAGTGAAGTAGGGAACATCCTGATTTGGACTTGCTTCACTGCCTCGGAGCCCAGACCACTTGCCATCATTGAGGGGAAAATTTAATTTCCAAGTTTTCCAAAATATCCTGCAGGATAATGTCGGGGTGTCTGTCTGCCAGCTGAGGCTCAGTAGAAGTTTGGTGGTGCAGCAGGACGATGACTCTAAGCATCAAAATAAGTCCACCATAGACTAGCTTCCAAAAAACCGCACCTTTTGGTGTGACCCAGAATTAAACCCCTATAAAGATGCTGTGGAATGATCTCAAAGTTGTTCACACCAGACATCCTACAAATGTGTCTTAGCTGAAGCAGTTTTGTAAAGAATGGTGAAAAATGTCTCCTTAACGTTGTGCGGGTCAGATCCAGAGCAACCAAAAAAACGCTTGCTTTAAGTCCTTGCTGCCAAAGGTGGTTCTACTAACTATTAACCACAAGAGTTCTTTTTTCCTCCAGCACTGTGACTGTTTAATGAATTTGTTCAATAAAGAGACAGGAAAATTTTGACTTGTTTATCGGCTTAAGTAAGCACATTGTGTTTGCTTATTGTACTTTAGATGAGGATCAGATCACATTTTGGCAGATTACTGCACATTATTATATATATATATATATATATATATATATATATATATATATATATATATATATATATATATATAATATATATATATATATATTCTATATATATATATAGTGTGTTTAAGGTGGGGAAGGGAGGAAACCGAGAAATGAAATACAAGCGGATTAAACTTTAGTTTTTTTTTTTAAGTGTTTTGGACAGCCATGTCGGCATGTGAACTGAAGGTCCGCCCCTTTTTTAAGATTTCAATCCTTATCTCATGCTTTACTAGTTGCACTTGGTTGTCTTCAGTGTCTACTTTTTGCTTGCTTTTTGGGAATATTTTATCAATTAACCTCTGCTCATAGATTCATGCTGGATATTTAAAATCCTGGAAGCTTTTCCAGTCAGCCAATGAGCACTGCTAGATTTAAGCTTGATGGGTTAAATCCTAAAAGTGTCTGCTGAATGCATGTTTTCCCAGTTTTCTGTGCTGGTGTTCTCTGCAATGGTCCTGCATTCCTAGCGGTGACCACTCCATCTGTTCCAGGAACCACAGGACTCTACATTTATGGTCAGTCCAGTATTTCTCTGGGGATTCCTCGTTGAATGTCGGGACCAGGGCTGTGGTATATCATGAGTATGTGCTGTGATAATGGCTGTGCTTGCATTGTACTACAGCTCGTATACATCATTAATGAGAGAATAGCACTTTATTGCCATTTCGGTCTGGCTTCTATGTAGTGGACTTGGTCTTCCCTCCTTTTTTTTTTTATTTTATTTTTTTTCTGGGGTGTTTCTGTGCTGACAGCTGGGCAGCTTTTTTTCTAAGCCATGTTGCTGTTTTGAGTTCTTTGCCTTTTTAGATTTGAAGGACTTTCTCTTGATCTGAGTTTTCATTGTCTTCACTATAACAAGTGCTCTGGTGGCTCTTGCATCTACCCACAACACGTGTGCTGGTGCTCTGCTTCTGCTGTACATTATAGAGTAAAAAGTGGGTGAGCTCCCATATTTCCAAAGTGGTTGTAAACCCACTTTTTGGACTTTTACCTATAGGTAAGCCTTATTCTAGGCTTACCTATAGGTAGTGGAAATATCTCCTAAATGTGCACCGTTTAGGAGATATTTCACTTGTAGTCTGCCAAAAATATATATGGTGCTTGTGCGGGGAAGAAACAAAACAAAATGCCGTTTCTTCCCTAGCATATGCTGCTAGTCGTGGCTCCTGTGCCCGGGAGTGATGTCACGCGGCTCCGGCAAATGACAGCCAGAGTTTGCGGCTCGGAAGGAAGAGGGCCAGAAGATTGACGCTGCCCACATGGGATATCGCTGGATTCTTTTGCAGGTAAGTGGCACGTAATGGGCTAGTATGTGATGCATACTAGCCCATTATGCTTTTCATTTGCAGGCTGCAGCAGCTAGCAAGAGGAAGTAAAACCCATCGGGGCATACTTCCTCTTTAACAAGCTCTGTCGTTTGTGAGACAACTGTTTTGAGGAATGTGGATGGCTGCCCTTTCCCTACTCTATAGCTTTGCTGTTTTCGAGTTTTGACAGTCTGCATATTACTACTACTCGATGCTTGCAGTGACAACCAGCATAGAGCCAGTGGGTCAGTGAGTATTTCTAGAGGATCAATGGCTCCTTGCTTTAAGCAAAAGTCTCATAGAAAACGAAGGCATGATCACGCTGCGACAATTCCTTCTCCTGACATTTGCCTGCAATGTATGTAAGGTGGAAATTGATGCAGAAAGTTTGGGAAGCTTGTCTTTCCAGGAAATCTAGGGCTGAAGCATCTGTTAGGCTGATTTCTGCATCTACTTTATCGGATGCTCCTCCCTTTCCCACCAAGGCAGATGTTTCTTCAGTTATGATAAGTTTGTCGAACATGGTTCTCCCTGCTTTCAAGGACCCAGTCTTTCCGTAGCAGATTCCAATAGAAGAACTTGGCACTCCAAATCCTTAGTAAATGGTTTATTAGGTACACATAAAAGGGTTATAGGGGGCTATAGTTTCGGCACAACCCCCTTGATCACAGCTCAAACATTAAAAATCATTCCCCAGCAGCCCATAATGCCTAACACTTTTGCATCTATTAGAGTTTCTCTAGAGCAGGGGACTCTAAATTTTCCGAACAAAGGGCCAGTTCAGTTCACTGCTGTTCAGGCTTTGGGGGGGGGGGGGGGGGCAAACTTTAAACGGTATAAAATGCCCCAAAGTGAGAGTAAACCATGCCCCCATTGGTTTTAGTGGGAGGAATAGTGCCCCTTTGTTAGTATCCATGACAGAAATGGTGGCATATCGTGTCTGTGGAAGGAATAGTTCCCCAAGGGCTGGAGGCAGGCAAATGTATACCTGTAAAAATACAGAAAATGTGCGCTATTCCTGCTGCCTGCGCAGCAGATCTCATCTTCAACACTGTGCAATGGTCCCACAAAGACCTGCTGGTAAACCAACGTGTCAGCAGTGTTGTCCTTGGTCTCCTGCAGATTTCAATGACCTTCATGTTGTTAATGTATCTGCAATAAATGGAGGTCAGTAGGAGGAACCAGTGGGAGTTGTGGGGGACCTAGAAGATACACCCCTGAAAGTGTTTGTTTGCCTGCAGATTTTAAGGTATTAATTCACAACATTGTAGCTAAATTCAGTGCAGGCAGTGGGAGAGCAATCTTTTTGTTTCCTTTATATCTTTGCTGGGTGTTCTTCCTACAGGTTTACTTTAGGAAATTTCCACAGTCTGCATGTATAAGTTAAGCCTTGTGGCCTAATAACTTTCTGTTCCAGGGTCATTGACCATTGTCATGTATAAATTTGCTACCTATAAACTAGTCTAAGTATGGAAGACACTCCAGTCTAAACACTGGATAAAAAAAAATACAAAGTCCAGAGCTAAGGAATAATACAGTATTGAAATCGAACCTAGTTGATTGGTTCGACATGTTAAATCTGTATAGAAAAAGTAAAAAAAAGTGGCCCATGCCTGTTTTCACTGAAAGGAGGTCTAAGGCTGATTTGGTTTTTAAAATAAACCTATATGGTATTGATGTCCTAGTTATGTGTTCCCATCTCTTGTAGGGGAAGGCAAAGCATCAGGAACTCTGTTTTAAACACTGGAGACAAATAAGATTTCCAGTAACTACATCAATCATATTCCAGCTTTCATTTTCTTTAAATAAAAGTTAGAAAACTGATGTGTTTACCTAATTGGCTGCAAAACCTCCCAGTATTCCTTACCTCCATCTTTTACACACAACACCTATTGTGATGCTGGATTGCTCAGTAACTATTAGACTTTTTTTTTTTTTAGCTGTGATCCTAAGACCTAGTGCCGATCGCTTAGTCTTGTAAAATTACACTTTTCACCTAAAGTAATTGTGTGAATATGTATATAACCTGTTCCCCTTTTAGCCAGTGCATGTGATGGTCTTTGGCCTAAATCATCTTAAGGGGAACCTGTAGTGAGAGAATAACAAGTAACAATTGTAGACTTTCTGAAAGTGCTATTCACTGATCTGAAATAAGTATGCAGGTTAGAATGGCAGAGTGAAGTCAACACCAGATCTGTATAGATATTCTGGGTCAGTGACTCAAAGTACTAAAACCAGTTAATTTGCATGACAGATTTTCTTTAGCCAGTATAGTGTGATAATTTAGAGACTTATTTTTATTTTCCCAATCTAAAACTAAGATTCTTAAAGCAATATCAGTGGCTGAAAGAATCCTAGGAGCCAGGGCACCAATGCTTTTTCATTTCTGATAGCAGCTATTGGTAGTTTTTTGTTTTTTAGTGATGTACAGTTTTTTTTTTTGCTTTTAAAAGTTCTTGCGAGATTCTAAGGGAAAGGAGCAAGATGGAATTGTAAGCTGCCAACAAACAACTCTTCAATAAAATCAGTATTTTATTCCAAAAAGGAGTCTTAAATAACTAGTCAGAGGGTAAAACAGTCCTCCCCTTAGGACCATCCCACAGCAATAACCGACACCTAGCACATCAGTGAGGTATACGATTTGCCATATTTATTGCTGTGGTAGGGTCCTAAGGGAGGACTGTTTTCCTGTCTAGGTCTTGTTTTTAGACTCCTCCTTTTGAAATTTTAAAATGTACTGATTTTATTAAAGAGTAGTTTGTTGGCACCTTAAAAGTCCATCTTGCTCCTTTTGTTTTTTCTAGTATATACTGTATATAGGATTATTGGTGCCTTGCAATCCTTAGATTTTTCTATAAACTAGGGATTCTAAGACGCATACGTGTCTGATTTTCATCTCCTGCTACTGAGTGATTTATACTTTTTTTGCAGTCACTTCATATATGGAGATTATACATAGCACGCTCCCCTGAACTTAAAGCCATCCCTGTGTATTTTATGCCTTTATTCTACATGTGTATTTGTGTCTTTAAGCTCTGCTACTGTTATTTGTGCATGTATATCTAACAATTTAGCCTGTCTGCATATATTTTGTTGGGATAATTTTGCTCTCTGAGCATATTGCATCCTAAGGACAAGTTCCCCCCTATACAAGGAGATGGTAAATAATAAATTGCATCCTTTGCCGTTCAGGAGTGAAAAAAATGATCTTGGTATGTTGAGCTATGACCGTGTAATTGGGCTCTGCCATCTTAGGCCTGGATGTGCTTTCTGCCTAAAGGAGCGTGTGCAGATTCATATTTCATAAGAATCATCATCCTTTACTAAAAAAAAAATTTTTTTTCATCTAGGAGGAATAAATGGGTAGTTGGCATAATTGTAGAGTTAGTCAGGAGTGATCATTACTAAAATATACCCACCACAAAATGCTTATTTTACATTGTTTTGTGTTCTGTAGTAACCTCAAATAGTACATTTTGAAGTGTGTCTAAGAAAATGTGCTTTTAGTTTTCACTGATAAAACCCACATTTTGTAATCTTTATTGGGGCCAACATATTGCTACTGGTTTCCATTTTGGAAAAACTACTTAATATTAATGAAGTGATCTAGTTGTGCATTTAACACTTATGTAAGAAATGGCTCCTAAGTTACCTAATTCGAAGTTCATTGGTATTTTTTTTTTTTTTTTTTTTTTTTTTGCATGGGACAAGTATAAGACCAGAAAATGTAATGTGGCATGCTGATGAACCACGCATACTTGTGTGGGATGTTTTTATGAAATCCATGTGTATATACTATATCTAGTTATTTGGTCACACTTCCTGCTGGCCATGACACAAGCCTCACCATTATCTGGAGTCCCAGTTAACCAAAACTTTATTTAATTTTTTTTTCAGTAAAAGCAACATTTACATTTTTTTCCCTTAATGTGAAAGTTTAATTTTGAAAAACTATACAATAAAAATTTTTTTGGCGAAGACTCTACTGGCTGTGATTTTCTGTCAACTATTCAGTACAAAAACAAGGTTTAGTTAAACATAATTATCCAGTGGTTATTTGGCAAATGGAATATATAGTGTAAAGTTGTGTATGTACAAAAGGCAATGCGGTTGAAATTATAGGTGCATCTCATAAAATAGCAATAGGAGATTTTAACACTGTTATGGACCGAAAAGTGGATAGGTTCCCTTTGGGGACACAAACGGGTTCTGTAGTTGATGATTGTCTCTATTTTTGGTGGAGGCCGGACTATTGGATATATGGAGAGTGCGGAATCTGGAAGGCCTGCAATACTCATGTTTCTCCAGAACACACTCTCTCCGGAATCGATCTGGTACTGGGGAATGAGGAGGTACTACATGTGATAAAGCATATAAGTTTCAGACCCCTTCTTGATGGAACTGATGGGTGAGCCGAATGAGGTATTAATCGCCTTTTTTAAGAGAATTTGTTGACCTAAATAGAGGTACTGCCTCGGTGGTGGTGTGGGATACCTTGAAGGCTTTCCTTCAGGGCATAATGATACAAGTGTCCAAAAATTAAACCGGCTAAGGATTGGGGTCTGGAGATCCTGACTCTCTGAAATCAATCTGGATTCACATACAACACTAGTGGAGCTACAGCGGGCTACAATAGAGATGGCAGACCAGAAATCCCCAGGTCCAAAAGGCCTACCGGAAAACAGACCTACAAGCGCTACGGGAAGGCACTGCTCCTGGACCTGTTGGGTCTTAAATTGGTTGGTGGCAGAGGGAGAGCTTCCCTCATCTATGATGGAATCTACCATAGTTGTTGCATAAGGAAGGTAAAAATCCACTTTAATACATCTTCATATAGACCCATTTCCTTACTGAGCACAGATATAAAAAATCTTGGAGAAAGTATTGGCTGCCAGGCTAAATAAAAACATTCAGAAACGTATTTGCGCTGATCAGTCTGGATTTATACCTGTAAGATCAACCAGCACAAATATAAGATGAGTATGCCTGTCTGAATTTTACAGGTCCCGGCAGATGGGGAGGGTTCAAGGGCTATATTCTGTCTAGATGCCGCCAAGGCCTTTGATAGCTTGGAGTGGCAATATCTGTGGCGGGGTTTCAGTTTGGCTCCACCTTCACCAACTAGATTAAAACACTATATAAAGTGCCAGAAGCAAACGTGAGTGAATATTCTGATAAACTTTGATTGTTGAGGGGGACAAGGCAGGGTGCTCTGTCGCCTCTGCTCTTCGCCCTCGCAAGCAAACCCCTGGCAATAGCCATTAGGACCTTCTCAGAGGTGAGAGGATTCAGAAGGGGAATAGTGGAAGAAAAAGTTGCATTATATGCAGATATATTTACTATTCCTAGAAGATATCCTGACTGCCCTGTTGAGGGCTTAGCATATTGGCATTGTTACCTGTAGACCCTCTGGAAAGTCCCTTGCCTGACGAGGTCCCTCAGATTGAAACTGTGGACAAAATGGAATATCTGGGAATAAATATTGAGAGACCCCAAACAATATATTATAAATATTGCCTTGCTCCCAGTCAAATTCAAGGGAAAAATTTAAATATGGAATTGACTCCCATTATCTGTAGCGGGACGATGTAATTTAATCAAAATGCTATGGATGCTGCAGCTCCTGTATGTATTGCATAATTCCCAAGTGTGGGTGTATAAAAAGTGGTTTCAAAAGATATAGATGTTATTTTTAGAGAATTAATATGGAAAGGAGGACCGGCAAGAATGTGTTTGCTTACCTACCCTACATTTACAAAGAGGTGAGGGAGGGGTAGCCCTCTCACATCCCTGGAGCTACTTCTTGGCGGCACAGCTACAATTATAAGGGAAGGGACTAACAGGTCGGCAGTTGTATACGTAGGGAGGGAAATGCTTCAAAACACCCCGTATGGATCATTGATAGAAGCCATGGAGGCAGGTTCCTTCCCCTCTAGGTTCCCCACGTTAAACCTGATGGTAAGAGTATGGGGCACAGCAAAGATATTGCTGGGGTATAGGGGGTTCACAGAGCATGCCCCCCTTTGGGAGAACGCCAGAAGATTGGGACAATTTAAGGAATGGGAGTATGGGACAATATGCTATACTGAACAGGTCCTTCGGGTACCTACAGATTAGTAATGCTCTAGGAGAACAATTTAGAGACAGAAGCCCCATCAAGTAGGAGGAGATGGGAACAAGACGTAGGGACCATGACTGAAACGCAGTGGAGTAGAATGTTGGAATTAGGCCTGTTGGTTTCACTCTCCCATCACAAAGGATGTCACGTTTATTTTTGTTATACAGGGCATATTATACCCCTTAACCACTTGCTTACAGGGCACTTAAACACCCTTCCTGCCCAGACCAATTTTCAGCTTTCGGTGCGCTCATACTTTGAATGACAATTACTCAGTCATGCAACACTGTACCAAACTGAATTTTTTTGTCTTTTTTTTTTCCCCACAAATAGAGCTTTCTTTTGGTGGTATTTGATCACCTCTGGGTTTTTTTGCGCTATAAATTAAAAAAGACCAAAAATTTTGAAAAAAAAAAACGCAGTTTTCTTTGATTCTGTTATAAAATTTAGCAAATTATTAATTTTTTCTTCATAAATTTTGGCCACAATTCATACTGCTACATATCTTTGGTAAAAAAAAAATAACCCAAATTAGTGGATATTATTTGGTCTTTGTGAAAGTTAGAGTCTACAAACTTGTGCAAATCATACAAAATTGATCACACCTGATGTACTGGTGACCTATCATTTCTTGTGACCCGAACAAGCCAGGAAAGTACAAAAACCCCCTAAATGACCCCTTTTTTGAAAGTAGCTATTCTAAGGTATTTAGTAAGAGGCATGGTGAGCTTTTTGATGTTGTCATTTTTTTCCCCACAATTCTTTGCAAAATGAATATCTTTTTTTATTTTTTTTTCCACAAAATTTGTCATTGTAATAGGTTATTTCTCTCATGTGGCATGTGTATACCACAAATGACACCCCAAAATAAATTCTGCTACTCCTCCTGAGTATTACGATACCACATGTGTGGGACTTTTCCACAGCCTGGCCACTTAGAGAGGCCCAACATGCAGAAAGCACCATCACGTGTTCTAGGAGCATAAATTGCACATCTAACTTGTTGACTACCTATTGCACTTTTGAAGGCCCTGGAGCACCAGGACAATGACACGTGGCACTGATGACAGATGGCACTAATACGTGGCACTGATATCATGTGACACTGATGACAGATGGCACTAATATGTGACACTGATGACAGATGGCACTAATATGTGACACTGATGACAGATGGCACTAATATGTGACACTGATGACAGATGGCACTAATATGTGGCACTGATGACAGATGGCACTAATATGTGGCACTGATGACACGTGACACTGATATGGCACTGGGGACAGTTGGCAGCGGGGATAGATCGCACTGTATTTTTCGGTTTTATTTTTTGTTACGGCGCCGCTGCAGCCGTTCATCTCTCCCTCCTCACACGCTGTCTCTGTGTGAGGAGGGAGAGCGGCGCTGAGAGATGATCTCATATGTTATATTATGAGATCATCTCTCATTGGACACGCCGATCGCGCTGTAAACGGCCGCTGTGATTGGTCCGACGGACACGGCCAGCACAGAACTTCCCCGATGTGATGCGCGCTCTCAGGAGCGCGTATTAGGGAAGTAAACATAAGGACGTCCTCCTGGCAGGGAGTGTCCGCGCTGAAGCTGTCTTTCGGCTATAGCGCGGGCGCGAAGTGGTTGTTTTTTTTTTTTTGTTTGGCTGTAAACCAGATGCTAGCTACCCTAGGTGTGGGGAAGTAGATGGGATTTAATCAATATGTCATGGAGGTGCCTGGAGCTATACCTGTATTGTAAGGAGGTATCCAAAACTATAAACCTGGTATTCGGGAGGTCTCTGAATCTGGATGTAAGGTTATGTAGAGGGGGAGGGAGACCCCGGATGTACCCAGGTGGCACTTCTTAGATGCCTATTCCAGGCAAGGAAGTTGATGGCAATCAGTGCTACCCCCAACTGGTAAAGAGTGGGAATGCAGCATGAATGAGACAATATGGAAGGAAAAAACGGTATATGTTGGACAAGGCCGTATAAAGAAATATGAAGAGATTTAAAAAACAATGTGAAAGACGAGAAATTAACCGGAAAGGAAGGAAGGAAAGGCAAGGTGGGGAGAAGGGTCGAGAGGGTTAGCGGTACCAATACCTAAAAAGTAGTTTAAGTAGATGGGATGTGATATACTAAAATGGGATGAAAGTATGACCAAGAATGAATGGAGAGATGTAGGGTAAAATGGGTGAATGAGTGTGGCCATAATGATTTAAGACGATATAAGGCAAATTGAATGCTGGAATGGGGAAAATAATTAATAAAGTTGTTATGGAAGAATAGAATGGATGAAGAAAGAGCAAGAGGAGATAGCAACATAACAAACATCTGAGAATTTTAATGATTTATGTTTTTACTTCTGTATATGTACAACGGAGGGGAGAGGGGGAAATTGTTGAAAACGTTTCAATAAAGATTATAAAGTTAAAAAAAAAAAATTATTTCAGTAATTTTAATTCAAAAAGGAGAAACTCCTTTTTATATACAGTATCTCACAAAAGTGAGTACACCCTTCACATTTTTGTAAAAATATTTTATCTTTTCATGTGACAATACTGAAGAAATTACACTTTTTGATACAATGTAAAGTAGTGAGTGTACAGCTT
Source organism: Lithobates sylvaticus (assembly GCA_028564925.1). NCBI lineage: Eukaryota > Metazoa > Chordata > Amphibia > Anura > Ranidae > Lithobates > Lithobates sylvaticus. The sequence goes on from CM053028.1 coordinate 392,401,274, forward strand.
GTATAACAGTGTAAATTTGCTGTCCCCTCAAAACACCATTAATGTCTAAACCGCTGGCAACAAAGGTGAGTACACCCCTAAGTGAAAACATCCAAATTGGGCCCAATTAGCCATTTCCCCACCCCTGTGTCATGTGACTCGTTAGTGTTACAAGGTCTCAGGTGTGAATGGGGAGCAGGTGTGTTTTAAATTTGGTGTTATCGCTCTCACTCTCTCATGCTGGTCACTGGAAGTTCAACATGGCACCTCATTTGCAAAGAACTCTGAGGATCTGAAAAAAAAAAATTGTTGCTCTACATAAAGATGGCTTAGGCTATAAGAAGATTGCCAAGACCCTGGAACTGAGCTGCAGCATGGACAGGTTCCGCTCTGAATAGGCCTTGTCAAGGTCGACCAAAGAAGTTGAGTGCACATGCTCGGCATCATATCCAGAGAGTGTCTTTGGGAAATAGACTTATGAGTGCTGCCAGCATTGCTACAGAGTTTGAGGGGGTGGGTGGTCAGCCTGTCAGTGCTCAGACCATACGCCGCACACTGAATCAAATTTGGTCTGCATGGCTGTCATTCCAGAAGGAAGCTTCTTCTAAAGGTGATGCACAAGAATACCTGAAAACAGTTTGCTCAAGAGTGATGTGTGTGGTGTCAAGCGTGTGTGGCGGCAACCAGGTGAGGAGTACAAAGACAAGTGAGTCTTGCCTATAGTCAAGCATGATGGTGGGGGTGTCATGGTCTGGTGGGGCTGCATCAGTGCTGTTGGCACTGGGGAGCTACAGTTCATTAAAGGAACCATAAATACAACATGTACTGTGACATACTGAAGCGGAGCATGATCCCCTCCTGTCGGAGACTGGGCCGCAGGGCAGTATTCCAACATAACGATCCCAAACACACCTCCAAGACGACCACTGCCTTGCTTAAGAAGCTGAGGGTAAAGGTGGTGGACTGGCCAAGCATGTCTCCAGACCTAACCCCTATTGAGCATCTGTGGAGCATCCTAAAACGGAAGTTGGAGGAGCGCAAGGTCTCTAACATCCACCAGCTCTGTGATGTCGTCATGGAGGAGTGAAAGAGGACTCCAGTGGCAACCTGTGAAGCTCTGGTGAACTCCATGCCCAAAGAGGGTTAAGGCAGTGCTGGAAAATTAATGGTGGCCACACAAAATATTGAGACTTTGGGCCCAATTTGGACATTTTCACTTGGGGGGAACTCACTTTTGTTGTCAGCAATTTAGTCCCTAATGGCTGTGTGTTTGAGTTATTTTGAGGGGACAGCAAATTTACACTGTTATACAAGTTGTACACTCACTACTTTACATTGTAACAAAGTGTAATTTCTTCAGTGTTACATAAAAAAGATATAATAAAAATTTACAAAAATGTGAGGGGTGTACTCACTTTTGTAAGATACTGTAGATGCATTACACACAGTGAGATATTTCAAGCATTTTTCTTTTTAATTTTGATTATGGCTTACAGCTAGTGAAAACCCAAAATTCAGTATCTCAGAAAATTTGAATATTACATAAGACCAATTAAAAAAAAAAAAAAAAAAAAATTACTACAGAAATGTTGGCTTACTGAAAAGTGTGTCAATGTACAGTATAGTATGCACTCAATACTTGGCTGGGGCTCCTTTTGCATGAATTAGTGCATCATGGAGGCAATCAGCCTGTGGCACTGCTGAGGTGTAATGGAAGCCCAGGTTGCTTTGATAGCAGCCTTCAACTCATTGTTGGGTCTGGTGTCTATCTTCTTCTTGACAATACCTCACAGACTCTCTATGGGATTTAGGTTGGGCGAGTTTGCTGGCCAATCAAGCACAGCGATATAATGATCATTAAACCAGGTATTGGTACTTTTGGCAGTGTGGGCAGGTGCCAAGTCCTGCTGGAAAATTAACCACTTCAATACCAGGCACTTAAACACCTTCCTGCCCAGACCAATTTTGAGCATTCAGCGCTGTCGCACTTTGAATGACAATTGAGCGGTCATACAACACTGTACCCAATTTTTTTCTCACAAATAGAGCTTTCTTTTGGTGGTATTTGATCACCTCTACGGTTTTTATTTTTTGCTAAACAAATCAAAAAAGTCCGAAAATTTTGAAAAAAAAAGTTTTATTTTGTTTGTTTCAAAACTTTGTAAATAAGTAAGTTTTCTCCTTCACTGATAAGGGGGCACTGATGGGCACCGATGAGGTGGCACCAATGAAGTGGCACTGAGGTGGCATTGATATTGGCATTGATATTTGGCACTGATAGGCGACACGGATGGGAACTAATAGGTGGCACAAATTGGCACTGATAGTTGGCATGGATGGGCACTGATAGGCAGCATGGGTGGGCATGGATAGGCGGCACGGATGGGCACTGATAGGCGGCATGGGTGGGCACTGAGTTGGCACGGATGGGCACTGATAGGTGGCACGGATGGGCACTGATAGGCAGCATTTTTTTTTACTGATGGATGCAAATCAGTGCCAAACAATAATGAATGCCAATCAATGATGCCCATTGTGGGCACTGATTGGCATCCATTGTGGGCACTGTGTCATCCCTGGTGGTCTAGGGTGGCATACCTTGTGGTCCAGTGTGGGCATCCTCGGGGGCTGCGCTGATAATTGATCAGCACAGACCCCCTCCTGTCAGAGGCGCAGCCGATTGGCTCTCCTCGCGTCTGACAGACGCAAAAGAGAAAAAGCCGATTACCGGCTCTTCCTATTTACACTGTGATCTGCCGTGATTGAACACGGCTGATCACGTGGTAAAGAGTCTCCGTTGGAGACTCTTTACCAAGATCGTAGTTGCGGGGTGTCAGACTGACACCCAGCAACAACGATCACCGCGATGCTCGCCCCTGGGGTCATATGACGCCCTGTCAGGCTTTTACAACCACTTTGCCGACGTCTTTTGACAATGGACGGGCGGCAAGTGGTTAAATCATTATCACCATAAAGATTGTAAGGAGAGGGAAGCATGAAGTTCTCTTGAATTTCCTGGTAGAGGGCTGCGCTGGCTTTGGACTTCATATAACACAGAGGACCAACACCAGCAGATGACATGGCTCCCCAAATCATCACTGACTGTGGAAACTTCACACTAGACCTCATTCAACTTGGATTGTGTGCCTTTCCACTCTTCCTCCAGACTCTGGGACCTTCATTTCCAAATGAAATGCACATTTTCTTTCACAGTCCATGATGATTTGGAGATAATTTAATTTTCCAGCAGGACTTGGCACCTGCCCACACTGCCAAAAGTACCAATACCTGGTTTAATGACCATGGTATTACTGTGCTTGATTGGCCAGCAAACTTGCCTGACCTAAACCCTATAGTCTATGGGGTATTGTCAAGAGAAAGATGCACCAGACCCAACAATGCAGATGAGCTGACGGCTGCTATCAAGCAACCCTGTGCTTCCATAACACTTCAGCAGTGCCACAGGCTGATTGGCTGATTGCCTCCATGCCACACCGCTTTGCTGCAGTAGATCATACCAAAGGAGCCCTGACCTGCATTATATACAGTACATGGACACACTTCAATAAGCCAATATTTCTGTATTAAAAATTTTTATTTGAAATCTGATTTTTCGGAGATGCTGAATTTTGGGTTTTCACTAGCTGTAAGCCATAATCGTCAAAATTAAAACAAAAATGCTTGAGATATATCACTTTGTGTGTAACTCATCTATATAAAATGAGTTTCACTTTTTAAATTACTGAAATTAACTTTTTGATGATATTCTAACTTTTATGAGACGCACCTGTACACCTGTGAACTGAGTTTCTCTAATGCAGCTGAGCAACACCCCTAGGTCACCTTTACACTAGTTACAGGTCAAATACATTTAAAGATCAAATGAGCTTTAGGTTTAACCGCTTCAATACCCGGCCATAGTCATATGACGCCCACAAGGTGGATCTACCATCCTGGGTGGGCGTCATATGACGTCCTCGGATTCCCGGCCACCTGGGGGGCGTGCGCACGCGCCCGCGGCATCGCTCGGGACCCGGTGCGAGTGCCCGGCGGCCGCGATGTCTGCCGGGCACCCGCGATTGCCCGTTAAAACAACGGGACCGGGCGGGACCGTGGAACTGTGTGTGTAAACACACAGCTCCACGTCCTGTCAGCGGGGAGGAGACCGATCATGTGATCCCAGTACGGAGGATCACATGATCGGTCTCCTCCCCTTAAGTCCCCTCCCCCTACAGTTAGAATCACTCCTATTAGGGACACACATTAACCCCTCCAGCGCCCTCTAGTGTTAACCCCTTCCCTGCCAGTCACATTTACACAGTAATCATTGCAATTTTATAGCAACGATCGCTGTGTAAATGTGAATGGTTCCAAAAATGTGTCAAAAGTGTCCGAAGTGTCCGCCGCAATGTCGCAGTCACGAAAAAAAAATCGCATTACTAGTAAAAAAAAAAAAAAAATTCAATAAATCTATCCCCTATTTTGTAGACGCTATAACTTTTGCGCAAACCGATCAATATACGCTTATTGCGTTTTTTTTTACCAAAAATATGTAGAAGAATACATATCGGCCTAAACTGAGGAAAAAAATAGTTTTTTTTTTAAAAAATGGGATATTTATTATAGCAAAAAGTTAAAAATATTGTGTTTTTTTTCAAAATTGTTCTTCTTTTGTTTATAGCGCAAAAAATAAAAACCGCAGGGGCGATCAAATACCACCAAAAGAAAGCTCTATTTGTGGGAAAAAAAGGACGTCAATTTTGTTTGGGTGTAACGTCGCACGACCGCGCAATTGTTAGTTAAAGCGACGCAGTGCCGAATCGCAAAAAGTGCTCTGGTAAGGAAGGGTGTTTAAAAGCCCTGTATTGAGGTGGTTAAATCTGCAAATATTTTCCAGGTTTTTTTTTTTTTTTTTTTTTTTTAGAAAACTGCAACAGTAAAGACTGCAGGGCTCCAGCACTCTCCAGGGTGAGCAAGCTTTGCTCTTTCTCTGTAAGCAAATTAAGTGACAGTATTGCAAAATGCAATGCAGAAACACCAGAGTGGTTTACAGTACTGTCCCTCTCCTTGTCCTGTGTATTGTGGAATGTTAACATAAAGACCGATATAGGTTCCTACACTATATTGCAAAAAATATTGGGATGCCTGCCTTTATACGGACATGAACTTTAATGGCATCCCAGTCTTAGACCCCTTTCACACTGGGGTGGTGGGTCTGTTAGTGGTAAAGCACTGCTAGTTTTAGCTGCGCTTTTAACACCCGCTAGTGGCTTAAGAAAGGGTTAAAACTGCCTGTGTTGCGGTGCTTTGGAAGCGCTGCCCATTCATTCCAATAGGCAGGGGCGGTGTAGGAGCACTGTATACATGGCTCCTACACCGCCCTAAAGATGCTGCTTGCAGGACTTATTTTTTATTTTAATTTTTCCCCTTCCCACAAGCGCACCACCCCAGTGTGAAAGCACTCAGGCTTTCATACTGGGGAGGCATGAGAGGCAGTTTTGAGGCACTTCACAGGCATTATTTTTAGCACTAAAACACCTGAAAACTGCCTCAGTGTGAAAGGGGTCTTAGTCTGTAGGGTTAAACATTGGGTTGGCCCACCCTTTGCAGCTTTAACAGCTTCAGCTCTTCTGCGAAGGCTGTCCACTTGGTTTAGGAGTGTGTCTATGGGAATGTTTGACCATTCTTCGAGAAGGGCATTTGTGAGGTCAGGCACTGATGTGGACGAGAAGGCCTGGCTTGCAGTCCCTGCTCTAATTCATCCTAAAGGTGTTCTATTGGGTTGAGGTCAGGACTCTGTGCAGGCCAGTCAAGTTCCTCCACCCCAGACTCGCTCATCCAGGTCTTTGTGGACCTTGTTAGTGCACTGGTGCACAGTCATGTTGGAACAGGAAGGGGCCATCCCCAAACTGTTTCCACAAAGTTGGGAGCATGAAATTGTCCAAAATGTCTAGGTATGCTGATGGCTTAAGAGTTCCCTTCACTGAAACTAAGGGGCCAAGTCCTGAAAAGTTTTGGGTGGAGGAACTTGACTGTCCTGCACAGTCATGACCTCAACCCAATATAACACCTTTGAGATGAATTGAAGTGGAGACTGTGAGCCAGGCCTTCTCGTCCACATCAGTGCCTGACCTCACACATGTGCTTCTGAAAGAACGGTCAAACATTCCCATAGACACACTCCTAAAACTTGTGGACAGCCTTCCCAGAAGAGTTGAAGCTGTAATGGCTGCAAAGGGTGGGCCAACTCAATATTGAACCCAACAGACTATAGCTGACCATGCAATTTTCTTATTCAATTTCTTTAGATTTACCTTCAACTATGTAGTGCAAGGGCCTGCCTGATTGCATACAAATTGAAAGTGTTTAGGTTTGACCTCCTATTATATGATTTTTGGTAAATCTAAAGGAAAGTTGTACAAGAAAATTGTATAATGTTGGCCAGCCTAAGCCTGGGATGCCATTAAAGTTCATGTGCGTGTAAAGGTAGGCTTCCCAATACTTTTGGTAAATGGTGTATAGTGATAGTATTTAAAATATATTTAACCACTTGCCGATCGCTTGTGCTGTGCTTTGTGTTCAGTGTTCCCTGGACACTGCTTATCACAGATTTAGGGAAGGAGCCACTCAGCGGTTCTTTACCACGTGATCAGCTTTGTCCATTCGCAGCTGATCACAATGTAAACCGAAGCCGGTTATCGGCACTCCTTTCCTCGCGATGATAACCGGATTCTGTAAAAGGGAAATGTACACTGATAATCGGGGGCAAAGGATATCGGTGTTGCCTTTCAGTGCAGCCTCTTTAACGCACATCAGTGAATGAGGAAAAAATCACCTGTTTTTTTTTTTTTTTTCTTCACAATTTTTTTAATTTAGCAAAAAAAAAAATACGATTAAATACCACCCAAAGAAAGTTCTATTTGTGTGAAAAAAAATGATAAATATTTAATTTGGGTATAGTGTTGCATGACCGTGCAATTGACATTCAAAGTGCGACAGCACTGAAAGCTGAAAATTGGCCTGGGCAGGAAGGGGGTGAAAGTGGTTAATGTGCAGTGTTTCTTTCCCCTTAAAAGGTCAATATACAAACCATTTTACATCTGCCTGGATTTCTTAGTTGTACAGTATGGGAAACAGGAATTTTATGCTTTACCATATTCTTTATGCAGCTACATTCAGGCGATTGGACACTGACTTAAAAGAGAAGGCTGCAGGGACATCCCTTACATAACCCTTCCTACTTCCAGCTGGCCTACGTTTCCTAGTGTAACACAAAGACACATCAAAGCGATAGAGCCTTCACAATTCTGGAACATCCACTGGAACTGGGGTTCGGTCTCCTTTGCTCCTTCTTGGTGTGCGGCACAGCAAGCCAGACCGAGAAGCTGACACAGTAGAGCAGGAATCTTGGCCAGGCAGCGGGCGCAGCCAGTCTGCATCAGATCTATGTGGAGGAATGTGAAGAGGTCCAACAAGTCAGCATGCCATTGCAACAGGAACGAGGATCCTCCTTACGGATGATCAGTAGGAATGGGAATCCCCAGTGGTAAGAGAGTTCCATTTAGCGTAGTTTCTCCAGCCAAGATTTCAGCATTGCTCTGCTTTGCAGGGTGGCCCTAGAAATCTCATTGACAATGCTTTGCAGAGAACCTGTTCTTTCTGTGTGTACCAGTGCAGGCAGCAGATCACATCCCAAGGGCAGTTTGGGTCGGAAGGCTTGCGACCCAGTGCTCAATGCACCCTGTCGAACTCCAGAGTGGCTGTTGGGCTGGAGTCCAGAACTTTATGTAGAGTAGCTGATACACTGTCGGCAAGGTTCTCAGGACCAATTGCTTCCAGAAGGCCCCGGAGCTGAAAGTTGTTTCGGTGGCTTCGGTTCTCCAGATCCTACATGTGAACCTGCACCTCCAGATGATCCAGGTGCAGAGTGACCTTGTTGCCACCCAGTGTTCCAAGGTAGTGACTGTGTTCTCCCCCTTTGACAACCGATCATTCAGGTGATGAACCTCAGTGAGGATCTGTTGGTAATCACAGCGGTGCTGTTCTTTCTGCCGGAGCACCCTTGCCTCGATGTCTGTCTTGGTGGGGAAAGCCTGAATCAAGGCTCTAAGGTCTGCATCGTTCTGCAGAGGTTGCATGGAGGGCCCTGGGCTAAAGGTGGGCTGCCGGGGAGGGATTCAGGATGGCAGGCAAACCTGAAAGAATTGCGGCCACAAAGCCATACCTCTGATGTGGAAACAAGACTAAGCGACTCAACTATGCACAAAACCATAGGAAATGGGGTGCAGAAAAATGGCAGCAGGTGCTCTAGACTGTTGGGTCAAAATGTGAAATATTCAGTAGCAGGAGGCAGTTTATTTGCCGGAGGGCTGCAGAGCAGTACAATAATGAGTGTCTGCAGGCAACAGTGAAGCATGGTGGAGGGTCCTTGCAAGTTTGGGGCTGTATTTCTGCAAATGGAGTGGGAGATGTAGTTAGGATCAATGGTGTTAATGCTGACAAATGCAGGCAGATACTTATCCATCATGCCATACCACTAGGGAGGCGTGTGATTGGCCCCAGATTTATTCTGCAGCAGAAAAATGATACCAGACGTACAACCAATACCATTAAAGTGTTACTAACCCAGTAATATTAAATAGTTCATCTGCCCCCCCCCCCTCCCCCACAGTGCCCACAGCTTATAAATCTTCTCTTTACATTAAAATATTGCCACTATGTACCTTTTTGGCTGATCTGTATACCACCGTCAGAGATAAACTTCACAGTTTCTTCAGTGCTGAGAGTTCAGGTAGGAGGAGAGTTCCACTACAGCCTGTATACACGCCCACATGTGTGATGCCAATATGATGTGACCTGGCTAGCTCTGAGAACAAGTTGGCTACCCTGCTTGTGTTAGCTGGCTTTCCCCAGATAGACCGTGCAGGAGGGAAGGATCTGTGCTTACAGGATAAAACAGCCTTTTTACACAATGCAGAGGAATAACCCCTTAAATTCCACAGTGAGTATAACAAGCATGCTATGCTGCATATACAGACAGATTTTACTGTTGTGGGTTTAGTAACACTTTAAGAACTATATCACTATTGTGTGTGTTATTTACTGTGCTTCTTTTGAGCACATTGCTGTATCTCCTTTATACCTCTATTTCTATTCTAATTTTATTTATTTTTTTTCGTTTTCTTAAGAGTATATGATGCAACATTTAATAGGTTACATTTGTGAATAGGATTGTATTTATCTATTTATTTTTTGTTTTGTTTTCATAATGAAAATACAGTAGATTTGGGTATTTTTGTTCTAACTACCTAATACACCTGAGGTATCATGTGATTTTAGATATTAGGATGTTTGGTGGTTGTTTTACTGTGGTTTTGAGAAAGCATGTTTAACACGTTAAAAATGCATTAACCCTTTTGTCCTCCCCTGCTTGTAGCTGCCTGTAAACTCATTGCTATTTGCTTTTACGGACATTTAAATAAAACTCTTTTGCATCCCCTATGGGAGTGTGGCCATCCGATTTTTCAATTTACCATTAAGAACTGTCTTCAGCATGAAGAACAAGGAGTCCTGGAAGTGCTGGTTTGGTCCCCACAGAGCCCTGATCTCAACATCGAGCCTGTCTGGGAATACATGAAAAGAGAAGGATTTGAGGCAGCCTACATCCACAGAAGATCTGTGGTTAGTTTTCCAAGATGTTTGGAATAACCTACCTGTCGAGTTTCTTCAAAAATTGTGTGCAGGTGTACCAAGACGAATTGATGCTGTTCTGAAGGCAAAGGGTAGTCACATCAAATATTGATTTGACTTGGATTTCTCTTCTGTTCATTTACCTTCCATTTTGTTAACTGATAAAAATAAACTATTAACAGTCTGAAAGCATTCTTAATTTACAGCATATTTTCCCAACTGTAACCTGCTCTAAAAAATCAAAGGAAATCTCTCAACTGTCTTGTTGTGTTATGTGTTATGCTATGTTATGTTATGTGTTATGCTGAGAGAGTGTGTCCCACAGCTACAGTCTCTTTTAGACAATATGATTCCCTTTTTGTACTTTCTGAGGGTTCCCGCAGGGGCCTCCCTGCCTCTTGTTCCACCAATACTAAGTGGATCAGAGAAGTTATCATTCAAACCCATTCAAACCCAGGATCAGATGTATATACCAGGCTGGTTAGTCCTATAGACTTTTCAGCATTAGGCATCTGTTTCTCAGATTGCAAGGCCGCCACCCAAGCTTCTGTTAACTTTAAAGTGGGGTTGCACACAAAAAAAAATCATTAATATTCCTAAAAAAATAAAAATAAACATTTGGAATTTTTTTTTTTAACTCACCTCTAAATGGCTGTTGCTAGGGGGTCTCTCATAGTCTGCCTCCTTCAGTGCCTGGACTGGTGACATCACCCCTTGGCGCAGGAAGGGCTCAGCTCTGCCCCCTCCCTCCTGTCAGTCATCTGCGTCACGTGACAGGTCCCAGATGACTGCGTGGCCAATCACGGCGCACATGTGCAGTGGGTGCCCACAGTTACAATGCTGGCGCCACTGAGCGGAGGGGGGGAGGAGCGGGGCTTCGATCCCCTGCATCGCTGGACCCTGGAACAGGTAAGTGTCCGATTATTAAAAGTCAGCAGCTGCCGTATTTGTAGCTGCTGACTTTTAATTTTTTTTTTGAATGATTACTCCTCTTTAAGTTCTATCTTGTGGATGTTCAGTCTTCTTCTAATGCCAGTTTTGGCTGTAAGGTTCTAGAAGCTGCTCATGAGTCTGTCAAGCCTTCTCTACCCATTTTTATTTTGCCATTGTTTTCTGTGTTGCCTACCCCACATTGAACTGCTTTTGGATGTCCATCCCATGGTAAATACTTTACAATACAAGTTCCTGTAACAGACATTTTGACTGCTCTGAGCTCCAAGATGTTGATCATGTTCCCTGGACTGTTATGGACTGGAACACTTCTCCTCAGCCTGAACGACTGGCATTTGCTGCCATTATTCAGTCACCTAAATATACATGCCATTAACCCATGGTCTCTGTATACGCAGCCTCTGCCCTGTATTATTAAGATATTCTATTTTCGTAATCATACAGTACAGGAACGGATGTGGGAGGGGCTATATAGAGGATGCCCCCGCAGCCAATTTTTTTAATGCCAGTGTCCAGTTATCTGAAGGTAGCTGTGGTAGAGACTAAAGTTGAGAATCTTCTTACTTGCTGAAAAGGTACTGTTATATTCAAGCTACATTATACATTTATATGCTATATGTTATAACATAATCATTTATTATTTATCTATTTACTGTGAAATTACTGGTTGGAAGTTATAACTTCAGTAATTTGTTCGTTAAGCCACCTGCTTGAGTACAGATTTAGAAAATATAGTAAATTACCTTAAAAACAATATATAATAATTATTTGTATATTACTTATGGTAAATAACCCCTTGCCACCCAGGCCAATTCTGACACTTCTCTCCTACATGTAAAAATCATAATTTGCTAGAAAATTATTTAGAACCCCCAAACATTATATATATATATTGTTCTAGCAGAATAAAATGGTGGTTGTTGCAACTTTTTATGTCACATGGTATTTGCGCAGCAATTTTTTTAACCACTCCGGACCGCCGCAAGCCAGCATACGTTAGCTGTTTGAAGAGGAGTATCGTTGTTATGGCAGAAGCTAGCTTCCATAGCACAGGTATTCTCTTCTTCAGCAGGCGGTCCGGTTTCCGATAATAGTTGCCTCTGCGGTTGGTGGATTCACTGCAAGATCACTTTTATTGGCGGCGGAAGAGGGCCCCCTCCCACCGCTTTCCAGTGCCCTCTGCTGCTTACTGGAGCCGGTGGCAGTGGCAGAGGCGATCGGATCCTTCTCTGTGTTAGGTATGGAAATGAGTGAGGGGAAGATGGCCCCCACCCGTCTCCATACCATTGCAGGGCGGAAGCAACGTTAAAACTTCACTTCCGCCCATAGCTCCTAAAGGGCAATTTAAAATAAAAAAATAATTCAAATGACAACATTTTTTTATTGCATTTTAGTGTAAATATGAGATCTGAGGTCTTTTTGACCCCAGATCTCATATTTAAGGGGCCCTGTCATGCTTTTTTTTTCTATTACAAGGGATGTTTACATTCTTTGTAATAGAAATAAAAGTGACACAATTTTTTTTTAAAGAACAGTGTAAAAAAATAAAAGGTAAAATAAATAAGAAAACAAATTTTTTTTTAATCACGCCCGTCCCACGAGCTCGCATTCAGAAGCGAACGCATACGTGAGTAGCGCCGGCATATGAAAACAGTGTTCAAACCACACACGTGAGATATTGCCGCGATCGGTAGAGCGAGAGCAATAATTCTAGCCCTAGACCTCCTCTGTAACTCAAAACATGCAACCTGTAGAATTTTTTAAATAAGACAGTAACTGGAAGCATTGTGTTTACAGAGGACTGTGGGAAACTGGGACATTGCGAGTACTGAGGACTGTGAGTAGCTGTGGGTATTGTGTATACCAACGGTTAGGAGTACTTAGGACCAGTGGCGGCTAGTGGGTTCTTCTTTGGGGGGGGGGGGGACAAACAACACTGCCCCCGGCCGGTGTGGCACAGCACCCCCCCACCGTGCGCGCCGCCCGGCACTTACCCGCTCCTGTGGTGGGACTGTGCTGTCCTCTCCTGGAGTGCGAGCAGCGGCGGCTCCGGTGTCTGCTCCTCCAGCTTCCTCTGCCGTGTGTCTTCTGCCAAAGTGCTAGGCATTCAATAGGATTGCTTGATGCTTTGGCCAATTGGGAAACAGATTTTACAGACCTGCCTCCTGATTAGCGGGGAGAATCTTTAGTGTGAGAATAGCGAAAATGAATTTGCTATGGTCACACAACTGGGTGGGCTCAGAGCGCAATGCTCTGCACACTGGGCTCACCCTTTTTTGAAGCCTATTAGAGCCTCTGGTTCTAATAAGGTGCTTCAAAAAAAAAAAAAAAAACACCCGCTGCATTAGAATCCATGGTCCGGTGCCATTGATATGTAGATCAGGGGGCCGAGTGCATGGATAGCGGAGGCGCCGCCCGTGCGACCTCTGTGGATGGGCTGCCACTTCTTAAGACTGTGAGCAGCTGGGGCATTGTGTGTACTGAGGACTGTAAATAACTGGGACATTGTGAGTATGGTGGTGCTGTGAGGGACTAGGAAACCATGAGTACTGAGGTACGGAGAGCACAGAGGCACTGTGAGTAATTGGCACATCCCAATAAATACCCTGGTTGCCTGATGTTGGGGATTTCAGTTCAAGAGTGGCATTGCTGGAGTAGAAAGGATAGACAGATAATGGTGGTAGGGGACTTATTATTATTAGAAGGACAGATCTATAAAAAAAGACCATGATAGCCTAATAGTATGTGTTTTTTTTTCTCTTTTTTTTTTTTTTTCAGAAATCTCTTTATTGTTTTTTAGACAAAATGGAAATACAAAACAAAGTACATTACACAATAACATAATACACATTGAGCAAAATATATATGCATCATTGAAATCCTCACTGGATCACATTACCAATTTCCTATGTAAAAAAAAAATGTAATTTGTAAAAGTACCATTGGTCCCATTTGTAAATTAGGTTCTGTCGGCCACCAAAGTGACAGCCCCCTCATATGCAACTATAGCAAATCATATCATACCATCAACAGTCTGTATAGTCTATATCACAGTATATATATATATATATATATATATATATATATATATATGTGTGTGTCTGTCTGTCTGTATCTGTATCATAAGTTGATATTGGTATCCGATGCCGTGCAGGGCTCGGCCAGCCACTTAGCCCAGATTTTATCATATTTAGTTGGACAACCTTTAGGCCCCTTTCACACTGGGGCGTTTTTCAGGCACTACAGTGCTAAAAATAGGGCCTGTATAGCGCCTGAAAAAATCCGGCCTCTTTCACTCCAGTGTGAAAGCCGGAGCGGTGCGCTAGCAGAATGGTCCAAAAAAGTCCTGCTAGCAGCATCTTTGGAGCGCTGTGTTCACCGCTCCTACCCATTGAAATCAATGGGACACCGCGGCAATACCGCCGGCAAAGTGCCGCTGCAGCGGTGCTTTGCGGGCGGTTTTAACCCTTTTCGCGGGGGTTAAAAACGCAACACTAGCAGCCGAATACCGCCACTAAAACAGCGCTAAATATAGTGCTGCTTTACCGCCGACGCCGCTCCCGCCCCAGTGTGAAAGGGGCCTTATTCATGTAAGCACCCCTATGTAATAGTAAACCGTTGTTAACCAATTGTTTCCAATATAAAAGTGTGGGCGGGGACAGTTTCTTCCAATGCAGGGCAATAGCTTTTCTGGCATAAAACAATGTAATATTGGCAAATGTCCGCTCTGCCTCTGCAGGAAGAATATCCTCCACCAAACTCAACAAACATACTGACATAGAGAACGGCAAAGGGGCAGATAAAATTTTATTCAACAAAGCCACCACATCCACCCAAAAACCTACAATAAAGGGACAGGTCCAGAAGATGTGTGAGAAGTCTTCCGAAGCCACACCACACCGCCAACAATCGGAGGAGCACTTCGGGTTCATCTTATGAAGTGGGGATGGTGTAAAATAGGCTCCATGCACCAATTTAAACTTTATCAAAAGGGAAAGTCCCACACATCATCCCAGTCATCATTGCCTAGATCAGGAATATCTCGCAGCCATCTAGCCCTAAGGCCCTCTAACACCGGCAGAGAGACTGTGATGAAATGAGAAAATAATCTGGAAGTAGATTTCGCTGAACAATAAGACCAGAGTACCATTCCCAAGATAGATTGTTCAATCATTGGATTAGCTTGTGAGAACTGGGCATGGTAGGCATTGGAAAGCTGACAATATCTAAACAAATGGGAGCTGGGTAAATAAAAAGTTGAAGTAAGGAAAAAGAGGATAACTTCCGATTCGTAACAACCTGAGAGACCAACTTAACATTATATTTAGTTCATACAATCGGTTCTGATAATTTATTAAACTGGGGTAAAGTAGGATTCACCCAAAGGGGGGCATTTGGAGAGATTGCTCCTTTAGGGTAGTGCTCGCATCTAAGGCCAGACCGCCAAGCTGGAATAGTGGTGAGCATTGGGGGGGGGGGGGGGGACAAATGATAGGGGGCCCGAGGGCCTCTAAATAAGAGAAACTTAAGAGCTTCTATAGATTCTACCACCGCAGCTTCCAACCGAGTGGAAAGGTTGGATAAGTCTTGACATAACCACCAGTGGCGTCTCCAGCTTTTATATTTATGGGGGGCACATGGGGGGGACAGGGACAAAAGTAGGGGGGCCAACTATAAAACGCAATTCTATTCCCATACCCAGGGTGTGCTACGTGCAGAGTACTGAGTTCAGGGTGTGCTAGGTGCAGAGTACAGGGTCCAGGGTGTGCTAGGTGCAGAGTACAGAGTCCATGGTGTGCTACGTGCAGTGTACAGGGTCCGGGGTGTGCTACCTGCAGAGTACAGGGTCCAGGGTGTGCTACATGCAGTGTACAGGGTCCAGGGTGTGCTACGTGCAGTGTACAGGGTCCAGGGTGTGCTACGTGCAGAGTACAGGGTCCATGGTGTGCTACGTGCAGAGTACAGGGTCCATGGTGTGCTACGTGCAGAGTACAGGGTCCATGGTGTGCTACGTGCAGAGTACAGGGTCCATGGTGTGCTACGTGCAGAGTACAGGGTCCATGGTGTGCTACGTGCAGAGTACAGGGTCCAGGGTGTGCTATGTGCAGAGTACAGGGTGTGCTACGTACAGAGTTTAGATTTCAGGAGTGCCACATTTCAGCTGAAAAAAATCCCGGAGTAAAAGTATACAGTGCAAACACTGTCTGCAGCCATGAAAGATACAGCCAAAGCACCTGTGATCATCATTATCATGCTGATGATTACACTGTACTTCATGTGACTATACTGTATATAGGCTGTACAGTGTGATCATCAGCATGATAATGATGATCACAGGTGCTGTGGCTGTATATTTCATGGCTGCAGACAGTGTTTGCACTGTATACTTTTACTACTCTTGTCAAAAGTAGTAACAGCAGTATATTGTAGCAACATCTGCAGTCTGAGTCTCACTCTAGTACTATACTAGCCTGCTGGCTGAAAGAAAAAATATATATTTAAGGACTGTAAAGAATGTATGAGGCTGCAGAGCAGTTGGAAGTAAGCTGGGAATGAAAGGGTGTCAGGCACACAGTCAGTGTGTGGACTCCTAGTTTGGAAGGCCCAAATCTGAGACTGGAGGCTGCAGGATGGGTTCAGTGCAGATTTCTGGGAGTGGAGAGCAGAAAGTAACAGCAGATAGTGAACTGGAAAGGGGAGGGGGATGAGGATCGGTGTGTGTGTCTGATCACTGCATAGTCTTATCAGGAGAATGTGGAGCCATGTAGTACACAGAGGGAAGGAAAGTAAAGCATGGGGTGAAAGATGCCGATGTATCAAGAGAAAGTAAGTTAACTTTTCTTCTCTCTCGCCTCCAACATTGCAGGAACTTCTGCATCTTCTGGAAGCCCACGGGATGAATTTGCAGGCAAGGACAATGCACTGTGTGTACCCATTGGCTGAGGAGGCAGAAGCACCACCCCCTGCTGCCCTCCCAGTCAATAGGTAGCTGAAGCTCAGGATAGTGCCTTCCTCCCTCCCGACATCATACCGCTATCCAGCGTCTGCAGTTCGGCTCTGGCAGCTGATAGGCTACAATAGCCTGGCTGCTGTGAAATTGACTGATGCTCTGGGGGGTTTGTCCCTGCTGCATGGAACAGCTAAGAGCCTGAGAGCCGCTCAGCATTGATGTCTCTTTCTCCCGTCCTTCCTCTCTCGCACTGAATGATACACAGATGATCTGCTCCTTCTCTCCCTTCCCTCTCCTGTGTGTGCTCCAGGGAAGTCAAGTATGAAGCTAAGGAGCTCACACTTCCAGCGGAACACACACAGGGGAGGGGGAGAAGGAGCAGATCGTCTGTGTATCATTCAGTGCGAGAGAGGAAGGAGGGGAGAGAGAGACATCAATGCCGGCTCTGACGTCACTGGTTGCTAGACACAAGGCGGTTATAGCAACCAGTAACTGGGAGTAGACTCAGAAGGTGGAGGCGGAGCCAGCAACACAGCGGCTTAGTCCATACCTGTCTCCTGCATTCCCAGTGTCTGTTATTTTTAGTTAGGGGGGCACAGTATAATGTTGGGGGGGCCATGGCCCCCACTGGCCCCCCCCCCCCAGGGACGCCACTGATAACCACCATGAGGCCGTCACCAAAGCTAAAAAATACTTATAGAGATCTGGGAAGGCTAGGCCACCCTGATTACAGAAACGCATAAGGGTGGAAAATTTATATCTAGGATTTTTTGGGCCCAATAAAAAAGAAGAAAATAATTGATTAAGTATTACAAAAAAAAGATCTAGGGATCCACTGGGGAGAATGTCTAAAGAAATATGTAAATTTTGGAATAATTTTAATTTTCAAAAGATTTCAACGTCCCAACTGGGATAACGATAAAGATTCCCATGTCTTTAACTTCGGCCGTATGTCCTTCAAGATGGGGTAAAATTCAAGAAGATAAATTCTGAGGCCTGACGAGATATCACTACTCCTAAGAAGATAAATTCTGAGGCCTGACGAGATATCATTTTTCGGATCAGCAAATAATAATTGAATTTGCAAAAACCTGTGAATTCCGCCACCATATAGTCCCCAATATCCACGTCATCTCCCCACTGTAATATCCACGTCATCTCCCCCACTGTAATATCCACGTCATCTCCCCCACTGTAATATCCACATCATCTCCCCCACTGTAATATCCACATCATCTCCCCCACTGTAATATCCACGTCATCTCCCCCACTGTAATATCCACGTCATCTCCCCCACTGTAATATTGGCAGGGTATCGCAGAGTATTGGCAGGGTATCGCAGAGTATTGGCAGGGTATCGCAGAGTAATGCAGAGTATTGGCTGGGTAATGCAGAGTATCGGCTGGGTAATGCAGAGTATCGCAGAGTATTGGCTGGGTAATGCAGAGTATCGCAGAGTATTGGCTGGGTAATGCAGAGTATCGCAGAGTATATGCTGGGTAATGCAGAGTATATGCTGGGTAATGCAGAGTATATGCTGGGTAATGCAGAGTATATGCAGAGTATATGCTGGGTAATGCAGAGTATATGCTGGGTAATGCAGAGTATATGCAGAGTAATGCAGGGTATTGGCTGGGTAATGCAGGGTATAGGCTGGGTAATGCAGAGTATATGCAGAGTATATGCTGGGTAATGCAGGGTATTGGCTGGGTAATGCAGAGTTTGTTTACAAGTGATCGCTCCGTCATTTGACGGAGCGATCACATTGTAAACAGTGGCCGGGTGTACCAAGATGGCCGCCGCTCCGGAGCTAGGCCGAAAGCCGCGGCCTTTCCTAAGGCCGCCGGGTGTACCAAGATGGCCGCCGACGCTCCAGAGCTAGGCCGAAGCCGCGGCCTTTCCTAAGGCCGAGGCCGCGGAGCGCTCTGCGGATCGCGGGGTGTGCCGGTCCGAACGGGGTGACGATCCGTTGCACCCCTACTCCTAAGTACTTAAAATTCTCTACCCGCTGTAATGGAATGTCAGAAGGAGCTGTATTTCGAGCTTCAATATCTATTGGGAATGATTTAGTGCAGTTAAAGTGGTTGTAAAGTCAAAAATGTTACTTTTACCTACAGGTAAGCCTATAATGAGGCTTACCTGTAGGTAAAAAAAATATCTCCTAAACCTGTACGGTTTAGGAGATATTCCCCGTGACATGCGCACGGGGGATTCTCGGCTGAAAGGCCGGCAGAATCCGAACCCTTCTAGGAAGAAGTCTCCCGTGCGCATGCGCGGGAGTGACAACATCACGGCTCCAGCCACTCACAGCACTGGAGTCGCGATACCCGGAAGACACGCCGAGGCAACATGTCAGCTACCTCGGCGTGGACCAGGTGAGTCACGGACACCTTGTTCTAAGGTAAGTATTTCATAATAAGCTAGTATGTGGTTGCCTTACAGGTGTGTTAAAAAAAAAAAAAGTTTACTCCTGCTTTAACCTTCAGCCCCGTAATGGATGAAAAGGAATTTAATATCTGTAAAGCACCCTGCAAGGAGGGCCCAGCGTAATTTAGGAAAAGTAAGAGGTTGTCCGCATATAGGGCTACCGTCTCCCCCAGCCAGCTAACTTGCAACCCTTTAATATTTGGAGAAATGCGAAGAGCCTCCGTCACCGGCTCCATGGCGATGGCAAAAAGGGCCGGGGATAGAGGGCAGCTCTGCCGAGTACCCCTATATAAGGAAAAATAATATGACAAGCATCCCCCCAGTCTCACTGCAGCGGTGGGATATATATACATAATCTGTATCTACTTAATGAATACCAATGGGAAATCCATCCTTCGGAGTACCTCCCACAGAAAAGGCCACTCGACAGTGTAGAAGGCCTTCTCTATATCCAAGGAGGCCACGACCCTGGTACCCATATTAAGATGTGAGGCATGAATGTTAGTATATAATCTATGCAGAGTCACATCTGTGGCCCTCCCAGTCAATAATTGTAGGAAATATGGGCTGTAATCATCAGGCAATGAGTTTTGTCAGAATCTTGAAATGTACATTCAAAAGAGCAATAGGTCTATAAGAGGCACAGGAGGATGGATCTTTCGGTGATTTATAAATCATAACTATATGAGCGTGACTCATTGAGTTCGGCAGAGCCCCCTTCTTCAGATAATGGGAGTAAAGAGAAGCAAGAAAAGGAGCACAAAGGTAGTTAGGAGACCCTCCTCTGGTGTTATAGGTAATACTAAAGCCTCTCCCTCCATGTCCGATAACCGGGCAAGTGCTACCGGATCCAACCAGGTTGCCAGATCAGCAGGCAGTTGAGATGTATAAAATGTCTGATAAAACTTACAGTCTAAAATATTAGACTGTGAAGAAACCGTATCCCCAAAGGGGTACGTATTTCAGAGATCTAAGTAGTATTCTGCTCATGTTGAGCCATCATGGCCAGAAAACGACCATTCGGATCCCCCTGCTCAAAAGACCTCTGTTTATTTTTATAAAGATTCATCCTCATGGCCATATGAAGATGTAAAGCTCGTTTTGCATGCAATAACCCATTAAAATTAATCTGACGGATCAATTGCATATTGAGCAGTTTGCTCTTCCACCGAGGCTTGCAAGGCATCGGTCTTCGCACGCTCAGCACAATGGAAAGCCTTTAAAGCAGATATATATTGTCCTCGAGTGTAAGCCTTAAAGGTGTCCCATAGGTTTGCAGGAGTGGAGGATCACTCATTGAACTCCCAGTATTCTATGAGGAGGGGCAGGATTTTATCTATCACATCTGGATGTGACACCCAATGGGTCACCAATCTCTATTGAGCTGCATCCCGAGAATGAGGGAGGCAAAGTGTAAGTAGCATTGGGGCATAATCAGATAACCCACTTGGCAAATACTTGGCATTATATCGGCTAAAAAATCAGGATTAGCGAAAGCCAGATCTATACGAGATGCAGTCTTGTACGAGGTTGAAAGCAGGAATAAGATCTAGTTAGAGAATTCTTCCACCGCCGAACCTCTAGCAAACCTGCCGCCTAAACCCAAGCAGACATATCCACAGAAAAATATTTAGAGGGAGTTGGCCTATCTAAGGTAGGGTCAAGTATGGCATTTAAATCTCCCATAAATAATAATTTAGCTGGGCAGTAGGGGGTGATCCTCTCTAGCAAACTATATAGTAGGGCTCCAGAGAAGGGAGGAGGACTATACACATTAAAGTGGTTGTAAACCCTTACAAACCACTTTGACCTACAGGTAAGCCTAGATTAAGGCTTACCTGTAGGTCCAAGAAATATCTCCTAAATCTACATGGTTTAGGAGATATTTGCCAAAAGACAGGCGCACGAGCGCACCGCTGTTAACGGCGATATGCCACGAGTGGCGGCTCCCGTGCGCATGCGCGGGAGTGACGTCATTGCGGCTCCGTCGAATGACAGCGCCGGAGCAGCAAAACCAACCAAGAAGATGGAGGCTCCGTACACAAGGGGACAGTGGTGACTTCGCTGGCTCCTGTGTCAGGTCAGTGACACATAATGGACTACTATGCGATGCATAGTAGTCCATTATGCTTTACCTTTGCAGGGAAACGAAGAGGAAGTAAATCCATCAGGGTTTACTTCCTCTTTAACAACAATGTACAGTATCTCACAAAAGTGAGTACACCCCTCACATTTTTCTAAATATTTTATTATATCTTTTCATGTGGTAGCACTGAAGAAATGACACTTTGCTACAATGTAAAGTAGTGAGTGTACAGCTTGTATAACAGTGTCAATTTGCTGTACCCTCAAAATAACTCAACACACAGCCATTAATGTCTAAACCGCTGGCAACAAAAGTGAGTACACCCCTAAGTGGAAAAATGTCCAAATTTGGAACAAAGTGTCAATATTTTGTGTGGCCACCATTATTTTCCAGCACTGCCTTAACCCTGTTGGACATGGAGTTCACCAGAGCTTCACAGGTTGCCACTGGAGTCCTCTTCCACTCCTCCATGATGACATCACGGAGCTGGTGGATATTAAAGACCTTGCGCTCCTCCACCTTCCGTTTGAGGATGCCCCACAGATGCTCAATAGGGCTTAGGTCTGGAGACATGCTGCCAGTAAATATCAGGGGGCAATAATTTCATGCTGTATTGACTTTTCAAGT
Source organism: Lithobates sylvaticus (assembly GCA_028564925.1). Taxonomy (NCBI): domain Eukaryota; kingdom Metazoa; phylum Chordata; class Amphibia; order Anura; family Ranidae; genus Lithobates; species Lithobates sylvaticus. The sequence goes on from CM053028.1 coordinate 392,422,984, forward strand.
GTAAATCAAGCAAATGACTTTGTTATAGGTATTGTCAGTGTTTCCTTATTATGCTTATACTGTTATATATATATATATTACATTCACTATAATATATTATATATTCAATATATATTATATTATATATTCACTGTTTTAACTTTCAATATGAGTACTGTAATTTCGCAGGTTGTCAGTAAAAAAAAAAAAAAAAGTGCTCCGCCTGTAAATTTCCCATGTTTTGTCAGTAAAAAATGCTGTGGGAGGTTGGAAACTCTGCCCCGCGTCAGTTAGTGTCAGATTGCTTGCCACATCCTAGTCCCATTATAAGTCGCTGATCACTGCCATTGGTAGTATAAAAAAAAAAAAATCCAATATATATGTCCAATATATAGTTTGTAGATGCTATAACTTTCACGCAAACCCATCAATATATATACAATTTGCAGATATACACAATTTATATTTATACAATTTGCAGAGCCGCCCCAAAGCACTCCCCATGTTGAGGGCATGTGGCCTGGTAGTAGTGGAGAGGGTGCGCTCACTTGTCATCTCCCTTTCCTGACCTGCATGCTCAGATAAGTGTTTGGTAAGATTTTGGGCGGAAGTCATGCCGTTTAAAAAAAAAAAAAAATTGGCATGGTGTTCCTCTTACAATCCATAGCAGACCCGAAGGGCCTAGTATGCATTGGGGGCAGGGACCCCACACTGTTTTTTTTTCCATAATTTCTAAATGCCGGCATATTTTCTTTACATTCAGCTGTCAGCCGCTGTTAACGACGCGAAGGCTGGCGTCTCGGCCCGCTCCTTAGCAACCGGCTCAATGCAATAAATTACCACATGAAAATATGCGGTAATTACTGCATTATTGAAACTTTATCGCAGTAGTTATTTACCACACAATTCTCAGTGAATTGAACATTTGCACAAGTGTTTCCCCATGCGTTATTTTACCACATGTTTTCAGTGTTATTTAAAGTGGGGTGCCCCTAAAAAATTTTTTTAAAAGCCAGCAGCTACAAATACTGCAGCTGCTGACTTTTACTAATCGGACACTTACCTGTTCCAGGTTCCAGCGATGCGGGGGAACGAAGCCCCCCCCCCCTCGTTCCCCGCTCTGCTCGCGGGCCAGCATTCTTACTGTTGGCACCCACTGTGCATGCGCGAGCGGCGCCACGCGCTGTGATACGCCGTGCAGTCATCTGGGACCTGTCATGTGTCCCAGATGACTGACTGCGACGAGGGGAAGTGATGTCAGTGCCCGGGCACTGAAGGAGGCAGACTATGAGGGAGCCCCTAGCAACAGGCATTTAGAGGTGAGTATTTTTTTTTTTTTTTTCCAGTTATTGTATTTAAATTTTTTTATGAATTTTAAGCTATTTTGTTTTTTTGGTGGAAACACCACTTTAACTCTTAGTGAATTTGTGTCTTGTTCTGTTCATTGTTGTGATCTTGTGTTGTCTTTGTTGAGTGTGGCATGTATTGCAATAATTTCCCTTTGGGATTAATTGAGTATCCTGAACAGCAAAAAGTAAAAAAATATTTCCCAATACAATGTCGGCTATATGACTCACGTATGACTCGCTATTTACTTATAAAATCCGAGCGGTGTGTGGGCGGCACTGAGCTCACTGACACGCCGCTTTGCTTACATTCGAAATCCAGCTCTACCATTCGCTGCCTCCGGGTTTGAAAGACATTGCGCATGCGCAGCACGCATCGTTGGAAGGATCCGCCGTGTCAGTGAACTGTAAAGAATCAGTGCACAGCGGACCTCGGGACACACCGTGCCTACTGACACTTCCTGCAGGTGAGCGCCTCATACACTATAATTACTAGAGCTCTTCACAGACGGCTAGACTTTATGTCAGTGTTAGGGAACCCCGGACGTTCTCTCCTGTATTCTTCCTATCCTATACTGTCTGCAATACAATCCAGCCTGAACTTCTTACAACATCCACTCTGTACAGCCATAGTGCCTGCTATTTCTCCATCCAACCTGCACCTCCCTGTCCCCCTCCTTACCGTCCAACCTGTACCCCCCCTGTCCCCCTCCCTACTGTCCAACCTGCACCCCCCTGTCCCCCTCCCTACTGTCCAACCTGCACCCCCCTGTCCCCCTCCCTACCGTCCAACCTGCACCCCCCTGTCCCCCTCCCTACTGTCCAACCTGCACCCCCCTGTCCCCCTCCCTACTGTCCAACCTGCACCCCCCTGTCCCCCTCCCTACCATCCAACCTGCACCTCCCTGTCCCCCTCCTTACCGTCCAACCTGTACCCCCCCTGTCCCCCTCCCTACTGTCCAACCTGCACCCCCCCTGTCCCCCTCCCTACTGTCCAACCTGCACCCCCTGTCCCCCTCCCTACCATCCAACCTGCACCTCCCTGTCCCCCTCCTTACCGTCCAACATGTACCCCCCCTGTCCCCCTCCCTACTGTCCAACCTGCACCCCCCCTGTCCCCCTCCCTACTGTCCAACCTGCACCCCCCCTGTCCCCCTCCCTACTGTCCAACCTGCACCCCCCCTGTCCCCCTCCCTACTGTCCAACCTGCACCCCCCCCTGTCCCCCTCCCTACTGTCCAACCTGCACCCCCCTGTCCCCCTCCCTACCATCCAACCTGCACCCCCCCTGTCCCCCTCCCTACTGTCCAACCTGCACCCCCCTGTCCCCCTCCCTACCGTCCAACCTGCACCCCCCTGTCCCCCTCCCTACTGTCCAACCTGCACCCCCCTGTCCCCCTCCCTACTGTCCAACCTGCACCCCCCTGTCCCCCTCCCTACCATCCAACCTGCACCCCCTGTCCCCCTCCCTACCGTCCAACCTGCACCCCCCTGTCCCTCTCCCTACCGTCCAACCTGCACCCCCCTGTCCCCCTCCCTACCATCCAACCTGCACCACCCTGTCCCCCTCCCTACTGTCCAACCTGCACTCCCGTCCCCCTTCTTACCGTCCAACCTGCACCCCCCTGTCCCTCTCCCTACTGTCCAACCTGCACCCCCCCTGTCCCCCTTCTCTACCATCCAACCTGCACCCCCCTGTCCCTCTCCCTAATGTCCAACCTGCACCTCCCTGTCCCCTTCTTTACTGTCCAACCTGCACCTCCCTGTCCTCCCTGTACAGAGAGGGGGACCGGAGTAGCATGGAGAAGGACACAGGGGACAGTTAGGGACAATCTGTGCGGCGGTGGGGGGAGTTACAAGCACCAATCTCCGTGTGACTTTCAATAAAGCAGCTGAAAGCCGTGGAAAGGAGAGGAGGAGAAGCGGCTTTCAGCTGCTTTACTGAAAGCTATACAGGGAGATCGGTGCTTGTAACTCCCCCCCACCGCCACACCGATTACCCCTGACTGCCCAGGTATTGGGTCAATAATCGGAGCATTAGCACAGTATCGGCACCGATACTAGTATCGGTGCAACCCTAATTTTTATTTCTGATGGTACCCAAAAAATAGGAGGTTGGAAATACCCAGGCCTTGCATACTTCATTAACCACTTCAATGCAGACACTTATACACCCTTCCTGCCCAGACCAATTTTCAACTTTCAGCGCTCTTGCATTTTCAATGCCAATTACTCAGTCATGCAACACTGTACCCAAACAAAACATTTATAATTTTTTTCACACAAATAGAGCTTTCTTTTGGTGGTATTTAAAGCGGTTGTATACCCGCTGACTTTTTTTTTTTTCAGACCTGCAAGGGAAAAGGCATAATGAGCTAGTATGCACCGCATACTAGCTCATTATGAAATACTTACCTTAGAACGAGGCCCCGACATCTCGCCCGATCCACGCCAAGGGAGCTGACATGTTCCCTCGGCGTGTCTTCCGGGTATCACGGCTCCGATGCTGTGAGTGGCCGGAGCCGCAATATCATCACTCCGGGAGGAGATTTCCTCCCAGCAGGGTCTGGCGTCTGCCGGGCTTTCAGCCGAGAATCCCCAGTGCGCATGCGCCGCTGCAGTCAGCGGCTCATTGCAAGGGGAATATCTCCTAAACCATACAGGTTTAGGAGATATTTTTTTTTACCTACAGGTAAGCCTAAGGCTCCATGCACACTGAAGCTCAAAAAAGCTGGCAGAAAAAGCTGGTTGAAAAATTAGCTTGTAACAGCATTTTGTACTAGCGTTTATGGCCGTTTTTAATAAAAATACACAGAGGACACTCCAAAAATCCCACAATGCATTGAACAAATAGAACGCTGAACGCTAATTAACGCGCGTTCATGAGCGTTTGGCTTTTTTTGGTGGTGAAAAATGGCACTTTGAACGCAAATTTCTGGCGTTCAGAAAAAAGCCCATAAACTCCACTGCTCATTAAAGCTATAAAAACTTCCATGTGTGCATGGACACATAGGCTAACATAGAGTGGAGTTTATGGGCTTTTAAAAAAAAACGCCCAAACTCCAATAAACTGCAGTTTATGAGCTTCAGTGTGCATGGAGCCTTATTATAGGCTTACCTGTAGGTAAAAGTAAAAAAAAAAAAAGACTACACAACAACTTTAATCAGCACTGGGTTTTCTATTTTTTGCAAAATTAAAAAAAACAAAAAAACAACCTTTTTTTAGTTTCTATGATAACATTTTGCAAATAAGTATGGCAATTTTTGTTCATAAATTTGGGCCGCTCCTTCACTGCTCCAAAGAAGCTGCTGGCAGGATTTTTTGTGACGCCCTGCCAGCGCACCTCTCCATTGTGAAAGCCCTCGGGCTTTCACACTGGAGTGAAAGGAGACGTTTTTTTCAGGCGCTATTTTTAGCGCTGTAGTGCCTGAAAAACGCTGGCAGTGTGAAAGGGGTCTTAGCATGGAGGGTCTTCTCAGTGCTGACAGTTGCTTCCCCAGATTCAGAGTCTGGGCTTCCGGGGAAACAATGTGCTTACATATTTCACAGCAGTATCCGCCCTCGATCTGATGATCAAGGAACGTATACATGCCGCAAGATGTACACCAAGTCGCATCTCCACACCCACCGTGCATCGTGCCTACTAATTTAATGAGGAATGTGGATTATACCCTGTCCAAATTACCTAACAACTAGCTTCCTGACACTAATACGCAACAAGACAATACACGTGCACTCACTGACACACGTGCACACACACATGCACACACACACAATTACTAACGATCCACAGACACAACTCAGACAGCACTCAGGTACTCAAAATACACAGGTACTACCTGACAGACACTAATACTCAATACAGCCCATGTGCACTCGCAGCACTCATGTACAGGTACACACTCACCCTACACAGGTACTTGACCCCTGTTATAACCTCTTGTTTTCCACTCTGGTTTTTTAACTCACCACTTAGTCCAGTTCCACTTGGTCTAAGTTCCAGCAAGCTCAAAGATGAGCAGGCTCAAAATGAGTTCTACAGAAAGTTTATATAGGTCTCAAGCACCTGTGACCAATTAACCTCTCCCCAAACTTGTTCATACTCTCTACTGAAGGTCCCCACTGTTTAGTTCCAACCAGCAGTCTGGCCACATTCTTTTTCATAGATCTTTCCTGTAATACATAATTACAGTAAACATTTTACAAAACTGAGCAAGTTCAGTAAATCAAAAGACGTGGACAACAGAAATGATATGTAAGCTTAGCCCTATACATTTGTGACATCACTCATCAATAATTTCAATGTACTCTGTTTGCATGGCCCAATACCTCATAGTAGAAGCATCTGCCATCGAGGTCCTAGTCTCATGTGATTTACATGCTGCCTAGGGCCAATCCATGAGACGGCAGTTCTCTGTATGGACATCAGAGAGAACACAAAGGAAAAGTTATATAGGAGGTGTGAGGGACATGCTGTTAAGTGTTTGCTTAGTGTCTTTTCTTTTTAATAAAATAAAGTAAATGTATTTTTCTGGACTTGTGTAGCTCCTCTTTTACAGGGGGTCCCCTACTTACAAACATCCGACTTACAAACGACTCCTACTTACAAACGGAGGGAGACAACAGGAAGTGAGAGGAAATTCACCCCTAGGAAGGGAAATTCACTCCTGTAAGAGTTATTATGGGAAGAAGGTGTCTCCACTGATGCTTTATCACCAGTCCATGTTTCCCTAACAACCCAAAATTTTCAAAATCCAATTTTCATTGGGACAGAAGGTGAGGTGAAATCTTCTGAACAGGGGCACAGACAGCAAAACAAATGTTACAGGGGTGATAACCCTTCTCTATGTTATCTAAAAAACGTAAAAATAGATTTTTTTGGCTGGAGCTACACTTAAAAAAGGTACCTGTTCCGACTTACAAACAGATTCAACTTAAGAACAAACCTACAGTCCCTATCTTGTTTGTAACCCGGGGACCCCCTGTATCCCTTTTGTGGAAAATTTCTGTAAAAATTTTCTGGATTCTCTGAGGGTGAGCAAACAGTATTTAATTAAAAATAACAAACATGCCTATGCTTACCTTCTCTGTGCAATAGTTTTGCACATAGAAGCCCCAAACCTCTTCTGGGGGGGCCCCGCTGGCGCTGCCCTGGGGGCACCCGTTCAGGCTCCCTCCCGTGTTACGCTGCTGCATCCATTGACAGACAACAGGACTCGGCCCCGCCCCCCGCTCCTGTGTCATTGGATTTGATTGACAGCAAATCCAATGGCTCCTGCTGCAATCAATATGGCTGGAGCCGCTGCTTTCATGCACATCACTGGATCGGATCGGGGTTTAGGTAAGAAAAAGGGGGGGGGTCTAGGGGGAGCTGCAGGACAGAAGGTTTTTCACCTTAATAGAATGCATAGAATGCATTAAGGCGAAAAACCTTGAGGCTTTACAACCACTTTAAGTGATAGCAAAGATGCAGGACTAATTTACTTAAATAACCTCTACTGCTTTTGTAAATGTTCACTTTGTAAAGTAAATGTTAGACAGGTGAAGCTGTAAGCTCTTATTACCCATTTCAAATCCTTTTTTTTTTGCACGTTTGGGAACACAAGTTAACCATATTCATTAAAATACTCTTTAAATAGTGAGCCTTTACTTTGCTAGGGGTTCCTTTAGTAAATGGGCCCCCAATGTGATATATGATCAAATGAAACCATATAAATAAGACTTTGGGATTGATTTACTAAAACTGAAGAGTGCAAAATCTGGTGCAGCTATCCATGGTAGCCAATCAGCTTCTAACTTCAGCTTGTTCAATTAAGCTTTGACAAAAAAAACTGGAAGCTGATTGGTTTTAATGCAGAGCTGCACCAGATTTTGCACTCTCCAGTTTTAGTAAATGTCCCCCTTTGTATGTATAAAACTGAAGGAATGGAGAGGTAGAGGTAAAATCTTGCAATAGCTCAGTGTTTAATTTAATTTTGTTCTACCTAATTCACATTGCCTAGGATTTATCAAGTTTCTATTGTCTCTTCATTTTCAGATAATGGACCATTTGATAGAAGACCTGACATGCTCAGTTTGTTTCAACATATATGATGACCCTCGAATTCTAAAATGCTCGCATACATTTTGCAAAAACTGTTTGGAAAATATAAACAGGTCTTCTGATAGCTATGTTTGGAGAATTTCTGTTGGGAGGCTAAAATGTCCAACTTGCAGAGGGATTACAGATGTCTCAGGAGGGGTTCATACTCTGCCTATAAATTTTGCCCTTAAATCTATTGTCGAAAAATTTAAAAACAACAACCAGTTCAGTGTTCGAACCTGTCCAGAGCATCGGGGAAAACCGTTGAAGTTGTTTTGTCTTAAAGATAGAAAGTTAATCTGTGATCAGTGTTGTGAGGTAGGACAGCATCGGAACCATCCTACTGAAGAACTAGAAAGAGCCTACAGAAAGGAACGAAAGACGGCTTCTAAACTGTTGGCGGTTCTCCGGGAGAAGAATTTCACAGGTGTATCCACTGTCATCAAAGCACTAGAAGAACAGCTGGAGGAATGCAAAACAATTGTACAAGAAGATAAGAAGGAGGTTTTCAACTTTTTTGATAAAACAATTGAGGTGTTGGAGCGAAAGAAACAAGATCTTCTTGCAGCCCTAAACGATCTTGACCAAAACATAGTTGCTGTTTTTTCTCCAAAAATAGAGGCAATGAAACAAATACAAGATGAAGAACTGGATCTTATATCTTTGAGCAGTACCACGCAAGACAAAGGTTCTCCCTTTGAATACTTAGACAATATCCACACCATAGAAAAAGGGATGAATGCTTTAAAAAAGCAACATCTATGTTCTGTTCAGGCTGTTCAAATCTGTCCCAGGGTTGGGCAGATATTAAAGGATCAGTGGATTAAAACCAGCATTATTGATGCACATCGACAGCCCACTCCAAAATTTGAATTCAGGTTCAATGCCACACGTACTGCTAACTTTTCATTCAAATGGATTTTATTGGTGATGCTTTTATTTTTTTCTCTAATGGCATTGCTTTTTTTGGTCTATCCGGAAATGCTGTTTAAATTAACAAATTGGTGTGAAAACTACTTTTTGAAAACTATGGAACCAGTTCTTGGATGTTTTGGGATTCAGATCTTTCCATTCAAGTCAACTTCCCAGAGAATGACAAAACCATTTCTTGACTTTGTTTCCTACTTATATTCTTTACCCAGTACATACTTTTATTGATTGTGCAATCTCACACAGAAATGCATGTTTTGGGGATTTACACTACACTGGTGATCTGTGAGTAAAAAGCTGTAAAAAAAAGCTAATACTCACTGATCACCAGCCGGCTGCAGAGACCCGCTCTCCTCTCCTCAGCGATCCCTTCCGTGTGAGGAGAGGAGAGGAGAGCCGATCGGTCCTAGCAACCAGCTGTTTGTTTACATCACATGACGGCCGTGATTGGACATGGCCTTCATGTGATCAGAAGGGCCAATCACGCAGCCCTCCTGCCAATCTAAGATGCGCCGTGTCCGGGTGACACAAGCGCATCGGGATCGCAATCCCGCTCCTTCTGAGGGACGTTCCTGAACGTCCACTCAGGAGAGATAGCCCACCCGGCCGTTTATGTGCAGTGGCCGGGTGGGAAGTGGTTAAAAGCCCCCTATATGTTATCAGATTTTCATGCCTTATCGCCCCTTTACGTTCATATGTGGGCGTGAGGGGGCCTCAAAACATTTTGGGGGGTGATTTTATGTGCTTGGGTGTAAGTTAAATTTTTTACTATTTTTTTTACATAGGGGACAAAAAGTCCCCTATGTGATGATTTTTTTTGGTGACAGGTTCTCTAAAAGACCCCAAATGTCTCCCCTGAATGTAATGCAATGCAGATCACATTGCATTACATTCTTTCCTGGCTATGCTGGCTGAGGTTACTGAGAGGTGGACCCAGAAGTGACGTCAAAGACATCACATTCCGAGTCAGCAACAAGGAGAGGAGAGTCCGCTCTGCTTCCCCCCCCCCCTTTTACCGGGGGGTGTGTGAAAGCAATCGGGTGGCAGCGCAGCTGCCTGAATGCTTCGGCCTGACAGGCAAGAGTCTGCTTGTCAGATTTACACACAATTCTGGTGGCTGCAGCCTCCGGGAATGTGTAAACCCCCTGCTGTCAGGTCTGTATGACGTATGGACCTGGCAGCAAAAGGGTTAAAGTACAACTGTTGGTTACACGCATTCTAAACTGTCAGCTGTGTTATGACTAGATTTAACAAAAATCCCTCAGTTTAAGAACATATTTGCATTTAGAACTTGCTTCATTGAGAACATGTGCATCTTTATCACTTGTGCAATAATTATGTAATTGTATATTATACTGTTTTTTTTATCTTACTAAAATATGACTTTAAGGCCTCATGCACACTGGGCGTTAAAAAAACATTATAAAAACGCCAGTAGCTTTGCAGTGAGTTTTTCAGCGTTTTTGCAATAGCGTTTTTAGCGTCTATTGGCGTTTTTATTTATTTATTTTGTTTTCTTTCAATGGATCAAAAACTTCCAAAAACAGCGTTTATCAACGTTTTTTGAAGTTAGAGCTGCCCACTACTCCAACATTGTTTTTAGGGTCAGTCAGTTGTCCCCTACAGAAAGCACTCCTGCTTTCTACACTTCAGAATGAAAGTTTTACTAACCCCTGGTGCCAGTGCTAAACATCTTAGTGGGATCATGGTTCATGGAGCTGATTCAAACTGTATTCCACAAAATAGTTAAGTGCAAATGTAAACCCTGAGATTGCTGTTTATAAGCTTGACGAACCCCCAAGGCTAGATTCTCACATTTGCGGTACATTATTTTACATGCTAACATTTGTTGCAGTAAGGCAACCCACTCCTTTTAAATGGAACGCCAATACATTTGATAGACAGTTTAACACCTGCACTTTTTATTAACTACTTGATGTCTGGAAGATTTTACCCCCTTCGTGACAAGGGCATTATATGCTATTCAGCACTGTGCTACTTTTATGTTATGCAACACTGCATGGAATTTCTATCATTTTTTTTTTCACAAACAGAGCTTTCATTTGATCCCCACTGGGTTTTTTTATTTGTTATTATGTAAATGGAAAAAAGACCAAAAATTCTGGGGAAAACTAATATTTTCTACTTTCTGTTATAAATCAAATTTCTTCATAAATTAAGGCCAAAATGTATTCTGCTATATGTCTTTGGTTAAAAAAAAATCCCAATAAATGTATATTAATTGTTTTTTTTATGAAAGTTATAGCGTCTACAAACCATGGTATATATATTTTGAAAATTGATCAATCCTGATGTACTGATGACACTGATCTAATTTCTTGAGGCTCCAAAATGCTAGGACAATATAAATAACTCCCCTAATGACCCCTTTTGGGAAGTAATCTAATGTATTTAGTAAGAGGAATGGCGAGTTTTTTTACGTTGTAATTTTTTGTCACAATTTTTTGGAAAATTAAGAAATTAAAGTGGAAGTCCAGTCAAAAATGAAAATGTTTCTATTAATTCTATGTAAAATATCTTTATCTTTGACATTATTCATTTTCTGTATAGTTGATTGATTGTCTGGCTTTGATTAGACTTTATAAGCTTGGCCTTCTTCATGGATGGACAACCTTACTTCCTTATTTCTGAATCCTGCATGGGGGCCTCTCACTTCCTGAAAACATCCTTCTCTCCTACACATCTTGCCTACTGTTCATTCGAACCGCCCCTGTCTTGCCCAGCCCCACCCACATTCCTCCTATCCTTTTTAGACAGACATGCCTAGACCTTTCCAGCCCCACCCCCATCCTTCCTCTCCTTCACAGATCTCCTGTCTTCATTGCCTTGTTTTGGATAGCAGTTTCTCCTGACGGGGGGGGGGGGGGGGGGGGGGGGGGGAGACTTTCTAGCCTCCATCGATATAAAAGACGCGTATTTACACATACCTATCTTTCAGCCTCATCAGAGGTTCCTGTGGTTTGAAGAGAGGAAGGTAATTTTCAGTTTGTGGTTCTACCCTTCGGGCTTGCTACAGCTCCCCGGGTGTTCACAAAGGTCCTAGCACCAGTACTGGGTCTTTTAAGGGCCCAAGGGATCTGGTGCTCTGGTATCTGGACAACCTCCTGCTCAGAGATCACTCAATACAGGCTCTAGAACAGAGCATAACATGCACAGTGTGGTATTTGGAAAGCTTAGGCTGGATCATAAATACCAAAAAGTCAACCTTGAGACCAGCTCAAAGTCTAAAGTATTTAGGTCTGTTTCTGGTTATTTTTGCCACATGTAAATATCGGTGTCCTGAAGAATCAGGTGCGTCAAATAAGGGGCACCAGACAACCCTCCATTTGGCTCTGTATGAGTCTTCTAGGGAGGATGGTGTCCTCATTCGAGGCAGTGCCCTATGCCCAGTTCCATTCCAGGCCTTTACAACAAGACAACTTATTGGCATGGAACAGAAGAGGACAAGCCCTGGATTATCCAATGTTCTCATCTCCTCAAGCCAGGGCTTTTTTTCAGCAGGAACTAGGGGGAACTCAGTTCCACCACCTCTGGCTCAGGTCTCCTGCTCCCTGCTTACCACTATCAGTTGGTAACACTGAAGTCCAGCTTGTGCATTTACAAGTGATAGCTTATCTCCCAGTAGCTCCCACAGGTCAGATCTCCTGCGCAGATCCCACTGAGTGCCGGACAGGGACCAGGGTTCAGTGCAGTCATGGGCAGGAGAGGGTGCGTGGTAGGCTGCACCCTCTGTGGTCTCCATTTTTTCCCTGGTGACCAATTGTTGATGCTCCTACTGCATGATCTCCCTTGCAAGGGACTATAGTATGCTGGGAGGTACTACAGCCAGATAGGTGCTTCAGCTTAATATTGCAACAAAGGTAAGAAATATGACAGATGGTGGAGCTATTAAGGAGGGGGAGAAGATGAGAGCAGCGTAGGGAGGGGTTGTATGCAGAGGGCACGCTTAGGCCTAAACTGGTGGTTGCAGGATCAGAACCTGCGAAAGGGAAATCCTTCCTCCTGGTAACTTGGAGAGTACTGACTACAGATGCCAGTCTCTCAGGCTGGGGATCGACCCTAGAGGGGCTCACAGCTCGGGGGAAATGGTCAAGAACAGATCTTGCCCATCAACGTCCTGGAATTATGGGCAGTACATCTGGCCCCTACGGTCCTGAACAGTGGAGCTTCAGGACTCCCCTTTTAAGGGATCAGTCGGACAATGCCACTGCAGTGGCCTATATAAACTACCAAGTCAGTTCCAGGAGTTGTTCAGCTCTGAAGGAGGTGAACTACATACTAGCCTGGGCAGAGGAACATGTGCCAATTCTATCGGCAGTCCATATCCCGGGAGTAGAGAACTGGAAGGCAGACTATCTCAACCGCCAGCAGATCTGCCCGAGGGAATGGTCCCTACACCCAGGGGTGTTCCAGGAAATTTGCCAGCATTGGGGATGGCCAGAAGTCGACCTACTAGCATCCAGGTTCAACAACAAGCTACAGCAGTTTGTGTCCTGAACAAGAGATCCTCTGGCAATCGGAGCAGATGCTCTGGTAGTTCCATTGAGCCAGTACTGCCTTCTTTTTTTTAGCTTTCCCTCCGATCCCTCTCCTCCCACATTTGTTGCGCAGGATTCGGAGAGAGGGGGTTCCAGTCATTCTGGTGGCACCAGCCTGGCCCAGAAGGCCCTGGTTCCCAGAGATTGTGAGACTGACAAATGGCAGGCCATGGCCGCTTCCACGTCCCCCGATCTACTGTGTCAGGGTCCTATATACCACCCCAATTTATAGTCTCTAAATTTGACGGCATGGCTATTGAAGCCAGGGTGTTAAAGCACCCTGGCATCTCGGGACCAGTGGTGTCTACCCTAGTGAATGCTAGAAAAGCTGTCACTAGGAAGATCTATCATAAGGTCTGGAAGACTTATAGTGCTTGGTGTGAAGCCAAAAAATGTCATCTTCTGAAATATGTGATTAGGAGAATTCTGTCTTTTCTATAGTCAGCTGTGGAAATCAGATTGGCTTTGAGCACAATCAGAGGTCAGATTTCAGCCCTGTCAGTATTCTCCTAAAGGCCTTTAGCCTCCCATTTGCTGGTCCTGAAACTGTATGCAGGGGGCAACTTGTTTGCTTCACCCCATTAGGTCACCTATGTGTCCTTGGGACTTGAACTTAGTGCTGTCGGTTTTACAGAAACAACTATTCAAACCTATCATGGAAATTCCATTAGACTTGCTGTCACGCAAGCTAGCCTTCTTGATGGCCATCACTTTGGCTAGAAGGGTGTCGGAGTAGGCAGCCCTTTCGTGCAGGGAACCATACTTGATCCTTCACCACGACAGGGTCATGTTACGACCCGTTCCATCCCTTTTACCAAAGGTGGTGTCAGCCTTTCATTTAAATCAGGACATTATTTTGCCTTTTTTCTCTCAGCCTCGTTTGGCGGAAGAGAGACGACTGCATTCCTTGGACATTGTCCAGGCAGTCAAGGTTTATTTGTCTAGATCTGCGGAGATCCGAGGATCAGACTCCTTTTTTTTGTTTTTCCAAAAGGACCCAAGAAGGGGCAGGCAGCTTCCAAGGTTTCCATTGCCAATTGGTCATTCAGGCCTATGGTCTGAAATGTAAAGCTCCTCCCTTTAGGGTGAGAGCTCATTCTACCAGGGGTGAAGGAACCTCCTGGGCTTTTTGCCATCAGGTATCTGTGGCTCAGATTTGTTAGCTGCATACATTCACAAAATTTTAACAAGTGAATGTTCGAGAAACAAGGATTCGGCTTTCGGCCGCAGTGTACTGTGGGCTGCCATATAAGGTCTGATGGCTATTGTTTGCAGGATGTCTCCCTCCCCATCAAGGCTATTGCTCTGGGATGTCCCAGTAGGTAATGAATATTAGCCTAACTCTGTGTCCCATGATGTATGAAAAAGAAAATAGGATTTTTTTTTGCCTGTAAAATCCTTTTCTTTGAGTACATCATGGGACACAGAGATCCCTCCCCTCTTTCTGATTACACGTGTATTGCTTTGCTACAAAGCTGAGGCACTCCCAGTAAGGGGAGGGGTTATATAGGGGATCACTTCCTGTCTAAAGACATTTGGGTCTACCAGTGTCCATTCACCTGGAGATGAAGTATAACCCAGTAGGGTAATGAATATTAGCCTAACTGTGTCCCATGATGTAATCAAAGAAAGGGATTTTACAGGTAAGTATGACGAAAAAAATCCTATTACTTTAACCACTTAAGCCCCAGACCAATTTGCAGCCAAAGGACCAGGCCCCTTTTTGCGATTCGGCACTGCGTCGCTTTAACTGACAATTGCGCGGTCATGCGACGTGGCTCCCAAACAAAATTGACATCCTTTTTTTTCCCCACAAATAGAGCTTTCTTTTGGTGGTATTTGATCGCCCCTGCAGTTTTTATTTTTTGCGCTATAAACAAAAATAGAGCGACAATTTTGAAAAAAAAAATACAATATTTTTTACTTTTTGCTATAATAAATATCCCCAAAAATATATATATATATATATATATATAACAAAAAAAAAACACTTTATTTTTTCCTCAGTTTAGGCAGATACGTATTCTTCTACATTTTTTTTTTTTACCAAAAATATCGCACTAAGCGTTTGATTGGTTTGCGCAAAAGTTAGAGCGTTTACAAAATAGGGGATAGTTTTATAGCATTTTTATTAAGATTTTTTTTTAACTAGTAATGGCGGCGATCAGCGATTTTTATTGTGACTGCGACATTATGGCGGACACATTGGACATTTTTGGGACCATTGTCATTTATACAGAAATCAGTGCTATTTAAATGCACTGATTCCTATGTAAATTACACTGGCAGTGAAGGAGTTAACCACTAGGGGGCGGGGAGGGGTTAAGTCTGTGACGTGTGTGTTTTTTTTTTTTACAGTAGGGGAGCGTGACTTTACGTCTGATGTCACTGATCGGCTTTCCCGATGACAGGGAACAGCCGATCAGTGACAGGCAGTGTAGGAAGCACTGGGAGAGGTTTGTTTACACAGACCTCTCCCCGTTCTTCAGCTCTGTGACCCGATCGCGGGACACCAGCAGCGATCGGGTCCGCTGGTCCCACGGCCGTGGTCACGGAGCTCAGAACCGGGTCACGCGCTCGCGACCCATGGCTGGGCTCTTAAAGGGCAACGTACCTGTAGGTTGATTTGCCCAGCCGTGCCATTCTGCTGATGTAAATGTGCAGGAGGCGGTCCTTAAGTGGTTAAGAGAGCAAATTTCCCAAGGATGAGGGCTGCTCTTCAAGACTGGGAGGGAATATTGGCATAGATGAACACAGAACAGAAATGGGAACATTTTCCAAAAAGACTGTATGTTAACTCACTGCAAAGTATATTTCCATGGGCAATAAGTTTAAAAGGCTAAAAATAAAACCTATTTGGCTCATGGCCGAAGTTAAAAAAGCTATAAATAAGATATTAGCTTTTAAAAAAATATAAAAATGAAGGAACACTAGCATCATTTAAATATTACAAAAAACATAACAGAATATGTAAAAAGGAAATCAAGGATTCAAAAATTCAAAACGAATGACAAATTGCAAAAGATAGGACAAACCCCCGAAAATTCTTCAAATTTATTAATGGTTAAAAGGTAATTTTTAGGGACGCTTTAACCACTTCCGGACCAGCCGCCACTGTTTTACTGTGGCAGGTTGGCTCGGCAAATTGACGTTACCTTACGTCGCATTGCCTTTTGGCCACTAGGGGCACGCGTGCTCCCCCAGCGTGTGCCCGGAGCCGATTCGGGTGCGTGTCCGGTTCTTTCAGGAGCGTACAGACAAATCATGTGATCATATTAAGTATTAACACTGATCTCTCTCTCCTAGACAGTCCCACCCCCCCCACAGTTAGAGCACACACTAGGGAACACAGTTAACCCCTTGATCGCCCCCTAGTGTTAACCCCTTCCCTGCCAGTGACATTTATACAGTAATCAAAAAAGAGGAGTGTTGAATGTGCTGTTAGGCAAGGTAAGTTGGGTGGAGAAGATATACGCACAGTGGAGGTGTCCCCACAAATTGCATCAATCTTGTCTTTGAAGTGATTGGCAATCTCTTAGGCATTGAGCGAGTTAGTGTGTAGAGGGGGAGGGGGACGAAGCGGAGAGTTAAAGGTTGAGAAGAGCCAACAGGAACAGGATGACAAGGAATTAATAAGAGAGACAAAGTAGGTTTGTTTGCCAGCATGGAGGCAGGAATTGTATTTTAGAAAAGCAGATTTATATAGGGTGAAGTCTTGCAGGCATTTGGTTTTACGCCACAGTCGTCCAAGAGCACGAAAATGTCTCTTGAGATTTCTAGTGTCAGTTTGCCAGGGTTGTAACGGTCGGGGCCTGATTCTGCGTGTGGTTAGAGGAGCAAGTGCATCTAGTGATAAAGAGAGTGAACTGTTGTAGACGGAGGTGGTCAGGACAGGGGAGAGATGTAATATAGGTGGTCAGTAGCAGAATAAAGAGAAGGGTTAAAGTGGCAAAGGTTTCTACAAGTAATTGTTTGCTGCTTGGAGGGACGGGTGGTTGGAGGCAAGGATACAGTGAAAGCAATGAGGTTGTGATCAGAGAGAGGAAAGGGGGTGTTGGTGAGGTTGCCAGGGTTGCAGAGATGGCCGAATACAAGGTCAAGGGTATTACCATTGGAGTGAGTGGAAGTACATGTCCATTGGGTTAGGTCAAAAGATGAGGTTAAGTCGAGAAGTTTAGCTGTAGTTGGGCTGTTAACATTGACAGGAATGTTAAAGTCACCAAGAATGATCGTGGGTATTTCAGAGGAGAGAGAAAGTAGGGTAGCCAGGCAGCAAAGTCATCAAGAAAGCGCAATACTGGTCCAGGAGGCCAGTAAAATTGTTGCAATCCTCAGAGAAAAGGGAGAAAACAGACGAATACAGTGCATCTCGAAAGAAGAGGCAGGGACAGGAAAGGACTTGGAAGGTGCTTTGTGGGGATAGAAGGAAGCCAACTCCACCTCCTTTCTGTCCGTTGGGTCTGGGGGAGCGAGTCAAATGGAGCCCACCATGGGAGAGGGCAGCAGGAGCCAGGTTTCTGTTATGGCGAGTATGTTAAAGCCATGAGAGATGAAGAGGTCATGAACAGATGTTAGCTTGTTACAGATGAAGCGGGCGTTTTAAAGGGCACATGAGATTGGTGGGCTGCTTTGAGGAAACAGGGGGATAGAAATTAAACTGAGTGGATTGCGATGGTTGTCAGAGGGGGAGGGGTATTGATATGTGGCTTGCAGTTGGATAATGGCGGCCCAGGATTAGGAGAAATGTCACCCGAGACTAGAAGGAGGGCGGTGAGGAAGGCAAGATGGGAGTGGGATGTGCATGAGCGCATGCGTCTAGTGGCCCTGGTGTTTATGTCAGCATGTGGGTGCAGCCAATGCACGAGATGATGGGTGCCATAGTAGGGAGAGGGTAGGGGTGATATGTGCATGCTGCAGGAAGAGGAGGGGTAGAGCAAAGATAATTTGAGGATAGAAGACACCAATGTGAGAAGGAAGAGAATAAGAAGCATGTTAGTGGATAGGAGTGGGAAACTGACTTTATATAAAATAAATGTCAAAAGCTGGTTTGCTTGTCGTGGAGCAGAGTTCTTGTTGAATCTTCATCCAGCTTTGGTTATCCTGATTTCGTTAAACTGCGTCGGTGAATCTGCACATCACTCGTGACAGAGCCACTCAGGAAAGAGCTATTACAGGGGTCTTCAAACTACGGCCCTCCAGTTGTTCAGGAACTACAATTCCCATCATGCCTAGTTATGTCTGTGAATGCCAGAGTTTTACAATGCCTCATGGGATGTGTAGTTCTGCAACAGCTGGAGGGCCGTAGTTTGAGGATCCCTGAGATATTATGTCTGCGCCACCCCATAGGCTGCTTTAAAATTTATAGGGAGACTGAGCAGGCATGCATTTCTCAGTTGGTCATTATTGGGTCTCAGGTTAGGATTAGCTCAGACAGTACAGATGAAAGGTTCCAGATTATCATTACCAGGAAAAGTGGGTAATACTGAGGTGTTCCATTTGCAGATGGCAAAGGGTGGGGAGACAATACACTGCTGGCCTCAACTTGTGCGGAGTAGGAGCTGCAAAGACCACACATTTAAATACAGGGTGCTTTTATTAGAAATATTTTTTTTTTCTCTACAAAAAAAGAAAAGAAAAAAAAGAAGAAATATATACAAAGAGGTATACACATGCATCAATTTTTATGAATTAAAAAAAAAAAAAAAAAAAAAAAAATTAGAAAAAAAAATAAATAAACACACACTTTTGCATGGCATTAAACTTTAAAGGAAACCACTTAGATTATTACACAGTCATTAACATGGAACAAGTGTACAGATTAGAAATTCTGACAGCCAAGCGACTAGCACAAGCCAGCAGAGGCAGCCAAGGTATTTCTCTTGTGATTGGTTTCCAGTTAAGTTCACTCACTAATATCCAAGCAGCACTGCAAAAGCACCTGGAGCAAAGGGTACAGATCATCCTTGGCAAAATGTACTACGCTATTCAATAAGAAAGCCCAGGAAAACAAAAATACAACGAAGAGGCCAATGGACACAAACAGAAAAACAAACACATGCTTTTATGGGAAACATATTTACATTGACTAGCAGTTAAATGAGTAAGCCTCTTTGAACAGCTCAATTAAGGTTACATTTTCTCAAAATTCTTTACTTTTCCAAGAACAAAAAGTCTAGGATTAAACAAACACTTTATTACTTGAAAAAAAAAAAAAAAAAATGTTAAAAGTGATACGGATCCCTCCTGTGGATTTTCCACATGTGGTAGGATACCATATCTTAAAGATAGCAGCAACAGTAAAAGGACAAAAAACAAGAAAAACATCAAAATAAACCCCACAAATTGGGGAAGAAGGCACTGATACACGCATAGTCAGTTTGTGCTTTTTGTGATTCTGACAAAATTTGAAAACTGTATCTTCATCTTTATAGTGGTTGCCCTTTCCCCTCAGTGGGCAGCAGCTAATTCAGCAAGACCTTTAGACGAAATGACTTTGGGATTTGTAGCCACACTTTTTGTTGTGTTATGAGTCTTATAAATACCAATTAGTCTGTCAGCAATCTCAAACATGTTGTTTCGCAATGATATAATGATGAACTGGGCATTTTTTGTCTGTTCCTAAAATAAAGGGGGAAAAAACAAACAAACACATGAGAAAAATGCCATCAAATGCATAACAAGCAAGCACTCTTGCTGGAGTACAAAAGGATAAAAAACACTAAAAACATTTATTGCTTCTATTGGCATCCCTAGTTTAGATCCCTAGACACAAGACTACCCAAAATATTCTGTGGCCCTACCCTGCTTTTACAGTGTTAGGAGTATACCATGGCCATGCAGAATCTGTCCCCACCTTACCAGAACAGATCTTGGTGTGTCGGATGCTTTGAGGGCAGAGGAGAGATCTAGAGTCTAATGGACCCCCCAAAAAAAAGTACCTGTCACTACCTATTGCCATCATAGGTGATATTTACATTTCCTGTAATAACAATAAAAAAAAAGGAAAAAAGTAAAAAAAATAAAAACGCAAAACCAAAAAAAAAAAAAAAGCACCCCTGCCCCCCCCCCCCCATGCTCATGCGCAAAGGCGAACACAAGCGTCGGTCTCATGTTGTATGTAAACAGCAATTCCACCATGCATTTGATGTATCACCGCCAACGTCAGATCGAGGGCAGTAATTCTAGCAGTAGACCTCTCTGTAAATCTAAAGTGGTAACCTTTAAAGGCTTTTAAAAATGTATGTAATTTGTCGCTGCTGCACGGTTGTGCACAATTTTAAAGCATGTTGTGTTTGGCATCTATGTACTTAGCATAAGATCATCTCTTATATTTTACCAAACATTTGGGCAATATAGTGTGTTTTAGTGCAATAAAATTCAAAAAAGTGTTTTTTTTCCCTCCAAAAAAATTGCGTTTTAAAAATCGATGTGCAAATACTGTGAGAAAAAAAATGCAACACCCACCATTTTAATCTGTAGGGCCTTTGCGTTAAAAAAAAAAAAAAATATGTTTGGGGGTTCAAAGTGATTTTCTAGCAGTGATTTTTTTTTTTTATGTAAACAAAGTGTCAGAAAGGGCTTTGTCTTCAAGTGGTTAGAAGAGTGGGTGATGTGTGGCATAAGCCTCCAATGTGCATAAAATGCAAGGACAGTTAACCCCCCCCCCCCAAATACCCCTTTTTTGGAAAGTAGACACCCCAAGCTATTTAAAATAGTAAGTTGGGAGAGTGGCGCTCCCTATTGGTCCAACTAATTAAGTGTAACTGGTGTATACCAAAAAAGGAATATATGTGCAAAATTATACGGCCAGCTAAGTACTCAAATATAAGTGCCTAGCAGCGAGTTAAATCTCACATATGCAGCCTGACGTTGCCTACAAGGCCAATATAAAACTGGTTATACTGGTCAACATTAGCCCTCTAGGGGGTCTAAATAGGGGAGGCTGCATACCTTTGTTACTGTCCCTAAGCAAGGAGATCTTTTGTTTATACCCCAAGCTGTTTGCTGATAGGCATATTGAGTCTATGGAATATTTTATATTTTGCCACAAGTTTTGGAAAAAACACTTTTTTCTCACTAAATGAAAAATTGCTCACATATACCATGGGTATATGTAGAATTACACCCCAAAATACGTACTTCTGCTTCTCCTGAGTACGGGGATACCACATGTGAGACTTTTTAGGAGCCTAGCTGCATACAGGACCCCAAAAACCAATCACAGCCTTCAGGATTTTTAAGGGCGTAAAATGGTGATTTTCACTTCACTACCTATCAGTTTTGGAGGCCCTGAAATGTCAAGATAACGTACCATAGTTTGTAGACACTATAACTTTTGCGCAA